>JAAGEH010000030.1:32875008-33283344 GCA_011751065.1 Lasiurus cinereus | reverse complement strand
GAGTGGGAGAGAGAAAAACGTCAATGTGAGAGACACATCAATTGGTTGCTTCCTACACATGCCCCAACCAGGGCTGGAGATTGAACCTACAATTCAGGTATGTGTTCTTTGACTGGGAATCGAACCAGAGACCCTTTGGTGGGAGGGCTGGCACCTAACCAGTAAGTAACACCGTCCAGGGCTATGTAGTTTCTTTTAAGAATTACATGGAATTTTGAAATCAAAATAGTGAGTGGTGGCTGCAAGTCCAAGGAAGAGGCATTACAGTTTCTTAGGGTTGAAAGACAGAAGAAAGAGCTGCTTGATTCTTGAATTTTTTAAACCTCTATTGCCCTATCCTTTGGTCATCAGTACATAAGGAAAAAAAAAAATCTTCCACAAGGTTTTTCTCTCTTATGTCTGGTCGTACCTATGTGATATTTTCTTCCTAGGCAAGATTGGAATTTCCCACTCCTATTATGGTGATAAGCTCCTACTGGTATTCTCTCTCTGCCCAGTGGAGACCCTTACTTCCCTCACTCTCCATTGTCTGTTTTCATCAGGAATTCACAATTTTTTAGTTCTTTGGATAAATAGATTTAAAAAAACTGTGAATTTATCCTAGTCCAGTCTCACCCACACTGGAATCTCCCATCAGAGATACCGCCCTTGCCATCCCCTTTCTGTCCTAGTCATGAGCTGCTGTCTAGACAATCCAACTGAAACATGTTCTTTCTTATCATTCAGTGGAAAACTGGCTTCCATTACCACATTGTAATTTCCACTCACGAATCCTGGATTTTCCTTTTGGAATAATTTAGATCATATGTTTCCCTTCTGTTAGATGGTGACCTTTCAAATAATTAAAAGATGACTATCATTTCCCTGTTTCAACTTTCTCTTTTCCAATTGAAAAACACTCCTTATCTGGTTTAGACTCCTGACCATACTTGCTGTCCCTATCTAGTGATTGTATTCCCCATCAAGATTAAGTTTACCTGTGCTACCATGGCAACAAGCTACTGGTTATTGTTTTTAGTTAGAGGAAACCACCATTTTCCTGTGTTTAGTAAATTGTCCATAATTCAAAAATCAACTTTTTAGCATCCTTAGAACAAAAACATCTATATTTTTGGTGGTCAGCTTATTCAGAGAACAGTGAAGTCTAGAACAGTCTATGTACCACCTCACTATTTTAAGTCAGATAATTTATGCTAAATGCATTTCCCATATATCTCTGCATTGACTTTTCTCAATAGGAGAAATAGTATGCCCAAGGCAAGGAGAGTTTCTGAGCTCAGATAGAGTTAAGGTTCAAACCCCAATTCAACTACTTGTTGACCTTAGATGAGTTATTTATCTTTTCAGAACCTTATTTTGCTCATCTCTAAGTATAGATAATACTATCTTTTCTACCACTCTGTTGTATAAGAATGGATATCAATCTAGTTAAATCTTCTAGCCCAACATAACAAATATCTAATAAATGGTATCTGTTATGATCATTTATAATTTGTAGATGATAGCCTGATGCAGCCAGTCCAGTATGTAAATAAATATAATGTTAATGGACTGTTGAGAACTCAACTACCCCTCTAGTTGCAAACTCTGAAAAGGCAGTGCCACAGACTGGCTTAGCGGGGTATGCATTTTTCTTCTAAACCTGGGTTGTTAGGAAAAAGTAGGGGTTCTCAACTAGGAAGAGTCTTGCCCCCCAAAGGGATATTTATCAATGTCTGGACACATTTTTTATTTTCATATCTTGCTGAGGGAGGAAGGAAGATGCTACTAGCAACTAGGGAATAGAAGCCAGGGCTGCTGCTAAATATCCCACAAAACATGATGCAGCCCCCACAACAGTTATCCTGCCTACAATGTCAATAGTGTCCAGGTTGAGAAGCCCTGGGATAGAGGGAATAGTACTAAGATGAAATTGGAAAGTGCAGTGCTCTGAGGAACCTAGGCTTTGAATAACATATTGAAATAAGATGATCTAGTAGCTGTAGCTCCAACCTCATTTAGTCTAGCCACATAATCCTTATGTGCATTTGTCAATTCTTTCTAATCTTCCCAATGTCACATCATGCTAATAAATCTGCCAAAGGTTTATATGACGTTTTTGCACCTGCTATCTTATTTTCTTACTAGAGGCCTGGTGCATGACATTCATGCACTTGGTGTGTGTGTGTGTTGGGACAGGGGGCAGGGGGCGCCTCTCAGCCCTCGGGGGATGTCTGACTGTGGGCCTAAGCTACAGTTGGACATCCTTAGCACTGCCGCAGAGGCAGGCCGCTGCGCTCACCAGCTGTCAGCCCAGCTTGTGGCTGAGTGGTGCTCCCACTGTGGGCAGCTCCTGCATTGAGTTGTCTGCCCCCTGGTGGTCAGTGCACATCATAGCAACAGTTCAGTCAATTTACATATTACCCTTTTATTATATAGGAAGTTGCCCTTATTAATGACAGGGCTGACCTCTTCCAGCCAAGACCTGTTTTTTTTCTCTTGATTGTATACCATGAAAACTAAACAAAATTTATCTAGCAATAGTTGAACCCTCACTGAAGGGCAGGTGAGGGTATGCAACAAAATAAACAAAAACAACATTCTCTTTATCTGTAGGGAGCAGGGGAAGGAGTATGGAAGATCCATGCTAATAGATCCATGCTAATTTTTTTGGCCATAATTATTATACAATCATTTGTAAAAATAATTCTGAAAAAAATGTTATAATCCCATTTCACTGAGGAGAAAACAAGGACTAATTCTATGTTCCCTCAAACAACAGGCTGACTAGGATATCCCTGGGTTATTTCTCAGGGAAATATATCTTAGACATTCAAGTTAAAATTTTTATAGCATTGTTTCTGATTATTGGGACTGTTCACTGAGAGACAAGGAGAATCCCTGTTTTTAATGACCCAAGATCCAGACCCTCTAGTACCTTAGGATTAACACATCCTTAGGGAGAAGAAGATAGGACAGAGAGGGGGATAATGTCCCCACCTCCCACCAGGTTATTCTTCTTCTTCATTTGCTAGCAGCATCATTGTTATCAATACTTAACACAGTTTTAGGCTCACTATGTGCAAGGTGATATATATAGTAGGCTCTTTCTAGAAATTATTTTATCTTCACAACCAATCTGTGAGATGGGTACTCTTTTTGAAACATATATATATTTTTTATTGATTTCAGAGAGGATGGGAAAGGGAGAGAGAGATAGAAACATCAATGATGAGGAGAATCATTGATCTGTTGCCTCTTGCAAGCTCTACATTGGAGATGGAGCCAGCAACCTGGGGCATATGCCCTAGCCAGAATCAAATTAGGACCTCCTGGTTCATAGGTCAATGCTCAAACCATTGAGCCAAGCTGTCTGGGCGAGATAGGTTCTCTTATTAACATTTTATAAAGAGGAAACTGACATTTCATAAAGCTATGTATATTGCCCAACTCACCTGTTAGTAAGTAATAGAGCTGAGACTTGAACCCAAGTATTTCTGAGTCTATAGCCCTTGCTTGAAATTTTTCTTACTCTGTTTTTATAGATGTCTATAGCTACATAAAAAGCCCTTCCTATGAAAGCTGCACTGTAATTATTGTTTTCTCTTACAGAATATTTTTTGTAGAAGGTGATTTATGTAAAATTTGGAATATATTAAGAATCTAGCAATTTAAATGAAAATCTGAGTGAATGTTATGAATTGATTAGCAAATTTTGTCAATGATCTTTTAGGTGAGTGTATGCCATGACTTTTATTTCTTCTGAAATGTAATAGACAGCTTTGTAGAGCCTATTTCTATTATTCTGGAAAACAGTGGTTGGACATGCTCCACATTATTTCATTGTATTGGAATGTCTTTGTGTTGTGTTATACTGTGAATGCATGGGCCATTGGCTGGAAGTTGGAATGGATTTTTTTTTAAATCCCTAAACATTTTCTTTGTGATTGGATTAGAGTCACTTCCCATAGTGCATATTATGGAGGTATATTTCATCGTGCTGAATACATCAGTAAGAAATTTTACAGTTGGCTGGGGTTTGCCCTTGCTTTTTAGAACAGTTCAGTAATCTCACCAGTTAGTGGAAGATAGAAAATGCCTGAAGTCCATTCTAATTCCCACCAGTAACACAGTAAAGTAGGATGATTAAGATCTTTTCCTCAAACAGATATGAAAATACAAGGAAAATGAAGGGAGAAGGAGCCTAGATAGATGAACAGGGCTTGGCAGCCTCTAATCTTGGCATACAAATTGACCTTGATATAAGCACATATTTTTGAATCATGAAAGAATGATTTTTACCATAACAGAGTATATTACTTCCCTCTATAGTCACACAATTTCTAAGTTAGATGTAATAGTTAAAATACTGCCTTTACATTTGAAAGCACTGGGCTACAAGTTTGGTGGGATCATTTGCCTGGTTGGTGGCATGTGCCACAGGCCTGATTTCTGGGATAATTCCACCAAGATTCTTCTCCTCAAGTTTGCAACAGTTCAGGAACAGCAGACTGATTTGTGGCCCAGAGTGAAGCTCTAAGTGTGTGAAGAGGGCTCATAGAATGTTGATGATGAAGAAGGCACTAATGGCTGTTCTTCCACCCCCATCCAGTACTCAGGTGTCCTCTATACTTGCTTTTTCATTAAATTTTTATTGTTGAAAGTATTACATATGTCCTCCTTTCCCCCATAAATCCCTTTTAGCCCATCTCCACCTCCTGCCTCAGCCTTCACTACCCTATTGTCTGTGTCCATAGATTATGCATACTAGTATATGCATACAAGTTCTTTGGTAACTCTTCCCACCTACCTCCCCCACCTCCACTCCCACCACCTCCACCTTCCCTCCAAGATTCCATCCCCTGCACTTTTTTGCACCCAGTGTTACGAGCAGGAGCACCTTTATTCACACAGGTGTGGGCAGCTCATTGTCTTCAACTGGTCTGGTTAACTTTGGACCATCAGATTGTATTGATCTCAGAATTCCTTCCTAAGAACTTGCAACATTGGAACAACCTAGAATAAATCTAATTTCTCTTCTGTTCTTAGCCACTTACATATGTGACCTTTTAACTGTAACCTACTCCCCTCAAATCAAACCCAGCTTTTTTCTTTAACAAGCCACATACCTCCACCTACTATGTATTCTACCTGTGACATGTTCTATCACTCATTTTTCTTTGATTCCTCTTCTAGGAAAATGACATTACTATCCATCTGCTGCTGGTATAAGAAACTTGAGGACATTTTTGATTCCCCTTTCTCACTCATATCCCACATGCATCAACAGGACCTGCAAATTCTTCTTCCTAAATAAGAAGCTCCATGTATTATCTTGAGACTTTTGATCCTCAGGCTGTGCCCCACAGATCCTTTAACACCAGAAGCCTTCCATTGCTTTTCTCTCTAGTTCTTTCAGAACTTTTGTATGTAATTCATTGGGCCAGAGAGAAAAACTTATTTAGAGCTGCTGGGTAAATGGAATATACATGCAACAGAAGGTTCTTCTGCCCAGGTTTCTGTCTGAACCTGTTTTGTAGATTTGATCTCAAAAGTAGATTTGATGTCTTTAGAAAGGGTGTTTGCTTTTCTCTCTGCTAGGAATTGGTTTAAGATATTAATGAAATTGCCAGCTGTCCCCTCTGGGTGTTCTTAAGAATAAAGGTTTCATCATAAAGTCTTCATTTATGCAGCCACTCATTATATACATTGAAGGCTAAGAAATAAACACTTTTTCCTTATTTTATTTCTGTCATGCAGGCCTTGATTCCCTTAGGGCAGTGCTTGAATAGGACAAATAATTGTTAAATTCTACCTTTGAGAACCTCAATTTCCAGGAAGTAGGCTAAAGTGTAGTTATTTAAACATGCTCCCATATTTTAATATTAGCTGTAAACTCTTTTGGCAAAATTTTAAAAATATTACCCTGTTTTTGCTTGCCTGTTGTCTGTTTCATACACATTCTTTTGATGTGTAAATGTATTATTATTATTATTATTTTTTACTGTGTATTGTTCCAGTTTAGAAGATATCATTTTGATCCTCAAAACTCAGTATTCATTTTATATATAGTTTGACACAGGTCTGCAAGAACCATTGTAAATGGAAATGAGCCTCAATTGAGGCACATGTGTAACATTGGGGGGTTGGCATCAAGAAGGGGCATGGCTTTATAACACACTGAATGCCAGTCTTAATTGTACTTTGATGTAGGCAGGCCATGGGTCAAATTCACTATGGCATTTTTTTGTAGTACCTAATATGTTTGATAAAAGTCAATATTTGATAAGTAAACTATAAGTGAATAATTGTTTGATATAAGTTAATTTTCTAACAAATAATTTAATGTGCTTATTATGACATAATATAAATAATTTAATTCAGGTTTGGAAGATCTGCATGTTCAGATCTCTATGTTTGGTGCCATAAGGAGGAAGAAGAACTGGCCTTTCAAGAGCTTATAATTTTGTATGTTTCAGAAGCTATGTTTGTAAATAAAGTAGAATCCTATATAAAAAAAGGCTAATATGCAAATCGCCTGAACTGTGGAATGACCAGTTGCTATGACACACACTGACCATCAGGGAGCAGACGCTCAATGCAGGAGCTGCCCCCTGGTTGTCAGTGCACTCCCACAGGGGAAGTGCCGCTCAGCCAGAAGCTGGGCTCACGGCTGGTGAGCACAGTGGCAGTGGCTGGAGCCTCTCCCGCCTCTGAGGCAATGTTAAAGACCCCTCGGGGGATGTCCGCTTGCTAGTTTAGTCTTGCTCCCTTCGGGCCTAAGCTGGCAGGTGGACATCCCCCGAGGGGTCCTAGACTGTGAGAGGGCGTAAGCTGGGCTGAGGACACCCCTTCCCCCACCCAGTGCATGAATGTCATGCACCAGGCCTCTAGTGCTATAATAAAAGCCTAGACCAGGGAATATTGGCATTAGAGGAAATAGGATAATTTGTTACTGAAGGAAAACTGGTGAAGTCTTGAGAAGCTGGCATATTATAAGGTTTTAACAAATTGAATGAATGAAGGAAGTGGCACCTAAACTAGAACCCAGAGCTGATTAAACTATTTAATAATGACATAGTGGTCTTAATTTTCAGTGATTTTTAAAAACCTAATACATTCTAAGAATGTAACCATTGAAACTATAAGTTTACCCTCTACCCCCAATTGACCTCTACCTCCAATTGACCTCTACCTCCAATTCTAGAGAATGTGAAATTATAAGGTCCTACCTTTTCTTTGAAAAATCAAGAAAGGGAATATGATTATCCCTGGCATTTGTGAAATTCCAGGTAAAATCATTAACGAGCCTTGCTTAACCTTAGCTTCAGCTTGCACTTTCTAGCATTAAATTGTTTGCCCTTCAGAATGCCCTGTACTTTTGTCTGAAATGGGTCAGATATGGAGAAATATTAATCAATATTAATCAATTTGCATGAAGCTCTTTCTTTGGGCCTGTGATCTCTATTCCTTAGTATCCTACATGTATGAATAGGAGACTATCATTTTGGTGTCACTGAGGAAATCTGACTTTGTTCAGGCTCTTATCTATTCAGTTACTTCCCGAATATTTCCATGAATGGAGACCTCGCCCTTTCCTGAGTCTAATTGTGCCATTGTTTGCCTATGCAATTTATCAGTGAATTCTTTCCTTAGGTTGCTCTGACGTTACTTGACCTCCATCTTGGCATCTTGGCACTTATTCTGCTCACAGATCTGCCATAGACTCTTCTGTGACAGGTCTGTCATGTGTTCCTGGGTCAGGAATTCTCATCTAGGTTAACTTCCCAGACTGCCAGCCCAGAATGTGAAGTCATAAACCCAATAAATGATAGGAGAGTTGCCATTAGTTTCAAGTGAGTTCAATGCATTTTGGGGAGCCTGTGTTATTCCACCATCTCTTTCTGGAACTGTGGGAGGAACCCTGGTGCTGACTGAGTTTCCAGAGAAGCTGTCCTGCCAGGGCCCTTTGTGTGGAGCCCAGCCCAGTGCTGGGCAATGCTCTGTCTATGGAGGTTCAGTAAGTTCCCCCATAGCACCCTGTCTTCCTCATCCATCCTCTGCTCTATTCATTACCTCTCAGGTAATTGGAGAGGACTAATAAAGAAACGAGCAATTGAGAGGCAGTGCGGTGTGGTGGAAGGAGCACTGGATATCCAGTCAGACTGGGGTGCTAGTTCCCGCTCTGCCACTTGCTGGTGGGACAAAAACCACCCATCTTCATTCAATATGTGCCTTGGAGGAGCATCCTAATGACTGTACCTGTTTACTGAGGATTAGATGATTCAAGTGTGTGAAATGCTTTGTAAACTGTAATGTGCAACTGGCATAGTTCAGATCTGTGTTTATTATTAACATTGATTATGTTGATAAAGGTAGAGGTCTGTAATTTATAAATAATAAATGCCTGATAAAAATAAATTATAAATAATGAATGTGTGAAATTTATAGAGTGGAACGAGTACTTCAGAACAAAGCCACTGTTACTTCTAGAAAAATTTGGGGGTTCCTTAAACCTAAAATGTTAAGATAAAAGTGTGCCATGCTTGCTCACAAAATAAGAGCCAGTTGTCCACCTCTCTACCACCCCTCTCCCCACAGCTCTGCCAGGACAGCTTTGGGGCCTCTCAGAAGGCTCAGAGATTTCCCACAGAAGAGCCGGTCTGCCCTCTATGCCGGCTTTATGAAAGATCATAGCCAAGGCAGTAAATTATAAGGTGCTGTAATCCACTTTCCATAGGTGGTCTTGGCCGAGTTCTACTGCCTTTTGGCTGAAAGGTGGCTGATTTTGAAGCCCTGGCAGAGAGTCAAAAATTCAGCCCAGACGACTGGTTTGCCAAGCAATGAGCAAGAGCATCAACAGATGAGCCATTTGGTTTTTCTCGGGAAGTCTTTTGTGTTCACTTCATGTGTATTTCATATTTACTGTTTTGGGTATTTTGGGAGTGATGGAGAAACAGTAATCGTAGGTATTTTTCAGGGATAGTGGTTAGAATTAGTGATTTGATGTGATGCACTTTCCTCAAATTTATTAATTTAGTCTCTCTACAGCTGCATACCAAAGGTAAGGGTCCGTTTTGTAATCCGAATTCAGAATTCAGTGTTGCTCCCCCAATTAGCACATCTGATGGTTGGCAGATTTGATGTGTTATGTCTCTGGCAGGACCCTTTCTGTGCATTTTATTATTTTTTCCTAAAGAGGAAAAAACTGGCACCAATCTTTTGAGCCTTAAGTAATGCCATGTTTACCACAGCATTTCAAATACTATGTAAGAGTTTGGCTCAGTGTCCCAAAGCACTCTCATTTTTTTTTCCCTCTTGGTTCCAACTCTCCTCAGTTCCACGGGATCTAAGCCAGGCAAGTAATAGAAGCCAAGCAGTGCTGCCTGCCTGCCGTGTCAATTCTGACAAATACAAAGTCATTCTTCTATTCTTCAAAGGTGTTACATCTCTGGTTCCAACACAATTGAGGTTGCAGACCAAGCAGCTTAAAATCCTCATCAGCTTTCGATGTAAACATATAGCATTTCTCAATATTTTTAAAGTTAGATTGAATTATACAGCGTGTTTGTTACAATTTCTGAGACTTTGCTGTCGAAAAGTCTATGTCATTTTTCACAAGTTTATGCTGTAGGGAACTATTTTTAAATAAGTGCTTGACATTTGTATATATGGCCTAAATTATTTTGCATTCAGCTAGGCTACGTGGTGTGTGTGTTTGTGTATTTTCGTGGTAGTAGTTTAGTGTAGAGGAATGTTCTGCCGCGTTAAAAAATTTAGCTTTCCTAGAACAGATGTTAGCATAATTAACTACTTACTGAAAATTGCTGGCAGGAATGGATTACATTATACTTAGCGCACCCCATTACACACACTAGGGCACGGCTGGGATCATTCCGAAAACCACTTCTCCAGGTCTTGGCCCCGCAGACCCACTTTCAGTTCTCCAGTAATTGAGATTGAATTGTGAAATAATATTTCACTTAGTAATCTAGTAAGATTTAATTGGTATGGTTGAAATATAGGAGAATTTTATCTTCAGAGTCGGTGGCAGAAGGAGTGTGAGCATCTGACCATTATAACTTCAGAGCAATTTCAGTAAAGGAATTAATAGACTCAGTCAGTTAATTCCGAAGCACTAAGTCAGTTTAACATAAGTGTTACACTTTCTAGCTGAAAATTTTGAAGCAGTCATTATAGTGAGACACCCTAAAACTTAGTAGACACATGCTGTGGCAGATACTAAGGAATCATTTTGGGAACTGACCTGGAGGGAACGGCAAACCGAATTGGCTGAAGGGATGGCCAGTTGTCTAAAACCTCAACAGTCAGGGAAATAATATGATCTGGCTACCTCAGTTGTACAGCACAGCCCACATGTTTCCTTTGAACTAGACTTAGAGTAGGAGGTTTTTTGAGCTTGAGAAAGACAGGCAGAATCTCTGTGGAAACTCACATTAACACATTCAAAAACTAATTTCTAAATTTAGTTGAAGATCCTTTTATGAGTGCTTTGGGGGGACTTTGAATAAAAATTGTAGTTGTATAAATAACAGGAATCCATCTGGTCTCATCAGTTTCTGCCATCCATGTTCCTCTTTCGTTTTCCTCCTTCCCCTCCTTGAGGAGCATCAAAAAGCCTTAGCAAACCTTGGAATTCTCCAAGAGCTAAATGCCCAGTACATTTCCTATAAGTTCTCATTGAGGCAAGCATAGATATTCAGGTAGACAAAGATTAGAACCAAGTTGAGTACAGAAGTCCCCCTTTATCCATGGTTTTAGTTACCCGCAGTTAATCATGGTCCGTAAATATCACATGGAAAATTTCAGAAATCAACAATTCGTAAGTTTTACATTGTCCACTGATGAAATCTTGCATGGTCCTGCTCCATCCTGCATGGGACATGAATCATCTCTTCATCCAGCCTATCTACACTGTATATGCCACCCACTCAGTTGTCAGTAGCCAGACTCAGTGGTCAGATGGATTGTCTCACCGTATCACAGTGTTTGTATTCATGTAACCTTATTTTACTTAATAATGGCCCCAAAGCACAAGATTAGTGATGCTAGCAATGCAGGCATACCAAATTGGGCATCCATCACCAGAGGTCTTACACTGTATCCCCTGTGGATAAGAGAGAATAACTGTATACAACCTTATAAGTACCATTCATAGCCAGGCAGTAGAAATTTTCTCTATATTACAAAGTGAAATGAATATTGAATCACTTAGCTTTATAGTTCAGGTGAAAGTTGTGGGGGCTTACATTGTCCAACTATTGCTTTTGTTCTCTAATTTTGTAGATATATACATAGGCCTTGTAAGTCTTAAGTCCCAAACATTAATTCTATCCTTTAAAATTAGCCTCAATTCTTTTAAAAAATGAAATCTAATATTCACTTGCTAGTAACCCAAGACCTTTAGGAAACGGAGTAGAGGAAATTATTTTAAATATAGATTAATAAATTAGGCATTCATGCATTTTCAGGTCCAGAGATCATAATAGAAGTTTTTAAACTGAGACTAGGGTTTAAGAATTAAATCAACCTCCCTCTTGAGTCAGTAGCAAAATGAATCTGCTAGCAATTGCAGGATGATTATTAATGCTCATAAACATGCATTATCCTTTTAACTGGTCTGTTCTCTACATTCATTCCCCTTGTAGTCCAAAGCAAATTAATCTTTATAATTTTTGTTGCAAGGTAGACATTCTTTTTGTTATTTAGGTGAAGGATGTTTTCTGGCGATTTAGATTTCAAAGGCTCTTTGGAGGCCCAGATGCCAGAATAAGAGGTGGAGCCTCTCCATTCCCACCCGCTCTTGCTTCTCCACTTTCCAGTAGAGTTCATGTCTAACGTCTAGCATTGTGAAAACTTTCCTACAGGACAGAGAGATAGGAATCTTAGGAGGACAGATCCCCCATATAAAAATTCCTTGTAGTTCTGTTTATTATTTCTTCTTCATGTTGCTCTATAGACTGTAACAGAGACTGTTGGGAGCAGAATCCAAGCTCCCTAATAGAACTATGCCACTGGTTAGAGAAAGCAAAGAGCTGAAACAAAGTTAGGCGCAGTACTGCATCTCCACTTGTTAAGAGATCTTTTTAAAAATTTCTAATGCTCCAACACAGACATCTGCAGAACATACTGTGATTTCCTCATTATCCTATGGTCTTCAGAACCTTCCCCGTCTGGCAGTCGCCCTTTCCCCCTGGCTAACAAACACCTGCTCTCTTTCAAGGATAGGTACAAATCTTAAGTCCAAGCCTTCTGCAAGAAGCTCCCCCCATCCTTACTCCCTTTCCCACTTATGCATCCTGTACAAACCTCTATCAGAGGTAGTTTCAATAAGGATGTACTTCTCTGCCAACTTCTCAGCCTTCTACACGAGACCATGAGCAACTCGGGGTCTGGGACTCTCATTGTCTCTATCTTTAATTAGCACAGTGTTCACGTAATAATAATGCTACTAGATAATTGCTAAAGGAGTCCTTTTCACTTGGATAAAGCAAAGAAATAAGTAGTCTGTGTTGGCCACCTTAAATGGAGACCATGTGTCATGCCAAACATACTGTTTTAATTTTAACTTTTCTAGGAGGCAACCAAGTCTTGCATCTCTGTCCAAATCTTTAATTACAGGTTCTGGAAGGAGTAGGGACTAATGATTTGATGTTGACTCAACTTTGAGCATGATAGCGGTAGTGGTTGGCTAGATAGTAATTTGTAAACTGGACTGCCATTTGAGATGCCATAACAGGAAGCTGACTGGAGTCAATGAATATTCTTCCAAAAGAAGTATGAGTTTAGTCATTGTTCACTTACTTTTTCACTCAAGGTTACATTATGATGAGGAATGGAATTTTTGCCTCATTTTCAAGAATTCAATTTCCCTACCTCCCAAATATCTGGCTGCTGTCCTTTTTCATGTAATGTCAGGATCAATGTAGTATTCATTACAATTATAATTACTTTTCCCTGTAATTATTTGTTTTTCTGTCTGTTTTTTTTCCCATTATTTGTACATTCGACATGGCTGGTGTCTATTAGATTCACTTCACCCTAACAGTGCCTAATGCATAGTAGGTACTCAAGACATATTTGGTGAATGTAGTAGTATAAGTCTTAGTAATGTGCATAATTGAGAGGTCACTGAATTTTCAGACTTCAAATTGTGTTTGGCAGTTTTTCACAACCTTGCATTAGAAGTCTAATTAATTTCATATCGTTTTAAAATGAAATGTCATGTAGTATTACATTTCACAGTTTTTGTACTGTAGTAGAGAGGTGGAGGCCAAAAATTCTGTGTACCAATACAGATAATGAAAGGGAAAAAAAGCTCTATGTTTAACATAGTAAAGAGAACTGAACTCAAATGGGCCAAAGTTTTCAATGAAGTAGCTGGTGGTTTTATGACTTCTAGGCACACTCTAAATGCTGTTTTAACCTACCAGAAGTTAATCCATCCACAGTGCCTGGGCATATTCATTTTTGGCTAGATTGCTCTATTAAATTGTACTGATGTAGAGGTAAGTTTTGGCCCACTTTTTCAAGTAAATACTACGGGTGGATAGAAGGGACATTTATAAAGTATGCTGAGGCAGCTGGGTGGTATTGCATTACTATCCTAGGACTACTGAGGAGTGGTTATTTTTAGCTTTCACTGGAGTAAATATGACTCAGTTTGTTGACCTGAATCCATCTAGCCCCTTCTTAAATAAACACAGTCTATTAATCCCTAGAACCACACTGTTTCTAAGTAAGGCCTTCATTGCATATTACCTGTTAGTTGACTGTAGCTTCTTTAAAGGCTACAGGTAATTTCAACTTCTTCATTTCACTCTGTTCCCTTACAATAAAATCCATCACACTTAAAAAAAAATTAATGACAAATCAAACTTCTTTTCATTTTAGACACTCTTTTATAATCCATGTAGTCATAATTTTGGCTACAATTTAATGAAACTACTGTAGGCAACCAGCCTTTAGGTATAAGCTTTGTTTTTCAGTTTACTTTGACAGACTTTCTGAATAAAGAAACATCTGGGAGTACAAAGTTGCCTTGAGGTATAAATACAATCCTGGGGAAACATTTATTGTCCACTTATGAATATCAGACTTTCTATTTACTTCCCCCAACAATACAAGTATTTTACCTTTTGAGGACTACTAGAAACATTGAAAATATTAAATTGTCTTCAGGTTTTAATTTAGGCAAAGTTTTTGAGTCCAGAGGACTAATTTATTCAAGTAAAGGAAAATGTTTGTGATTCTCATAGTGTAGCTGGAGATGCATTTGAGATTTCTCCCTAGTTCATTGTCATAACCTTTATGAAAATATTAGTATTCCTGGGATTTTTTTCTTTATGCAAGAAACACTAGACTAATGAAAGCATGAAAATAATTCAGGCTGTTATAAAGGCAGGCGTTCACTGTGTCCATTAAAAATGCAGCCTTTGTGCCCGTAAAGTGCTCAGCTTCTCCGTTATTAAGTTTGGAATGTGGTTTTGGAGTTTAGCTGAGGAACTCAGCTAGTTATTTTTCATTTTGGTCCAAGGAGGGAAAGGCTTGTTTTTCAAAAGGAAAAAAAAAAATGAAAAAAGGTTAGGTTCATTTTGGAAGAATAGAAGTTTTAAAATGTAGTCACTATTTTTTGCCGCAAATAGTCAGTTTGTGCATGTTAGCCAAAAATAGAATTCGTGACTTTTGTCTCCCTGTTTATTTCTCCAACCACATTAAAAAGGGTTTAGTTAAATGTGCCATTTGGTCTTTTTAATGTCAGTGGGCTATTTAGCTGAGTCAGGATAATCAAAATTTGATTGATTCATATTTCTAATAGTAAGCTAAATGTCTGATTGCAGATGAATTAGGTGTAAAATGTCTTTGTGATACAGTTTCCAGTTTTAAAGAAAAACTGCCCTGGCATGGATTAGTGGTGACTCCAGGCCGCAGTGTTCAGGATTCTACATTGAAGGACTTTAGCTAGAGTTTAGTAGTGCTGGGTTTTCAGGTACCTTTCATTAGGCATTGCAATACTTTCTGCAAACAACATGTTACCACTCAAAATTTAGGATAGATATTTAGGTATAGAATAATGTGTATCTGAGCATTAGAGGTAGAGAACATATTAATAACAAACTTTTGCCTCCTATGTGACTTTCCTCTTGCTTTACATATTTCTCCATTAAATAAGAGATGATTTCTGATGGTAACAGGTCTGAAAGAACAGTACACTGAATATATTTACAGAGTTAAACATATGTAAACCATCCACTTAAAACATAATTTACATAATGTTTATCATTCAGTACTAACTTTAGGAGAACATTTTTATAAGTTGATTAAAAAAATAGTATACTGGTAAAATCTACATGAAGAAAGCTATGAAAGATGTCAAAATGAACTCCTGTTAATGGAGAAGCAATCATTATTCTTGTATGGGAACACTACATGTTGCGAAAGGATGCTAATTCTGTCCACTTTCACTTATAAACTTAAGGTAATTTCAGTGAAAATCCCAGCAATAGGACATACATTTGAAATGGACTGGAAAGAGATTTACTCTATCAGATGATACATACAGAATTCAAAACAGTGCTGTGTTGGGCCATGACTTGACCATCCAATACATGAAACAGAGCAGATTGTCCAGAAACATCTCTTGTTATACATAAGATAAAGTTATGACTGATGTCATAAGTCAATGAAAGTCTATTCAGTAAAGAATAATGTCAATATTAAAAATAATAAAAAATCTAGAACTTCACCTCATCTCTTATATCAAAACAAATTTCAGAAGGATTAACTATTTAAATATTTTTTAAAATAAAATTGTTAAAAATAATTAGAAGTTAATAAAGGAGACTTTTTTAGAATTTGGAGGTAAAGGAAAAAAGCAGAAAAAAATGAAAAGAGATTCTATATAAAATTTGGATCATCTCTATATTAAAATATAGATAGCAGATGCAAATGTTAAGATAAATTAGAAACAAAAACTATCAGGCAAAGAATTATTCTTATTTATAGACAGTCTTTACAAACCTAAGGGTGTGTAGGTAAGTTCAATTCGGTATATCATGTGATTATTTTGTAACTGCTAGTTGAAAATGTTTAATTATGGAGAAATTATTTATAATATAATAAGTAATGTTAGTTTCATACTTTTTATGTACTCAAACACTGTTCTAAGTACTTTTATATATATATTTTATTGATATTTTACAGAGGGGAAGGGAGAGGGGTAGGAGTTAGAAACATCAATGAGAGAGAAACATTGATCAGCTGCCTCCTGCACACCTCCTACTGAGGATGTGCCCACAACCCAGGTACATGCCCCTGACTAGAATTGAACCTGGGACCCTTCAGTCCGCAGGCCGATGCTCTATCCACTGAGCCAAACCAGTCAGGGCTGTTCTTAGTACTTTTCATGCTAACTTGTTTCATGTACACAATGACTCAGAGAGGTAGGTACTATTATTATTGCCATTGAAGAGATAATAAAACTAACAATAACACAGACCGATTTAGTAATATCATCAAAAACTCCACTAGTGTGGCTTAGTGGTGACACAATGAGAATGAAAGACCAAGGATTTAACATCAGACAAGTTGGTTCAGAGCTGGTATTATTTACCACTGTGCTGCTCTGCTTCTCGAAGTGAGTGAGAAGGAAAAGCTACAAAATTATGGATGGCATGATCCCAGTTTGCAAAATTTTTGTTGTTAATATTAGTATGTATTTAAAGGTCATACAATTTAATTCATATATAAATTTTTTATAATTATACACTCATAGAAAACAAAGATAGTATTTAATTTCTTTTTTTCTTTTTATTAATTTTTATTAATTTTTTATACATATCTCCCCATTGCCCCCCTCCCTCCCAGGCATACCCCAAACCCCCAGTGTCTGTGATCATTGGTTATGCTTATATGCATGCATACAAGTCCTTTGATTGATCACTTATTTACCTCACCTAACTTTAATCTTTCTGCTGTAATTTCACAGTCTGTTTGATGCTTTATGATTTTTGTCCCCTGAGAATTATCAGTCTACTCCCTTTCTGTGCTCCTGATTCTATTATATTCACCAGTTTATTCTGTTGATCAAATTTTTAATTCACTTAATTTTTAGATTCACTTGTTGATAGATATGTATTTGTTCATCATTTTTTGTCTTTTACCTTTTTCTTCTTCCTCTTCTCAAAGAGTACCTTTCAGCATTTCATATAATACTGGTTTGGAGTTGATGAACTCCTTTAGCTTTTTCTTCTCTGTGAAGCTCTTTATCTGCCCTTCAATTCTGAATGATAGCTTTGCTGGATAGATTATTCTTGGTTGTAGGTTCTTGCTATTCATCACGTTGAATATTTCTTGCCACTCCCGTCTGGCCTGCATCATTTCTGTTGAGAAATCAACTGACAGTCGCATGGGTGCTCCCTTGTAGGTAATGAACTGTTTTTCTCTTGCTGCTTTTAATATTCTCTCTTTGTCTTTTCCTCTTGGTATTTTAATGATGATGTGTCTTGGTGTAGTCCTCTTTGGATTCCTTTTATTTGGGGTTTTGTGTGCTTCCTGGACTTTACCAGATGTGGGAAGTTTTCAGTCATTATTTCTTTAAATAGGTTTTCAGTATCTTGTTCTCTCTCTCCTTCTGGCACCCCCACAATTCTGATGTTGGTACACTTGAAGCTGTCCCAGAGACTCCTTACATTATCTTCACATTTTTGGATTCTTTTCTCTTCTTGCTTTTCCAGTTGAATGTTTTCTGCTTCTTTATATTTCAAATTTTTTACTTGATTTTGCCATCCTCTAGTCTGCTGTTAGGACTCTGTATAATATTTTTTATTTCAGTCAGTGTCTCTAGTATGTCCTTTTTCATCTCCTCTTGGGTCTCACTAAATTTATCCATCTTTTCTAGCATATTCTTAAAAAACCTTATAAGCATGGTTTTGAACTCTATATCCAGTTGTTTTTTTTCCTCCATTTCTTTTGTTTGTGATCCCTTCCCTTGTCTCAGCATTTTAACTATGTCGGGGGAAACTTCTGTGTTGAATTCAGCTTTATGATACCAGGCTTGCAAAACCGAAGATGCCTCTGTTGATGGGTGGAGTCTCAGGGCTTAAGGGACCGCCTTTCCTTCCAGTCGGCCCCGCCCTCCATGGCCCCTGTGTCTCACGTGACTGGGTAATCGCTGGAGCGGTCCTTGTGCCTGAGCACCCACAGTGCCTCTAGACCACTGCTCCTCCGGCTCCCCTGCGCACCAGGACCACACGAGACTAGGTCCCCAGGGTTTCGCCCAAAACAGGGGCTTAGTGGAGTCAGAAGTGGCACAGTTGGGAGGGTCTGTCTCCCGCCCACTTGCGAAAGCCATCGTTACAATCCGCAATCTGTCCTGTGCGCAGTGCTGTGCGCCCCACCAGGCCTTTGATCTTTTGCAACTTCCCTAAATTTCCGGCACTTCTCCCTTTTCACAGTCCAAACTCCCCCCGTATGAGTTTCGGCTGGATCTGGGGTTTAGTGTCGTAGGATAAGGGGTTCAATGCCTTTGAGAGTCTCCGTTTCCCTCCCGCCAGAGAAAGCCAGCCAGGCACTCTGGCATCCGCTCTCTCCACGAGCGCGTCTCCGTACCTCAGCTTTTTGCAACTCCTCTGGGTCTCTGTGAGCCCCTCTCTTTCCCTCTAGTTGTAGAACTTCCACTCAGCCAGCTTTCCTGTGGTTCTGAATGATGTCTGTTCTGTCTTTTAGTTGTAGTTTTGAAATTGTTGTGTGAGGCAGCAGTGTAGGTGTTTACCTATGCCGCCATCTTGGATTCTCTCCCAAAGATAGTATTTTGATATTTTCTAATAATGGTCACATCCCTCTACTGGGATTTTGGGTAAATGTTGTTTCAAACTTGAAAAATTCTATATTTTAAAAATCTCTATTGTAATCATTTTACAATATCAAAATAGTGTTGTTTTTTTTCAATGTTACATTGTTCAAATGTGATGTTCTCTTTTAAAATACATGGATTATATTTTGTACACTTTTGAAGTATCAATATTGAGTGACCATCCTTTGAAAGGTACCACTCTAAGTGGGGACCTAAGGTTAACATATTTCTTTCTCTCAATCAAAAGCAGTTTTGGTCTTAGCTGGTTTGGCTCAGTGGATAGAGCCTTGGCCTCATGACTGAAGGGTCTTGGATTCGATTCCTGTCAAGGGCTCATGCCTGGGTTGTGGGCTCAAACCCCAGTAGCGAGGCGTGCAGGAGGCAGCAGATCAATGATTCTTTCTCATCATTGATATTTCTTTATCTCTCTCCTTTTCCCTTCTTCTCTGAAACCAATAAAAACATATTTTTTTAAAAAGCAGTTTTGTAAAATTTTAGAATTAAGAATCTTAGAAACCAACCATCTTGTTTCTCAGATGAGGGACCTGAAGCCACCATAGATTTAACCAACTTACCCAAGCTGAACTAAGAGGAAGTTGTTTAAGCAGGTTTCAGACCCAGGTCTTCTGACTTGAGACAGTGGTCTATGAAGCCCCAGAGCTCTGAAGTCCACAGGCAGGTGGAAACTGAAGCACTGGGCATTTTTGTGACATTCATTTTGGAGTGAGGAGGTAACTGAACCAAAGAGATTACAAATATATTCTTTAAGTAAATACCAGTGATGTAAAACACACTGGGTAGGCCCCTGGGGATACGTTAAGACACCTACAGAGGTCAGTGAAGGATTCTCACCAAGATTTTGGAGATCCATAGGTATTACTGATCCCAAATTATAGAAGGCAGTACAAAAAAAATGGAGGGAAGATGGTAGTGAAAATAATGTTAGCCAGAAATGAGCACCTCAGTGGATGATTTTTCTAAAATAATAAAACATTTTCTTTTCAGCTCCCGGACCCACCACGGCTGTATCCTACTTGTCAGTGAAATGTGTGGATGTTCGTAAAAACCATCACAAGACAAAATGGTTCGTGCCTTGGGGACCAAACCACTGCCACAAAATCCGAGACATCGATGAAGCAATTCCAAAGGAAATAGGAGCCAATGACATTGTGTTTTCTGTCCACATTCCTCTTCCCTTCATGGAGATGAGTCCTTGGTTCCAATTCATGCTGTTTATCCTACAGCTGGACATTGCATTCAAGCTGAACAACCAAATCAGTAAGTGCACTCTCCTTTTTCCTCTCTGATCTTGGGGAATTTCTTTCTTCAGGTTCTTTCAGAGCTACTCCTAATAACAGTAAAATGATAATATTAATAGCACACAATTATTAATGCACCAGTTCCTAGAGGTTGGTCTTTTATTTCATCTTACAGTTAAAAAACATGAGCACCAGTGAGGTTCAGAAGGCTGGAGAGTGAATTCAAATCCAGGCAGCCTTGCTTCACAGCTCTGTCTACTCACCAAGCTTTGTTAACTCTCCAGGCATTGGGAAGTGTTCCCTCTTCCCTTGGCTGGTCTAATGATTAAATTGACATAAGACATATTAACAGGAGAATAAAAATTAAGTTCATATGTATGGGAGCCCTAAAAATATGAGGCACAAGAGCAAGTTGGAAAATCAAAGCTTTATATGCCATTCTGAGCTGAAGAATGAGAGGCCTAGAGCTGCAAAGGGCAGGAGGATAGGGGAATTCACAAGATGGTGAGAAAGCAGATATTTGGTAATTAGAAGTTTGCCCTGCCATGTAGGTAAGTCTTTCAGATAAAAAGTTATCTCTGATTAAGCTCTCTTTCTGTGCTAGACCCACTTATTATCTAAATTATTTTAGGCAGTTAAGAGACTGGTAAAATTTTTTCTTGGATCTGCTAGGTCTTCATGGCCTTCAGCTCAAAAAATCCACATTCCAAATGGCCCATTCACCCCTTTACCTCTGTGGTGCCACGAGGGAGCTCACCCCACTGCAGTGACTAGAGGACTTCTGAAAGATCCCATGTTTCAAATGTTTTTTCCCTCCCACTGGGCATTGCCTTAGAAAAAAATATCTGTCAAAATGGGAACATCAATTCTTGAACACCCATTTTTCTACAAAACTGGTTAATATTTTTGAGCTTACTCATTTGTGATTCAAGACTCCGAGGACATGGGCCACATACACATTTTGGGAGGAAGAGATCATTGGGTGGTTTCTGGGAAGGAGATCCACATGTGGCATCTGGGGTTAGTGTAGGGAATCCTAAATTGAGATGGAAAAACGCATTTTTTACTGACATGGGATCAGAATGTTAAAGATAGTTCTCCCTGGGTCCTTCCAATGAATTAAAGCACTTTTTCTAATTGTAATTTTCCTATATAAGCAATGATCTTAATAAATAATCATATTAATTTTCTCTGTTTAGAAGTTGAAATAATGTATGTATCTGATTGACACCTTATCAAAGAAGTTATGTTGAGATACTTTTCTGTAATGTAGACTTTCCCCTTCTCATTCATTTACTCTTTTACCCATTACTTCTAAATGTTTTTGAGTGCTCACTATCACAAGGCAGTGTACTGATGGCTGGAAGTGCAGATACAGATGAGGACTATCCTTCAAGTGTAAATGACTAGGAAATAACCAATCATTACAGTATAGTGTGATAGATACTCTATTTTCTTTTTAGACTAAGGTATGCTCAGGAGGCTGAGAAGCATAAAGAAAAGGGTTCAGAGCAAGGAAAGGGAAGGCTGCCTTGGTGTGTGTGTGTGTGTGTGGGGTGTGTGTGTGAGTGTGCATGTGCACGCACACAAATATTTGAGATGACTGTTAAAGAGTGAAAACCCTGACAAGGAGTTATGGTGAGGATGGGGACAAATAGGAGAGCATTATAATTAGAAGGAATAAGGAACAGTTGATATGGGTCTAAATTTGAACAAAAGCTGGAAGCATTCACGTGGTATTTCCCTTGTCCCATTCTCTTGTATATAGACTTATTCATTGGTTTTATAACACATTTATTTGTTCAGTCATTCAAACTTTTAAGTCCCATGCCTATGTTAAGTAATTGGTACTGAGGATACAAGACTGAACAAAAACATGTTCTTGTAAGGGATTAGGGAAGATGGTAGTTGGGAAACAGGCACTTAAACCTACCGAAGAGAATCATATATGCTATAATGAGAGGAATAGGCAATATTGAGATATGTAAGGAATAGATATTTGGTCATTCAGATGACCCAAAAATACTTCTCATATACATTTAGTCTTTGTCCACAGTTCCTGGCTCACAGCCCCGCCCCCCAACTCTTGGAATTTTAAGTAATAAAAGCATCAGGAGCATCTATTGTTGTATTTGGGCTCTTGTTCTTGGATTTTAAAAACGCTTTAGAGTCATAAAGGTAAAATGTATGTCTTATGTTTCATAACAAGCCTCTTTCCACCACCACCACCGGGCCTATGTTAAAGAGGTGACTTGAAAACACCTAAGGACCTGGGCAGGTTGCCAAGGAAACCAACCATAAATAGAGGAGTGAAACTTTCACTCACACACACACATCATTTCTGGGGGGAAAAGAGAGGTTGAAGGTAGAATCAATCTCCAGTGGCTAGTGATTTCATCAGCTCTGGCTATAAAATGGAGCCTCTACAAAAATGTAAAAAGAGGGGCTTTGGAGAGCTTCCAGGTTGGGGAACCAGAACACTTCCACGTGCAGAACCCCAAGTTCCACAAGGATAGAAGTTCCTTTGTTTGGGATCTTGCCCATTGTTTCTCTCTTAATCTGGTTATTGAGACATGTCATTTGAAATAAGTCTGTAATCTAGTGAGCTCTGTGAGCTGTTCTAGCAAATTAATTGAACACAATGAAGTGGTCGTGGGAACCTCTGATTTACAGCCAGTATGTCAGAAGAGCCACAGGAAACAATCTGGGTTTATGATTGGCATCTGTAGTGGAGAGTTGTTCTTGTGGGACTAAGTCCTTAATCTGTGGAATCTGATGCTATCTCCAGGTAGTCTCAGAATTGAGTTGGATGGTAGGATACCTTGCTGGTATTCAAGAATTATTGGAGTGTGGAGAACCCCGCCCCCCCCCCCCCCCACACACACACACATACACACTCCACATACCCTCTCCACTCACACACCCTGCTATACCCTCTCTATACACACATACTAATTGGTGGTCAGAATCTATTACTTATATACCTTAATAACTTTACAGAAAAGTACTTCCCAGCAAATATTAAACCTAAACA
Source organism: Lasiurus cinereus (assembly GCA_011751065.1). Lineage (NCBI taxonomy): Eukaryota > Metazoa > Chordata > Mammalia > Chiroptera > Vespertilionidae > Lasiurus > Lasiurus cinereus. Next base: position 33,260,198 of record JAAGEH010000030.1, on the reverse strand, counting down.
TCAAAAATGCCTATGTTGGTGATGCTTTGATAAAATATTTCTTTATATAAATGAAGTATGAATGTATGTATTCAGGTTCCAAGATATATTTTATCCTCATGTAGGAAAAGATCTTACTAAAGATTCTTATCTTTAAAAAAAAATCCTTAAATTTCTTGTAATATGAGGTCCTGTACTTAAAGGTACACTGAAAAGTTGACAAGATAGATAACTGAAAGTTCTGTCAGTAGATGTATAAAATAGCTGAAATCATAGAACCTCAAGAAAACCATATTTAAAGAAATATTTTTTTAAGCAGGAGCAGTGAGTAGAGGCTATTAACTATAAAATGAGAGGATTACATGTTAGGTTTGTGGGAATATTTTTTCCCTTAAATTTACTCCCTACATTTTTATTTATGGACAATGAAGACACAGATTTAAGAGTGATGGTAAGTCTTTGCTCACGGATATAGATATATACATACATGTATTTTAATTATAATAATATTTGTAAGACATGATCAATTTTGCTCTCTTATATTAGGAATGCATGAGATTTCATGTCCACTTTTTATATTTTATCATTGTTTGTATGTCTTTTTGACAGCAATAAATGGGTCAGGAGAAAAGAGACTGGGAGCATGGTGAACAAGATCCTCTTATATGTAGATGACTTCCTATTTATCAAAGATTCAGCTGTAACAATATTATCTCCAATGTAAGGAAAAGTCAGGACCAATCCTATTTTTTCTTTAAGCTTTCCTAGACAGTCTATGAAATGAATTTCAAATTCCAAATACAAAAGAGATTTCTCATTTGGACTTTGAAATTAAAGCTGGGATTTCACACACACACACACACACACACACACACACACACACACACACACAGTCAGAGTGTTTACCTATAATCTGAGGACTCTATATTTTAAATGACTTTTAGTTATTTGGGTTAAATGTTTATTTCCTTTAAGCTTTTTAATTTAAGGATTTTGGCTAGGATTTGAGATCTTGATAAATCCTTAGAAACTAGAAAAGTATTGACAAACTATTTAAAAGCTAGTCATTGTTTAATAAATTTTAAGATATTATCAGGCTGACCCTTTAGAGGGAAAATGGTGATATTAAAGGGTAATTCATAGTGATAAAAGTGGTTAAGAGACTGTGTATATTATATTTAGTAATTAGGAAAGAAGATACTCCATATATATTATGCAAAAAAGTAACCCACATTTGAAAAAGTAATTTTAAACAGAATCCCTACTTTTCACCTTTTAAGTATAAATATTTTTAACACTTATAGTTGTTATTTGATGATAAGTATGAAAAGTATTAGCCAGTTCAACTTTTAAATAGTGATAATTTTAAAATAATAGTCTACAAGATCCAGGGAAGAAAGGTCAATTGAAGAAAATCCACTTAGATACCTAGAAATGAGAGTAATTGACCTTTCAGCAAATACCAGTTACAAATTCTGAGCAGACCTATTTGTGAAAATCTATAATTGGGTCAGTGATGACTTTTTCTGGACTTTTTAGAGGCATGGAATTAACCAGTTTGTGGTATTTCTGTAGAATTGCAAGAGACATAGATTTCAGTTTTATTCCAAAGAGTTAGGACATGGAGGGAGATTGAGTAGACTGTAAAGGTGTCAAAAAAAAAATGTCAGCTTAAACATCTGGCATCTAGATGTAGGTTAATCACTGGGAAAAATATATGCTTATCTATATGATGGGCTTAGATTTTCCGGAACGTCAAATTCTGTACTTAAAAATAAATATCCTCTAGAATGGGTGTATCTCATTCATTTTAAAGTGTATTATCAGTCACTCACTCAATTTATGTGTGTGTTCGTGAAATATAGGCTTAGGTTCACTAATATGGTGCCCACTTGTAATGGAATGTTGCTTTACTGATTATAACTGCAAGTCACATACTTAGCATAACTTCAGACTCTCCATGGGGCCCCTTTTGAGGAACTTGGGTGTAGAGATCAAAGACGTTTGTGGGTGTGTTTTTTTCTTTCTTTTTTCTTTTTGACATGTCTTAACACAGCTTTCAAATCTACAGACAGTTGAAATAGAAATACTGAGATTCATTGGCAGAAAGCCTCAAGATGGATTGCTGTGTTGAGTAGTAAATCTCAGATTTTCAGAGGTCTAAAAATCCCTTAGGCTGAAGAAATACTATAAATGGTATGCAGTAGGGAAAGCCAGGGTGTCTATTCTCTTCTTAGGTAATGAAGTTGTTTTGCCTTGAGCCCTGCGCTAAAACTCTACAGTTGAATATTAAGTCAGTCTAACTGGCTTGTTTCATTATTGCAAATGACTACATAAAATGATGGAATTACATATTTCTATAAATGATGAGTGATTTTTCTTTTCTCAAACTGAAAAATTGCTGTAAAACTTATTTCTAATAATAAAAAAATAATTAGGATGATATCATTCAAGTTAGATGGCTGAGTGTTCTGGGAGGAAATTGCCGAACTTTTTATGAAGTGGTTGTGCTCTTCCATTTGTGTCCCTCTTACAGGATTAAGTAGATACTTCATGAAAACAATGAAAATAAAGGAACAATCTGTTAACTGTAAAAATAAACTGTCAGATCATCCAAAATAATCAGGGGTGAAACACAGAAGGAAGAAAGTCAGTGAATCCTTTTTGTGAACACTAATTTTTGGCCATCAGCAAGAGTCATGGTTCTTAATTCGTTTTCACATATTTCTTGGGAAGCATCCACAAAGAGATCTGAATGGGGTAGGGGATTGCATACATCACCAGACTACAACTGCTATGATGGAACAGACCACTGGTAATATGGTAATTCACATGACTGGAATTTCATGCTTCATCAGATAATCCTCTTTAACAAAATATGTTGAAGCAACTACTGAGAAAAAGACTTCAACCATCCCACTCCCCCTAAGCAGAGACCTTCTTGGATTCATGACCATGTTATTATCTCTCTTTATAAGAAGGACATTTCTGATTTTCATAGGCTAGAGTCACCAAGATTTTCAAAGTTACCTTTTAAATATCTTTACTTACCTCAGTCAGAGTTAATGTGAACAGAAATAAAAATTTCACATTTTATCTCTACTTTCATACTTCTCCCCTCAAAAAAAAGATGAGCCCCAAAACCTCAAAATATACCAGAATGACCAAGGAGACTTAAAAAGAATGGGGTTTGTGGTGGTGGATAAAGGGAGGTTGTCAGTATTCAAAATGGGTTTAAGTGGCTAAGCTCTTTCTTTGAGAGTAATGTATCCCCTTTAGATGCATGTGTGGAGAGAGCGGGTGCCGGAGTACTTGGCTGGCTTTCTCTGGTGGGAGGGAGACGGAGACACCCAACTGCATTAAACCCCTTATCCTATGACATTAAACCACAGGTCCAGCCAAAACTCATACGGGGGGAGTTTAGACTGTGAAAAGGGAGAAGTGCATGAAAATTTAGGGGCGTCGCCAAAGGGCAGTAGTCTGGTGGCACACACAGCACTTCGCACAGAAGACCGACTGCTGATTGTGCCGCCAGCTTTCATGAGTGGGCGGGAGCAGAGCCTCTCAACTGCGCCACTTCTAGCTCCACTAAACCCAAGTTTTGGGCGAAACCCTGGGGACCCAGACTCATATGATCCCAGAGCGCAGAGGAGCCTGAAAGGCAGTGGTCTAGAGGTACTGCGAGAGTGTGCGTGTGCACAGGGACCACTCCAGAGATTACCCAGTCATGTGAGACTCAGGGACCATGGAGGGCAGGGCCGACTGGAAGGCAAGGTGGTCTGTTAAGCCCTGAGACTACACCCATCCCAAGCTCAACAGAGAGGCTTTTGCAGTTTTGCAAGTCTTGTATCATAAGGCTGAATCCAACACAGAAGTTCTCCCAGCATAGTGAAAATGCGGAGACAAAGGAAGAGATCACAAACAAAAGAAATGGAGGAAAACAAACGACTGGATATAGAGTTCAAAACCACAGTTATAAGGTTTTTCAAGAATATCCTAGAAATGATGGATAAATTTAACGAGACCCAAGAGGAGATGAAAAGGGACCAACTAGAGATGGAAAAGTACCAATTAGAAATTAAACGTACACTGACTGAAATAAAAATATTATACAAAGACCTAACAGCAGACTAGAGGAAGGCAAGAATCAAGTCAAAGATTTGAAATGAAAAGAATCAGGAAATACTCAACTGGAAAAGCAAGAAGAAAAAAGAATTAAAAAATGTGAAGATAGTGTAAGGAGTGTCTGGGACAACTTCAAGCGTACCAACATCAGAATTGTGGGGGTGCCAGAAGAAGAGAGAGAGCAAGATACTGAAAACCTGTTTAAAGAAATAATGACTGAAAACTTCCCACATCTGGTAAAAGAAATAGACTTACAAGTCGAGGAAGCACACAGAACCCCATATAAAAGGAATCCAAAGAGGACTACAGTAAGATACATAATAATTAAAATACCAAGAGGAAAAGACAAAGAGAGAATATTAAAAGCAGCAAGAGAAAAACAGTTCATTACCTATAAGGGAGCACCCATATGACTGTCAGCTGATTTCTCCACAGAAATGATGCAGGCCAGATGGGAGTCACAAGAAATATTCAACGTGATGAATAGCAAGAACCTACAACCAAGAATAATCTATCCAGCAAAGCTATCATTCAGAATTGAAGGGCAGATAAAGAGCTTCACAGATAAGAAAAAGCTAAAGGAGTTCATCAACTGCAAACCAGCATTATATGAAATGCTGAAAGGTACTTTTTGAGAAGAGGAAGAAGAAAAAGGTAAAAGACAAAAAATTATGAACAACAAATACATATCTATCAACAAGTGAATCTAAAAATTAAGTGAATTAAAAATTTGATCTACAGAATAAACTTGTGAATATAATAGAATCAGGAGCACAGAAAGGGAGTGGACTGATAATTCTCAGGGGGAAAGGGGTGAGGGGTGTGCAGGGAGAGACTGGGCAAAAATCATACACCTATAGATGAGGTCAATGGGAGGGAGGTAAGGGTAGAGGGAGGGGTGGGAGACGCGTGGAGGGGAGCTATAGAGGGGAAAAAAAGAGAAACAAATGTAATAATCTGAATAACAAAGATTTAATTAAAAAAAAAAAGAGTAATGTGTCCCTTTCAAATGAAGGCTAGAACTGAGAATTTACTAGTATGAATTAGTCTTACCTACTGACTTGGAATAGAAAGAATCCAAAATCATGGGAGAACACTGTATTTTTTTTTTTTTATAAATCTTTATTGTTCAGATTATTACAATTGTTCCTCTTTTTTCCCCCATAGCTCTCCTCCACCCGGTTCCCACCCCACCCTCTGCCCTTTCCCCCCACACACTGTCCTCATCCATAGGTATATGATTTTTATTCAGTCTCTTCCCACACCCTCACACCCCTTCCCCCTGAGAATTGTCAGTCCACTCCCTTTCTATGCCCCTGATTCTATCATATCTACCAGTTTATTCTGTGCATCAGATTTTTTTATTCACTTGATTTTTAGATTCACTTATTGATAGGTACGTATTTGTTTTTCATTAGGTACGTATTTGTTTTTCATAATTTTTATCTTTACTTTTTTCTTCTTCTTCCTCTTCTTAAGGAATGCCTTTCAGCATTTCATATAATACGGGTTTGGTGGTGATGAACACCTTTAGCTTTTTCTTATCTGTGAAGCTCTTTATCTGCCCTTCATTTCTGAATGATAGCTTTGCTATGTAGAGTAATCTTGGTTGTAGGTTCTTGCTGTTCATCAATTTAAATATTTCTTGAAACTCCCGTCTAGCCTACATCATTTCTGTTGAGAAATCAGCTGAAAGTCGTATGGGTGCTTCTTTGTAGGTAACTAACTGTTTTCTTTTGCTGCTTTTAATATTTCTCTTTGTCTTTTGCTCTTGGCATTTTAATTATGATGTGTCTTAGTATGGTCCTCTTTGAATTCCTTTTGTTTGGGGATCTATATGCTTCCTGGATGTGTAAGTCTATTTCTTTCACCAGGTAGGGGAAGTTTTTGGTCATTATTTCTTCAGATAGGTTTTCAGTATGTTGCTCTCTCTTCTTCTTCTGGCATCCCCATAATTCTGATATTGGTATGCTTAAAGTTGTCCCAGAGACTCCTTACACTATCTTCACATTTTTGGATTCTTTTTTCTTTCTGCTTTTCCAGTTGAGTGTTTTCTGCTTCTTTGTATTTCAAATCTTTGACTTGATTCTTGCGATCCTCTAGTCTGATATTAGATCTCTGTATAATATTTTTTTATTTCAGTCAGTGTATGTTCAATTTTTATATCCTTGAGGGTCTCGCTAAATTAATCAGCCTTTTCTAGAAAATTCTTGAATAACCTTATAACCGTGGTTTTGAACTCTATATTCAGTCATTTGCTTTCCTTCATTTCTTTCATTTGTGATCTGTTTCTTTGTCTCCACATTTTGGCTGCTTTCCTGAGTTGATAGAGTGGCTTTGTGTGCTAGGTGTCCTATAGGGCCCAGTGTCCCGCCTCCCCAATTACTTAAGGTACACACTCTTGGTGCACCCTTTTGTGGGCTGTGTGCACAGTCTTGTTGTAGTTAAGCCTTGATTGTTGTTGGTATCACTGGGAGGAATTGGCCAATTGGCTGTGAAGATCAGCTGTGTCTACACTGGGAGAACTTCTGTGCTGGTGTCACCCTTATGGGAAAAGACTTGCAAAAATCTCTGTGCTCAGTTTGGATGGGGTGGAGTCTCAGGGCAGAGCAGACAGCATTGGTTTCCCATCAGTCCTGCCCTAATAGGCCCCTGTGTCTCAGTTTCCCATAGTAATCGCTGCAAGCACCTCTGAGAGAAAGCTGCCCTGGAGTTCTGCCTGCTGCCAGACAGTCCAGTTTCTCACTGAATGAATATGGGTCCCCAGAGTCTTGCCCGGAACTGGAGTTCAGCACAGTCAGGAGCTTTTGTCTCCCTCCTGTGAAAGGCAGCTGCACACTCAGTTGCCTGTCCTCTCCATGCATGCATCTCAGTACCTCTGCCTCCTGCAGCTCCTCTGAGTCTCAGTGTGCTTTTATCTTTCCTTCTAGTTGTAGAATTTCCACTCAGCCAGCCTACCTGTAGTTCTGGATGATGTCTGTTTTGTCTTTTAGTTAGTTTGGAAATTGTTGTGCAAGGAAGCAGTTTAGTGTTCTTGAGAGAAACCTATGCCACCATCTTGGTTTCTCCCGAGAACACTATATTTTCATGATTAACCCAAAGTAGTGAAGATTAGGGACATTTTGTTTGTTCATGCTCATTTATGAATATCTTTCCCTTTAAGAGAATCTTCAGTTATAACTTTGGAATTAATCATTGTGAACATGTTTATATTGGGAGGAATCTTTGGCTCTGTTTTATTTTGGTGTAATGATTTGAAAGCCCTTCAATTGGACCATATCACTATAAAGCTGTCTGGATCTCTTTATCTATTTTGATGGCATTGCATTGTATTTGTAAATTTAAAAATCCAATTGAGGAACAGAGTCGGGGTCCTCCAGAACTTTCCCAAGATTTTTTATTATTATTAATGTTTTTAATATCCAGCCCCTCCTACCTTTTTCCAATTATCCATTGGCTTACTGGTCAATTTAACATTGGAAAGTAGATCATATTGACTTGGTCTCTAGTCTTAATAAAACACTCATCTATCATGCTGAATAATTTGCAGTAATTGTTTCTAAGCATTGGCTGTATAATTGCAGACTCTGAGCACTGGAGGTAATGGTAGAGTACTGCTGGTCTAATAATCTTCAAACAGGAACCTATGGGTAGATTCCAAGGACCAAGTGAGCCACCCTGATAACACTATGCAAAATTTTAGTTGTATAAACTTATATGACTTTTGGGAGTTAGAAAGTTTGTGGCTTTTGTCAAGTTTCCAAATAGGTGCTTGACCTTCAGATGTTAAAGACTTGTCCTTTAATCTACCAGAAACCTTACAACAAGTGATACTTGCCCACTGTAGCACAGCTGGCTGGAGACATAGCAGAATCTTCCTGTTGTATATCAACCACTTAGGTAGGCAAATGGTACATAGCAACAAGTATACTACACTGTACAGGTCAGTGAGCCTTCTACCAAATGGAGGCCTCTAATTTTTGGAAGGAAGTTGCTCTGGTTTTTCTAAAATGTGTGTATTTTTCTATTTTTTTAAAAAAATCTGCCAATCTGTAGTTAGTTCAGGGATTGCAGTGTAATCTCAAACCTAGACTAGGAGGTAGGCAGGTCCTGTTTATAGTACCACAGCTGCAGATCACCCACATGTCTCATTTCCTGCTTTGAATTTAGAATATAAATGGGGAGATTCTCTTTGCATCCATAATAAGTATATTCTGGTTACTAAAATAAAAGCCTGGTGACATCAATGAGAAATGTGAACAGCAAAACAGCCAGTAACAGAAGATTCCTAGATGGGGCCTTCATTATATATAAGGTGTTTTTACCTCCTTTTCTAACTTTGTGTTTTCTTCTTACTCTTTAAACACAGCTAGCCATCACATACCTAATGTGAGGTTATTATACGGGGAATTATATGTTTATTGTGAGTAATCTTAGGAAATATGAAGTAAAATTATTTTCTGGATTATGTTTTCCAGAGCAAAGAAAGTTAGATGGAGAAGAAAAATCCTTTATTAAACAAAGCAGAATTCTACCCTCAAAAGTACCAGGGACTCTACGTTGAAAAAAAACAACAACCCATTTCTTTCAACATCTACTTACTGTCTACACACTGATGCCAGAAATGGTTCTAGTTCTTCTTTGGCCTTAGTAAGCCAATATTAATAGTAAAAATTAACAGAGGGAGTAAAAATTCTTTAAAGGAAGAAGAGGTTCTGGATTTTTAATTACTCTTGTCTAGATTGTTTCCTAAAATAATTGTCCAATGAATATATCTTTTCTGCCTTACTGGGTATTCATATTATTACCACGAAGGAAAGCTCAGGCCTAACCTGATGAGCAAAATTATATTTTCTTTAAAAGTAAGGTTTGAGGGAAATTGAAAATATTTAAATTTAGTATCTTTGAAAAAAGTTGCTGTCATATAGAAACGAGTTCTAATAATTGGAGTTGTTCAGAAATGAAAAGGCTTTGTCTTCAAATAGTGAGCACCTTGTTACTGGTAGTAATCCAGTAGGAGGTGGTCATGATGATGATGACCATAGTGATAGCTTGCCTGGATGGGGAGAGAGAAGGCTAGGTGGAGAGAGAAATAGAGAGAAAGAGACTGATAAACAGAAGAGAGAGAGATATATCAATTGGTCAACTCCTGTACATGCCTCAACCAGGGATCAAACCCACAATCTGGGCATGTACTTTGACTAGGAATTGAACCCATGACATTTGGGTGTATGGGACAACACCCCAACCTACTGAGCTGCACTAACCAGGGTTACTAAGTACTTTTGTACAGGAGATGTTGGTGGTTGTCTTTGCTTCCAGCCATTTGCTTTGGCCTCACACCATTTTCATACAGAGCTTGCCTATCTCCCCTCCCTCAAAAGTGGGCTTCTACCACTCCTACTGAATGAGCAGCTAGCCACTGGACCATCCCTCTAATCTCAGATGATTGGATTAGGATGGGCCCTCTCTCTCTGTTGCTCAGAAATTGGGGTTCACTGTTTGTAGGCCCCCCTTCATTAGCCCTTAAACTGAGAAGTCTTGAAGGTTATCTGGGCAGCCATCACTCACCACATATGTGGAGAAGCAGAAGAAGTTAGAAACCAGATGTAAAAAGAAAGTGGAGATGAAGGAAATGGGGTGTAATTATGATAGACAAGTGTAACTTTCTTCTTAGCAGATTTCTCTTTCTGGTTCTGTTCCCTCAAGCTTGTCAGAACCTTCTGTCCTTGAGTTCCTTGAAATACCTTTATATCCCTCCAGCTAATTTCTGCTTATGCTTGTGTGGGTAAAGTCCTATTACTTTCAACCAAATCATCTCTGTTTAAGACAGCTTTACCTGTATTTCATCTGATCATCTCAACAATTCTTCCTGGCAGAATGAGGAAACTGAGGATAAGAGCAATTAATTGATTTGTTCAAAGTCTCCAAGCTGGGAAATAGAAGGTTGCAAGTGAAGGGGATCTTGTGGCTCCAGGCATATCAATAGTGCTGTGAAGTGGTTTCCTGTTCTGAGTGGGAAATTATCCTAGACGACCCCCAAGTCCCAGCTACTCTAACTCTCTTTTGCATAGAGTCCATGACTCACTAAAAATCCTTTGGCTCTATAAAAATCTCATTCCTTCAGCGTTGTAAATAGGTGAGTTTGGGGACCCTCACTTGTGAACCATTTTAGAAGACACCCCTTTGTTATTGGGTGAATTTAGTGTTGAAATGAGTGTGTTTTATTTTGTTACGTGCTACCCTGTGTTCATTTCTAGTTCTTGGGTAGGCAGACAGGGTTGCTGTACTGGAAGTGTATTTTTAGTCTGACATTAAAAAATGTATCATAGACACCAACACAGGAAGCAGTTTTTAGGTGAGTCAGTGTATAAATAACCAAAGAGTTTTCATAAAGGGATGGTAGATCTTTTAATTTTACAGTCCAACTTCTGAGCTTTCCTTCCCAACTTCATTTATTGGGCTTCTATGTGCTGACATGTTCTTTACTTAGGATTTAAGATACAAAAAGAAGTCCTTCATAATACAGTTTCAAAAAACATCATGACCCTTCTATTTTACCTTTCTTTATTCTGCAAGACTAAATTTTGAGAGCAGGGACTGTACTTGTTCATTTTTGTGTCTTCAGACTAAGCACAGCTCCAGGCACAATAAATACTCAAAATGCACTCAAAATAATTAGTTGGGAGTTAATAGTCTAGTTCAGAGATACAGAAACAAAAACTACCCCAATGTGTTCAGTGCTAAGTGTTCAAAGTATCCAATGAACACAGACAGGGAAATGATTAATTCACTTCTGAGAAAGTAATTTTTTTTTTAAGAGTCTTTATGGGTAGCGTCTTAAAATGTGGAATTTATGACAATCTACTATTTGATGGCAAAGAAATAATTCAAAGGCAGCCTCATTTTATTATGTAAAGCCAAGTGTTTGGGCTGAATCCCCAACCTGGCACTAACAAATTATGTGACCTCTGGTAAGTTTCTGAACTTCCTTAAACTTTATTATCATCATCTAGGAAAAAGAGGTAATAGTAGTCCACCTTTATAGGATTGTTTTAAGGATTAAACTAGAAGAATACATGAGGCTTTTACATAGTAAGTGCTTGGTACATAATAAATGCTCAATAAAGGTGAGTTATTATTATTCTTGGTTTTGAGTAGAGAAGAGGAATCTGAGTTCTGGAGAGAATATAGAAGCCCAGAAAGGTGGGCAGCAGGGCCGAGTGTATAAAACAAGGAGCCAGGTGTATGCTGCCACAGGCCTTTCATTACTTCAGGACAGTAGTTCTTAACTTTGGGTCAAGGATTACAACCTCAGGAGAAAAATGTACACAGGCCCCATTCACACATATTGTATTCATATTTCTACTGGAGCCCTGAAAGTCACCCATGGAATTTAGAGGTTTGTGAGTCTCAAATAAGAGCTCCAACTTCATGGTATAGGTAGACCCCAAGAGTGCCAAATATATTGGTCAGCACTTTAAAAACATGGAGAATACCCTTGTAAAATGAAAGATGTTATTAAGATGTAAATTAAAATGTTTTGGAATAGAATAATAATTCAGGTTGGGACCAGAAGTATGTGGGAGACAACCTCAGAAGTTAAGTGACTTCTCTAAAGTCACCTGGTTTGCAGGTAAGAAAGTCAGGACTAACACTCATATTTTTCTACTGTGAAAAGCTGTGAAATAACACTTTATATGCAAAGGACAGTAAACCCATTTGTTAGGCTGTAGAAGAATTGCGTATTGGAGAGAAAAGATAAGCTCCTGAAAGACAAGGAGGGGTCAAGTTGGTGAGTTGCCTTGCTGACCGGGTGAAGACATCCAGAGTTTGATCCATCAGGAGAGAATCGAAGATCACGTGTCTAGTGCAGAAAGGAAATGTGGAATTCAGGATTTGAGACTCCTCGCTTGTCCTTTGAATTATACAGCAGCTGGAAATCGCATTTCTTTTTCTTTCCTTTTTTTTTTCCATCTGCACTCCTTGCATGGTGGTATTCCCAACAGGAGGGCATCTGTGAACTTTTTAATGGGAGAAGTCATAAAGCTGGGTTAGGGCTGTGTTTGCACAAGGCTGGCTTCGGAGTCAGGTAAAATCTGACTCCCCTTCTGCTTTTCAGATGCAGACACAGCATCGCTGCCACCACCAGCTGAGTGAGTCGGAATCGAGGGGTTGCCAGTAATTGTGGGTTTAAGTCACAGAGAAAAAAAGATAAGAGGCTAGCAAGGCTGGTTTTTCCACAATTAAATGTTGCCTCTCAGGCTTCTCTGACGGCAGGAATCCAGGAGGTCAGGAACCACCAGCCATATTATTTTTCTCCCCGGCTGCCTGCTCTCATTTGTATCCCCTCCTCATTCATGGGAACTAAGAAAAGATGGGTTGGAAATAAAAAGCTTGTTCTAGCCTACTTTTTCCTTTATGAAACTTGTCAGAAACAAAGCTTTCCCACGAAACAGATGTGATCCCTTCTGGTGGCTGGCTCTTTCTTCCAGCAGCACAAAGATATTTGGGAGGGAGGGGGGAAACCCATTGTTGCAATGCACGAATGTCCTTTTATAATAATGACTGTGCTTTCTCTCCCCAGTGCCATGTACTCTGGTATTTTTGTGTTTTTCACTGTTTAACTCTTACATGAGTCAAAGTCAAGTTTTCATTCCTCTTTACTCTAACTCTATTGTAAGTGCCCTGAGGGTAGGAATAGTCTTGCTGTTTTCTGTTTTTGCCGCAATGCCTCAAGTGTAGAAGGAAGTTAAATAGAAGTGGTAGTTTGAATGTTTACATCCATGAATTGTTAGAATTAGAAAGACCTTAGTCATTTTAGGATTCAATTTCAGTATTTAAAAAAAGAATGCCATATGTAAAGCAACTTACTCAAACTGTACAGCTAATTAGTGGCTTTAATTTAGAGCAAGAAACAGGTCTCCTAATTTGTGACTTAATGGGAAAGAACTTGAGCTGTGGAATCAGACAAACCTGAGTTCATATTTCACCTCCCTCCCACACAAGCGGTGTGATTTTGGGCCTCAGTTTTTTCATTTTGTGCTTGTAGGTGATCATTTATAGCCGTCTGACATCTGTGTGTGGCTGAAAACGTTTGCACATATTAGGAGCTCAGACATGTGATGTCTTAAGGATCGTTGTTTTATTTATTTTTAAAATACAAGACCCTCTATAAGAAACTCACATTTCTACCATCTGTTCAATATTAGAACATGAAGCCTGTTGCTTTTGGTGAAAACTTAGGAGGGAGAGCAGGATAACAGGACTCTAGGGTGGATGCAGCTTCTAATGAACTAGAAATAGAAATGGATCCTGCCAAAAGGTGCAATGCCTTCTCCCTTCTGTCAACCCTCAATGGTTTGTTCAGCAGTTCATAATGGAGTGCCTACTATGCTGAGAAAGAGACTAGTGATGTGGGGATGTGGGGTGGCCGGGGAGATGAACAAGCCAACAGGCCCAGCTGGCTTCAGAAGTGATAGGAACATAAATGATCACAAGTGCTGTGATGACAGAGGGGAAGTCCATTGGCTAAGGGAGGAGCACCCATGAGGACTCTGCCCAGATTCAGTAATCAGGGGCAAGTTTGTGGAGGTGCATGGAGAGACCGAGGCAGAGAGGGTGCCAATATTACCAAAAGGGAAAGAGAAGCTATTCTAAGGAAAAGACTGAAGGGGATGGCTGGCGCAATAGAGAGAAAGAGAAGAAAAGGGAAAGGGCTTATTACTCCTGTTAGTATAGGTGGCTTTTATTGAGGAAGGGACAGTGGAGGTTTTTCAGGGCTCAACCAAGGGTCGTGGTTTTTATTATGCTACCTTCTGGTTCTCAGACACACGTGCCTTCTGCACCTTCTCTTGTGTTATTACGAATCTATCCATACTTTGGAAGCCTGGGAGGGAACGCAATATTGTCTCATTGCTCCCCAGAGTTTGGGTCCAGAGAATGCCCTAGCTGATGGATCAAGGGAAGGACCTGACCTGCAAATAGAACCCCCAAAGCCGAGTGCCATCATCCTCCCCACCGCCCCCCTACCCCCTATAAGCCTACGAAACAAATACTCTGTGTGAGTAACCTGGCCTGACTCCAGCAATAACACAGCTGCTGAAACAGCTTAGTCACCAGGGCGATGGAGGGGGTGTGCGAGGGAATGCTGGGGTGCAGTGATCTGACATTTAGCGGGCTGGCAGCAGCCCGGAGAGCCTCCACAGGTCTGTGGGAGAGTTTGGAAAGGATCTGCTTCCTGTCCACAAGCATTCCCTTGTTTCTTTTGAAGCCCAACCATAATCCTGGGCAGAGTAGACTGAGGAGAGGAAGAAATGGGTCACTCCTTTTACACACCTGGTCTCTCCCTCTTCAAGATCCATATTTATTTCCTGAATAACTTTTGTTTTCTGCCCCAGGCTAAGCTGGGTGTAATTTAGATATGGTGAAGGGGGAAAAGATACTCATTTATCTTATCTAGAAATCTTAACTTCTGGATATCCAGGTGGTGTCTGAAGAAGTTACAAAGGCAAGTCCTGGCATTTCTGCTTGACCTTGCTTGGATTCCTTTAGCAGCTGCAGCTGCCAAAACTCTTGCCTAAAGGACTTTGGGCAGATCTGTGCAAAATACTGAGCCAGTTTCACCAGGATTTGGGAGGACTGATAAACTGCCACAGAATGACCTCGTTTCTCGTCCAGCCCTTTGAAGAAGTGACCTTTGCATTTTCTCCTCATCCTGGGCTTCTTCTGCACTGTTTGTTTTGGAAGGTGTTAAGTTAAATTAGCCATCCCCCTCCCTTCCTGGTGACTGTCTGAGAATACAGCTATCAGTCTGTGAACTCTGCCATCATCAGTTCTATTTTTAGCTTCAGTGTGAATGAAGCTCTCTTTTCTAATTGCATTCAGAGAGGGAAGGAGGGATGTAGGGCAAGAGATGGAGAGAGAGAGAGAGAGAGAGAGAGAGAGAGAGAGAGAGAGAGAGAGAAGAGATTTTTATAAATGCACTGTGTACTGAGAGTGTCCTGGGGGAAGCACAGAAGCCACTGTGTGTTTTCCTCCCTGGGCTGCCAGGATTGCTTTCTCTCCCCATTTATGTTGATTATGGTCTTATAGGAAAGAGCTGTGGCCACACTGGTTTCCCAGTGTGTTCACACTTGCCGCTTGGATGATTCTGATTTCTCTAGCTTTGTTAGGGAAAGATCGGTTCATTGTGGAGTTCAAATTCCATGGAAAGCAGGCAAGGTGATATTTTCTATGAAATTAAATAATCTTAAACATGCTGAGAACTGTAAGGACAATGGGCTCAGTTCCATCTAGATCTCTCTACCTCACACCAAGTCCCAGTCTGCCCTTCACACAGCTTCCAGATCTCCTTGCTTAAACATCCTTCTAATAAAAGGCTGCACCTCAGAGCAAATTTCTTCCCTTTGTCATCAGGTTCTTCCTGCTCTCCAGCCTGGCCTCGTCTCGCCGCTCCTCCCTGACAACACCAGGCTAATTTGAGTTTCCATGACTTTTTATCCATGCGGCTTCTCCTGCCTATAATCCCTTCCCCTACTTTGTTACCCAGTGAACTCTTACTCACCAGTGATTCACAGTGGACCATCATCTTGTCCAGATGAGGTGATGTGGAAGATCTATATTCCATGCTATGATCCTTGTCCCCTTACCTAGCACTGTGGGCACCTTTGTGATGACAATGTACTTTACATATACTTGTGATGTAGTACTACCCTCAGGGAATTATACTTATTTATGTATATATCTGCCTTCCCCACTTTACTGTGAAAATTTTATGGCAATGACTTTGCCATATATGTCTTTTTATCCCCACTATTGTGCATGGAGAAGAAAAAAATGAACTGTATTGGATGGTTTGTCTAATGTTAGGGTTTTCAGAGGTAGATTATTTCCATCTTGGTGGCAGCACCAGCTGTTGGGGCTTCTGATGGGTTTCTTTCTAGTCCTAAGAAAGTAGGCCTGAACAGATTATCAGAGATGTTACATGTTATCCCCAGATGAATGCTGCACAATTTTCCTTCTTTGGAATCTCTTGCCTGTAGTTCCATTTATTCTCTTATTCCCATAGCCTTAGACAGGCATGATACACACTTCAAAGTCTCACTCTTTTATTGCTTTACTTCACCCTTTTGATCTAGATCAACCTGGGGAACTCTGGTTTCTAGTCTCTGCAGTTACAGCCTATCTCCTCCTTTATACCTAGTAGCCCTCTTAAGTAGAACACTAGTGCAGTCCTGTATTATTATTATTATTATTATTCAGATGTGAGGGATACAGGAGACAGTACCTCCCTCAGGACCATATCCCTTAAAAGCTCCCTTCCCACCCAGTCCTGAGGAATAGGCACATTGTTTCTTGATGGGCCCTTTGGGTCAAATTTGAGGAACATCCTTTTTTTCTGAAGGACATGTGGGGAGGGTAGGGAAAGGGAAACAGGGAGTGGGAAAAAAGTGAATTTCACTGAAATACAACAAACCATAAACCACACATGTGAGATGTACAGGTGATGAAGTGATGGAGGAGATCTGGGGTTGTAGGAGTATTTGGAGAAAGAAGGATGATACGTTAATTTGGCAAGCATTTGATGGGTAGCTATTGTATAAAGGCATGGGTGATGAAGCTGTGAACAAGATTGAGGCAGATCCTGGCTTTCAGCAACGTCTTCCCCCCAAGTGGGAGGAGGGTAGGGAGAGAGAGACATGTGAGTAGCAGGGAGTTGTCCTGCATTAGGAAACAAGTTACAGAGCTGGGCGCACAGGTGCTGTGGGAGCACAGGTACCAGTGGGGATGCCAAGCATTGTATGCAGAGGACTGTCCGCACCCCAGAAGAAAAGAAGCCCTTTTATAATTCACCCTCAAACTTGAACACCGTTTAAAAATTCAGTGTGCTAGTAGATGCTGGAACTGGTTTGGCTCAGAGGATAGAGCGCCGACCTGCGGATTGAAGGGTCCCAGGTTCGATTCCAGTCGGGGCATGTACCTTGGTTTCGAGCACATCTCCAGTGTGGGGCGTGCAGGAGGCGGCTGATAGATGACTCTCTCTCTCATTGATGTTTCTGACTTTCTATCCCTCTCCCTTCCTCTCTGTAAAGAATCAATAAAATATATTTAAAAAATAAAAATTCAGTGTGCTAGTAGAGACTCTGAGTGCACCAAAAGTAGATAATCTTGAGCAGCAGCCTTAGACTAGCAGTCAGCATTTACTGAGTGCTTACTTTATGCCAAGGCTGTGCTGATTGATCACACATGTTATTTCATTTAATGCTCTCAGCCAGAGGAGACAGGCATTGCTGTTACCCCCAGTCTATGGGCAGAGAAGTTCAATGACTTGCCCACCATTGCACAAGCACCACTGCCAAGGTGGGCCACCATCCCAGGCTGTCTCTCTTCAGAGCCTGAACTCTTTTCCACTTTCCATGGCAGGAGGCAGTGGCGGACTGTGTTCATGGTGACCAGCCTTGGTGGTGGCAGGAGCAGGGAAGGGATGGTGAGATATGAACCTGGGAGCCAGGTTAGCACCAGGAGCCAGGTCAGAGTCTTTTAATGTCATTGAAAGAGTTTCAGCATTAGACTGAGGACAATGCAAAAGCATTCAGAGTATTTTGGAAATTATCTCCTTGGCTACAGAGGGGAAAACAGAGAGGAATGGGGCATGGGTTTGAGTCATCTAGATCTGAGGTGATAGTGGCCTTGAACAAGGGGAGAGGCAATGAAGACTGAGGGAAGTACAGTAGAGACACACACACAGTGGGAAGTGAGCATGCAGATTTGAAATTCAGAAGGGAAATTTGAACTTGAGAAGGTGACTGGCATCCCAGGAGCAGACGAGACACCCTCAAAGCAAGTGTGCTGAGTTAGAAGGGAAGAGAGCTCCTCTCCTACCTGGTGAACACCACTGGTGTAATTTTTCTATATTCTGTGGTGTTTCAGATGCATTTGCTTCTGAAATAACTGATGTCCCAACTTCTTGTCCAAATGAATGTACCAGTGTAGTAGGGTGCAATAGGGATACATGGATGTTTTCTAACTGAGATGTCACTTTGCAAAGGACCGGATGTGAGCAGTGCTCTCCCTGTCCTAATCATGTTCCATAGATTGACATTTTATTACACCCAAATGACTTTGCCTAGGAGGTATTGCTTCAGAACTTAGCAAGGAACCATTTTGATGATGCTTAGAAAAATGCCTTACCTGTGGAAGATATTTCTCCACAAGACAAATGCTTGATGTGATGGGGACAAATGAGAGAGGTAATGTCAACTAAACTGTTAGGCTGCTTTGCGAAATCATTGTACTCATTCATTTTCATAACTGCTCACACCCAAGCCTGTAGGTCATCTTAAGAAAACAGCCAGGGCCAAATTTATAATTATCTGTGTCCATTTTTGCCAGACCTAACCATGGATAGAGGACAGGGTTTGTTTTGTTATTTCCTTAATTAAAAGCGTCAAGAAAATACAAGCCAAGTCAGAGAACTTTTGATTGGGGAAGGAATGCTGGCATAAATAACCCCAGATTATATGTCTGCTGGAGGCTGTGAGGAGGTTGGTCCGGCGTCCTCCTTCAGAGGTTACCCAAACAAACCCTGGTGACTGACAGGCTCCCCGATAGAATGTAGTAATGCTTATGAGGGTTTTGAAACCTCTTTAATTTTTTTTCCCCCAGGGCAAGGACCCAGGATAATCAAGATTTCTCAGGGAACCTCTGCCAACCATAAAATAATTATTTCCTCTAACCCTTTTCCCTTTATTTCCAGTTAATTGGTCAAAGATGTAATATAATCATCCAGGGACTGGATGGAAAGGAAGCTTTTCAAGTGTCTGTGTGCCCAGTACTCCTGTCAGCAGCCTTGGGAAGTAGGTCCCACTATTTCTATCTTGCAGAAGTGGAAACTGAGACTTATTCAAAGTCTCTTAACTAGAAACACATACAGATAGGATTCAAAAGCGGATCTCTTTGGCCCCAAACTCTTTGTACCATCCTAGCTGGCAAATACCCATTTCAAAAATGTAATGCCTTCTAGGTCCATCCATGCCATTGCAAAGGGTAAGATTTCATTCTTCTTTTTTTTTTTAATATATACTTTTTTTATTTGGTACAGAAAGGGAGAGGGAGAGAGAGAGAAATATCGATGCGAGAGAGACATCAATCAACTGCCTTTTGCATGCCCCTTATGGGGATTGAACTTGCGACCTGGGCATGTGCTCTGACGGGAAATCGAACCCGGGTCCTCTGGGTCCCTGGGATGATGCTCAACCCACTGATTTCATTCTTTTTTATGGCTGAGTAACACCTGAAACTAATTCAAAATAATACTGAATACAAACTGTAATTGAAAAATAATTTTTTAAAAGTATAAGTGAAAAGCGTTTTGATTACTTCCTCATTAGCCTCATCTTTCATCACTTCATTCTCCCTCTCCCCACCCCCAAGGGTTGTTCTTATATTAAACAGCTTCCCTAACTTCTTTCTTAGCTCTTTGTCCCCCTAGCATCTTTGGCTCATTCAAAATGACTTGCTCTCCTCTCTGATTTTGCACGTGTCTTCAGAAAACTGATGCACAAATGCTTTTCTCCTGTGGGTATGATTGGTTGATGCTTCCTAATCCGAAAAGTCACAGGTCCTCTGCCATCTGGGTCTGTTTCCCCAGAACACTGGAGCACAGGTTTCCTCATGTTGGAGAACCGCCCCCATAACAGGCTGGAAATAGTAAGTGTAAAGAGCCACAATGCCTTTCCACACCTCCCTTCCCATTCAGGATGAATTTTCCACCCAACAGAAATGTGTCTCCAAAGCCATTTGAGAAAAGGGAAGCTTGGACAGCCCACAGTATAGCAAGCCCACTGCTCTGTTATACTGTGGAAAAACCATGCGTTTCCAATCTTATAAATGCCCTATGCCGATACCTTACAACTTTCCCCACCATGGAACTGGAATAACCAGTGTTCTTGTTTTATAGGGAAGGTTATCCGGGTGCCAGAGGTAGCCTAGGCCTTCCTGCCATTCTCCCAGGAAGCAAATTGGATCCTTCACTTTCATTATCTCTGGGCGTGGGGATGGGGGAGAGGGGAGGATTGCCCACACAGTGTCCCAGGAGTCATGAAACTGGTGTTTTATTACATGCAACGTAGTCATTAAAGCTAAACTTTATGTCCGAGTTCATTGGAGGCAGGAGGGAAAATGGTTCAGGTGGCTGACTTCACAGGTTTGCTGAGCTCCTTAGTCTAGAGCTTTCCTGTTTCTAAGTTCTGTGTCCCAGGTTTGGATAGGAGTTCATAGTGGACATTTCCATGTTCATGAAACCTGGTGATTATTTTCAGTCAAAGGTAGGTATGAGAGTTTCACATTCCTAATAAAATTATAAAAACAATAGCGAGTACTTTCTGCTTTTGGCACTGCACTAAGCATTTTATTTTATTTTATTTTATTTTATTTTATTTTAAATATGTTTTTATTGATTTTAAAGAGAGAAGAAGGGAGAGGGAGAGAGAGATAACAACATCAATGATAAAAGTGAAGCATTGATCAATTGGCTGCCTCTTGCACGCCCTCTACTGAGGATTGAGCCTTCAATTCAGGCATGTGCCCTGAGCAAGAATCAAACTGAGGACCTGTTGGTTTGTAGGTCCACGCTCAAGCACTGAGCCACACTGGTCGGGCTGTATGTATTTTGATGCGGAACTAATTTAGTGATCACAGACTCCTAGGAGACAAGTCTTATTCCAACAGAAAAGGAGCCTGAGCATTTGTCCTGGAGTGATATCACAACATCCATGGAAGGAGAGCTGAAGGGTTGCTCAAACTGGCTATTCTCCCTGTGGTTTCTATATGTAAATACACCACAAGAGACAGTAAGGGCGTAATACTATAGGCCATGAAGCTCTAGAAGCTTGAGGCCCTTGTTTCTAAGGGTATGACTTTTGAGTCTTGTCTTCTCCATCTCACAAACAGGAATGATGACACCTGCCGCCAGCTGCCTAGGAAGTAAGCAGGTAATGTGTGAGGATTAAGCAGAACATGGGGTCCAGTGCATGAACAATCACAGAAAGCTTTAGGAAGATTTTGCCTCGATGGTGGAATGGAGAGAAGGGAATGGTGGTGAGGGAGAAATGTCCCCTTCACAGAGTGGCTCAGGCCGCCCCCAATTCTGTGAGTTGACTTGCGCAGAGATTGTCTTTCATTTTGTTTCAGTTTAGATTCTGTTGTTAGTGAATTAGAGTTGTTAGGAAGCTTCTCTCAATTAGCCTGGTAAGAACAACCTATACTGCTTCATGATGTCTATGGACCGGAGCACAAAGCAGCTGTCACCAGCTGATGGGGCTTGGTCCCTTATCTAAGCCCAACCTGCTCCTGGTCATACATGTTTAGAGGCAGAACCACGACATAAACCCAGGTATCCTCAGGCTCCCAGCCTCGTGCAGTTGGGATCACATCATGCTTCCCTAGTCAGTTTTCTGAAATGACTGGAGTTCCAGCAGTTCTCCAGTGGGTTTTAGCAGCTCTTCCCAACAAAGCTCAGATTGGGGAAGTCTAAATATATCACACATCATGCTGGCAACTTCCCAGGAGCACTGGATATTTCTCTCTTATAAAAATCTGCAAAGGGTGCTTGGTTAGTGTTGAGTGGTCCCTTGCACACAGTGTGATTGATTAAGTTTCTTTTGAAGTTTACTGGTTTCTAACAATAAAGGTAGTGGAGGGTAGGGGGACTTTGGGCTGATCCAAACCAAGGCTTATGTCCTACCTCTGCCCAGGTATTGCTATTACTGAAATGTATTACTATGTATTCTTGGACAATTTATATAACTTCTTCACAGGATGGTAGTGAGGACTGTAAGTTTTTATTAAAGACTTACATATTCATATTTTGTGATTAATTTGAGAGGATTCTTTGATCAGTTAGACAGTTTTCTTTAGGGAAAACAAAAAAGATGATTGTTGTCCAGCTGGCATTGCTCAGTGGTTGAGCATCGACCCATGAACCAGGGCATGTGCCTGGTCAGGGCATGTGCCTGGGTTGCAAGCTCAATCCCCAGTGTGAGGCATGCAGGAGGCAGTCAATCAATGATTCTCTCTCATAATTTGTATTTGTATCTCTCTCTCCTTCTCTTCCTCTTTGAAACTAATAAAAATCTACTTATAAACCACACAAAATGATGATTGCCTTTTAAAGCAATTTCAAAAGAATTGTCACTCTCCTGTTACCAGCAATAATATGACATTCAGTGACTTCATATCTGAGGGCCTTAGTTTATTTCCTAATCAAAGGAAATATCCATACTCATTTAGTAGAGTTATCTATGGACCGGAACGAAAATTAAAATGAAAGCAGGGAAAGTCACAGGGCTTCATACAGAGAAGTTGTACACGAAAACAGTGTTTTAAACTTTTGTTTTTTACAGCATATGTTAAAACAGTTTGGAGATTCCCAGCAGATGGGATAAACTCAAAGCTGGGAGCAGGCCAGGAGGCAACCTTTCTGGCTTCTTTCTGTCTCTGAGGCCCCTGTTCTGAACTAGGCCCATTCCTAACATTTGTGGGGCCCAGGGCAAGAGTACCTATGAAGGTATGGCTGCCATATGTCTAAATATTTAAAAGTGATAAGTAAGGCCAACAAATTGTTAAGATAAATAAGATCTATCATATAATTGAAACAAATTTGCCTTCATAATGGATCGGAAGGCCAGGATTCTTGGACTCCTTAGAATTCTATGCCAAAATGTAACTGCCCATGGAGTGTGGACCTCTGGATGCCTTTTGTTTCTACCCCTGGATCCATCCTGCGCAGAAAGGGGCCTTGTGTGCTTGTGTGTGGATACCTCAACTTCCAAGCCCAATCTCTGTTATTAGCCTATTAGAGACAGCAGCCTTTGACCACTCCTGGTCCAGAGGTGCATGTATTCTTGTGTAATTCCCCTTGGGAGGCCAGATCTGAGGAAGAGCCCTTCTCACCCACCCCAGCCTCCCCCAGGCTGTAGAAGTGGCTCAGAGAAATCTGGGTAGGATATTCTGGGGACCCAGGCTTCTGGAGTATGGTCTAGAAGTTGGAGCAGGAGTTAGGCTCTGGGTGAGCAAGTACCCTTCTCTAAGGTTCTCTCATCCTTTGAGAAAGGGAACAGCTGGAAAAGGGCCCCTCCTATCTGTGGCTAAGACCAATGCTGTGCTGAACCCTAGTGCTCCAAGGAGACCAAATCGTGAATTGACAGCTTCTCTTACAGCTTTTCAGATTTGTATTCTTGATCTATATGGTTCTAGAAGTGCTCTTTCAACAGATTGAAAGCCCCAATTTCTAATCCCAGTTAGAAATAAAATAAGATATCCCTTGGTGCCTAGTACTAAAGCTCTGGACAATTGTTTCTATTGACCACAAGGCTGCACAGTAGGGAATAGTTGCAGCCAGCCTTGCCCCTAACCTAGAGGAAAAATAATGATTAAGCATTGCTTATACCCAGCTGGACACCCCACAGTTCCTCCTACAGACTCATCCCCATTTTCAGCCCTGGGTCTTTGTATTGCTTGGTGCCCTCAAGGCCAGAGTCTTCCCTCAGACTGTGGTGATTGACCATACCTCCACTACACCCACAAGCCATGCCCATGAGCCATTCAGTAGCAAGTATGCAAATTAACCCAACCAAGATGGCTGCAGCCATGGAGCTAACAGGAGGCTTGGGTTTCCCTGGAAATGGAGGAAACCAAGCTTCCTGCACACCCTGGCCAGCCCTGGACTCCACTCAAGGCTACAAAATTTCAATTATAGAAGACAAATAAATCCCAGATACCAGGGCCTCTGCTTGGCTCACTGGGGGTGTGGCCAGCCTGCAAACCACCACAGGCCTCTCACCCAAGCTGCTCCATGCCCCAAGGGAACCCAGACCCTGATCCAGGACACCCTTCAGGGAAAACCAGCCAGCCTTCATCAATGTACCTGGCCTCTATCTTATCTAATAAAAGAGTAATATAAAAATTGACTGGAAGTCCAATGATTCTATGTACAGACTTTGATCCAATCACCCTATTGTGGTACCAGGCCTCACCTCTGTCTTCTGCAACATCTGATGCTTTCAAGTTCAGAGTGCCCTGGCGGGTCTAGTAGGCATGTTGGCTCACTTTGCCAATACTCCTTCTGTGGGAGTTTAGGCTGTGCCTGTCTCTATGGCTGTCAGAAAATCTTACTTTATCTATTTTTCATCTATAAGAAATTAGTTGAAACCTCTGGCCCACTCATTTATCTATCCTCTTGTGATTCAAGAGTCTTTGGTTTCCTTTTCTGTCGTGTGTGTGTGTGTGTGTGTGTGTGTGTGTGTGTGTGTAATTTCAGGAGAAAGAGGAGGAAGACAAGTAGTCAATTCACCATGTTTGACTAGATTTAAATACTAATACAATAGCAGATCCAATGTTTATGGAGAATTTCATCTACATTAGAATGGCCTCAGATCCCTTCTTTTGTGCATCATTTCTTTCCCTTTCTGGATATTTTCAGAGAAGTGAGGATTTATGGCACTATCATATTGACCTTAAGCCATGCAGGGCCAGTGGTAGGAAAGTCCTAAGTTTCCAGAATGCAGTTATTCTTATCGGTTCCCCTGTGTGTGTTCAGGTTCCAGAGCCTAGAATTGAATGCAGTCTCATAATCCAGTGGGAGCCAGCTCTCCAAACATTTTGGAAATGTGGTCTGTCCTATTTTTATTCCCCATTATAGCCCCTTTGTTCTTGAACTTGCTTAACATAGCATAAAACAGACAAATGAATAGATGCAATCTTTATGAACCTAATCTCCTTAATGAGTTCTTAGGTGAGTTAAACCTATTCATGGTCCTTATTGATGTGGAATAATAAGTGAACATTCTTGTGTATAATTGTGTACTCATTAATGTATTCCTACCTATGTATAGGTCATTAATTTTGGGGGAAAACCCTTCATCTTCTGAATTAACATTGTCCACAATATGAAGAAGGGGTTTTACATTTTAGAGAAGTAGCAGATAATATATATCCTATCTAATAAAAGAGTAATATGCAAATTGACCATATCTCCACTACATCCACAAGCCACGCCCATCAGCCATTCAGTAGCAAGTATGCAAATTAACCCAACCAAGATGGCTGCAGCCATGGAGCTAACAGGAGGCTTGGGTTTCCCTGGAAATGGAGGAAACCAAGCTTCCTGCACACCCTGGCCAGCCCTGGACTCCACTCAAGGCTACAAAATTTCACTTATAGAAGACAAATAAATCCCAGATACCAGGGCCTCTGCTTGGCTCACTGGGGGTGTGGCCAGCCTGCAAACCACCACAGGCCCCTCACCCAAGCTGCTCCATGCCCCAAGGGAACCCAGACCCTGATCCAGGACACCCTTAAGGGAAAACCAGCCAGCCTTCACCCATGTACCAGGCCTCTATCTTATCTAATAAGAGAGTAATATAAAAATTGACTGTCACTCCAACACACAAGATGGCCAGCAGGGGAGGGCATTTGAGAGGGATCAGGCCAGCAGGGGGGGACAGTTGTGGGTGGTCGGGCCAGCAGGGAAGGGCAATTGGGAGGAGCCAGGCCTGCAAGGAAGGACAGTTGGGGTTGGTCAAGCCTGCAGGGGAGGGCAGTTAGGGGTGACCAGGCCGGCAGAGGAGAGAAGTTGGGGGCCTGCTGGGAAAAGCAGTTGAGGGGACCCAGACCTGCAGGGGAGAGTAGTTGGGGGGACCACATCTGCAGGGGACAGCAGTTAGAGGTGACCAGGCCTGTAGGGGAGGGCAGTTAGAGGCAATCAGGTTGGCAGGGGGGCCGTTAGGAATCAATCAGGCTGTCAGGGGAGTGGTTAGGGGGTGATCAGGCTGGCAGGCAGAAGTGGTTAGGGGCAAGCAGTACTGGATTGTGAGAGGGATGTCTGACTGCCCTCAAGGGGTTCCAGATTGGAGAAGGTACAGGCTGGGCTGAGGGACACACCCCCATGCACGAATTTCATGCATCAGGCCTCTAATTCTATTTAATAAAAGACTAATATGCAATTGACCAAATGGTGGAACGACCAGTCACTATGATACACACTGACCACCAAGGGGCAGATGCTCAACACAGGAGTTTCTGCCTGGTGATCAGCCAGAAGCTGGGCTCATGACTGGCAAGCACAGTGACAGTGGCAGGAGCTTCTTATGCCTCCACGGCAGTGCCAAGGGCCCCTCAGCTGACATCACCCAAAGGTCCCGGACTGCAAAAGGGCACAGTCTGGGCTGAGGTGACACCCCCTCTCCCCCCAGTGCATGAATGTTGTGCACCAAGCCTCATATATATTTCAGAGAGGAAAGAAGAGGGATAAAAATATTAATGATGAGAATCACTGATTGGCTGCTCCTGCATGCACTCTATTGGGACCAAGCCTATAACCCAAGATGTGCCCTAACTAGGAATTCAAGTTCATAGGTTGAATTCTGGTTTAACCACTGAGCCACATAAGCCAGGCCAGATCTTATATTTGAGAGGTTATGGTAAGTAATGTTAACAAGGGTGCTGTTAGACTAGAGTATGTCCAGAGAAAGCACCAAAGGCACTTAAATCATGTCTCTGAGGGAAGTTGAAAAACCTGGTCACATTTCTCTCAGGGAGGAGAAAAAACAGACAGATATGAGGTATGGCTTTCAGGGCCTAACGAACTTTTGCAGAAGTACCTTACCTTCCATGTGACTCCTATGGGCAGACCTAGGACCCATAGTGCAAGTTATAGGATGATAAATGTTGAATGAATCAGAATAAGACCACCTAGCTGCCTCCGAGAGAGTGAGGCCCCCATCTCTGCACAGCGGTTATAGAAGGAGACCCAAAATCCAGCTAGACATTCATCTGATGACTTTTAAGTCTTTGGATTTAGAATTTTAGATTTGAAGTTTGATAGACACTAATATCTATCTATCTATCTATCTATCTATCTATCTATCTATTTGTCTTATTGGTTTCCATGGTGGAGTCTATAAGAATTTTTCAACTGTATCCAAAGCCATTTTGGAATTGTGAGTTCTTTCTCTTGCAGGAGAAAATGCAGAAGTTTCCATGGACGTCTCCCTGGCTTACCGTGATGATATGTTTGCTGAATGGACTGAAATGGCCCATGAGAGAGTGCCTCGGAAACTCAAGTGTATCTTCACATCCCCCAAGGTAGGATTCCTTGACATCTAATTTGTTGGAGTTTTTATTTGATTTCCAGGGATATGGGAAGATTTGCTTTACAATTAATAGACATGTTCCTTATTTCTTAGCATGTATAACCCACATTATCATTCATAGAGAAAAGGGCTGTGTAGATATTTCCTGTTCTGGCAAAGGAGGAAAGAATAGAAGGAATGTCTGTCTGAAGTGATTTAGTTGTTTCTCTGAAATAGTTCCATAAAAATAAATTCCTCATTCTTTGGTTAATAGCTGAATGTGTCTGAGGAAAATCTGAATGTGTCTGAGGAAAACTGCTGAATTACTTTGTTATATAAGAGTCTTGATATTGGATTAGTGCTAAGTCTACTTCTCTTTTTCTTAGGCTTCTCTTTGCTGCCATCATTCATGTGTAGGTAGGAAGACTAAAAATCCCAGTGAACACAGACAGAAAGACATCCTCAGTCTTTTAATCTATCTTTAAGACTCTCCCTTCTCTGGTTCTTCTAGAAGGATTCAGCCAACCACCCACGGGAGGGAGATTACTATCCTGTATTGAAAATATGGAAACATTTCCTTTGGGGCAAAGGCCCAAAGATTGATTCAGTGACCTCCAGGGATAGTGGGATTTGATGATTAAAGGACCAAATCAAAATTAGCTGGAGGCCCTTTATAAAAGTCAAGTGCTGCCCTGACATTCTGACCCCTCACCCTTATTTACCCCTCTGCTCTTAAAAGTCTTTGTGAAGGTGAAATGGAGCCATAGTTACTGTTACTCATGGTTACTCACATTCCCCAAGGGTGCTGATGTGGTGCACCATCAATGATAGGTGATCTCTGATGGTCCTTCAGGTACAGGAATGGTCTCGTTTTCTTTGTGTGAAGTGTATGAGAGGCCACACTTTATGAGAGAACATTCTTGAGTATGTCATTTGTCACATGGCATCTTCTGATCAATTGCTCCTGAAGGATTTGGATAGCTTTGTAATACGCACTCTATTGTTTGGTTTAGTTCCTTTCCTCTCCTAGCATTGGCCTTTTGCTTTTGATGGTAACTGCAACTTTGGGATTCCCTGTGGAATGGTGAGAATGGCAGGTTAAAGCCTCTCAGTACCATGCCCCTGCCCTGTCTGTCCTACCTTGAGGAGGAGTAAGACTGGACAGGCTCACAGAATTAACATTAGTTAAAAGCATGAATTTGGAGCAAAACATGTGTCTTCATTTCCAGGCTGTATCACTTACTGTCTGTGTGACCTTAGACAAATTTACTTACTCTGTCTGAGCTTCAGTTTCCCTTCTGCAAAATGGAATAATAATGCCTGCTATAGGAGTCTTTATAAAAACTAGACGGGATAGTGAGCATAAGCAGAATGACCTTATCATGTAACATTTGAGAATGAAAGAGGATGTTAACCAAATGGGTCACTAGGACTCTCATGGACATAAGTACCTATTGGGGCACCTCACCTGACATTTATTAAGTCTCTCTTCCCAGGTTCCATAGACTAGAGCTACAGCAAGATCATCTGAGTGACAGCTTCAACATCATCTGAGAGCTTATAGGAAATGCAGATTCTGAGATTGCATACAAAACCTAAAGGGTCAAAATCTTAGCAGGCAGGAGCAAGGAATCTGTGTTTCAAGAGGATTTTAATTTCTTCTCCTAAGCTTGGTAAAATTTGAGAACCACTGCCCTAGACTCTTTGCTGAGTGCCAAATATAGTTCCACTAGCAATAAAAACAGCCATCTGGAATTGTTTGGGGAGGCTCTCAGGGGACAACCGGTGAGTAAAAATGAATGGTAGAGGGAAACTAGAGGTAGCAGGAGAGGGGACTAATATGTTCAGAGCTCTGTGTGCAACAGAGAAAAATAATTAAAACTTTTATAGCTGTTGCTGCAAGTTGTCTGCATCTTTCAGAGGTGAGACGGGTTGGATATCTAATCTAAAGGATATAAAGCTTTGGGATATGGAATTTTATCCTCAGAAAAGGGAAAAATAATTTCTCACCTCACTTGCACACTTGGAGGACACTGAGAAGCAGAGTGCGGGGGAGTTATTAAAAAGCCTGCAACTGTTCCTTGGTGTTGGCTGTTTAATTATCTTTAGGATGTGTTGATTCCTTTCAAGAAAGATATTGAAAAGTGTGAAGAAAAATGAATCATCAAATCTGTGCTTTCTGATTGCAGTTCAATTTAGTTTTGAGTTTTAAGATTAAATGAGAAATTGCTGTAAAGGGTTTTAGTCCCTGGTGGCTTGTGAAGTTAAAAAAAAAAACGAAGTCAAGTTGCCACCTGCTGTAATTTGTCCTAATTAGTCAGTCTCATGCTGGAGTTGGCTGGAGCTGAGGAAGGCCTAAGGGAGATGAGAGAAAGTAAAGAGAGAGGGGGTATTGTCTGTCTTTCTAAATGTCCTAAATACTGGCAGAAGCAGAACTACAGTGTGTATGGAAAAATCCCCAACAGGATGCAGTGTTTATCTTTGAGACAGGTAGGCTAGGCCAAGATCCTGGAATCCAATGTATCCAGTTTCTTTAACTTAGATAAAAACAGAAAATTATTATTTTTTATTTATTTTTAGAGAGAGAGAAAGAGGAGAGGTATAGAGAGATAGAAACATCAATGAGAGAGGAACATCATTGATCAGCTGCCTCCTGCACACCCCCTACTAGGAATTGAGCCCACAACCCAGGCGTGTGCCCTGACTGGGAATTGAACCATGACCTCCTGGTTCACAGGTTGACACTCAACCACTGAGCCCCAATGCCAGGGAAACTTAGATAAATTTGTCTCATGGGTTGGTAGCATTAGCCTTTCTGTACAGACAGGGAAGTGGAAGACACCTAGAGAACAATGAAAGGGGACTAGAACCCTGTGGATTATCTTATTTTACCTTCTTGTTTTACTTATTAAGAAAGTGAGGCCAAATGAGATGGATGAGCTTTACAAGATACCCAACAAGGAGCAAGGTCATGTTGTTGCCATCCTTATCACTGCATAATGCCTGTCCTCAGGCATGTCTGATGCAATGTCATTCATTTCTTCCTGCTGTACTCAAGTAACTTCTTCCCCATCAGAGCAGAAGGCTGGACTTGGAAGGCCCATGCCCTCAACCCAATACTATTACTTTTGGGACCATGGCATTAGACTAAATAAAACTCTCTTCCCCCTCAAACTCTCAATAAAACAAGACTCTGATTGGAAACATATCAGGAAACCCTCCTTGCTGCTAGCACAGGGGGTCATCAACCTCAATGCAGCTTAATCCGAGGTTGAATCAGAGCCTATTTGTAGCCCTGATTTGTAAATATATGAGAGATAAAGGAACAGGCAGGAGAGAAAGACAGCCTCTACAGGAAGAATCATCCAGCCTGCAGATGAAGTGTGGGTAAAAAGCAGGATTCTTTCTGCAGAAGAATTTTTTAAATCCCGTAAGCCAAGTCTAATCAACTGATCATTCTGATAAGAGCCTCTCAAACCTTAAAGGATTAAAAACTATCATGATTGATTAGAGATGTCTGTTCTGAGTAGGGAGTCGAAGCAAATAAGCCAGATATTTGCATGCTATACCTCTATTTTGTCATATGTGTCTTTGGTCTCTATACAGAGGTCTCTGTTTATTCCACTCTAAGTTCTGATTCTCCAGTGAAGAACTCCACAAGATCACAGAATGGGCAGAAGACTATATACTAATTAGTCTATAGACTTAGTATCTTCCTTCTAATTTTTCCACTAGACTTTTTACTCTGACGATTCACAAAAAAAAATTATAGAAATTCTGAGAATTTAGGCTTGGGAGTAACAAATTAGGTTTTCCCTATCATATGATCAGTAAACATTGAAGCTGGCATATAAACTCAACATTGATGGCAGACACTCACCTCTTTTACCAGGAAAAAGTCCCTGGCTGCTAAAGCTTACACCTCTGCATGGCCATATTTACCCCAAGTCTCTAAAACCAGGTGCAGGAGAGCAGAATTTAGTTTTCAAAACAATCTGTGCCCCTACTCTCCAACCTCCCACTGCCGTGCTCTGAGCAGTAACTCTTCAATTGCTTAGCAGGAAGGGTGGGAGGCTTCTTTTAAAAACTGGGATTAATTTTTGTTTAATTAAGATGTCTGTTCCTTCTTCTATCTTGCCTCTTGGGCAGTTTAGAAGCTTTGGAGATAGAAAATTACAAGTGGGCATCTCATACTAATCCCATAATTACCTTTCATCCCTTTCTGTCTTCCCCAAGTCTCAAGGGTTCCTGGAGTTGCTTCTTTTTCTGTCAAATCAATAAAACATAGATGTTCTCAGCTTCTTGCAGCTTCTCCTGCTGGCCAAAACCATGTAAGTAATTAGCCATTACCTAAGACTGTGCAGAATGTCAGCAAGGGCTTCCTCCCGAGCATTAAAAAGTTGACTGTTCCACAGAGCCTTACATGTCTCCAGTGACAGGCTGCAAATAAAAAGCATGCAGTCCTGGTAGACCAGATGAATCTGATAGGTGGCTCAAATGAGGGTTAAAACACTGAGAAACATGCAAGAAGCTTTATACCTAACATTTTAGGTTCTAATGAGTGTTTGTTTCTTGAAGGGAGGAAGGGCAGCCAGTGGATACCATGCCTCCAATGTGGCCTATTAGCTGTACCTCTAAGGAATACCTTTAAGCATTAGCTAGGAATACCTTTAAGAATTCATGCTAGGAGGCACAGGTAAGACAGTTCAGACAGTCTATTAGAAATAGTGACCCTGTCTCAAACCTCTGTTCTTCTTCCAGACCCCAGAGCACGAGGGCCGTTACTATGAATGTGATGTCCTTCCCTTCATGGAAATCGGGTCTGTGGCTCATAAGTACTACCTTTTGAACATCCGGCTGCCTGTGAATGAAAAGAAGAAAATCAACGTTGGCATTGGGGAGATAAAAGATATTCGGTTGGTGGTAAGTGTATTTGCAGCACTAGAACACAGGCTACGAACATTGGTTATGGAGCGAGTGCATTGAAAGGGAACTCGCATCTCACTCTTGGTATCTCCAAGCCTATTTGGTCTCATCTGAGAAATAAGAATAATAACCCATACCCATGATGGCTGAAATCAGAAATTTGTGTGAGAGATTACAGAAATGAAAATAAAGCGATTATTGTGCCCATTGAAGATGTTATGATGATCACGATTGCATAATGAATAACACCAAGATAAAAGCAATTATTTTTTATATGTTTCACCTTGCAAGCCTAAAAGTTAACAGGAGCAGTGGTGTTTTAGGTTCTTTCCATTTATTTGTTTAATGGGAAGAATTAGTACATAGGGTGAGGGGACCATTTTTTAATTTAAACATAGTTACACAAGAAATACATATATATTGTAGAGAATTAGAAAGCACAAGTAAACACATAGAACATAAAAATTACTTGTAATAATCTAGCACAGTGGTCGGCAAACTGTGGTTCATGAGCCACATGTAACTCGCAAGCCGAGGTTTGTTGCTCTGTTGACTAATGAGTTTGCCGACCACTGTCCTAACATATAGAAATAACCACTATTGAGGTTTTGATTTCATATTTCTTCTATGTATATATTCATGTATAAAAAATAGGATCACACTCAATTGACACTTTTGTTCCTTGCTCTCTTTTTTAAAAATATGTATTTATCGATTTCAGAGAGGAAGGGAGAGGAAGAGAAAGATAGAAACATCAATGATGAGAAAATCATCGATCAGAGCTCACAACCCGGGCATGTGTCCTGACTGGGAATCAAACCATGACTTCCTGATTCATAGGTCAATACTCAACCAACTGAGTCACATTGGCCAGGCCTTGCTCTTTTAATTTAATGGTATTTTGTGAATATGTTAATGGTATATTGTGAATATTTTATATATACAGTTAATGAATATTAAAACACACACACACACACACACACACACTCACATACTTTTAACACATTTTACCAGTCTTAACTTGGGTCATCTATGATATCTCCAATTTTTCAATGAGGACTATACAGAAAAATCTTTGATCATATTTCTAATCATCCCCTTTGTATAGCATGGGTCCATTTTTATGCCTTCAGATTTATATTTCTACAATGCCTGAGAAGGGGTCAGGGAGAGTAGGCGACAATATATGCTCTGAATGTGAAAGCTTTTGAGTTCAGCAGACATGATCTTCCCTTGCCTCTCTCTGCTGGTAGAAAATAATACTAACATATATTCACCTTCAAAATGTTGGCCTTTCTCTAGGGAATCCACCAAAATGGAGGCTTCACCAAGGTGTGGTTTGCCATGAAGACCTTCCTCACGCCCAGCATCTTTATCATTATGGTGTGGTATTGGAGAAGGATCACCATGATGTCCCGACCCCCAGTGCTTCTAGAAAAGTAAGGGCTGGTTTGGGAGCACCCTGATGAACATAGCATCACATGATCTGTCTGCTCCTGTTTAGTGGGATCTAGTTTAAGTGGTCAGTGTAGTACTTGGGCTAGTGATTTGACCAGGAGTCATTTTGGACTTTTTTCTCCTCCAGCTTTCACATACAAATTATTATTAAATGCTACAGGTTCTCTCTCTTTCTGCTCTTTGTTCTGTCCTTGCTCCTCATTCCCATGGACTGAATCAGATACTTCTCTCTGTTATAGGGGGTGAGCTGCCTTTCTCCTAACTAAGCCTGTCCAGAAGGACAATATTCCTGTAGACATATCATATCATTTTCTCTACCATATTATTCACTTTTTCCTTTTTGCTGAACCATTCCCACTAATATACAAATATTCTCTGCTCTCTCTCATTTTGAACAAGACTTTTCCTTTTCCCATTTCTCCCTGAAGCCATCACACCATTTTTCTTTTTTTACAGCAAAACTCCTCAAAAAAAAATTGTATATCTCCTCCTCCTATTTTTTTCTTAAGCCTATTTCATACACCACTCTCTCCCCTTACTCCATGAAAGTGGTCTTGACAGGATCACCAGCATTCCAAACTCAATGGTCATGTCTCAGTTCTCACTTTTCTTGACCCATTATCAGCATTTGACATGATTGAACACTGCCCCCCCCCTTTTTTGAGCCTTATCTACCCTTTTTGTGGTCCTTCCCCTCCTTTGCTGACCATCATTCAGTGTCCATTGCTGGTTCCAACCAACTTTCCAACCTCTTAAACTTTGGAGCCAAGGCTCATTCTTTGGAACTTTTCTCTTTATTACCTGTGCTTAGTCCTTCGATGACCTCATCTAATCTCAGGGTTTTAAAAATCACCTAAATGATGACTCTTGATTTATAATCATCAATCTCAGCCTCTCCCAACTTTTGATTCAAATATTCCAGCTGTTTATTCAACATCTTCACTTACACAGAAAAGTAACACATGCAAAAAACAATGGATATCTTCCCCTTTCAAACCTGCTCCTCTCCCAGGAGTTCCCATCATGGGAAATGGCAGCTCCATCCTGTGCCCTTTACTGGTTTCTTACGCTCCTCATCTAACCCACCAAGAAATCTCACCAATTTTTCATTGCTACTACCCTAATCTAATCCAACATCATTTCTCACCTGATTTATTTGAAATACCTCTCAATTGTTCTTGTTTCCACCATTTTCCTTCCTCTAATCTATTCACACTGAAGCCAGATTCCCTTTCAAGTGTAAATCAGATCATGTCATTCCTCTGCTCAAAGCTCTCTATTGGCTTTGCACCTCCTTTGCCCTAGTCCAGTGGTCGACAAACTCATTAGTCAACAGAGCCAAATATCAACAGTACAATGTCTGAGATTTCTTTTGAGAGCCGAAAACCGACTTCTACTCCTGGGCCAGGAAGTTTCAATCGCACTGTCCGTGCGCGCCCGCACATGGTATTTTGTGGAAGAGCCAAAGAGCTTCATGTGGCTCACAAACTGTGGTTTGCCGACCACTACCCTAGCTATAAAGCCCTGGATGCTCTGGACTCTTACTACCTCTGATTTTATCTCTTATCTTCTTTACCACCTACCATCCCCTTAATGTTGCTCAAACATGCCTAACCCCAGGAACTTTGCACTTGCTGTTCTTGTTATCTGAAATGCTCTTATCCAGATATATCTGTGGCTCAATTACTTATTTCCTTCAGGCCCTGTTCTTACGTATCTTATCATAAAGGCTTTTCCTGCCCACCATCTATAAAATAGCACCACTCTCCATTCTCCCACCTTGCTTTATTTTTCTTTATAACAATCATTCTCTGTTTATTATCTTTCCTCTTATACCCCTCCTCTAACCCCATCTGAATGCAGGTATCACAAGAGTGGGATCTTTGTTTTGCTATCTATTACATTCCTAGTGTCTAGAATAGTGACTGGTACATAGCAGGAACTCAATAAATATGAATTTGTTGAATGAATGAATGGATGAGTGAAAGAATCATGTCACTCCATTGTGGAGCCTTTTTATTGGATCTTCAGTTCTTTCAGGATAAATTGCACATTCTCTAATGAGGTATTCAAGTTTCCTCATGAGCTTGCCCCTTTTCACTTCTCTGGTGTCATTTCCTAACATTTCTTGATAACTCCTTCCTGCAAATCTCCAGATGCTCAGGCTGTTTCAGGCTTCTGTGCCTCCATCCAGGCACTTCCCTCTGCTTGGAATGCCCTTCCATTCCCCTATCCTTGACTTACAACTCACCTCAATTTCTGTCAAAGTCAGAGGTCCCAATGGCAGCCTGTGCACATACTTCTATCATACCATTTATCACACTTTGTCTCTTTATCTGGCTGATGCACTAACTATATTTCCAGGAGTGGAAGAACTGGTCATATTTATTTAAGTATTTATAGCCTTAATGAAATGCCCAGCACATAATCTGTGCTTAATAAAACATGTATTTCCTTAATAATGAGTGAAAATAAGAATAAATCACTGACTCAATGAATAATTTGATAAAGAAATGGCAGTTAATAGTGTGATGGGTGAAGCAAAATAAACACTAAACAAGCCATTAAAAGAATGTGCATTTCATATTGGTTGGAGTCATTTATTATTGAAATGAATATGTTTATATAACTCACAGTTGCTGAGGAAAGCATTATAACAATGAATATTCTTAGTGATCAAGTTAGTAATAACCTAAATAGATAAGAGAAGATAATTATACTCAACTAGAGGCCCAATGCACAAAATTTGTGCACGGGGTGTGTGTCCCTTAGCCCAGCCTGCACCCTCTCCAATCTGGAACCACTCAAGGGATGTCCAACTGCCCGTTTAGGCCCAATCCAGGACTATTAGCTCCCAACTGCTTGCCTGCCTGCCTTCCTGATTGCCCCTAACTGTTTCTGCCTACCAGCCTGATTACCCCCTAATCACTCCCCTGCCAGCCTGATTTCCCCTAATTGCCCTCCCCTACAGGCCTAGTCTCTCCCAACTGCTCTCCCCTGCAGGAGTGGGTCTCCCCCAACTGCCTTCCCTGCAGGCCTGATCGCCCCCAACTTCCCTCCTCTGCCAGCCTGGTCACCCACAACTGCCCTCCCCTGATGGCCATCTTGTGGCAGTCATCTTGTGTCCACATGGGGCAGCCATCTTTGACCACAGGGGGGCAGCCATCTTGTGTGTGTTAGAGTGATGGTCAATTTGCATATTACTCTTTTATTAAATAGGATGAGGTCTGATTAAGAAGGCAAGGGAGGGTAAAAACATTGTAGGAAACTTTTAATCTGAGCTGGTACCAAAATAAAATTCAAGGGATTAAGGAGGTTAAGTTTAGTACTCTAGAAAGGTTAAGATAACACTCCTTGATCCTGAAATGGTACCTCAAAAAGAAGACACTTTTATCTCTGTGTAGAAACTCATTATGAGAGCTAAGAAAATTGGTCATATGACTTCATTCCCAATAAGTAACATCTCATTCCCCAAAACTGGCTTCTGATGTTTGAAGATCTGCTTCCTAAATGAATCAAATCATTTTTCCTGATATGTTCTTGCCATCAGAGTCATCTTTGCCCTTGGAATTTCCATGACTTTTATCAATATCCCAGTGGAATGGTTTTCCATTGGGTTTGACTGGACCTGGATGCTATTGTTTGGCGATATTCGGCAGGGCATCTTCTATGCAATGCTTCTCTCCTTCTGGATCATCTTCTGTGGCGAGCACATGATGGTAAGAGTAAGAACCTCTCTGGGAAAGGACAGTGGATATGGCAGAATAAATTAGTGGCTACAGGAGTGAGTTCTGGGATCAGGCTTTCGGTTCCAATTTCTGCTTCACCACTGGTTAGCTGAGTGGCCTTAGACAAGTGACTTAATCACTCTGAATCTCAAGTTTCTATCTATATAATGGGATTTATGTATAGGTTTTTTTTGTGAGATGTAAATGTAACATACTTAGCAGGGAGTAAACACACAAAGATTAGTGATTATTATTATTTCTTGTTCTTGGGCTTCTGCTCTGCTTATCCACAGGACTAAAGTAACCACCAGAGAATGTAATATAGGCCCAGTTCCTTCCAGCTGACAATTTGTCCAGGTGGCCTACTAACCCCTCTTACCCTGAAATACTGACCTCCCTGGTCAGTTTGCAAAGACACCAAATCGTATTTCAAGAGGAATTGACGGTACCATGGATAAAAATAAGAATGGTGCCGTCAGCACGTTGTGGCTAAAATGACACACCAGCTGGAGCTTGGGCCTCAGATCAAGCACATGGGTTTTGTGGTTGGGTGGGCTGTTGGTAAATTCCATGATGGTTTGATCATTGCTTATGAAGCCATGCAGCCCTTTTAGGAGAACAGTGAGAGGAGAGAAAGGCTTTGCTACAGCCAGGGGAGACATGAGGGTGCGCCAGCAGTGACACATTGAGAACAAGCCCTCAGCAGCAGGGACAGTGAGTGGAGTAGGCTCAGGGGTAGCAGCCAGACAGTCGGTCAGGATGCACTGCCCAGAGTGAATTGGTGTGGACTGTCCCACCTGGGTCCCAGCCTTAATGCTAAACTATGTCTTTTGTCTTTCTCTCTTTTCTCTTTATACCCTTTTATTTTCTGTCTTTAGTATCTTTGTACACGTATCAAGAGGAACTATTCTTATTTTGAATAAAGAAAGGGAAAACATGGATTTATTTTCCTAATCATGAGACTTCTTACATTTGACATAATTTAATACCTTAGAGTCTTTATTCAGTCTTCTGGGGACCACTCCACCTTATCAAATACAAAGAATAAGTCGCATAGGAATTTAATTCTAAATAATTTAACCTATAAGGCCTTTCTTTGTGTTCCCGTAGCACTTTGTTGTTAATACTATGAGAGTTTTAGGAACAGATTTTGGTCTCACCCATTCTCGAATGCCTAGAGTCTGGCATGATGTTTGATATACAACAGCTTGTCATTAAAGGATTGTTTGAATGACTGACTCACCTATAGAATTTTTTTGCTCTCCCCACCTTTATCTCATTTCTCAACTTGGCTTTCATCAGGATCAGCATGAACGGAATCACATAGCAGGGTATTGGAAGCAAGTCGGACCAATTGCTGTTGGCTCTTTCTGCCTCTTCATATTTGACATGTGTGAGAGGTGAGCAGATGCCTGTGGGACTCTGAGCTGTAATGCACACCAGCATGTCCACTGCCTACTCTTCAGGAGGAATTTTCAAAAGGGAGAAGGGTGGTGGGGACCCTTTGGACATGGTCATATCCTCAGATATGGATTGGGATTAAATCAATGGTAAAGTTCTTTACAGATGCAAACTATTTGGGCTGATTATTCCTTTTTTTTTTATTGTATTGTATTGATTTCAGAGAGGGAGGAAGAGAGAGGGAGAGGGAGGGAGAGGGAGAGAAATAGAAATATCAATAATGAGAAAGAATCATTTATCAGATATCTCCTGCATGCTCCTTACTGGGTATTGAGCCCACAACCAGAGCACATGTCCTGATCATGGAATCAAACCGTGACCTCCTGGTTCCTAGGTTGAGACTCAACCATTGGGCAACACTGGCCAGACTGGGCTGATTATTCTTCAAACTCCTTTTCTATTTAAGTCCTCTGTGACTTTTCTAAATAACCTTTCACCCTTCCAGCTCAAAACTAAAAATATATAGATAGGAAAGTGCCTCTTTGCCTTTGTATTAATTGTTTCTTGCTCTCCCATCTCATTTCTCTTTGTAGAGGAGTACAACTCACGAATCCCTTCTACAGTATCTGGACTACAGATGTTGGAACAGAACTGGCTGTATCCTTCCTGAATGGTGTCAGGGTTTTATTTCTTCCCATAGCCATCCAATCTCCAATATCATTTTCTAATGATGTTCTCCATATGTGCTCAGCCAGAGCTTTGATCCTTATACCAAAGATAACAGCGCAATTAAAGCAAATAATGAGAGGAATTAATGCTTGCTTTCAAGCCTGGTGAGAGCAGGCAAAATAAGGAGATTGCTGCAGGTCCCTATGGCAGAAGCATCAGAATTGCTGGTCTTATTACACCCTGTCTAAATTATCTATTCCACCCTTTTTTACTGCAGACCGAAGCATGACTAGCTTTTCCCTGGAGCCATGGAGGTTCATTTCTGGGCTTCTTGTGGGAGAGCCAGTTTTTAAATTCCTCTGTGTGTGAGACTTCTTATAGTGACCTTGGTGTGCTGACATACCATGCTGCTGCTATTCATTTCTGAGACCAAGATGAGATAAGGCTACGGTGATTAGTTCCAGAGGCATTGCCCAAGGCCTCTGATTGATTGCATAAACTCTGTTGGAGTCATCTTCCTCAAGCAGAAGTGACAGTATTAGCTTTTCCCTTTTAGGATGCTGGATTTAAATATTTTATCTTCCTGAATAATGTGTTAAATCCTCGGGGAGAAAAAGACTCTTTTCTGGAGAGGGGAGAAAGCCTTGAGTTGTATTCTTTCCTGATGGATAATATTTTGTCATGTGCTGGCCAGTATGCTTTGCTTGGCCATGATGTTTATATTGGCTTCATAATATCACAAGAAGTTTGTGAGCATACTAAATCAGTAGTATTGTTATCTGAAAGATGAGAGAGTTAAGCTTCCTCGTCTCTCCATTCCACCATCACTTCAAAAATATGAGCTGCACCAAACAGAGCAATTGGGGCCGACACCAGCAACATGGGCTGCCCAGATCGCCCCTCAGGAGCAGGGGGAGGTGGAGAAGCCCTCAGGGGCAATCAGGGCCAGCAGCAACTGCTGTTACCTGCTGATGGCGTGAAGTGATTGGGACCAGCGCTGGGCACAGGCAGCAGGTGCGAGTGGGGCCAGTACTGGCAGTGGGTGTGAGTGGTGGCTCTGGTGCTGGCAGTGGGTGAATTTGGGGCCGGCACCAGCAGCAGGTGCGAGCACTGGATGGGACTGTGGCTCCAGGGAGCCAAGAATTTTCAATAACCATCAGAGGCTTGCCCCAATGACAGCTACTGGTATCCCACCTTGATCTGGCATCCCCACTCACCTGCTCCACCATCCTGCTACAGCCCACACCCACCATATTCTGCACTCACCCTCTGGTGGTCAATGCACATCATTGCGACTAGTTGTTTGGTTGTTTCAGTTATTCCGCCATTTGGTCTATTTGCATATTTTATTATATAGGATATATATAATATAATAAAATGTTATATATATATAATGTCAAGTCTACTCCAGCCCCTTTGTTCTATGATATGATGGCGATTTAGGAAGGCAAATAACATTTCAAGTCCTAAAGCAAATAATTATGTTCTCTTCATTCCAGAGTACTATTGATTTTAGGAAAGAAGGAAAAGCTTCATTAAATATATTATTTAATGAAATATACATGCTGAGTTCACACTTGTTAAACAATTGTTAAATATGCAACTTGGGGTAGAGTTGTACAGAAAGGAGTTTGGGATAGACAACTTTGTCTCCCAAGCCAGCTCACTCTACCTCGAGCTCAGTGGTTCTCAGACTGAACTTGAAAGATAGGTCTTAAAGTTAATCTGCTTGGTCTGAAAGTATATTGCCACTCTCTCAACTCTCACTTGGTCATGTGTCCTCCTGCTCCCTGTCCCATTTGACATGATAGTTTCTGTGGTGGACAGGAGTTTGCAAACAGAACTTCACATCTGGTTTTATTTTAAGACCTTCATTCCCATGACTAGCCTCCCTTAGCAGCTACTGCACCCATCCCCACTCCACCCACTCCTGATTCCAGGGTATTTCAATCTCCTTCCAAAAATCCAGTCTAGCCCAATGGTTCCCAAACATGGTTATACTTGGTTTCCTATCCTTTGGAAAATCTGATTCCATATACCTGCAGTGAGAGACCTGGGCCATCTGTATTTTAATTTCTCTGGCTATTTTAATACAGCTGTCCCCTTGATCAGTATTATGCAATCAACATCTAATATTTCAGTGCTTTTTAAATTTATTGTGTATATGAATCTCCCTAGGTCCTTGTTAGAAGGCAGATTCTGATTCAGAAGGTGTAGGGTGGATCCAGAGTTCGAATTTTTAACAAGAGAAGTTTTATTTCTCTTATTTGGTTTAGAAAGCAATTTGGAACATATCTCTCTGTGCTAGATTTGTGGCATAAAACCTGTCTCACTGACAGGTTTTAGTATTTTATACCCCTGAAAACTACCTGTGATTTGGAGAGAAAAGGTATTACCAAAGGAACTGGGAGAAGTGCTTGTGTGCTTGCCTACCCTGCTGTTTCCTTCACCGAACACCATCAGATGGCCTTCATCATCGTGGCTGGGATCTGCCTCTGCCTGTACTTCCTGTTTCTGTGCTTCATGGTATTTCAGGTGTTTCGGAACATCAATGGGAAGCAGTCCAGCCTGCCAGCCATGAGCAAAGTCCGGCGGCTGCACTACGAAGTAAGGAGGTCTCTTGGCTCATTCAGGAAGTGGTACTCAGTATCTTCTGCTTGCTGTATAAACACACACACACACACCACCCTACACCTGGAGATTGGAAGCCTTTATTTCAAATACAGATACACATTGTAGGATTTATGTGTACTATAGAATCTCTGGGAAAAATAAGAGGCTTCATCCTACTCTGAGCAGCATATAGCTGGACTATCAAATTTTGGAGTTTTCTGGGTTATAAATGTATTTTTGTCCCCATTGAGGAGTAAACTTGCCCTGCAGGTTCTTCGGCTTTGGGGTGGAATGTGGGTACATGCTAGGTGGGAGATTTGAGTTTGATAGACTTGAGATTTGGCTTGGGGTGAGGCATTAGTTAAGGTTCCCTTGCTGAGAATCAGCCTTAAGACTAGGTGGGGTTCAGTCCAGGTGAGCAGATTTGCAGCCTCAAGGAAGCCATAATTCCCCTGAAATATCCAGCAGGTGCTCAAATACGGTTCAGTAATCTCTGTTTATAGATTATGTGCCTCATTCAAGAGAAACACTCAAATCTCTAGTGTAGGTAACACTTTCTTTATTTCTCAAGGACCCCTTTGGGCTCACACCCAAGTGGTTGTCCTTAGAGACATGACCCTAATTCCTCTCTGAAGAGAGAAACAGGAACAGCAGAACCGCAGGGCTCCCATATGTAGTGGGTCTGCAGAGGCGTCCCTTCCCAAAGCACAGGTTCCCTTCAACCCTGCTCTCAGAAACCAGGGGTACTTTCTAAAGCTTTGCCTGTCTCTAGAGCTAGAGTGACACATGAAAAAACTCAACCGAGTCCACTTCATGTTGATTAATATGCACGTTTCTTTTTTGTTCACTGAAGCAGAATTTTATTTCCACTGCAAAAGAAAAAAAAATCAAAAAACAACACTCGGATTTGGTAACTTCGAACCCTTGCAGAGAAGTATAACCAGCTTAGCAGGGAAATTAGCAGCCTCATGATGTGCTGTGAATATAATTTCCCAGGCTCTGGTGTTACTGTTTTATGAGAGATAAGAACATAGGATATATTTGGTCCAAGACATTTTTTTTTCCTCTGCAGGAAAAAGGTTACTATTTAAAATTATTTCACTATCGCTCTTAGGGATTTGGTTTCATAGATTTTTTTTTAAATTCACTTTTTAAAGATGTATATATTGAAATAAGGATTGACGGTAGCTAGTGGAATATTAAACCACTCTTTCTCTCTCCTAATAGGGGCTAATTTTCAGGTTCAAGTTCCTCATGCTTATCACCTTGGCCTGTGCTGCCATGACCATCATCTTTTTCATTGTTAGTCAGGTAAGTGGACCCTGAAAGGTTAGGGTAAGAATGTCCCTAGAGAGGCACTTCTATTCTGCACAGAAAATCCTGCAGAGCTACTGAGAAAGGAGCAGAGAACCTCTTATGCTGGCAGCTGAGCAAGCCATGCTTTCTAGGCTTCATTCTGGGTCTTGTCATTATCTGGCCAGAAGTGGACTGAATTTTCCCTTTTAGTACAGGGGAAGGAACAGTTGCTAAGTAAATTAACAGCCTGCAGCCATATTGAAAAGCACTTGTTTCATTTACTTCAGAGAATAAACTTTTCAAGCCCTGTAGTAGAACACCAGCAAGTAAGTATTAATTTTAGTTGATCCTTATCTAGCATTAGCATAGATCCTTTTATAGGCCATCAGCCATTCTTTTTAATAATTCTATTGCCACTTAAACATGAAACAAAATTCAAAAATCCCCTTATCTCTACTGGTTATTTCTAAAACTCAACTTAATGATTTTTAAATATTGGTAACTTGTTTTTGAAAGTTACTATTTATATCTAATGTATTATGTATCTACTAGAGGCCTCATGCATGAAATTTATGCACAGAGGGTGGGGGGTCCCCTCAGCCCATCCTGCACCATCTCCAATCTGGGACTACTCGGGAGATGTCCCAAGGATCAGGCCTAAACCGGCAGTTGGACATCCCTCTCACAATCTGGGATCACTGGCTCCTAACTGCTCACCTGCCTGCCTGATTGCCCCTAACTGCCCCCCCACCCCCGCACATGCTGGCCTGGTTGCCCCACACAGCCTGCTGCTTGGTCATTTGGTCACCCCTCACTAACCCCTGTCAGCCTGGTCACCCCACACAGTCTGCTGGTTGGTCATTTGGTCACCCCTCACTAACCCCCC
The DNA here is from genome assembly GCA_011751065.1 of Lasiurus cinereus. Taxonomy (NCBI): domain Eukaryota; kingdom Metazoa; phylum Chordata; class Mammalia; order Chiroptera; family Vespertilionidae; genus Lasiurus; species Lasiurus cinereus. Next base: position 33,215,985 of record JAAGEH010000030.1, on the reverse strand, counting down.
TGTCAGCCTGTTTGCCCCACACAGCCTGCTAGTTGGCCCTCCCTAACCCCGCTGCTGGCTTGGTCATCCCATGCAGACTGCTGGTCGGTCATCTGGTTGGCTTTCACTGACCCCCTTGCTTGCCTGGTCTCCCCACGCAGCCTGCTGCTCAGTCATTTGTTCACCCCTTACCATTCCCCCTGGCTGCCTAGTGAGAGAGAGAGGGGTGGGGAAGGAGAGAGGGAGAGAGAGAGAGGTAGATGACAGATAGATAGATAGATAGATAGATAGATAATTCAACTGACCTTCACAGAAATCCTATGGGTAGGAATTGTTATTCCAGTTTGCTAGAATATAAAATCTAGTGGCTATAGAGACATATCTATTTATAATGTTTTCTACTTGGGTTTGACTGTGGATGGATTACTTAAAAGTTTTAGGTTCAATTTTCTTATCTGTTAAATAGATTTGATAATAGTGCATTGTAGAAGGTAGTTATAAAAATCCCATGAACTAATGCTTGCAAAGTGCAGGCATTGTGAGCATATAGGTGTGCCTTATGAATAGCAAAAAGCGTGAATGTTGTGCTAACGGACTTAGACTAATTTGGGATCAGAACCCAGACCTTTTGAGTTTTGTTTTGTTTTGTTTTTTATTTTTTGTTTTTGTTTTTGTTTTGTTTTGTTTTTCTTTTTCTTTTCTTTCTTTTTTTTTTTTTTACCAGCTGCTCTGCCATCTCTGTAGTTGGCCAAAATTGAAAATGTTAGGCATGCACACAGAGCCTTAGGGCAAGACTTGCCCCGTTCTGCTAGCAAGTTCCCTTCCAGTACAGGGGCTCCTCACTTTTTGTGCCATGAACCCCTTGGGTACACTGGTGAAGGCTATGGACCTCTTCTTTAAATTTTTTTAAATGAGTAAAATAAAAAGCTTTGATTTTCAAAGGAAATCAGACAGATGATATATATGTGCAACTATACATATCTATAAGTGTAATTGATATGAAAATATGACTTCTGTTGGCAACAAAATTATAGGTAATGCTTCTATTATGGGAGTTTATTTTCTATAATCATAGTTGAAAGAAACAGTAACTTTCAATTAGAGACTGATGAAAACAAAAATAGCATATTTTTCTCATTTCAGTTCACATACCCTTTGAAAATTCCATTAAGGACACCAAGTTAGGAGTCCCTAGAGTTCTTTTGGCTATGCCCACTGGGAAGTGTTAGTGTTGTTCCTAAAGGCTGAAGTGAATGTGAGGGAAAATAACAAACATATACATATATATCTTCACAAGATCTATTCACCACATCTGCTGTGACCTACAACAGTGCTGTGCTTGTATCAGACTGTTTGTGTATAAAACCTTGGAAACTTCATTCTCCACTCCTGATGCAGTAAAAATATTTCAAAATCTGAATGAGTTTTTTATTCACCTAACCGAGGCTCAAACATGTTGTGTGGGAGGCCCAACTTATTCCTTGGCTGAGTCCCTAGCGTGACCAAAATGCTTTGCAGCCCTGCAGTGCCTTGGTCATGTGCTTGTTAATACAGCCAGTTCTGCCAGGCTGAGCAAGCAGCATGCACCGCTTGGAGATCCAGAACCTCACGTAAGAGGAGCTGGGAAATAAAAGGCAGTACCAAGATATGCTCCCAAGAAAGGCATGTTTGGTTCTAAAACGTGCTCCTGACACTTTAGAAAGCTGCAGTCTGTCTCCCACAGTCCCATCCCCCTTCCTCTCTTGTCTCTGCAGAGTCCTTGCTCCCTGAAGTCAGGAAGGGACATTGGGCTGATGTTTAAGCGATTATATGTTGTCCGAATTTAACCTTGTATGTTTAATGACTGCACCTTTTTAGAACAAAAGAGGTCAGTCTTCCAAGGAGCAGAGTTTGTGACTTTTCTCTTAAGAAAAAGATTAATATTCCATCGCCCCAGTATTTTCTAACACAGTTTCAGCCTGTGGCTGGCTTTTTATATCTGCTGTGACAGTCAGTCTAGAGTGGATTTGAACTCTAAGGAGGTAGCAATGAGGTCTTTTGGATTCCATTAGCTGTTCACATTCCCCCTGCTGGGTGGCTTTTTTATAAGGATTTATTTATAGATTTAAGACATTTTCAGGCATAACTCTCAGTGTCCCAAGCACTGTATTAATATAGTGATCTTAGGATTTATTTTTTAATGTCATGTTGGAATGTTTCAGCAATGAGCTCACCTAAAAGAAAATCTACTGGATAACTTTTTGAAATAGATCCCAGCCTTAGGTAAAAGGAATGTATTAAAACTTCCATTATACACTTGGGCTTGCTGGGAGAGCTTGCATTTAAGCCCCTGAAATATAATGCGAGGGGATCTCGCCAGGACATTGAAGCTGGAGGCCAAGAATGAAAGGCCGCAGGAAGCTGTGGAATGCAGTGACCTTGGGGCTTTGTAGCTGGGCACTGAGGTACAGTCTTTTAATGCCTGCCATTTTAATGGCCTCAGTCCTAGCAACCGAGAGATGGCACATCCCAGTGTGGTATGTTAGTCCCTTCCCTCTGGAAAAGAAAGAGGCATTCCATTTAGGGGTGACAAGCAGTAGGGAACAGAAATGCAGTGCAGGGGAGGAGGTCACCCACCTTCACTAAGGGAACCCCCAGGTGCCTGACATGCAGGTCAAGCCGTAAGCAGCAAATTCCCAGAGAGCCTGTCCCCAGCTCTTCTTTTTTTGTTTGTGTGATCACTTCATTCTGTTACTTGCAGAGGAAATGTTTCCAGTAAGAGAGCCTGTGTCTGGGATTTGGAAATCTTGTTGTTGAGTGGAATGCTGGTTGTCAAGACTACTGGGTGTAAAAGGATTTGACCTTCACTTGGCTCCAGGAGTGTAATTGGGTGGTTTCACACAAAAGTAAATTGTTCAAATGTTAAATCAGGAAAAGCAGGAACCTTTAGAAATAGGATGTATACAGAGGGGAGATGATTTTTTTTGTGTTTTTTGTTGTTGTTGTTGTTGGGGCTACCTGATTTTTCTCTCTGAAAGTTAAAGTGGGATGACTGCCACCTCTCTGCTTTGGCATTAATGAGATTTTTGGATTTACAAGGCTGCTCTGTTGAGGCTGCTGATTGTGGTGCATGGTGGTGGGAATGTGCTCAGAGCCCAGGATAGCTCAGGCATGAATAATTGAGGGAGGAGAGGGGAATACACAACCGAGTCCCCAACAGCAGAGTGACACTATACAATTTATTTATGCAAATTCAAGTCTTTGCCCTCAGCAGGAAATCACACATTTAGAGATTACACATTAAATAGTATGGATAATTCTGCAACTCTATCTAGATGTGCATGTGTCTCAAAGCAAACATGAGAGTTGGGCATGAAAATGCTATTTCTTCAGCCTCAGCTCCTGTGGGCTCCTCTGAGTATGAGCATGTCATTTGAATGGTTCTGCTATAAAATTGTATTTTGCATATATATATCCAATTTATCATATGCCATGCATTATATCTAGGATATATAGTGCATATATATTACTGTACAGATTTGAACAAGCACACCTGCGTGTACATATATTAATTAACCAATGTGCATCATGGCCATTTCAGTGAATTTTCAAAAGAAATTTGACCTTACACAATAGTTGCCTCATAATTTAGCTTAAGACACCCATCCCAGGTTAAGATAATGTTCCTACTCTTGTGTTGTATAGTGGCTAAATAGATCTTCGTTTGGAGTCAGAGCCATGACTTTCTGGCTGAGCAGTCTTAGGCAAGACATTCTGTGTCACAGTTTACCCACGTGTTGAATGGAAATTTTAACTACCTACTTCAGAGGTTTCTTAGTAAAACTAATACCTTCCATGTAAAATTCTTAGCGAACTTCCTGACAAACCACTAGCTTTAAATAAATGTTAACTATTATCCTTGCTACTATTTTTAAAATCTTAGCTTTGCTAATACCTATTAACTATTTTTTAAAATTGATATTAAGGAATGCAATAGGCATAAATAATTCAGTGAAATAACACTTACTACCTATTGACCTCTTACTTTTAAGTGCAATTATTGGGATTTGCAAAGGACTGCGGTATTTTCTTCTGACTCTTCAGTCAGATATTTCCTAAGTGTGACTGTTTTTATCCCACCTTTCCATGTACCTATCTGCACTGGCCTTCTGCACATCCCTATGCTTTTGCCCATATTCATTCAACAAACATCTGTCGGTTGAGCACCACTGTGTACCAGGAACACAAGTGTGTGTTTCCTTAAGTCCATTATGCCACCCCCAGCAAGAATCAACTTCAGCAAAATTGTCAATCCTATTTCTAGCTTATGTCACAGGAAGTAGGGTCTCTTACAGATCCCCTATCTTAATAGAATAGAAGAAGATAAGTGTTTGACCACATTTTACCTGTATTTCTCCCAACTTAACCACCCCTCCTTAATTGCATAGAGAGGAACTCCCTTTGCAAGGACAGCAGGTACTAGTACATGTGGTATCTGCTACATGGTTCCAAGCTTTCTCTTCCCTTCCATAAAAAATTATCTTAAGTATGCTCTAAGTACTGTGATTCTTATAACATTAGGCTATTCTGTACTTAAAAATAAGAATAAGTGACATTTGGAGACTTTTCTACAAAGTAAGCCCTAAATAGCTTGAATGTTGGTGCATTGCTTGAAAATCAATAATGGGTAAGAAATTCTTCTTTGGCCAAAAACTTCCTGAGCATATCATATAAAGTGAATTATTTCCCCCAAATAAATAAGAGTTCATGGTGGTTTGTTTATGAGTCACAGAAATGAAAACAAAAATTATGAATCACCAGTGTCAAATTAAAACTGGTAAAGTGGCCCTAACCGGTTTGGCTCAGTGGATAGAGCATCAGCCTGCAGACTGAAGGGTCCTAGATTTGATTCCAGTCAAGACCATGTACCTTGGTTGCAGGAGGCAGCTGAATGATGTTTCTAACTCTCTATCCCTTTCCCTTCCTCTCTGTAAAAATCAATAAAATATATTAAAGAAATAAAAATAAAAAAGTAAAACTGGTAAAGTCTGTAATCACTTAATCTGGTTAGTTGACACTCCAGGTCTTTCAGGAAGAAATACCTGTCATTACAGCTGTACTATGCCTAAGGCCCTAGTGGATTACAGGTTATAAAGAGGGTACCAAATGAATATAGACCCACTGCTTCAAAAACAGGAGGGGAAATCAACCTGTTTCTTAGTCATTAATATTTAGATATGTCTTGTCCTCTTACTCTTTAGCTCTTAGAAAAAGCGGATCCTAGGGATAGCATATAACCTCGCCTCATTAACTATCACAGGAATGTGTCCAATACTTTCTTATATTCCCATGTAAGATTTTCTGTGGCAGACAGAAGTGGTCAAAATCATTTCCTTGAACTCACAAATCACCAGTCATTCACCTCAACAGTTCTGTTGACAATTCTTAATATAACCCATATGTCATCAGACAACTCTTAAAATAATTACCAAGTCATTAACATAGACAAAAGCAGCCTCAAAACATTCTTGCAGGATTGTAAAGCACATGAAAGCTCATAATCACTTTTGTGAGTGACCTACAAAAAGAGACAGGATATAAAAAAGTTTTATTGAGTGTTTACTGCATGCCAGGAAATTTCTAGAAATATTTTTACTTCAATTCTCCTCAATAACACTGCAAGTTCTTCTTTTGCATGATGGAAACTGAAGTACAGAGTATTAGTCTTTACTTCTCTCCCATTAAACAGAGTACAAGATGGAAGCTAGATCTGGATCCGGATCTCTGACAGGGTCTTTGTGCTTTCCCTCACCGCCCCTCTAGGGAAAACTCTTCCCTCAGGATTTGTTGTGGAGCGAATGCAAGTGAACTATCATTGGAGTCCAGATCAAATTAAAATTTAGGGAGCCTTTTTTAGCTGGCCGGCCACTGCTCTGCCTTTCTCCACGCAGGGAGTCTAGAGAGCAGCAGCGATCCTTTGTGTAGAACCACTTTTAAGCACATTTATCACATCCTGTTTTTGCAGAGCAAGTAGCCTAAGACAAAACATTTTTTCCCAAGCAATGTCAGAGTCATGCCATTGATCACCATGTTATTTATAGGGTTATCTTGTTCTTTAGAAAGCTGACAGTATTCTATGAAAGAAGGTCTGCATGCTGGGAAGGGGCCATGAGACCATATCTGAAGGCCTGACCTGGTGACAGTACTGACAACTCTGTCTGGGGGATAGTCCACAGCCTCTCTGGAATGGGGCTCAAAAATTCCCACTCTCAAACAGATTCACTTGCCTTCTCTGAGCCCAAGGCACATCAGAGTCTGAAGATATGACAGCGAATTAACCAGAGCTGGCCTCTGTATATTTGTGGGTAAGGGTTAGGCTCAACCATAGTTTCTTTAAATTAAGGATAATGGTGTGTTGCTCTTTTAGGAAGAGACACTTCCCAGGTGATTCTTATGTGCAGCCAAATGACAAGCAGACTTTGTGCCTGACACATATAGTAAGCCCTTAATTAGTCTGTTCAGAGTATGATTCAGATTAAAAACTGGAGTCCTACATCTCCCTACACTTTTCCCACATGTAGGAGAGACTTGGTATTTGTGTTGGTTGGTTCCTGTGTTGGTGTTGTGTTTCTTTGCCACTCTAATTCCACATCACTGTCTTCTCTCCACAGGTGACTGAAGGCCATTGGAAGTGGGGTGGTGTCACAGTCCAGGTGAACAGTGCCTTTTTCACAGGCATCTATGGGATGTGGAATCTGTATGTCTTTGCTTTGATGTTCCTGTATGCACCATCCCATAAGAACTATGGGGATGACCAGTCTAATGGTGAGTGCCAGTCTCTTTAGTACAATCTTATTTAGGATAAGTAGGCTTCTATCTCTACATGACTTAAGGCTAGCAAAGCCTCTGGGTTTCCCAAACTTTCCCTCCTCTGAATGTGAATGAGCACCCTAAGGACTGCAGAACCATAAAACAAAAAGCCAGCACAGGGCAAATACTTCTTTAAGTTTTCATTTTAAAATATAACTTGAAAATACATTGGAAATATTACATTCTAGTCTACAACATGTCCCCAGTGTTAGTATAAACATTAAATTTGCTTTTTTCAATTTTTTATTTTTATTTTATTTTATTTTTTTTGCAAAATGGACTGTTGAAAAGTATGCCACATTCATCCTTCTAGTATGAGAAGCGTGATCCTAAGATATCTGGTGGAGTGGGACTGAGCCCTGGGAGTTGAAGAGGGAGCTGGCTTCATTTTTCTCCTGATCACTTTTTCTGCAAGGCTGTTGACATGTGTCCAAACTAATAACTATTCACTAGTCCCCACAGCCTGTCTCTCCTTAAATGCTGATGTTGCTGTCTCAGATGTTGATGCTGCTAGAGCCTTAGAGAACTTAGCCAGTTTGGTCATTTTATAGATGAGGAAACAGGCCCATAGAAGAGAAAGGCTTGCTTTCCTTCTTTACCAGCCACGGCAGAAAGAAATGAATATTACTATCTATGGCAGAGCTGTTAACTTGGAATTGGTGGCCTGGTACACGTCTGTTCTGATTGCTCATTTTTCTTTGGATGTTTAATTCTATACTGTTTCAATCCACCCTTATTCTTTCATCACATTTTCACACTTGCTTTACCTAAGCCACGTACTTACTATTCCCCAAATATAAGATGCGCTTCCTCAAATTAGAGCCAGAGCCCTTCACTCTGCCCCAGAGCACAGACCAGGGTTCAAGGTCTGCCTGTCCACCAGGGCACCAGGGGTAGGCCTTGCTCATAGGAAGTGCTCAGTCAGTGTGTAGTAAATGAATAGATTTATATCCTGTCTTCAACTGGGTGTAAAAAAAACCCTACCTGTCTCTTGGGCTCATTCAAAATGCTTCTTCCTTCTTGAAACCTTTTCCTGATCACACCAATTGGAGTTCAGCAAATTAGATTCAGTAGAATATTATCGCCGTAGGATGTTAATAGTCAAATACGTTTGATAATCATGGGGTTTTTAATCAGTATCAGTGGGGTTTTTGCTAAAAGACACCTTAATGCCTGGAGCACATTAATATGTACTGTAAGTCATTTAAAATGGGTGGGGGGTAACAGCATTTCCCCAAGTGATTACATCATTTGGTCCTGGAACTCTTATTCTAGGGAGTGTATCTTCTGGAACTGACGTCACAGGGAAGAGGCCTTGGGGAACAAGGTTACGTTTCTCACATGACACTCACTGTGCAGCTGTGCATGAGCTCACCTGTCCCTTCTCACTCCTGTTGAAACACTAACTCCTTAAGGGCCAAGACTGGTTAAGGGTGCTTTGAAAATGTTGAGTGAATTAATGCTTTAGAAATAAGAGTTCTAGATTAGCTTTCATATTTCACAGATTAGCCATCTTGAAAGTGAGGTTAAAGGAGTGGATGGTGACATGAGAAATGGGACGAGGAGGTGAGGCCTTTGTGCTGAGGGTCAGCGGTAGAGGAATGGTGTCAACCAGCATCTGTCTCTGGCACTATACCTGCCATTCTGTGCAACAGCATCCTAGACCTCAGGCCTGCTTCCTTCCTAGTCCTCGACTTCATGTCACACTCAGTATCAGATTTACCTTTGGCCATGGGTCCTGGGCAAGAATAAAGACTTTTAAAAAGATTATTGTCCCCATTTTCCTCCTCTTTGCCCACCTCCACTCAGCTCCTGCCCACCCCCCTCTCCGTCTTCACCACACTGTTGTCTGTGTCCATGGGATATGCGTATATGTTCTTTGGCTAATCTCTTCACTTTCTTTTACCCAGATCCTTCCTCACTTCTCCCCTTTGACATTCATTAAGTTTGTGCCATGAATCTATGCCTCTGGTTCTACTTGGTTCATCAGTACCTTTTAACTTACCTGCCCAGCTGTCCAACTTTGGGTTTGATCATGAGCTAGGCAGCATTCACTTTCCACAGCTTCCTTTCCACTGCAAGCAACTCTGTTTTACTCTATGGCCTGTGGAAGCATGTAGCCTCTCCAAAGGGGGCCTCCACAGTACCCGCAGGAAGGCATTCTGGGCTTGTGAACAGAATCTTGATTTCATTTCATGGACATCCTGTTGGACTTTGACACAAACCACATGGACCTGTTCTTGACTTGAGAATATTAAGCAGGAATCCAAAAGATAGAGCTCCTACCTTCCAGGGGAATTCCACATAAAAGCAATGTCTGGACTTCCCAGGATGTTGGAACGAACATTGGAATGGGTAGGAATTATTGAGTGATGACCTGTGCTTCATGTACACACACTATTCTGGTTGTTTTTGCTCTATGGCTGTTGGCAAACTGCTTCACCCGCCTGTACATCACTTCTCCCAATTGTAAGTGATCTCCCAGAGTCTTATGGAACCATGAAATTCTATGGTTTTCTTTCTTCCTGATAGCAAGGAAGGGGCAGAAGAGCACCTCCTGCCATAAAGTCGCAGCCCAGGGCGTGATTCTGTCACAGGTAAGGGTCTCCAAACACTGGTGAGACTTTGTCCAGCTCTGGCACTCTCAGGCACTTGGGAGGCCAGAGCTGGAGCCAATCCCTGCAGAGACAGCATGATTGCCTGCCACCTGCAGGGCCAGATGGCTGAATTGCAGCCAGGTGTTAGGCAGCTCTCACTAGGAATTCTTTCCCTGCACGACTGCTGCCCTCCTGGGCTTGCAACCTTGCAGGTGAGCATAGCACTTGATCTTTTTCTCATCAGATGTTTGTTATTGTTGAAGACAGCTTGAACTGCAATTTCACAGAAAGCTCAAAAGCTAGTTCTTGGCCCTGGCCGAGTAGTTCAGTTGGTTAGAGTGTCATCCTGATATACATCAAGGTTGTGGGTTCGATCTCTGCTTAGGGCACATACAAGAATCAACCAATGCATGCATAGATAAGTGGGACAACAAGTCGATATTTCTCTCTCTTTCTCTTCCCAACTCTCTTTAAAATCAATTTAAAAAAAAAAAAAAGCTAGTTCTCAAGAGGAGGGCACCTCCCCTGAATCTTTTCCCAAGTGGTGTTTGGAAATGTTCATGGTTGTTTTAGACTGTCACTATGACTAGGACATACATGTCACTGGCATTTAGTGACTGGATTCTAGGTATGTTCAATGTCCTGTATTGAGCGAAGCAGTTCGTTGAGTGAAGAAATTTCTTGCCTCTAATTTAATAGAGCCCCTATTGAAAAACATCCTCCAAACAGTTTAGTGAGCAGACTCTTTTGGGACCCCATCTGTTCATAAACACAAAAAAAGATACTGTTTAGCAGGTCTGTGGTGGTGACATGATCAATTGTGACTTCAGAGCATCCCCTGAACTCCTGGCAGCTGGTGACATCTTTGTCCCGCACGATGCTGTGACTATGCCCCTGGTAGCAGGTGGCACCCTGTTCCCGCATGGTGCTGTGAGCTGAGTCTTTGGAAAGGGCTCTCCATGTTGGGTTCTCTGATCATTTTTCTTCTCTGCTCCTTTCACTTTTCATCTCTTCATCTGCCACCAAACCACACACTGTAGCCTAGGAATTATGGTGTCTTTGCCAAGATTTTGGAGCTCCTTTAAAAAAGCTAGTTTTGGGATATTACATGGAAACCTAGAAAATGAACTTTTAGGATGATATACTATAGTTTTAAATTTTCTGGATGGCATTTCTTCTCCCCCTTCACCCCAGTTTATTCATGCTCCTTTTCCTTTCTCTTGGAAAGTTTTTATTTTTAAACTGGCTTGGACTGCTCTCCCTACCCCTTGCTTTTATGGTCCAGAGCCAAAACTTCAGATCTCTCTTGCTGTGGAGAATGAATCACAGGTGTGCCATGCTTCTTGCCTTCATATGAGATGGATCCTGGATAGACCTCTGGAAAAAGATAGACCTCTACAAAAGAAAGAACCATTGAGAAGTGCTGTTTGTTTGGGAGATGGAAAAAGATGCCAAGAAGTGTCAGGAGGAAGTGGGAGCAGAGAGCATAGATGTTTGCTTCTCCCTTTTGGTCAAGGAATGGACAGAGGAACAAAGTGGACAGCAGGTGCAAGCGAGGGTTGGTTTCCAAAGAGCATTTTCTCTCATAAATATGTTTGCCTTTTTTAAAAATATATTTCATTGATTTTTTACAGAGAGGAAGGGAGAGGGAAAGAGAGTCAGAAACATCAATCAGCTGCCTCTTGCACATCTCCCACTGGGGACATGCTTGCAACCAAGGGGCATACCCTTGACCGGAATCAAATCCGGGACCTTTCAGTCTGCAGGTCAATGCTCTATCCACTGAGCCAAAACGGTCAGGGCTATTTGTCTGCCTTATATTACGTGAGTCCAGTGGCCCTTAGAAATGAACCACTGAGCACCTCAGTACTCAGCACTGTACTAGGTAGGATAAGGTGGAATGATGTAAAGCCCACAGATAGTTCTTGTTCCCGAGAGCTATGGAGACAAAACTTCCACGGCTGCCTCCTGAAACACAAACAAGACTTCCAAGGCTGCCTCCTGAAAAACATGCTCCCAGCCAGCATGTTCTCATGTCTTCCGTGGTTGGTGGGTGCTTCAGGCATGTGGAGCTCTGACTTCCTTCTTGTTGGTTCACTTACCTCAGTTCAGTGGTAAGTCATGCATGATTTTACATATGTGTGCGTGCCCATGTGTATGGATATGTTTATATCATCATTCTATATGTGTATATGTATATATAAATATGCTTTTTTTTTTTTTACTTTAACAAAGGTATTTTAGACCTTTTTCTTGCAAAGACCACTTACGTTTTCTGCTCTGCTCTTGCTGCCTTTTCATTAAAATTGTTTTTTTTTACCTGTTCCCATACCAATCTGTGAATCACTATGGATATCTTCCTAGGCAGAAACAAATTTCAGCTGATGCTGGTCAGCCCTATGCTCCTAGGGAGGGCATGGTCTCCCAAGGGAGCGACCTGGAGGCCCTATACTCACAGCCAACCATCCCAACTACCTGCCACCAGTTTATGTGGGGAAAAAAAACGGTGCTGCTTATAAAGTCCGACAATTCTTAATAATGGCTTTCATTTTTGTATTCTTTCATCTAGAGAATTCTTGTCAGAGGCTTAAAAAAAAAAAAAAAAAAGGAGAAACGAGATCCCTGACTGGATGACGATGAAGCAGCCAGGAGACACTCTAGTTGCCCACTGATTCCTTTCGATTTCCACTCACACTGAATTGTTTCGATTTCCACTCACACTGAATTGTTTTCTGTCTGACACACTCAGGCTACCTACCGGAACCAGTGCATCGGCCGGGTCTCAGGTCCTGGTGGCTGGCTACCCCGCTGTGACCATTTTACTTCCAGAAGCCTCTAAGGTCTCATGCTGTGGGTTCACAGGGAAGGTGGCTTTGGCTTTCATTGCCTCAATAAATGTTTGGTTTGAGTCATGAGGCTTCCACAGTGGCTGCCTTTTATTGAGGTTTTTCCTCTGGTTGCCTGTTAGATGACTCACCCTGGCCAGCCCGCCTTCCTCTTGATGTCTAGATGGAATTGGTCTTCCCAACAGGGCAGGACTCAGACTCTGACGTGGGCCTCAACAGCCTTATCCCACTCCCTAGTGACGATGGGAAAGAAGTCACAGGCTATCACCAGCCTCTCCAGCTTCGCCAGCCTCACTCCTCCTGCTCTGCTCTTTGTAGTTGGGCCCTTTCTGCTCCTGCCTCTCCTGCCTACCAGTGGCCTGATCTTCCCTTACCCAGGCACCTAAAATCACATTTTCTGAGTCTTAGAATTACTATCACTCCACTAGGATAGAAGGTATCCTAGTGGAGTGATAGTAAAAAAAATATCACCTGCTTGAGAGGACCTTTCTGCTTCTTAAAGGTATCACTTGGGTAGGGCTGGTATAATAAACATGGCTGTCTAGGTGGCTTAAATAATGTAAATCTATTTATTTTCTCATAATCCTGGAGGCTAGAAGTTCAAGATCAAGTTATCGGCAGGGTTGTTTCTCCCAGGGCTTTTCTTGGCTTCTAGGTCTTCTCCCTGTGTCTTCACATGTTCTTCCCTCTGTGTGTGTCTTTATCCTAATCTCCTTTTCTTTTAAAGACACTGGTCATATTGGATTAGTGCCCATTCCAATTCCTCACATCAACGTAATTACCTCCTTAAAAAACTATCTCCGAATACAATCACATTCTGTGATATTGGAGAATTAGGGCTTCAACAAATGATTATGGGGTGTGGAATACAAGTCAGCCCATAACACCAGGATTTCACTCAAAACTTCTAGACTTTATCGTGTCCCCTCCTTGCAGTTGCCTGGTGTTGAGTGTCTGGAGGTGGGTAGGAAATACCACACCCCAATGATTGGAAGGGATTGATAAATGACTGGACCTAGGATTCTGAGCTCTGTCCCACCAAGACTACTACACCTCATCCCCTAAGAAGTATCATAAAAGCAGAGTCATCCCAAGGCATACCTGTTTACTATGGACCTAGCCATTCAGAGTAGAGCAGGGAGGAGCTAGACTGGACTGTACCAGACAAATCTTGGTGGTGGTTTTAATGAGTACTTACTATCCCAGATCCTGTGCTGCATGGTCACATTCTTTGGTAAAGAAAAGAGAATTTTAAGACCTATCATCCACTATTTTATTGACACACATAAGGACATAATCTAAGAGTAAACAGCAGTCATGTACATGGAAATAATTTTGTTTTACAAATACTATATTTAGCCTTGGTTTTCTCATCCTGCTGTCAACCAGGGACTTTTGATAACTTAGCTTTGACAGTGAATAGAAGGAAGTCAGTGAGGGACTAGGGAAAAAATTCCACAGAAAAGAATGAAGTCAGTAATGTTACAGAAACAACAAAAGCTTTGGATGTGGACACAGATGGATTGGAATCCTGGCCCGTAAGAAATAAATAGGAGCTCGTGGTGTATGATCTCCCTGGCCTTACATGTTTGGGTAATGAGGTATTAGTTTTTCTTTGTTGTTGTGAGGAAAGAATTGGGTAGCCCTTATTAGTATTAGAAGGCCACTGATCTTTTCCAGATTCTGTGAAACAATCTTAGAATTATTCTTCTTTTTACTGAAGTAGTCACAGATACACAAATAGTTTTCATTTAAAAAAGCTGCCTGTCTTTAAAAGCTGTGCTTATCATTATGTCATTATAGTTATATTTATATAGGTTTCTGAGTCCATAGTACGTATTTCAGGCAGTTAGAATCAAGCACCAGCTACCTCTGGCCATGATACCAAAAATATGGGCCCATCGGTAGTCCTTTGAGATTAAATCCTGTGCCAGAGATCAGTCTCATTTCACAGTGATTAGAACAAAACAAGCCTGTCTTATTAATTAGCTGAGATGAACTGACATTATAACCAGAGAAAGAGACTTATTGCAAACTGAAGAATACTTTTCTTCCCATCATTTATTCTTTTTCTTCCATCATTTGTTCTTTTTCCTCTCCCCCCTTAGTAAGAAATACATCACATTTTTTTAAAGAGGTTTTTTTGTTTTCTTTTGTTTTGTTTTTGGTCTTGAAAGGGAAGAATCTTCAAGTGTGTTTGTGCATGGTGTGGCAGAAGCCAAGAGAGGCAGAACAGATGGAGTGAGACTGTGGCAGGAGTGGGGGTCCTGGATTTGGAGACAAATGGAGGGATCCCCATTCCTGCCATGTTACTGCCACCTTCCCACATCCATTTCCTGCAGGGAAAGAGTTGGCCTTCAAGATACAATACAGCCACAGGTGAATCAGAGATCCACTAGCCAGAGATGCATAGGTCCGGGTCCTCCTCACCCTAGCTCTGCTGAGAGCAGACTGCATTCCATAGAGAAATTAATTGCCTTCCTGAGCTTCAGTGTCTTCACATCTTGTAGGGAAACACAGGGCACATTAAGCCTCTACTGGTGCATATAGTAAATGCTCATACGGAACAACTCTCCTTACTGTCAGTGCACTGCTATTTTGTGTTATAAATTCTCTTTTATCAGACACAAAAGAGCAAACTTAAAATCCTGAACAATTTATCCAAATTACGGTATATATGTATTTATGACTGTAACACATTGCATGTGAATTTATGCTTTGCTGGCAGTCTCACTGGCTGTTGGAAACTTGAATATTGACAGTGTCAGCATAGCCTAAAGGTTGAGAACTTGGATGCTGGAGTCTGATAGCTCCCCTTTGAATCTCTGGGTATCAACTTGGGTCTTGGGCAAGGTGCTTAGCCTGTCTGTGCCTCAGTTCCTTCATCAGCAGAATGGGAATGGTGACAACAGCACCTCTGTCAAAGGACTAGTACAAAGGATGAATATATTAATTTATGTAAAGTGCTCAGAACAGTGTCAGGCACATCCTGTAATATGAGTAAAATAAAGAAGCCCAAGTAATTTTGGCTGTTTCTTCAAATGATCTGTAGGACCAGATACATTTTCTGGGGCCTGCTAATTGGAATCACATTTTAAGCTTAAAGAATTCCCATCTTTGGTTCAAAACCTGAAGAAAATTATATCCTGGCATCTATTTCTAAGGTCTTCAATGAAAGGGATTTCTTAGGTTTACCGGGGTGGTCAGGATTCTTTGAAATGCTGAGGACTCTCAGACATGCAGATCCTGAAACTGGCTTTGAACTTTTGATGGCTCTCCCAGATATGCAAATGAAGAACTAGCTTTGACCAAGCACCCTGCAGGGCCACTGTATGGGGTGACCAAAACACTGGTGTTGTGTACAGAATCCTGGGGATAGCAGAAAATTCAGTGTATTTCTGGTCATTTTTCCTGGAGAAGAAAACTCCTAATTGTTCTTAAAAGTTACGTAGTACCCTGCCCAATGGGTTGGTAATAGGCAGGTCTTGTTTGCCTGTACATGGCATAGCCACTTTGTAAATTATTCACAACAAGGGTGCATGTGCCGGCCTTCCCATCACAGGAAGGCTTAGCCCACAGCACAGCCTTCCTTCCCCAGCTCCCAGCTCTGCTGTGTGTCTGTCTGTCACCTTGGGGGCAGTCACCTTCCTTCCACCCCAATTTCCTCATCTGTAACGCTGGCATGATCAGCTTGGAGGGCTCTTGTAAGGATAAATACCATCAAGGATAAAGCATTGAGAATAGCGTCAGGCACCAAGTAATCTCTCATTAAATGTTAGTAATGACTACAAATTACATAAGCAGTAAGCTGACTCATCTCTCATTAATCTCTCTTCTCTGGGAGACAAAAGTGGATGAAATTACTGCCAAGTTTGAGTGAAAAGGTTGGGTGTGAGCCCTGGTGTGTGTGCCCAGGTTTTCACTGTCAGCTCAGAATGTGAAAGGGCGGTGGTTATGGAGATGAACTGGCTTCTCCTTCCTCCTCCAACATGTCTCACCCCAAAACCCCTGTTTCAGGTGATCTGAGGGTCCACAATGGGGAAGAACTCCAGCTCACCACCACTATCACCCACGTAGATGGACCCACTGAGATCTACAAGTTAACCCGCAAGGAGGCCCAGGAATAGATGGCGGTGGCACCTGGCTGGGACTGTTCCCCACATCCCAGTTCTTCTGATTGGATGTGGAGCATGCCAACGAGAGCTCACTGTGTGAACCAACCCTCCACTGCTCCCATGTCTTAGCTGTGGTTTCTTGGACCAGTGGCGTGGACCAGTTTGCCTTCTGACCAGAGCTCTTGGGGGAAGATTCCACAGCCACTAAGGCATTGTGTATGATAACAAAACCTCTGGTATGACACATTTTCTGTGATCATTGTTAATTAGTGATGTAGTAACATCTGTAGCAGGTGGTTAGTAAACCTCATGTGTTGGGGGTATACTCCTTGGGGGGATGATGTGGGCCAGATGGGGTCAATATGGAGTGGAATATTTGACTTGTTTTCCTGTTTTAGATTCTAGGATAGGTTTTTAACATCCTTTACAGTCCAAGAGAGGCTGGTGTCATAGTTTCACACTCCTAGTTCATGACCACTTTTTTTTCCTATTTATATCACCAGGTAGCCTGTTGAGTTAATATTTAAATTGTCAGTAGACATGTGTCCCTCTTTTTTATGGCATACTATAAAATAACCGAATTTCGTGAGATGGTCTATTTCAGCTTTGGAACCAAATCTGTGTATCCGATACTGACCGATCTGTTGGATGTGGGTCTGGAAAGCTTTTTTAACCTCCTGCTTACAATGTGTTTCCTTTTGATAAGATGCTTCAAACAGCCTCCAGAAGTGTAGATCGGATCCATTAAATAAACCTGTACGTATATGCATATATGTACATGCACACATCATCATCCTGCTCAGCCAGGACACATGCATGCAGATTCTTTTCCATGTCAAGTCATGGGGTGGGGAAAATGGCTTTATCAGAAATTAAAGTATTTTACCATCAAATCAAAGTGTGTAGGGGCAGTATCTATTTTTGGAAATAGGATAACCTTTAGTACTTACTGGTCGTTAACCTGCCTAGCTGTCGTGTCTGGCAACAAGGATGGGGAAAATGTGACGTGATTTAAAAGCAGATTACCCACACACACCTATTCCCGCTTCCACGAATAGTCTGTTGGTGTTTTAACTGCCCCTAGAGAGGCAGGCAACGGTATAGCCGAGGGAAATAGCCTGGATCTGAGGTGAGAAGGCAGTTTCCCATGGCAAGTCTGTCCTTTATGAGTGTGACCTTGTTGATGCTTCCTGACCTGGATATTCCCTCACCTACAAACTGGCATCCATAAACTTTGACTGTTTCGCCAGGTTGCAGCAACTAGTAAGTCAGGTAATGTATATGCAAATGAGTTTTAAACGCAAAAGCAATATGAATGTGTTCTTCCTGGAATCAAAAACTTCAGAAGTGTCCTGCTTTTCAATCACTGATGCCTGGAAGTCTGGGTCACATTCCAATTCATCTACTCAACACCCACCATCTGTCCCCGCCATCCCCACCCCTTGATTTTGGCTAAAAGCACAGGAAGCAAGGGCAGAAGGAAATACTTTGGCTTTGGCTGTTCTCTCAGGCCTTTTCCTATCCTGGTGAACATCTGACGGTGTGTGAATGAATTCACTCAACATCCACTTCTGATCACCCACGGTGGTGCCAGGAATTAAAGGTAGCCCATGCCTCCCCATCAGGAAGGAGAGATGAACATGAACTTAAAACATGGCCGGGGATCTCCAGTCCCAGAGGAAGCAGGGAGAGGTTCTCCCAAAGAAACAGGGAAAGGGCCTGAGATAGACCTTAAAAATAATAATAATAATAATAATAATAAGATTTTACCAGGGCCAAAGAGCAAAGGGACCTAAAGTACGGGAATCATGGAGGAAGTGAAGATGGAGGCTGTTTGAATTAGTCTGCTCATCAGGCCTGACTGGCACCAGAAGTGGGAACAGCAGGAGGTAAGCCTGTGCCCCTGGGAGGCAGGAGAAGAAGGGTCTTTCTACTGTGGTGAGAGCCATAAGACAGCCTTTGGGTTTTAGAGAAGCGATGTGCTCTGAATCACCTTCCACTGAAGCATATGGAGGCTGGACACGCCCAGCAAACAGACCACAGGCCTGAACCTAGGGCAATACTCCAGGACGTGGAGAGGAGGGGACTTGTTTAGGAGATAAAGCTGGCAGGGCTTGAGCAGTCTGAATGTGGGCCTCAGGAAAAGCCAGGGTAGAGTCAAGTTTCTTGCCTGGCTGGGAAGGGAGTGGCAGGGCCCTGACAGAATTAGAGATTCCTGGAGAAGTGTGGGTGGTTCTGTTACTTAAAGGTCTATAGGTAGCAAAAACCAAGTCAAGCAAGCTTTGCCAAACGAGGGGCCTCACTAGACTTTTTCTAGAATATCTCACGAATCCATGGGACAGTTGAATGACCAGAAAGCTTGGGAACTGGGACAGTTCTAAGGGACCCCTGCACCAGGGATTCCTGGGCCTATCCCTGCACAGTGCCATTTATAATGATCCCAGGTCTTTGTCCCTCTCACTTCCAGACTAGGAGAGGCTGAGTGGCTCAGCCTCAGGCAGGTGCCTGTCCCTGTGGCAATCAACTGTGATCAAGAAGTCAAGTGGCTTTTAGCAGCGTACCCTGTGGATTGGGGTCAGTTTCCAAAGGATGGTGGCGAATCCATTTAGCCATGGGCAAACAATCAGAAAAGATCTACCACAAGGAGCAAGATGATAGGTTTGGATTTGCCTGGGCTGGGTTTTAAAAGCCATCCTCTGGAGGAATAGACAAGCAGACAATTAGAAATGAGAGGTTGAGTGAACCACTGGGGGCAGGAGGTTTGGCAGCCGTTACCCCTGAGAAGAAGTGCAGCTGGGCAGTGCACTAAAGCCTCCGAGAAGATAACCAGAAGCTGGAAACCAGCTGCCCACATTCCATAGCAGAGGAAGAAAATGTAGATTACTCAGGAAAATGTGAAGTGTTAAAGAAGCCAAAGAAAGAACCAGATTTATAGGGTGTGTGTGTGGCTGGGGGGCGGGGGGGAATGAGATATCCTGAGAGATTCAAAAACATTTAAGAATTGAATATTAAGCCTGTTGGATTTGGTGGTTTGAACGTGACCTTCTCAAGTGGCAAGGGCAGAAGCCAGAGGTGGAGCTGTCAATGGTAGTCATGATAGAAAGGAAGGAGGTAGGGTTGTGGTTGGTTATCGGACAAGCCAAAGGCTTTGCATATATTAGTTTGGGGAGAGAACTGGACTGAGTTGGTAAACCTGAGGGGTGAGAGCCAGCCAAGAAGTCAAAAGGATGATGAGATAACATAAGCCCCAAAGAACATTAGTGACTTTGGGATCTAGGACACGAGTTGATGTGTTCATTTTGAAAGAGTAAAAGGACATTTTCATCTTGAGATGAGAGAAATAACCGATGGATGTTGGAGAAGAAATTTGAGGTCAAAAGGAGGGAGGTTATTGCCCAGCCCATGCGGCTCAATGAACCAAGAGGTCATTCACTGGTTTTGATTCCCTATCAAGGCAATGCCTGGGTTGCTGGCTCAATCACCAGTAGGGGGGTGTGTAGGAGGCAGCCAATCGATAATGTTTCTCTCATTGATGTTTCTGTCTATCCTTCTCTCTCTAAAAATCAATTTAAAAAAGAAAGAGAGTTTGCTGCCTGTTTCTCTGTGGGCTCAGTCTTCTCCACAAACATAAAAAGTTCTCCGTTTCAAGAATGGAGGTCGAACACAACCATTTTCAATCAGTGGAAAAATCCAAGAAACTCTTCACCAGGTGAAAAGAAGCCTTTGTTAAGGACCACTAACCTAGGCAAAACAAATAATTTGCCATGTATACCAGTGTTATAAATTATCCTCATATTTTTCATGTAATTCTGAAGAATATTATAGAAAAGATGTATAAAACATCACAATTATATACTTTTAAAGAATATGAAAATTCAGCAATATAGTCAACAAAAAAATTGCTCTTTCAAAGAAAAAAATCAAAAATCAGGTTTATGTTGGTCCACCCACTTGGTATTCACTAGGTGCTATTCCTACATTTTCCCATAAGGAAAGAGAATATCCATATAATGAAATAAGTGCTCTCTATGTGACCTCCAGGTAGTCTGAACCATTTCTCAAAACCTTGAGAAAACACTAATAATTCCAATACCTGAGTCTTTCAGCCCATCTCTCTGAGCTGGTGAGTCCCTTGGGAGTCACACCCCTGGGGGCCTAGAAGGGACTTCTGAGAAAGTTGAAAGAAATTCAGAGCAGAGATGGGGCTTGGGTGCCATCCTCAGCTTGGTATTTCTAAAAACTGTTTTATCAGTTCTGTCAGATCAGGCTCTGAGAGGCTGACTGGTCACATTGGGGAATCTCAATGAACTACAATTCCGATGCTATCTGTTACACATACCTTGTGGCTCCATCCTCCCAGATGAAGTAACATCTCAACCATCACAAAGCCTGAGGCATCATCCCTGTGCCATCAAAGAAAATACACACAGCTCTGGAGAAAGTGCCTCGCATAGTGTGGGAATTCCACTGGGGAGGGTTGGTGGGTGAGTGAGTGAACACACCTCAATGAATCCCAGTCTCTGTCTGATTGCTGTGGTCAAATTAACTCTTTGGGATCCTCTTTTCTTGTTTGATTCAAGTAGACTTTGCCCCTTTCCCCCTCCATTCATCATCAGGATATGTGAGTGCCATTGATGTGGCCCAACGTGTTGGTGCCTCTGAATGTCCGGAACTTCCTGACTCTGAGGATATGCTTTTCTCTGGTTGCTGAGAAGGTCCTTCAGCAATGAGACAGACCTGCCTTTGTGAATTTGACCCTCTTGTTCTGATTGAACTTCTCCCTACAGGTCCCATCCACTTGGGGCCCCTCTCCTCCAGACTCTCCGCTCAGTTCCTCATCCCCTCCTCCAGACACAGTTCCTTCATGACTGCGACTGCTTGCCTGGCAACAGCACTGTAGTTTCTCATCGTTCCAAAGTATGATACCCTGCACTTTCGCTCTGGCTGCCACAGATGGGTTTGAAAATAGTTCTATCAGTGCTCCACATCCTAAGAAAATGAAATTAGGTTTTAAAAGAATCCACTTCTTCCGAGACCGGTTTGGCTCAGTGGATAGAGCATCGGCCTGCGGACTGAAAGGTCCTGGGTTCGATTCCGATCAGGGGCATGTACCTTGCTTGTGGGCACATCTCCAGTAGGGGGCGTGCAGGAGGCGGCTGATCAATGTCTCTCATCGATGTTTCTAACTTTCTATCCCTCTCCCTTCCTCTCTGTAAAAAATCAATAAAATATATATTTTTTAAAAATCCACTTCTTACACATTTTTGCTTCTTGTGACCACATATGTATAGCCACTCAAGCATGTCAGAGTTTTAAAAATGAGTATCACCAATACCTTCCTTTATGTTTAGGAACATTTTTTTAGCTTAATTATAGGTCTTTACATGTACTCCTGTGATATTTCACTCTCTTCTCACACAGTCAATAGGTAAAGCACATCTTTAACTTTTAAGATAAGCACTGTTTGTAATGTAAATAAAGGTAGTTAAATTTCCCCCAAGTGCAAAATGGGTTGGTTTGAATTGCTTGAGAACTGACATATATATTCACCTGAGACCAGAAAAAAGCCTCCCAGGGCCTGGACCTCTCTCTTGTGTCCTGCTCTATACACACACATGCACGTACACACACACACACACACACACACACACGTGCACACACACATGCATGCACACACAATATTAAGTCCCATTTACTATGCATTTGTGTTTTATATTATGGAACTTTCTAATGTACATATTTCCCCCTAATAGCACCTTATAGTCACACAGTAGGGACTCTACGTCACATAATGAAGACTGAGGCTCAGAGAGGTGAAATGACAAAGTTAGAGCTCAGAAGAGAAATTCAGTTTTGGGCCCTCACTGCCTTTTAAGTAGCAGATTTGCAGCAGAAGAGTCAGGAGTTTTGTTTTGAGCTCCAACTTTCATCAGCCAGAGCAAAATGACCTTATTGGAAATGTTATTTCAGCCTTAAAAAAAGTATCTGCCAGCTCTCTATCTCCATTGGTGGCCAGTGTCTGCCCTCTTCTGGCCAAAGGGAGGATGACAGCTATCACAGGGCCAATCTTCAGATCAAAAGGCAGGCTTTGGAGTTTGGGAAATTGGCAGTTGATCCATGAGAATTGCTGCTTTTTAGTAAGTTCTGGTCCTGGCTATGCACATGCCTTTGCTCTGAGACACTCAGAGAAGCTTCATCCTCACCCACTCGAGCTAGGTGAATTCTGAAGAACTCACAAGTCTTGATTCTAAGAACAAAAGCGGCCACATGTTAATGACTTACTTTAGCAGTCCAGTGCCTGATTGAATCTGCTGTGGGCGGGTGCATTGGCATTGCTGTCTGAGCAGCACTGCTTTAAATATATATGTAAAATTAAGATAATATTATATACAGAAATGTTTTGGAAAATTTCAGAAATTCTGTAGAAAACAGGGTCATGTAACCTATACTATATCTAGAAAGTCAGTCAGTGTCATTATTGCCTAACACATAATTTTAATAGCCTCTAATAAGGATATATTATACTTTTTTTGTTAATTCCCTGTGATGGACATTTAAATGATTTTCCAAGTGTGGCTACTACAACATATGCTGAAATGACCATCTTGGGTGTAAATATGTTTGAAGATCTCTGTTTGTTCCTTAGGAGCAATCCCAAAGAGTAGAGTCACCAGGGTCAAAGTTCAATTATTCACTCACTAAGTGTATGTTGAGGGAACTATTATGGGCCAGATGCTGTTGTAAACACCTGCGATGGGTCAATAAGCAATGTCCTTCTCACCAGGGTATTAATTGATTTGGGAGAGGAGAGTGTGGATGGGCAATAGGTAATAAATAAATATAGTGACAGCATAAAGGCTATGGGAAAAGGCATTTACCAGGGATACCTGTAAGGTGAAAGCACCCTCCATAAAGGTGCCACCAGCAGAATTAGGGGACCTATGGCTTAACGTCCTTTCTGACACTGGGAGTTTATTTGCCAGTTCAAGAGGAAAAAATAAAAGTTGAATTTTGCGGTTATCCCATGATGAGTGAGTTGAACATATTCTGTATTTCTATAAGTTTATATTTTTAGTTTTTCAGTTAATTATCTTTTTACCTCTGATATTCTGACTACATGTGTATTGTCTGTTATATGTGTAGCCAAATTTTTTCCCAGTTTCTTTCTTGCTTTTAATATTGTTTGTGATGTTTCCTGGGGCATAAAGCTTTTTAATTTTTTATTAATCTTTTTAATGTTTTAATCTTTTCCTTTTGAGTTTCTATCTTTGCTGTAATGCTTAAGGAAATCTTCCTAAGCTAAGATAATAGAATAGGTCACCCATATTTTTTAAATTTCTCTATATTAGTTTTCTTTAACTCATCAATTCATTTGGAGTTTGTTTTTCAGTGAGAATATCAATTAAGTTTTTCCCTAATAATAATGCTAGCATGATATTTGGGATAATATTTGAGAAAGACAGGATTTTCAGCCAATTGAAGAGGCTGTGGTAAGGACCCATGCCTGAAGTGAGAGCGGAGCAGTGGTGAGGCTGATGCGGGGAACTACTGTGGCCGCTGCCTGGCCAGGCGTAGAGGATTCTGAGCCCCCTAACCAGGGGTTCCCCCAAGGCTCCCAGGAAACACAACTTTGACTTTGCTGGGGTGGGCTTGTCCATGCGAGGAAATGCACCATCTGGTCTCATACTGGGTCACAGAGGAAACGCGAGAGTTTGGGCAGGGCCCAGTGAGCTGAGGAAGAAA
This sequence comes from Lasiurus cinereus, assembly GCA_011751065.1. Lineage (NCBI taxonomy): Eukaryota > Metazoa > Chordata > Mammalia > Chiroptera > Vespertilionidae > Lasiurus > Lasiurus cinereus. Next base: position 33,191,856 of record JAAGEH010000030.1, on the reverse strand, counting down.
TAGGCAGCAGTCTTCCCGGGAAGCTGCTTCTCTGTGCTGGACATCTGGGACCAGAGCTGCTCGCTACATGGATTGGATCAACACCAGGGAACCACTTGAGCCTCTTCTGTGGGTACAAAGGGAAGCCAGTAATGACCTGGTTAAATGGACAGAGCCAAAGAGTCTGGCTAGTGCTCTTACTCTACAACTTATTGCTGTGTGTCCTGAGCCACATTAGAGTACCTCTCTGGATCTGGTTTGATCAACTCAGATGTTCTTTTTATTATCCCACATGTAGCATTATTAGTTGGTTGGGGAGAATACTTCATAAGGATACACACTTCATGGTTTGGAGCATAAGCTGCAATTGTACAGATAAAATTTGGGAGTGTGTACAGTGTGCTAGCTTGATACAGAGGGCTAAGTGTGTCTGTGACAGAGAAACATAATCAGAGAAAGAGGAAGAAAGAGAGAAAGAAGAGACGGAGGGAGAGAGGTAGAAAAGAAAGGAGGAGAGAAATTGAAAAAGAATTGGGCCTCTGAGAAAATATTGAACCAAGGTTTGTTGTGAATTGGAATTTCTGCCAATCATTCTAACCTGCGCAAAGGTAAGTGGAGGGAGAGGGGCCACCAATACAGGTGCACTGGCAAACTTTCACCCCACCAGTTGGCTCAGGACAGTCCTGTTAGCCATCACAGTTAAAACACGTAAAACCACCCTGGCCCAGAATTAGTGTCAGTCACAGCTACTTGCTGCTCTCTGCTGGCCAAAATAAATAATGTCTACATTACAAGAGTTTTTCTCTGATTGCGGTAACTTTCATTTACCCAACAAATATTTATGGAGCGCCTAGTAAGTGTCATGCACTGTGATAAAACAGACCAGGAACCAAAACACAAAAATCCCTACCTTCACGGTAACAACAACAATTTCAATGTCAAACATATATGTGGCTGGTAGTATTTTAATGGCTTTATATTTATCAACTCACTTTAATCTTTAATCAGTCCTATGAAGGAGGTCTGATTATTTTCCATTTCCCAAATGAGGAAACTGGTGCACAGAGAGGTTGAATGACTTCCCTGAGGTCACACAGCTAGGAAGTAAATGAGCCTGGTTTAACGCAGTCTGACTCCAGAGCCTGATCTTAACCACTACATATCAGTAGATACACTTCCATGTACAGACAGCAACATTATTAGATGGAAAGACAAATGCCAACTGCTTGTCTGGCTCAGCCACTCCTCCTTCTCAGCCAATGTGTGGCAGGGAGCCAGTCCCTCACCTTATGTAGCTGTGGGAAGAAGGACACATGGCAGGGCTGGCATGCTCAGAGCTGGGACTGACCCAATGTTGTCCTAGTCGTCTTCCCTCCCCACACTGTCCCTCGGATGGGAGGGTCAGGAGCCCATGGGAGGGGCTGAATCTCTCACTTGCTGCTTTAAGCCCCTGACTTTAGGTCCGTGTGATCCTGCCTCTCCAGTTCAGCCTGAAGGGCAGGAGGCAACCTGGAAGTTAGTGATGAAACTGAAAGTTCTTCCATGCTGGCCTAGATCTGTGAGTCAAAGAGACAACATACAGCAAGAGGGCTTCAGGTCAGCTCCTGGGAGGACTGGCACCTATTGACCAGGGAGGGGCAACTGAAATGCCAGCGGCTACTGCCAGGAGGGAGAGGGGGTGGGCAGTAGGATACAGAAAGACTCTTCAAATTTTTAGAAACCCTTGATTTCTGTTTATTTATTTTATCATGTGACCTACCTCATATAAAACACCAATTGTATAGGGAGAGAAAAATTTCCATTTAGAAATCTGTTGATTTTTAAAATTTTTTTTCATATATTTTATTGATTTTTTACAGAGAGGAAAGAGGGATAGAAAGTTAGAAACATCAATCAGCTGCTTCCTGCACACTCCCCACTGGGAATGTGCCCACAACCAAGGTACATGCCCTTGACCAGAATTGAACCTGGGACCCTTCAGTTCGCAGGCCGATGCTCTATCCACTGAGCCAAACCAGTTAGGGCTTGTTGATGTTTTTAAAAGGCAGATTTTTAAAGTTATTCTGTTACAGTGTACCCCCAGGATCCGCTCTTATAACTAACAGTCAAATAACAGCAATAGTAATAGCTACTCTTTAGGAAGCATTGATCATTGCCAGCCCTTCCCAGCAGCCCCGGGATATATGGACTTTCATTCATGCCACTTGCAGGTGAGCATTCTGGAGCTCAGAGAGATTAGGTCCTCTTCCTACCTCACTCAGCGAACACGCAAGGCTGTGCCTGGATGACTGTTACCACCACCCTATGCTGGGGCCCAACATGACATAAACTGAGTGACTCTCCTCTGTGTCCTGGAGACCTACCTCTGAGTGTCATCCCAAGAAGCAGGGACAGTTTACCCTGGGTTTTGTCTGACCACGCAATAGGGGCTTCCTCTCATCACTGGGGTTCTGTTGGGATGATGTGAAGGCAGCAGATCTATGTGTCTCCGAGAGAGGTAGGGGGAGGGATTAGGCTAGCTCTCCGTGATCCCAATTTGCCAGCCTAGAGCAGCCAGAAGCCCAAGGGAGTCCAGGAAGGGCTTCTTGAGCAGAAGTAAGTTGAAGCATGAGGTACCAGGGACTGCCCCACAGACCAGGTCAGCGGTCGGCAAACTCATTAGTCAACAGGGCCAAATACCAACAGTACAACGATGGAAATTTCTTTTGAGAGCCAAATTTTTTAAACTTAAACCTCTTCTAACGCCACTTCTTCAAAATAGACTAGCCTAGGCCATGGTATTTTGTGGAAGAGCCATACTCAAAGGGCCAAAGAGCCACATGTGGCTCACGAGCCGCAGTTTGCAGATCAGGGTATTGGATGAAAAGCCCTCAGCAGTCTTCTATGGGAGCAGGGAAGGGAGAGAAGGGACTGAGGCCTGGGAAAGAAGCTTGCCAGACTGTGCAGCAGCTGGGGGCCCGAGCTTGGACTAGAGCCCAGGCCTTGCAAGTGCAAGGTTTGTTTTCCCTGGCAGCCCTGCCATGCCCTGTCTTCCAGGGCAGCCTCAGCAGTGGCAGCAGCAGTAGCAGCAGCCACCTCTGGAGCGTGATAGAAATGCAACACTCAGGAAAGCAGGCATCCCTCGCAGCCTGGGGTTCACCACTTAGGGCCACTCCAGTCAGCACTGTCTCCTTAGTGCTGTTCACACCTAGAGCAGCACCTTCACACTGGGGACAGGAGAGACATCTCCCAAAGGAGAGCAACGTTCTCAGTTTACAGGGTCCCAGAAGGAAGGAACCTGTAGAGCAGTACCCGGCAGTTCTGCTGAGTTATGCCCACTGTCTGACCAGGGCTCTCGGCAAGGTTCTTAGCTCTCGGGGAGCTTGCTGGGGGGCCACGGGGATGGGTGCTGAGGCCTCCAGTAGAGGCTAGCTTGGTCTCTACTATCACCTAAATCTCAGAAGTCACCTTCAACATAAAAGGGATTGAACTGTGCCTCAGTTTCCTCCTTGTAAATGATTACACTACTTACCTCGGTGTGGTTACAAGAAAATCATGAGTGAGAACAGTGTCTGGCTTATAAAAAACTCTCAATAGGTGTTAGCTGTCATTATCATCAATCATGGATCCTTGACATCTGGGGAGTATACATGGCCCAGGACCTTCTTGAATTCCCTAAATGACAAATAAGGGGTGCTTATATTGGCTTCTGGATTTCTCCAAATGACTTCCTTCTAGAACAGTGGTTCTCAACCTTTCTATTGCTGCAACCCTTTAATACAATTTCTCATGTTGTGCTGACCCCTAACCATAAAATTATCTTTGTTGCTACTTCATAACTGTAATTTTGCTACTGTTATGAATCGTAACATAAATATCTGTGTTTTCCAATGGTCTTAGGCTCTACAGCAGTGGTTTGAATCGTAATGTAAATATATGTATTTTCCGATGGTCTTAGGCTCTACAGCAGCGGTTCTCAAACATCAGAAAACACAGATATTTACATTACTATTCATAACAGTAGTAAATTTACAGTTATGAAGTAGCAACGAAAATAAATTTATGGTTGGGGGTCACCACAACATGAGAAACTATATTAAAGAGCCGCGGCATCAGAAAGGTTGAGAACCACTGCTCTAGAAAGTAGTGCTTCCTTGTGCAGTCCCACAAGTTACCCAGCAGTTGCAGGCTTTGTTCTTGTATGGCCAGTGTCTGCAGTATCTTTATTACCCCGCCACATGAAGAAAAGGTCCCTTGATCCCCTCCATTCCCTGGCCTCTTCTCCCCGCCTCCCCCAACAGATCTGAGACCTTTGTTCAGAGCCCCAGCTGAGAAGTTGGTATAATTCTAATTTGTGCCTCAACAAAGCTGCCAGATGTTATGCCACAGGCTCATTCCATCCAGAATTGTTTCAGCCAAACAAGTTGAAACTGTGGATGTCAACATGGTTTTGTTTGAGGTGTATCTCATAGACGCTAGTGCCATGAATGTTTTTAGTTGTCGAGTCACTGTTGAGCTACCCAGTGCTTTGGAGGAGCACTAGCATTTTAAATAAGTTTCTTCTCTTTCTTTCCTTTTTTAAAACATATTTTTATTGATTTGAGAGAAGAAGGAAGAGGAAGAGAAAGATATAAACATCAGTGATGAAAAGAGTCATTGATCGGCACCCCTCCTACTGGGGAAGCCGGCAATCTGGGCATGTGCTTGAACAAATCAAACCCAGGACCCTTTGATCCACAGGTCGATGCTCTATCCACTGAGCCAAACTGGCTAGAGCACAAGTTTCTTTTCTAAGGATGTCTTCATCTTTCACGTGCTAGCTTTCTGAGTCTGCAAGGGACAGACAGCATGTGCTCTTTCTCAAACTCATTCTACCATTCTACTTTCTTGTTTATAGGACAGCTGTGAGCCTTAGCATTCTATAAGGTGCTTTTCAAACCTTTACCTGCACGCAGCCCACCTGGGAGCTCACTCACGTGCAGCTTCTGATTCTGAAGGTCTTGAGAGGAGCTGAGATTCTGCATTTCATTCATGCTCCCGGATGGTGCTGATGCTAGTGGTACACAGACCACACTGTGAAAATGGCATTTGAGATGCTATTTCTAAAAGGTGTGCCTGCTATGTTCCCTACCCAGGAGCTCTGTGACATCTCTGTCACAGCACTACTGTCTGCTGAAGGGCTTGGGTCATATGAGGAGTGGACCTGCGAGAACGGAAAGAGAAGCTATTTGTTACCATCGTAACTGCTTAGCCATTCTTAAGTAAGGGAACCTGTGGGCCAAGTCTCCAACTGGTTCCTACCTTCCAGGAACTTATAATCTTGAGGAGCAGGGCTTCCAAATTATGAGTTGTGCAGCCAGTGGGAGGAATGAGAGCTGGGTTTCGATGCTCACCTGCTCCCTTGGCCAGGTGCTCTTGTCCACGAGCTGCACAACTGTCCAGTGGCCAGACCCTCTGCTTCTCATCCATCTGGACACCCACCCTTAGGTTCATTGCAGCCTGAACCTAAAAGCATGTACATCTCAGATTCTGGTCTAAAGGGATGGGTCCAGGGATCCTGGACTGACATTCAAGGTTTCTATACTCTGCTTCCAATTTTGCTTTACTACCCACTACTTCCCAGACACTTCTAGGCACAGTCCCTTAGTCATTGCCTCCCAAGTAATGTGTGGGTTGCCTTCTCCAAAGGGGCTCCTCCACCCAGGATTCACTGAGGCACCCCCATGTGATGACAGTGGTCTGCTCAGCTCAAGCTACAGCTATGGGACATTTTCTCCCAGTGGCGAGGCATATTCTGAGCAGCCAGTCATGTACATTTCCAGTGTGTCCCAGGGAGGGCGCTGCTCAGCTTCGCACAGGACAACAAAGCCCTGAATGCAGCTTTTCTGAGGATGCAGCTAGACCTGGAGCAAGCCAGCTTTCTGCTCCTGCTGGCTGACAGAGCCAGTGAACAAGTGGTCTGTGCTTGTTCTCTTCAAACAAATCAACCAAATCTTACTGCAAGGACAGCGAGGCTCCCAGGCAGGGACTAAATGAGAACGGAGCATCTGCAGTCCTAAAGATCCTAGTTGTCCCACAGCCATGTGTCCCCAGTGGACAGAGCAGATAATGGCATGCTTCAGAAGCATCCCGCAGGGGCCCTGCCCACAGCAGCCACCATCACACAGGCAGACCAGAGAACTGCAGAGGTTGGAAGGACCCCAAGAGCCAGTATTTCTCATTAGGGGCACCAATGGCACTGTGGCTTCCCAGTCACTGATGACAGAAATTTTGCCTTACATGTTACAAAGGCCCCTTCAGGAGGCCTCACCTCCAAATGAGAACAACTGGTAAGAAATAGAAAACTGGAGCCCAGTGACTTATCGAGGGCCACACAGCCAGGGTGAGGCAAAGCAAGAATTAGCACATAGATTTGCCCACTCCTCACCCCTTTCCACCATTTTTTTCCCCACTCACCCCAAGAGCTTTATCTTTTCCTAAATCTTAATCAGACTCTAGGTTTCTGTACTGAAACTACAAAACATAGGGGAGCCATGTGCCCTAACTGTATCCTTGGTCACCAGATGCTCATGTTAGCTAAACAGAGTGAAGATCACGCCCTGGCTGGGTGGCTCAGTGGGTTGGAGCATCGTCTGGTACAGCAAAAAAAATCTTACGAATCTTTGAAAAACATGGATATTGTTTCATCTTGCTCTTTTAGATCATTAGGAAAAGATCATCAACTATGTGAGTTGTGTTGATTGTGAGATTTTTTTCGAGTTGATACAAATGGCTGTATGTTGTTTGTTTTCATTACTGTCCATGTCTCTAGTACCTCAGGGACCAGTTTCTCCAGGAATGAAATTGATGGGTCATAGGGTTGGCACATTGTCAACTGGACTATATCCTCTCAAATCATTTTGCAAAGTGGTTACATAAAACTCAGTGTTCTGAGCAGTGTAAAAAGTCCCCGTTGACCTACATCCTCATAAACACTTGCTATTATCTTGATTTTCCTAATTCAGAGTGTAAAATGGCCCCCCATTGGTTTTAGTTTTTATTTCCCTCATTACCATGGGAATTAGACAAATTTTCCTATGTTTATTTGTCTTCTGTAATTATGCCTATTTGTATCCTGTTTCCATTTGGAGAGGGGATTGTCTTAACTGATTTGTAGAATTTTAAAACATATAATCTGGTTATTAATTCCTTGTCAGTTAGAATTATTATGCTAAAATCATCTTCCCACAAGGTATTTGGTACTTTCACTTTCTTTATAAGTATCTTTGATACTAATGTAGTTGATTTAGCAATGCTTTTTCTCCCCAATGTACACTCTATAGTGGGAGGTTTGACAAGCCACTCCTCCCCTATAAGACACTTGATTCACCCACAGCACAGAGATAGCATCAGGATCAAATGAGAGAACAACAAACAGCTTTGAAATATACAAGTGCTATGTTTGTCTAAGGATCATCACACCCATTTTCAAGGATTGACAAAAGCTCCCTTTAAACCCAGGCTGTGAGGCTTGTTGGGACCGTTTTGGCCTTAAGATTGTCTCCACTACTGATTACATTCATCTCCTGCTCTGATTAGCTGGTGGGAGTAGCTGGAGGGCGTGGCTAGTGGGTGTAGCGGAGGTGCAGTCAATTTGCATATTACTCTTTTATTAGATAGGACTTTCTTTATGACAATATGTATTTCCTAAATTTAGGAGTCTTTTAAAATGTAAAAGCAGGAAAGATTGAGATGAAATCATTTTAAACTGTAAAATACTAAAACCAACTTAAATGATACCTACTTCTTTTGAGGGAATTTTTCTTTTAATGGAGCCCAAAGCACAGTGTTTGACAATGGAATCAAGTATGTTGTGTGAAACTGACCCAAAGTGGCATGACATTGAGCATCTCTAGTCCTAAACACTAAATGCCAGGAGCCTCTACACACACACACACACACACACACACACACATACTGTGACAAAGCAAACCAGCCTTGCACATTTCTATGTGCCCCTTGGAAGGGAGAGTAAGCAGCACCCTGCATATGCCTGAGAAACACTAAGATTTCTGCCTCTAAATGCCTGGCATTGTGACCAGCTGTTAATGAGTTCCTAGTTCTACCAAGGAATGAGTTTCTAGAATAGAGTTTGGATTGATTTGCCTCCTAGATGAAATCAAATCACAGTATACTTCCCCAGCTCTTACCTTTGGGGTCCCAAACCTGGAGGCCATTAGGCCTGGGGTTTCCCTCTTGCTCAGATACTGTCTTTATCCTCCAAACTGCCTTTCAGTACAGTCAAGCTGCAGAGGTTACGGGGCAACTTCGGGCTCCCTTAGGCTCTCCTTGCAGACATCCTGTCCACTTGGCTCAGCATCTCCATGGGCCCACTCAACCCGACTCCCCTCCTGGCCCTCAGGGGAGGTTACACTATTATTATCTCTATGTGGATGGTTATAAGTGCCTTTTAATTAACCACTCAAGAGTGTATATGTTATTGATGCATCTACATTTTAAACATAAAGTTTTAAAATTGCTATGGGGATAGCTGCTTTTAACTGGGATTCTTCCCAGGCACAAATCTGCAGCAAGGAATTCTGGCATTTCAGAGCCAGGTACTTGGTTTCCCATAGTAAAATTTCAATTGTAGTGACTAAAGTTTTAAGTTAGTATTCTGAAAAAGAAAGAAAGAAAGAAAGAAAGAAAGAAAGTTGCAGACTCTCGTAATCTTTTCTCCTTTTTAACCAAATCCATGCTACTTCCTATTTGAGGCAAAAGGCATTCCTTTTTCCTCTCTCTAGCTAACTGTGTGTGAACGCCCCTGACTTCTGGTGAAGAGAATAGCACTGCTGCTTTCCAGAGATGCAGCTTCCAAACCCCATCCCATTGTTTCACCCCTTTTCTTGTCAGAGACATTCTGACTCCTTACCCCAGTGGTCGGCAAACTCATTAGTCAACAGACTACCCTAAGGCTGAGGTTACTTCCTTATCCCTTTCTATACTTTCCAGTTTACAGGGCAACTGGTTTTCTAGCAAATCCTGAGCCGAGTTTGCAGACTAAAACTAGGATCCCACTACAGGGATCTGATCAGCACGTCACAGTTTGAAATGTACAATGTTGCCACCAGTGACCATTTACTTCTTCCTGGATTCTTTCTCTACAGTGAGGCAAGCCTTCACTATGACTTGGTGGCACATAAAAATAGACTTTCCACTAGAGTGACTGAACTGAGTAAGAATGTAATGAATGTGTCTATATTTTATAGGTCCTGGGACTGTTTGTTAAAAAAAAAATGAAATAGCATAAGACCCAGCAGTCCCAAACCATGAACAGGGCTATGCAGAATATACACACTCAGGTTGGAAGTCTTTTTTAAAAAAAAATCCTAAACTATTATCTCTCACCAGGGTAATACATCATCCGATGAGCCAATGACGATGCTTCAGTGAGTCAGAGAAAGAGCAGAACTCCTCTGTGTCTGCCTTTCCTCCAACTTCTCTGAAAGGGAATTGAAAAAGAGAGCAGACATTGACAAAGGGCAGATTAGACATTTAGCTTCATTCAGCATGCTGGTCTGAATAATTAGAGCTTAAAGGGAACAGGATCGTGTGAATAAAGTCACATAAGGCAATGACCTCGAAGGGCCTTAAAGACCAGAAGAGGCGCCAGTGAACCAGAGACAGGAGATTGCGTCCCTGGGATCATAATTTTAAAATATGCATGAACTTGACAGCAAAGGCAGGTCAGCAACTGAACATCCACAGTCCCGAGATAACTGAGCGTGTCATGTTCCACCAGCAGAAAGAAATAACCTGGGGGGTTCCACTAATTGGACAGTTCAAAAGGGGTCGCCAGGGGGTGGCAGCTGCCACAAGCTAATGTGACATCCAGCGCATTAATGGAACTGTGATGTTTCCAAAGAAGAGCACAGGACCCCCTGAACTTATTACACACCTGGCCTCATCTAGAACAGAGTTGTCCTCTGTTGGCCCTGACATTGTATGAAGAAAAATTTCATATGACATTTACCTTGATTTTGGCTTTTATCACAATGAGATAAACATTGCTGGACCCTGAGAGACAGGTTTATTCAAATGGTGCATCAAGGAATGTTCTGGATAGTCCTGAGCCCCAGAGCCACTGCAGCTTGCTCAGTATTAGGCACATACAACAAAAAGAGACTGTCTTTCAGACTCATAAACAACCCTCAGTGAGCTCAGCCAGCAACTGCATCAAGGAGGGAAAATACCACGCATACCCCATTTTTGACTCAATCAATATAAGGCATGTTTCCTAACTCTTAGGGCTATTTTAAAATAAACTTGGTAGCCTTGGGGAGTGAGTTCTTCATCACTGGAAATGTCTAAGAGCAGAGGTTGGATGACCTTCTGACCACAGGGGTAGACCATGAAAAGGCCAGGCAGAAATGATGCCCACCCTCTTCCAACTCTGACACTGTATCCTACATTCAGACCACCCTGGGGTTTTTTCTGATGATGTCATTTCCCAAGTAGCTTGATTCTCTTAATTTGGAGTTTGCAGCCCTCTATGAATGACAATATTAAGATTCTGAATCCATCTTAAAATAAAAAGTCCTTGTAGATATTCTTTTATCTCCATCTCTTCTGATGCTGCCTCCAATCAATCTGCTAGGAGAACCTGAATTCATAAGAACAGAGGGAATGCACTCTTTTGCCTTCATAGCTTTCCAGGTCCACTAGAAAGGGTGCCATGATGTCCCCTCTGGCTCCCTCTTTGAGGAGTGAGAACATACCACAGTGAAAGTCAACCTTTGATTGCTTTCTCCTCCTCACATGCTTCCCAGTCTCCTCAGTCCAAATCCATTTGAAATAAGAGCACAGATTACTGCTAATTTAGAGCCATTACAGAATTTACAAATTATATACTAGTATATAGGCCTATGGATCCCTAGCAACCATCTTGGAGTCACTTAATGAGATAAAATTATTGCTCTATTTAATAAAGTTTGATATTAAGAGAAGCCCAACTATACTAGTATAGTTCACAGCAAGTACCCACCTTGCTGTGGGCAGGTAGGCAGGTGACTTAGATGCAGGTTTCAGCCCACTGGATCAGATCCAGAATATAGACATAGCCCCAAGATACTGGTGGTCATGCCTTAGCAATACAAAGGGGTCTGAGCTGTGCCAAGGGGAGGGAGACTCGGATGCTCCTGAGTGGTGACCACAACAGGCACAGAGCAATTTTCAGCAAGGGGTCAACTTGGATAAATCCAAGGCACAGTGAGATCTGAGGCAGGACCAGATCTCCTAGTTCTTCAGGGTTTGGGCAGGTCTCAAAGCAGCAGGACCCAGCCTGGTGATGGAGCAGTCTTAGGTAACCCACTTCCATTATGCTGCCAGCACCTGGGGAGTGGGTGGGTGGGTCTGGAAGGGTGAACCGGCAAGAAGGCATACGGTTCTCAGCTTTGTACCTGCACAATAGGGGGGCTTGAGCTATACCATCTCAAGCCCCCTTTCAGCTTTTAGGTAGTAGGACTTTTCTGGACCAGTTTAAAAATAGTCATTTACAATCAGATAGAGATGAAAATACTAGTAGCTTGATTGATGGCCGTATTGTAGCATTTAAACTGGACCTGCAACCAAATAACCTTAGAAACTGCACAGCCCTGGCCTAGTTTGGATTTGTATGTGGGTAGAACTGAAGAGGTGGCATGGACACACAAAGGTGGGCAGATCGCCTCTAACTCCTGAATTCTGGAGAAAGAGAGACACTGTCCTGGGCTGGGACCCAACTGTTCTTCCCACCGGAAAGCAGAAGCAATGGAAAAAGTCTCCATCCTGATGCAGCCAGCCTGGAAAAGGGAGCCCTTCTCTGGCTGGCCTCCACAGGAAGAGAGGCCTTCCCTTCAGTGGGAGTGGTGCAAGAGAGAGAGAAGGCGAGGGCAAGCTAACTTCCCAACCACTCACAGAGTGCAGAGGTTCCTGCTGTGTAAACTGGCAAGAATGCAGAGGAGAAAATGGTTCCCTGACACAAGCAGGGGAGTGTTGAATAAAATACTCAAGGCACACAGCTGGCTCATGGTAGACACTTCGTGCCTCCTGGAGAACAGACATCCGGCCACCCACACCTCCCCATGCAGACAGCTCGCAGCTCCCTGCAGCTGTAAGGAAGGCATTTACTGCCACCCACACACATACTTTGACAAAAGTCAAAGTTCCTTTGAAAGTTACAATCTGCAATAGTATATTTCATTTTTGCCCTTGAGAGGTTTGAATAGAATGGAGCTATTGAGTTACTGAATTTTCAAGGCCATAAACTTTTTTTTAACACTTTTCCAATATTTCTCAATATGACTGAACTTTAGAGTTTTATAATTTTTCTTCTAAAGGGTATGCTTATAAGCATGTATTTTGCAAAGCTCCTGCTGTTCATCTTCATGAACTGTCACTATCAGGAGATTCCAGGCCCATTGGTGCTATAGCATTGGGAGAGCACAGTGGTGGCAAACAGAGAGCCTCTTGAGTTGGATGACATGCATTTGAATCTTGGCTCTGTCATTTATGATATGTGTGATGTTAGACAATGTACTTGTCCTCCTCTGATATCACTTGTCCACTCTGTAAGTGTTTTTTTTATCTGCATGATGATCAAATGAGCTAATACATGAGATGCTCTCTGAGGGTTACCAGCCATATACACAGCAGGTGCTGGGTAAGAGTGTGCTCTTACTCTACCTGGTTTGGCTCAGAGCTTCAGCCCATAGACTGAAGGGTCCCAGGTTTGATTCCAGTCAAGAGCACATACCTTGGTTGCGGCTCAATCCCTGGTCCTGATCAGGGCACATTAGGAAGGCAGCCAATTGATGTCTCTCTCACAGGGATATTTCTCTCTCTCTGTCTCTCTGCTTCCTTTCCATGCTCTCTAAAAGTCAATCAAAAGACATCCTCAGGTGAAGATTAAATAAATAAATAAATAAATAAATAAATAAATAAATAAATAGTCTATTAAATTCTCATTAAAATATATATTTTTAAAAGAGTAGACTCTTATTGTTCTCTGTTTGGGCCTTCATGTTTCCATCTGTGGATGAGTGGGATCAGATGTCTATAGTACAGACACTAGTGTCCCTTTCAGCTACTCTCTTTGTAGATTTCATGAGTTACAGTTTATTAGTAGACTGCTTCTAATTTGCTACATCATGCTGGCAAGCTATTTAAAATTGAGAGACAGCGTGTGACCTTGAATAGGTTACTTATATTTCCAAGCTTCTGTATTCCCTCCTATCCATCCTGTTTAACTCTTCTAGGACCCCAAACGGAACAGTCCACACTTCTTGGCTGAAAACTGTTTCTGGGTCTCCAAAACCTGGGCCCCAGATCCAGAGCTGCCATTTCCTCACTCCTGAGCAAGTTGCCCTTGAAGGTAAAGGTCTGAGCGAGGCATTTCTGAGGTTGGCTCCAGCTCTGGAGTAAGGGGGTGGGAGGGGAGAGGGAGAGGGAGAGTTGAGAAGACCATCTCCACAAGCATATGGCAGTACTGAGGGCTTTCTCGGGTGGGCTTTAGGGCCTCATAATTCTGTTGCCTTTCCCATCCTATTGTTGCATAAATTCAATTGGCAATTCCTACATCTCATGTAAAGTACTGTACACACTCATTTAACCTCTCTCCAACTAAATACTGTTCTTCGGCCCCTTTACATCAGGGATTATGGAGCCACTGGTGCAGCCAGGCTTCCTGTGAATGTTACCTGTGCACAGCCCAAACCATTGCACAGTGACTCAGCAACAATTTTATCAACTATATTGTCATAGCAAACTGGGTCCTCCAGTCTTCCAGCCTCCAATATCTGTTTCCGCATAAAAGAATGTTACATGCTTTAGTTTTCTGTTATGGGAGTACCCACCTCAAAGTACCAATTTCTAATTTGCTGAGGGTAGTCTAAACTGTGTTGTGATTGCAGAGAGACCCAAGCATATCATTGACTTCTCACCTGTCTCAAGGTCTAGCAGATTGGGTAGTGCTTCTTGCAGTGGTGATTCGGGAAACAGAGCTGCTCTCCTGTGGTTCTATCATCTTCAATGCATGACCCATAGAGAAGAATGGGAGTTCTCCATGAAGAGAAAGAGAGCCTAGAGGATAGGTCTGGAAGGGTCATATATGACTTTCATCCATAGTGTTCTGTTTGGCCAGAATTCAGTCACACAGTGCCACCTAATGCAAAGGAGGCTGGGGAATGTAGTTCAGCTGGGTGGCCAGGAAAAAGAGGAAATGGGTTTAGTGAACATTCTACCAGTCTCTACTACTATTAGTTATTGTATTGGCTCTAAGTCTTATATATTCTGCCTCCATAATATTTCTAAATTTTTTCTATTCTTCTCTATTTCCAATATCACATCTTTTATTTTCTATGCTTTCATAATTTCTTATAATGCCTCCTTTTCTCCTTCTTCCTAACCTCTTATCCTTCCATTAGGCATTTGTCAGTTATTTTCCTTTTTTTTAAATTTACATCAGGTGAATGATTTTTTAAAATTTATGTTTATTGTTCAAAGTATTACAGGTGTCCCTCTTTTTTCCCCATTGACCCCTTCTATACCATATCTGCCCCCCATATCAGGTCTTTACCACACTATTGTCTGTATCCATGGGTTATGCATATACACATATATGTTTTTTGATTAATCTTTTCCCACCAACTCACAACTTCCGCACCACCCCACCCCTCCATCTTCCCTCTAAGATTTCTAAAACTTAGATCTGATCATATTACTGCCCTTAACCCAAAATGTCAGTGTTCCCATAACTATGCTTACAGAATAAAGTGCAAACTCTTTAGCCTGGCACAGACATTCTACTTGCCCTGTGCTCTCACACATTCGACCTCTGCATTTCCTTCTCCTTTCCAGGATAGTGCATGTGATATTCTTGCAGCCTCCTCCACCTATTAAACCCATGCTCACATGTCACACCATCCATGAAGCTGTCCTCAAGTTACCTGGCTGAAAGTATTCTTTCTTCCAACGTTCTCATAATCCTTTGTATTTGATTTTTATGTTATTACTCTGATATATTATGTCATTCTCATTATTCTCACATTACGTGGCCAAGGACAAATGTATATTAACAAAGAGCAGAACCAGTCAAAAACCAAAAGTATTCACATGCCTCCATATTGTATAAAAAGCAAAATGAATATTCTTGTGCATGATGTCAATTTAAAACTTCATCAAATCATATTCTTTATGCAACCCTCAAGAGTCTGAAGGAAACTCTCTCCCACTATTGGTGCAGGGAAAGGAAACCTCTTCTTGTTCTAGCCTAAGAATCCTTTTGTTATTGTAAAGCCTTCTGTTGTATGCCAGTCTCTGGAATTGTTTAATTAGTCTTACATTTTAAGACTCAGGCTTGTGAGTATAATATAGGAAGGGGTAGGGGGAGGAGAAGAATTAATTTTACAGTGAAGAAATTTGACAAATACTACCTCCACCAAGTGATAAAGGATAACATAGACAGTAATGTCATGTTTACAGTATATCCCTGTGAAATTATGTGATAAGAATGATACTGTACCTCTGTGGCTTTCCTCCCAAACAATTCTCCAGGATAATTACGAGAAAAATATTAAGTAAGTCCCAATTGAGAGACATTCTACAAAATATTTGACTAGTACTCCTCAAAAATTTCACGGTAATAAAAAAACAGGCAAAGTCTGAGAAACTATAACAATCAAGAGGAAACTAAGGAGACATGATAACTAAATGGGATAGGATCTTGAGGCCCAGAAAGAACATTAAAAAAGAAAATGAGAAAACCTGAATAAAGAATGGACTTGACATGGGAATATAAAGTACAGCATAGGGAATATAGTTAATAATATTGTAATAATTATATGGTGTCAGGTGGGTACTAGACTTACCCAGGTGATTACTTTGTAAATTACATAAATGGCTAATCATTGTACAACTGAAGTTAATATAATATAGTATTTCAAGTGTAATTGAAAATAAAACACTATAAATTTAAAAAATAATGGGCTTGAGTTAATAATCATGTATCCATAGTGGTTTGTTCATTGTGACAAATATACATTTAAACTGTTGTAATAGGAGAAACTGACTGGGAGATATGTGGGAAGTCTTGATCCTATCATGGTTAATTTTATACATCAACTTGAGTAGGCCATGGTATCCAGTTATTTTGTCAAGCATAAGTGTAGGTATTTTTTAGATGTGATTAACATTAAATCAGTAGACTTGTATAAAGCAGATTATCCTCCATAATGTGGGTGTGTCTTATCTAATCAGTTGAAAGCTTTAAGAGAAAAGACTGAGGTCCTCTTTGCAGATATCTGAACAAAGTATAAACTGGAGCTCATAATTATGTATTAAAATTGGTCCATTAATTGTGACAAATATGCCATATAATGTTAAGATATTGATAATAGGACAAAATGTCTGTGAGATATATGGAAATTTACTATCATTACAATATTTCTATACACCTAAAGCTGTTATAAAATTTAAAAATTATTTTAAAAATCAGATTTTTAGAATTTAATTTTAGTGGCAGAAGCATGATTTTGTTTTAAAACAGCGGGTGAAAATGATTTCTCTTTATTGACTTAATCAAAGAAAAAGCCAATGAGTATTTTATAGTGGAAACACTGTATATATGGAAACAATCAAAAGAGAATATGATGGAAAACTACACTCTTTTACTTAAAAGGAGTGTGAAATGTGGTTTTAATGAGAATTTTTTCTTCATTTTTAAATAACGATTCCTCTTTTTCTATCAGCTCTTTTCTGCCACTTTACTAGACCATAGTGGCAAAGAGAGAATTGGGAGCAGGAGAATGGGAGATATTGGAAAGAAAGGTCATTATTCTGTCTGGCAGATCATGTTCAGAACATCAGTTAAGTTGAAGATGAAGCCATTCATTCAGAAATATTTATTGCTTGCCTGCTATATACCAGGAAGTGTGAGGACTTCTAAAATGCATTTACAAATGCTACTCTCAAGCATCTTAACATACACATACACACAATTTATATAAGTATAGGATATATCAATTATATCCTTATATAAATCATGTGTGTATAATAAATAATCCTATCTAATAAAAGAGAAACATGCAAAATTGACTATACCTCCACTATGCCCACAAGCCACACCCTGCAGCCAATCAGAGCGAGTATGCAAATTAACCCAACAAATATGGTGGCGGCCACAGAGCTGGAGAGAGCAGGAGGTTTGGGTTGCCCCTGGCAATGGAGGAAGCCAAGCTTTCTACCTGCCCTGGTCTGCCCTGGCCTCTGCTCAAGGCTACAAAGTTTCAATTGTAGAAGATACATAAATCCCAGATATCAGGGCCTCCACTTGGGTCGCTGGGGGATGTAGCTGGCCTGCAAACTACCAAAGGTCCCTCACCCAGGCCACCCCATGCCCCAAGGAAACCCATACCCTGATCCAGGACACCCCTCAGGGCAAACCAGCCCTGTGCACCAGGCCTCTATCCTATCTAATACAAGAGTAATATGCAGATTGACCATCATTCCAACACAAAAGATGGCTACCACAAGATAGCCAGCAGTTGTGAGGGGCCAGGCCTGCAAGGGAGAACAGCTATGGGTGATCAGGCCAGGAGGGGAAAGCAGTTTGGAGGGGCCAGGCCTGCAAGAGAGGGCAATTAGGGGGGACCAGGCCTTCAAGGGAGGGCAGTTGTGGGTGATCAGGCCAGGAGGAGAGAGCAGTTGAGAAGGACCAGGCCTGCAAGGGAGGGCAGTTGTAGATGATCAGGCCAGGAGGAAGAGTAGTTGAGGGGGGAGGGGGAACCAGGATGGCAGAGGAGGGAAGTTGGAGGTGACTGGGCCTGCTGGAAAGGGCCATTGGGGCTTGACCCAGGCCTGCAGAGGAGAGCAGTTGGGGGATACCAAGCCTGCAGGGGATGGCAGTTAGTGGTGACCAGGCTGTCAGGGGAGGGCAGTTAGGGGCAATGAGGCTGGCAATAGCAGTTAGGTATCAATCAGGCTGGCAGAGGAGTGGTTAGTGGGTGATCAGGTTGGCAGGCAAAAGGAGTTAGGGGCAATCAGGAAAGCAGGCAGGTGGTGAGTTGGGAGCCAGCAGTCCTGGATTGTGAGAGGGATCCCAGATTGGAAAGGGTGCAAGCTGGGCTGAAAGAGACCCCTCCACTCCCAGTACATGAATATCATGCACTGGGCCTCCAGTATAAGTATAATATAAATTGTATATATGTGTATATAAATGTAAATAATGTATTATATACAGTATATGTATATACCCTGCATAACTCACTCTCTTTCCTTGCCTTCCATAGGCAACTATTCTAATGTGTTTAAAAGTTAATATATCTTGTATGTGTATATTCCTGAAAAAAAAGTAATATTGTTTTGTGGGCATATATCTTAAATTTATGTAAATGGTGTGGTGCCATATATCTCATCCTATTTTCTTAGTTATTTTTAAGCACTATGTTTTAACACACATTTTTATTATTATGTAAATGTATAACCTTTTACTTATAATCTATACATAAAAGCCTAAGCAACCACTCAACAGCTCAACTGGTTGCTATGGTGTGTCCTGATCACCAGGGGGTAGATGCTCAATACAGAAGCTGCCCTCTGGTGCTCAGTGTGCTCCCCCAGCAGAAGTACACAGCTCAGCTGACCGGGATGAGTGGACCCGGGATGAAAGGGAGGCTCTTCCCCGGATTCCCACAGGCTACACCATAGGACTCCCCTGGTGCACAAATTGTGTACCAGGCCTCTAGTTACTATACAGCACTCCAAAGTGAGTATCCTGGAATGAAAGAAAGATCTTCCCTTGCCAGTCCCATTACATCTGACACTCTCCACCCACAGCCCCCTTGTCAAGGAGGCTTCAGTAGGATGATGCATTCCTTTGGGTCTAGGGTGTAAGTATTTACTCACACAGACTTAATCACTTAGGAAAGTTTCCAAAGAAGGATTCAAGCTCATTTCATTAAGAAGACTATGCTGGCAGCTTATTCAAAGTTGTAGTTAGTGCTACTCTAGAAATCATCCCTGCCTCCTGTGAATATATTATGTATGATTCCTACAGAATTTTTTTCCCCCTGGATCCCAGAAGACTATGTTAACTCATCTCTAATATCCCCATAGGCTTCCTGATCATTAACTATGTTTTAGGATTGTGCACTTGCAGGAGAATGAAAGGTGATGGGTATAGAAGAAAGGAACTGAAAGCCTTGTCCTGTGACTGATTGGTTGTGACATCTTGAGCAGGTCTTAACCACCTTCTGTGGTTAGAATAGGTGAAGTCACTCTTCCTGCCTTTGAATAACAGTTCTGCAACTTTCTAGCTGCGTAACCTTGGACAAATTACTCACCTAGGAAATGAGGTAATTAAACAGATGATTTCTAGGATGGATTCCAATTCAACTACCGTTTTATCCATAGATGCATTTTGGCTCTGTGCCCTTTGGCATCATTCTTCTGTCAGAGACATCCTTTCCCCGATGTCTTCTTCTCCCTTTAAGTTTCTCTCCAGACAGCATGTTCTCTATAATGCTTTTCCTCAGAACTGAGATTTTAATTAAGAATGGAAGAGTGTTCCATTAGAAATGGAATAAATAAAAGTAAAATGAAATATATTTTTCTTACTTATTGAAATAATAGATAACTCCTAAAAGTAATCCTAATTAAAAGGAAATATGCTAATTGACCATCATTCCCTCACAAAGATGGCATCGCCCACAGCCACAAGCTGGTGGCACCCAGTCTCCTCAGCACCATGGAATGGCAGGTGCACAGCATGGCTGGACCTACCCCCAGGCAGGGTCTGGCCACTCTGCACACCTGCCTCTGGAGTCCCTCAGTCCCCCAGCTGCCCAGGGCTGGCCTGGCACACAGGCAAGCCTCAGATTGCAGCTTCCTAGCCACCCAGGGCCAGCTTGAGGTGCAGACAAGCCTTGGATGGCAGCTTCCCAGCTGCCCAGGGCCACCCGAGGCTCAGGTAACCAGTGCCAGCCAAGGCTTGCACTGCCAGCAGTGGCAACAGCAAAGGTATTATGGGGGCATCACCTTCCCCTGATCATCAGTCAGCTCCCACCCCTGAGGGTTTCTGAACTGTGAGAGGGGGCAGGTCAGGCTGAGGGACCCCCCCCCCCTCCATTGGATGAATTTTTATGCACTGGGCCTCTAGGAAGAATAAAAACAGATTAGGTGATTATAACATATAGGTGAGTGACATGAGTGGCATTAATGTTAAAAAGGAAGGGAGGAATGAATTGGGAGTACTATGTTATAAGGTAACTAACTGCATTGCCTGTGAACTGGTATGTGTTCACGTGAACTGGGATTTAAAACTGGACTTAAATGTGTTATAAATGTATATTGTAAATTGGTATGTTAAGAGAGAAGAGAAAATGGAAATCAATGAAACAAAAAAAATGGCTTTGAAAATAAATAAATGGACAACATTACCCTAAAACAAAAGCAGACAAAGACATTAAAAAAAGGAAAACTATAGACCAATGTAATCTATAAAATTGAGATAATAATAGTATATACCATATGGAATTCTTGTGAGTAAATTACTGAGTATATTGAATGAGTAGATAGATATAAAAGGCTGGGAATAGCCCTAGCGGGGTTGGCTCAGTGGATAGAGCCTCGGTTACGGACTGAAGGGTCCCAGATTCAATTGTGATCAAGGGCATGTATCTCAATTGCAGACTCAATTTCAGCCCTGATCAGGGCATAGTGCCAGAGGCAACTAATCAATGTGTCTCTCTCACATTGATGCTTATCTCTCTCTGTCTCTCCCCTTCCTTTCCACTCTCTCTTAAAAAAAAAAAAAAAGCCTGAAATAACACCTGGGACATAGGGAACACAGTGACTATTATGAGGATACTAGGACTAAATGTTTTTTAATAATTAAAAAATAAAAGGTATACAGATTGCAAAGGAAGAAATAAAACTGACTTTGTTTGTAGATACATGATAGTCTATTTAGAAAACCCCAAAGAATTGATGGAGTAGAAAATCACTCTGAATCTAGTGACTATAGCAAAATCACAGAATACAAGTAAATGTATAAAATAAATTTATTTCCTTTATATCAACAATGAATACTGGAATTTAAAATTAACAATACAATACCATTTACATTAGCATAAAAAACTAAATAATAAATCTATCAAGATACATACAAGAATTATATCCAGAGAAATACAAAGTTCTAATGAAAGAAGTAAAAAAAAGATCCAAATAAATTGAGAGATATTCTATATTCATGGATTGAAAGACTAAATATTGTTAAGATGTCAATTCTTCTCAACTGGATTTACAGATCCAACACTGACCAAAATCTGAGCACCTATTTTATGGACATCAACTTAATTCTAAAGTTTATATGAAAAATTAAAAAAAAATAGCCAACACAATACTGAAGAAAAGCAAAATTGAAGGACTAACATTATTCAGCTTCATGACTTACTATAGGGTGTTCCCCAAAAAAGTATACACACTTTGAGATTATAAAGTCAGTGTTTATTAACATGCAGTTCATTTTCAAAATTTGAAAGAATCTAAAGAAATGAGTGTATATACACTTTTGGGGACAACTGGTATATAGCTACTGTGACCAACACAGTATAGTGCTAGCAAAAGAATAAGAACAGACACATAGACCAATGGAACAGAACAGAAAGCCCAAAGTAGATCACATAATTACAGTCAACTGATCTTTGACAAAGGAGCCAAGACAATTCAATGGAGAAAGGGTATTTAGTTTTATTCCCCTCCAAAATCATGCTAAAACAATTGGGTATCCCAATGCAAAAAAAATAAATGTACACACAGACCTTAAACCCTTCACTAAAATTAACTCAAAATGGGTCATAGATCTAAGTGTAAAATATAAAACTCCTAGAAGATAACATAGGAGAAAATCTAGGTGAGTTTTAGTTAGGTGGTAAGATATTAGATGAAACAGCAAAAGAATATTCATAGTATGTACCCGGGATATGATATGATGAAAACTGTATTTTATCTCTGGAATCTTCCTTCCAAAAATTTGTAACACCAGTTTAATCATGGTAACAGATAATTAGGCAAATTCCCATATAGGAGCATACATATTGTTCATCAACCATATGATGTAGGAACTCTTAAAATTAGAAAAAAAAAAACTTGGGTATATTTGTAAGCTAAGACAAAGAATATAATGGAAAGAAAGAGGTCAAAGAGATAGGATAGAGATTGATTATTGATCAAACAAGGTTCTCAAGGAGTAGTTTCAAGCTTTCTTTTGCATCAGAATCACATGAGTGGGCTTGTTAAAATGCAGACCCTCAGGTTTCACCTATAGATTTTGATTCTGTGGATATGACCTGGGTATTTTTGTTTAATATATTTTTGTTATCGATTTCAGAGAGGAAAGGAGAGGGAGAGATAGAAACATCAATGATGGGAGAGAATCATTGATTGGCTACCTCCTGCATGCCCCCTACTGGAGATTGATGTGTCCTGATCCTAAATCGAACTATAACCTCCTGGTTCATTGGTTGAGGCTCAACCACTGAGCTACACCTGTTGGGCTGTGAGCTCAGTAATTTTTATCAAATAAATTTGATAGGTAAATTTAGTTTGGTATGTTTAACAAGCATCCCATAGATTCCCATAGAGGTGCTCCTAGGACCACAGGTTGAAAAGCACATGAGGGCTCAGATGAAGACATTAACCTTGGTTGGAGAAAAGAGAAAATGCTTCAGGATATGTGTGAGCCAGGAGCTGGTGGCCTCCTTTTTTTGTGAGGTAAGAGATTACATTTTTGAGAACAAGGGGCTGTTTGTAGCAATAGGGTGCTTCAGAGAAAGCAGTTAGTTTGGAAACAAAAGTGGTAGGAATGGGAGAAGATGTTTGCAGAGGATAAGGGAAGGGATTTCTGAAGCAAACTTGATCCCAGAAATTAAATTTGTAAAGAATTTCTAAATCCTTGTGAGGGATGGAAAACACGATTGCCATTAGTTTTCTACAGGGCTTAAAAGGAGGATGAGGGGAGAGAAGCCTAGAAAGATACCGAAAGAAAACAGACTCCCAAAATTATCACTGTGAGGGTCATGAACATCACCATCTGGCTCTACTACAGAGGCAGCATGGGATAAAAAGCACAGGTCCTGGAGCTAGCCCGACTTCCTAGCCTCTACCACCTCACCTCTCTATTCCCAGACTCCTTGTTTGTAAAATCGAGTTAGTAATAGTCTCTACTTCATAGACTCCTAGCAAATTCTAAATGAGTTAACATATGTAAAATTATTAGTGCGATGCCTGGGTCACAATGGCTGAGTTGTTTTCATTATTTAGCTACTATGAATTAAGGCAGTGATGTTCAACATCTTTCATCTCATGGTACACATAAACTAATTACTAAAATTCTTTGGTACACCATAAAATATATATTCTTGCCAATCTGAAAAAACAAAAGGTATAATTTTGGTTCATTCACACTGGATGCTATTGTTGTGTTGGCTATTGTCAGTTTTTATTTGACAATCTAAGGAGAAAGAGGTTGGTTCCCCTGAATAAATAGTCAGCTATTGCATGTTTTAAATTTTCTGGCAGCACAACAGTTGAAAATCACTGAATTAAGGTGCTATAAATATTTGTGTGCAAAAGGTACATATATACTTATGTGTGTTTTGTGTGAATCAAGTTTTTTTTTAATTATCTGGGATAAATATCTAAACGTGCAATTGCTGGTTGTATGTTGAGTTGCATAGACTGCCAAATGATTTTCTAGAGTGGGTACCATTTTGCATTGCCCCCAGCAGTGCATGGGCAATCTGTGGCCTCACCAGCTTTTAGTGTTATGACTATTTTTTATTTTAGCTATTTTGGTAGGTGTGTAGAAATATCACATTGTGCTTTTAATTTTCACTTCTCTAGTGGCTAATAATGTTGAAAAGTTTTAGATATGGTTATTTACCATCTGTATATCTGTTTATTTGTATCTTTTGCCCATTTTCTAATTGGACTTCTTTATTATTCAGTTTTATGAGTTCTCTACTAATTCTATGCCCAATTTATGCCTTGCAAATATTTTCTCTCAGTGTATACCTTTTCTTTCCATTGGCTTTACAAGGTCTTTCAGGAAGAAAAAGTTGTAATTTTTGTGAAGTCTAACTTACCAAATTTTCCTTTCATAGACTGGGCTACTCGTGTCAAGGCTAAGACCTCGGCCTGGACTTAAATTCCAAAGATTTTGTTTGATTTTTATTTCTAATGACTTTGTACTTTTATATTCATTGTGTAAATTACGTGAGGTTTTGTTTGAGTTTTTTTTTGTTTACTTGTTTGCTTTTGTCTATGGATGTACAATTGCTCTAGCACTAATTGTTGAAAAGACTATTCCTCCTGCATTGAATTGCTTTTGGGCCTAGGTCAAAAATCAGTTTGGCATGTTTGTGTGGGCCTTTCTTGGTTCTCTATTCTGTTCTACTTATATACATGTCTATCCATCCAGCAATATGACACGTTCATGATTACTGTAGCTACATTGTAAACCTTAATATCAAGTAAAGGGATTCTTTTCAATTTATTCTTCTTTTCCAAGTATGTGTTAGCTATTCTATATAAATATAAATTTTAAAATAAGCTTGTCTATGTTCATAAGAAATCTTGCTGGGATTTTGACAAGGATTATCTATAATAAATAAAAGGATAATATGAAAATTGGTCATGACACCCTCACAGTAACAACCAAACATCAGGCTGCGTGGAGTGATCAGGCTGGCAGGGGGGTTAGCGAAAGCCCACCAAACAACTGACCAGCAGGCTGCATGGGGCAACGAGGACAGTAGGGGTAGGGGGGTAGTGAGTGGTAACCAGGCTGGTAGAGGGGGGAAGAGAGGGGTGACTAGGCCAGCAGGGGGGTAGTTGGGGGTGACCATGTCAGCATGGGGATAGTGAGGGGCAACCAGATAGTGGGTGTGGCAGTGAGGGGCAACCAGGCTGACAGGGATGGTCAGTTAGGGGCAACCAAGCCAACAGAGGGGGGCAGGGAGGGGTGACCAGGCTGATGGAGGAGCAGTTGGGAGTGAATAGGCCAGCGGGGGTGTAGTTCAGGGCAACCAGGCTGGCAGGGGGGTTAGTTAGGTTCAATCAGGCTGGCAGGCAGAGGCAGTTAGGGGTGATAGGATGGCAGGCAGGTGAGCAGTTAAGAACCAGAGGTCCCAGATTGTGAGAGGGATGTCCAACTGCCAATTTCAGCCTGATCCCTGGAATCAGGTTGAAACTGAAAGTCGGACATTCCCTGAGGGGTCATGGATTGGAGAGAGTTCAAGCTGGGCTGAGGGGACCCTCCTTCCCGGGTGCACAAATTTTGTACACTGGGCCTCTAGTATTAAATATATAGATCAATTTGGAGAGAACTGCATTTTTACTTAGTGTGTCTTCTAACCCATGAACATATTATGTCTCATCATGTATTTAGGTCTTCTTTGATTTCTTTATTTGGATTTTGTAATTTTCAGCATTCATATCCTTTATGTATTTTGCTAAGAACATACAAAATATTTTATTTTCTTTAGCATGATTGTAAATAATTTTGTGTTTTTCATTTTGGTTTCTACATATTCAGTGTTACTATATAAAAATATTTTTCTTTCAACCTAACTATGTCATTAAATGTGACATGAGTTTCTTCTCATTTTAAATTCCATGTAGTTGACTTGTGAATATTTTTAGTGTGTTTTTCTGTTGTTAATCCTCACCAAGAATATTTTTTTCCATTGATTTTTAGAGAGAGTGGAAAGGAGAGAGAGAGAGGGAGAGACTTCGATGTGAGAGACACATCAATTGATTGCTTCTGACATGCAATCAAACTGGGGACAAGGATCAAACCTACAATCCAGATATATGCCCTTGATTAGGAATCAAGCCTGAGACCCATCTGTGTACAGGCCAGTGCTCTAACCACTGAACACACTTACCAGGGCTTTTATTTTTTTTTAATTCACTCTACCAGTCTGCCTTTTTAATTGGTCTATTTACACCAATTTACATTTAGAAATTTTTTTTTAATATATTTGAGGCTATGTGATTTTATTATTTGTTTTCTGGTTTTCCTCTGTTTCTTTTTTCTCACCTTTTTGTTGGTTACTGGAACAATTCTTTAGGTTTCCATGTTAACCTATTTTTAGTGTGCTTGAATATATCTCTGTATAAAAAGTTGTTGCTTTGAACATTAAAATACATAGGCATATGTGACTTATCACAGTCTATTGGTTTCAACATTTTGCCACTTTGAGTGAAGTATATAAACCTTACCTCTATTTCAGGCTCTTTGCCTTCCCCAATTTTTAATATTTTTGCTCTGAGTAACAGATGTTGTTATGATTTTTTGTTTCAGTCATCCAATATGATTGTAAAAACTCATGGAAAGATAATCTGTCATATTTACCCCTACTTTTTTTTTTTACATATTTTGTTATTCTACTTTCCTTTTTAAAATTCCAAGTTGTTCTCTGTTATCTTTTCCTTTTTGTGTGAAAAAGCCTCCTTTTCCATTCATTAAGGACAGGTTCATTAGCAACAAATGTTCTTAGCTTTTCTGAACATATCACTATTTCTTCTGTATTTCTTGAAAGATCATTTTTTTGGATATAGAATTTAGTGTTAGGTGTGTTTTTCTTTCAGCACTTGAAAAATGTCATGCCATTTATTCTGGCATTTATGGTTTCAAATGAGATATCTGCTGTCATCAGAATTAGTATTCCTCTATAGGTAATATGTTACTCTTTTTCCTAGCTGTTTTCAAAAGTTTTGTGTGTATGTGTGTGTGTTCAGCTTTCAGAATGTGATTACAGTAGTTCCTCCCTATTTGTGGCTTTACTTTCTAATGTTTCAGTTACTCACAGTCAATCGTTATCCAACAATATTAAATGAAAAATTCCACAAATAAATAATTCACAAGTTTTGAATTGCATGCTGTTCTGAGTATTGTCATGAAATCTCCCACTATCCTGGTCTATCCCACCTGGGATGTGAGTCATTGATTTGTCCAGTGTATCTATGCTATACATTCGACCCAACTGTTAATCATTTAGTAGCTATTTTGGTTATCAAGATTGCCTGTCAAGGTATCGAAGGGGTTGTGTTCAAGTAACCCTTATTTTACTTATAATGGCCCCAAAGCACCAGAGTAAGTGGTGCTGGCAATTTGGATATGTCAAGAGAAGCTATAAAGTGCTTAATTTAAGTGGAAAGGTGAAAGTTACCCACTCAATGAAAGGAAAAAAATCATATGTTGTGGTTGCTAAGTCCTATAGTAAGAGTGAATCATCTATCTGTGAAATTACCTAATTTATAAATGAAACATAGGTATGTGTGCATAGAAAGAAACGTAGTTATATATAAGGTTTGGTAATATTTGCAGTTTCAGGCATACACGGGATCTTGGAATGCATCCCCCACAAATAAGGAAGGTGGCTGTATGTGTCTTGGCATGGATTTACCTGGAATTATCCTGGTATGGTTTGCTCAGTGTCTTGGCACTTAGGTTGTGTCTTTCACCAAATTTGGGAAGTTTTCAGTCATCATTTCTTCATTACTCAGACCCACTATCTTTTTCCCCTCCTTCTGGGGCTTTAATGAAACAAATGTAGGAATGTCCTACATGTCCTTAAGACTATTCAGCACCTCCCCTACCCCTCAATCTATTTTCTCTCTGTTGTTTGTATTAGTAACTTTTATTGCTTAATCCGCAGTTTACTGATTCTATCCTCTGCCACCTCCATTCTACTATTGAACCCATTTAGGAAGCTTTAAAAAGTTTAACCCTGGCCAGTGAGTGTCGTACCATGCATATAGAGGTGCCGGTTCAATTCCCTGTCAGGGCACATGCCTGGGCTCGATTCCCAGTCGGGGGTATTGCAGGAAACAGCCCATGGATGTTCGTCTCATTTATGTTTCTCTCTCCCATCCTCTCTCTATAAAATCAATAAAAGCATATTTTTGAAAAAGTATTTTCAGTTCTATAATATTCATTTAGATCCTTTTTATATATTTTATTTGCTGAAGTTTTTATTTTATTTGTTTCAAAAAAAGTATTAAGTGCTTGTTGAAGTATAATGGCTGCTTTAAAATCCTTCTTACATTATTCTAACATCTGATTCATTCAATGTTAGTTTCAATTAATTGTCTTTTTCCCTGATATATATATATATCTCCAAATTGTGAATCCTAATTAGCTGATATCCATTTCAGAACTCTATTGTAGCCCAGTCCTTTGAATCCTCTGGATCAGAGTAGTGCTGGTTCCCTGGGATTGGTCTCTTCTTTTTTGTGTGGGTTTTTGTCACTGTTATCAAACCTCACTTGATATTTTCCCATTGATTTTTAGAGAGAGTGGAGGGAGGGAGGGAGACAGAAAGAGAGAAACATCCATGTGAGAGAGGCACATCGACTGGTTACCTCCTGCACACACCTTGACCAGGGCCAGGGATTGACCCTGCAACCCAGGTACATGCCCTTGACCAGAATCAAACCCATGGCAGATGCTCTATCCACTGAGCAACTGGCTAGGGCTATAGGGCCCTTCTTAAGGTAAAGTATTTTATACTAGCTTATGAGGTATAAGACTCATTTTGGGTGTAAGAGCTGTGGTTTCATACTTTTATCAACCCTTGTGAATTCTATTTAATAATCTTTTAATTGGACTTCTCTGGGATGTAAAGGCTTTAATTTTGAGGTATATATTTTTCCACCGCAGTTTTTCGTGTGTGTGTGTGTGTGTGTGTGTGTGTGTGTTGCCTCCAAAAGCATCTTTATTCCTGCCCTGATTTTTTAAATAAGGTTTCTGTGATGATCAAATGAAACACTGGAGAAAGAGAAGGGATGAATGTGATAGCTGCTTAATGTCCCTGGTTTTAGAGGGCACCCTTATCCCTCTGACATGGAACCTGTCTAAACCACAGGAAAGCCATCAGGGAGGAAGGTCCTGCAGTCTCTTAGAACAGAAATCTTAGTGTGGCTAAACACACAGAAGCGAGTGCTTGTGAATCCAGGACCCTCTCCTCTCCTCCAGCCCTGGGCTTAGGGTACAGGCACTCCCAGGTGTGGGGGACGCCAGGACGGAAGACTGGGGGAGGGGTGGGCATGCATCTGTGCTCGGCCAGCCCCCCACAAGGACGGTCCCCCCTCTGCATATCGTGCAAGTGGAGTCTCCCAGCCTGCGCCCCCAGGTTTAACAGGAGCATTTTGGGAGCATTTCTCTCGGAACCTCCGAGCGAGCTGGTTGTGTTGCGCTCCTGTTGAAGCTTCAGGTAAGCGATTGGTGACGCATCTGCAAATACCGCCATTGCCGCCTGGG
Organism: Lasiurus cinereus; assembly: GCA_011751065.1. Classification (NCBI taxonomy): domain Eukaryota; kingdom Metazoa; phylum Chordata; class Mammalia; order Chiroptera; family Vespertilionidae; genus Lasiurus; species Lasiurus cinereus. The sequence continues at coordinate 33,162,557 of JAAGEH010000030.1, read as the reverse complement.
TCCCGAGTGAATTTGCCCGCTAGCGTCTTGCATTTTAAGTATTCTATTAAAAAAAACAAACAGACAAATAGCTCTTAGCTAATGTTTCTAGTGGCGTCATTCCATTCCTGAAAGAAAAATATCCTGGCTATTTTTCCGGAGACTTCCCCTTGAAAAATGTATTGCGTCATTTGTTGCTTTTTGCAGATGAGCAAGGGATTGCTAAACGCCCCTTTAGAAAGGGGCGGATGTGGGTTTGTGTTGCGGTAATACATAGTACAAAATATTTTTTTAAGATGATGGCAAATATTTAGCCTACATGCCAGGATTTCTACATGACATCAGAGCAGATACTGATCAAACCTTCCCACATGCCAACGTGCTGCATTCTGTTATTTAACCCTCACAACAGTTCAGGGAAGTGGCTACTGTTTTTGCCCATTTTGCAGGTGGAAACACGCATAAAGGTCACAAAACTAGTAAGCGACAGAGCCTGTAGTTGAAGGCAGACGTTTCTGGTTCCCTAGGATAGGTCTCTTCTTAAGATAAAAGAGTTTCTACTAGCATTGGAGGTATAAGACTCGTTCTTGGTGTAAGAGCTGTGGTTTCATAGTGTCATCATTCTGTTCAGTTACCTTTTAATTTGACCTCACTGGCATGTAAATGCTTTAACTTTTGGGTATATATTTTCGACCCCAATTTTTTGTTGGGGGCCCGGCGCGGGGGCCCGGGGGGGGGGGGGGGGGGTTGGAGTGGGGGATGGACTGGCGGGCACGTCGTCCGCGGGTACTCTCCCTGGATGACGCCGAGTGGGCAGTGGGTATCTATTGGCACCATGAGCCACGCATCCTGGCTCCTGTGGTTTCAGTTGCTCCTTTTAAACAGTAGCCCACCAGGTACAGCGTGCTTGTTGGCGCGACCCTGGGGTCTGTTACAAGTCAAACTCTGCCTCAGAGGAGGGAGGATGTGGGGTTGGGGAGCGAGCTGAGAGACCCTCCCAGCGTCCCCAGGCAGGTTCTAAGCCCAGGTGATAAGTCCCCTCTCTCTCCCTTTCTTCCTCCCTAGGCTCCGCCTGCTTGGTGCCACCTAAGTTGTGCGAGCTTCTTCTTCTTCGTGCCAATTCCTGACAATGGGCAACTCTTGCTCTGGCCTCAAGGAAAAGCTGGGGCAGAGGCTGCGACCTTCGCCCACCCTGAATTTCCTCCGTTCTATGCTGATCCCTAAGAAGAAAAAAGATTTCTGCGTGGTGGTCCTCGGCTCTGCCGGCGTCGGCAAGAGCGCCCTGGTGCAGAGATGGGTGAACAGCTGCTACTCGGATAAGTACGTGCCGCCTGCGCCTCTGGCGGATGTCATCTACCACGTGCCAGACACCTTTTTCGGCTCGGGAACCAAGATGCGGATCACCGACCTCCCTGGTGGTCAGCTCTACCCGGCCTTGCAGTGCCTCAAAATTGCCAGGGGCCACGCCTTCATCCTGGTCTACTCGGTCACGGAGAAGCAAACCCTGGAAGAGCTGACGCCCTTCTATGAGCTGATCCGCGAGATCAAAGGGGCAAACCTGCGCAAATACCCCATCGTGCTGGTGGGCAACAAATGTGATGAGGTCCGCCGGGAGCTGACCACGCTAGATGGCGCTGCCTACGCGCTGAAGTGGAATTGCGGCTTCTTCGAGACCTCCGCCAAGAAGAATGTCAATGTGGAGGAGCTGTTTTTTGAGCTGCTGACCCAAGAGAGGGAGCCGGAAACCAGCCCCCAGCCTACCCCCGTGAAATCCCAGGTGCCCAATATCGCCGAAGACGTGCTAGCAGCTGCCTCGTAATGGGAGCCCTGGAGCCTGACCACCTTCTCAGTGTGGACCGATGACAGTGTTATGTGTCACCTGTACCTGATTGTGCTGTGGTTTGGGTTGTAACAGCTAAGACATCAGTATGTGTCCCTGGTAACTTCATAATTTTTCTTTTCCCCAGGCAAGAGACTTCAAATTGTTACAACGTTGATATTGGAGAAGGGGAAAAAGGAGAAAAAGTCTTGAGAGACTTCAGAGATAACTGTTTGAAAAAGAGACTGAAATAGCAAAATAACTGGAAAGATGCCATGGTCGTCCTTGTAACCCTGTTACCATGTATTAATTTTTAAACATTTCAAGTCCTGTAAATGTCCAGTCAAACCTTTCTGTTGTGTATGTAATTGTTAAGAAATGTGTTTTTGCAACAAAAGCTTTGCTAGTAGATGACTGGGAGACAGATCTACTAAACAAGATAAATGAATATTTTGAGTATTGAGGGTGGGGGCAGAGAAAATTATGAAAGTGGAGACTGGGGGAGGGGGAGGTTGGGAGGGGGAAAATGAGATATCTATAATACTATCAACAATAAAAAATAAATCTAAAAATGAAAAATAAATAAATAAAGATGTGCCAGCTTCCTGAGTCAGTGTTTGGATAGTCCACATTGTGGTTTTTAAAAAAGCGTAAATAGTTCCTTGACTTAAAGCTTTTTTTGCATATGATCACCTGTGATAATTATTTTTCCACTGGACAACAACAACACAATTACATAATAGCATTAAGATTTCAGCCCTAACTGCTTTGCTCAGTGGATAGAACATCGGCCTATGGACTGAGGGATTTGATTCTGGTCAGGGCACACGCCCAGGTTGTGGCCTTGATCCTCAGCAGGGGCATGCAGGAGGCAGACAATAAATTATTATCTCTCATCATTGATGTGTCTATCTCTCCCTTCTGAAATCAATACAAATATATATTAAAAAATAATAAGTCAATGTCATGGGTGGGGGGGAGAAGAAAAATTTCCAACCATATCTGGTGAAGGTTTTTAATAAGACTTGCACACATGGACACTCCTGCCCTCTTGAAATTAGCCAGTGTGGGGAGGGGGAGAGAGGGACCAGGGCCATGCAGAGCTCGTTTATAACCACAGTCTTCTGGGCTGACATCTGGAAGAACTCCAGGGGTCTTTGAAGAAGAGGCTCACTCTGGTGTGGTCTTCGTGGTACTGCTGAAAAGCAAACCTCAACCTGTGGCTGCCTCAAAAATGTTACCTCAAGAAATACTAGATCCCTAGCTGGTTTTGCTCAGTGGATAAGAACGTTGGTCTGGGAACTGAAAGGTCCCAGGTTCGATTCCAGTCAAGGGCACATGCCTGGGTTGTAGGCTCCATCCCCAGCTGAGGTCCTACAGTGGGCAGCTGATCAATGATTCTCATCACCGGTAATGTTTCTGTTTCTCTTTCCCCTCTCCCTTCTCTGAAATCAATAAAAATATGTGGGGTTTTTTTTTAAAAAAAAAAACTTAAAAAAAAATACTGGATATAGGAGGATGGAAGGTAAGGGGAGAAATGGCTGGAATTTGAAATTTGAGAAAGTCCTTCCTAAGGCACGTTTTGAAAAAGATTAATTTTATATTTGAACATGATTTTTGAAAGAGAGAGAGAGAGAAAATATCTATACATGTCCTTGCTTTTTAATGTCTTTTTGGCTTTTTTGTTTTGTTTTGTTTTTTGTTTCAATGGGGGGAAGAAAGGGAAGGCTCTCAATCTGGTGATTCTTCCTCCTCCCCCTAAAATATTGAGCCAAATACTGAAAAATTTATGTGTTTCAAAAAAATGGTTTCATATAGAATGATTTTCAGAGAACACACACACTGTTGAGAAAGAACCAAAAACATCTATTTTATAATAGTACAAAGTTTTGAGCTTAGAAAATCCATTCAGTAGCTCACTTTAAACAGTTATTTAAGGTTTTCCTTATTCACGTTCAAAGCAAATATTATCAACCACTAGGAAATACCTAAGTGGTATTACCATACTGCTTTTTATATACTCTAAAAAATAATTCTTAGCTAAAGTTCCTAGTGCAGTTATTCCATTTCTAAAAGAAAAATAGTCTATGGCCAAAACCGGTTTGGCTCAGTATATAGAGCATTGGCCTGCAGACTGAAGGGTCCCAGGTTCAATTCCGGTCAGGGGCATGTACCTTGGTTGCGGGCATATCCTCAGTGGGGGGCGTGCAGGAGGCAGCTGATCGATGTTTCTCTCTCTCCCTCTCCCTTCCTCTCTGTAAAAAATCAATAAAATATATATATATATTTTTTTAAAATAGTCTATGAGCTGTTTTCAAGGAGAATTATCCTTGAATATGTATTGCGTTAGCTTTAATAATCCACTAAATGGCTTATTTTATTTATTATTTTTTAAAATTTTTCAGATTATTACACTTGTTCTTCATGTTCCCCCCATAGCTCCCCTCCATCCAGTTCCCACCACACCTTCTGCCCTTACCTGCCCCCACTGTCCTCATCCATAGTGTACAATTTTTGTCCAATCTCTTCCTGCATTCCCACACCCCTTTCCCCCTGAGAATTGTCAGTCCACTTCCTTTCTATGCCCCTGATTCTATTATATTCACCAGTTTATTCTGTTCATCAGATTTTTTTATTCACTTGATTTTTAGATTCACTTGTTGATAGATATGTATTTGTAGTTCATAATTTTTATCTTTACCTTTTTCTTCTTCTTCCTCTTCTTAAAGAATATCTTTCAGCATTTCATATAATACGGGCTTGGTGGTGATGAACTCCTTTAGCTTTTTCTTATCTGTGAAGCTCTTTTTCTGACCTTCAATTCTGAATGATAGCTTTGCTAGGTAGAGTAATCTTGGTTGTAGGTTCTTGCTGTTCATCACTTTGAATATTTCTTGCTACTCCCATCTTGCCTGATCGTTTCTGTTCAGAAATCAGCTAACAATCATACGGGTGCTCCCTTGTAGGTAATTAACTGTTTTTCTTTTGCTGCTTTGAATATTCTTTGTCTTTTGCTCTTGGTATTTTTTAATTATGATGTGTCTTAGTGTGGTCCTTTTTGGATTCCTTTTGTTTGGGGTTCTGTGCACTTCCTGGACTTGTAAGTCTATTTTTTTTGCCAGTTGGGGGAATTTTTCCGTCATAATTTTTTCAAATGGGTTTTCAGTATGTTGCTCTTTCTCTTCTTCTGGCACCCCCATAATTCTGATGTTGGTATGCTTGAAGTTGTCCCAAAGGTTCCTTACACTATCTTCATATTTTTGGATTCTTATTTCTTTTTGCTTTCTCAATTGAGTGTTTTATGCTTCTTTGTATTTCAAATCTTTGACTTGATTCTTGCAATCCTCTAGTCTGCTGTTAGAATTCTGTATAATATTTTTTTATTTCAGTCAGTGTATGCTTAATTTCTAGTTGGTCCTTTTTCATATCCTTGAGGGTCTTGCTAAATTTATCAGCCTTTTCTAGAAAATTCTTGAATAACCTTATAACCATTTTGAACTCTATATTCAGTCATTTGCTTTCCTCCATTTCTTTCATTTGTGATCTGTTTCTTTGTCTCTGCATTTTGGCTGCTTCCCTGAGTTGATAGAGTGGCCTTGTGTCCTAGGTGTCCTACAGGGCCCAGTGGTTCAGTCTCCCCAATTATCTGAGGTGGACACCCTTAGTGTACCCCTTTGTGGGCTGTGTGCACAGTCTTATTGTAGTTAAACCTTGATTGTTGTTGGTATCACTGGGAGGAATTGACCTCCAGGCCAATTGGCTGTGAGGATCAGCTGTACCTACACTGGGAGAACTTCTGTGCTAAAGACACCCTTAAAGATAAGACTTGCAAAAGCCTTTGTGCTCACCTGGGATGGGGCAGAGTCTCAGGGCAGAGCAGACAACATTGGTTTCCCATCAGCCCTGCCTTAATAGGCCCCTGTGTTTCAGTGTCTGGTGGTAATTGCTACAAGCACCTCTGAGAGAAAGCCACCCTCGAGTTCCGCCTGCTAACAGACAGTCCAGTTTCTCCCCGAATGAGTCTGAGTCCCCAGAAGCGCATCTGGAACTGGAGTTCAGCACAGTTGGGAGCTTTTGTCTCCTTCCTGCTTGTGAAAGCCAGTTGTGTACACATTTGCTAGTCCTCTTCATGTACACATCTCAGTATTTCTGCCTCCTGCAGCTTCTCTGAGTCTCAGTGTTTTTTTCTCTTTCCTTCTAGTTGTAGAATTTCCACTCAGCCAGCCTTCCTGTGGTTCTGGATGATGTCCTTTTTGTCTTTACTAGTTGTAGTTTTGAAATTGTTGTGCGAGGCAGCAGTTTTGGTGTTTACCTATAATGCCATCTTGGTTTCTCCCACTTAATGGCTCATTTTAAACAGTCATATTATTTAAGATTTCCCTTTTTCACTTTTGAAGCAATTATTTTCAACAACTAGAAAATACCTAAATGGTCTTATCATATTGCTTTTTAAGTATTCTACTTTAAAAAAATAGTTCTTAGCTAAAGTTTCTAGTGAAGTTACTCCATTTCTAAAAGAAAAATACTCTATCCTGGCTATTTTTCAGCATTCTCCATGAAAAATGTATTGCATTCATTTGCCGAAACTGGTTTGGTTCAGTGGATAGAGCGTCGGCCTTCCGACTGAAAGGTCCCAGGTTCGATTCCAGTCGGGGGCATGTACCTTGGTTGCGGGCACATCTACAGTGTGGGGCGTGCAGGAGGCGGCTGATCGATATCTCTCTCTCATCGATGTTTCTGACTTTCTTTCTCTCTCCCTTCCTCTCTGTAAAAAATCAATAAAATATATTAAAAAAAGAAAGAAAAATGTATTGCATTCATTATTGCTTCTTGCAGATGAACAAGGGATTAACTGGCAAATACTACCTTTTAGAAAGGGGAGGATGTGTTGTTCATGATGTAGTAAATACATAGCATAAAATATTTTAAGATTATTGTCAATATTTATAAGTAATAGCCAATAATAGCTACATGCTAGTGTTTCTACGTTACATAGAAGCAAATACTGATCAAACTTTTCCACGTGCCAATGTTCTACACTGTATTATTTAATCCTCATGACAATTCAATGAAGTGGTTACTGTTTTGCCTATTTTGCAGATGGAAACACTCAGAAAGATCACAAACGGGTAAGTGGCAGAGCCAATTGTTGAAGCCAGATGTTCTGCTCCAGAGTCAGTGCTCTTCACCACGGTGGTGTGCTTTCTCCCCAAGATGACTAGTTAAAGGACAAGTGACTGACTTTTCCGTTCCCTGTAATATCCCTGTATGGGAAAGAAAGTATCTGCATAGCCTCTCTGGAATCCAAGTGGAAGGTAAGAAGCAAATCAACAATTACAACCTGGGTGGGGATGAGGAGTGTTTGAAACTGGAAAGAGAAGCACTTTCTGGGGTATTGGAGAACATTTCCCCGAAGACATTGCATGTCTGGAATCTTTTATGCCCAGTAGGAGTTGGTTTAGGTGGAGCTGGTATGGGTGGGGGAAGGAGAGGCTGACATGGTTAGGGGAACAGAACAAGGTGAAAAAAGGTCTGGACAAAATGTGGGGTCTAAGAGATAACAGTATGTTTCCAGAAATGGATGGAGCAAACTGTGGCAGATGAGCCTGTGAAGTCAGAGTTTAGAATTCACCCTCTAGAGGTAATGGGGACTCAGCAGGGATTGAAGCAGATTTTATCAGACTTCCATTAAAGAAATATCACTCTGGAGCCTCTGTAAGAGCTACTGAAAGGAGGCAGGTAGACAAATTTAAAAAATATTAGAACAGTGTTTTGAGTAAACAATCTAGACATTGCCAGGAGGGATGGAGACAAAGGGATGGACCTGAGAACTATTTAGTAGGGACAATGGCCAGAGCATGGTGATGTGTTGCAAGAGAGTTTGAAAGAGAAGAAAAAACTAACAGAGATTACTTGTTTCTGAGTGGGATTCAGGGGTCATTAGCCAAGTTCAGTAAGGCAGAAAGAAGAATCAATTTGGGGGAACATCTATTTGCCTATGCACATGAGGAGAATAAGTTACATGTTGGGTGACAGTTGCCAGGATAGCCCGGTGGACATTTCCAATGGGTACTAGACTGGGATTAGGGACTGGAAACACGGATCTGGGAGTTTTAGCACATAGCTGATGGTAAGGTTGTGAAGGGAGGCAAGAGGAGGCATGATCAAAAGACTTAGCTGGGATGGAGTTCTGGGGAACACCACCGCTTAGAAAGATATTGACCCAGAGGAAGCTGAAGGACACTTAGAACTGTCACCAAAACATAGGGGGAGACTCGTAATGTGCAATAATAAATGCTGAGGGAGAATGAGTTTCAAGAATGAGTAATAAATGCTGAGTACACTATCATAGGAAAAAAATTTTTTTAACAAGTTAAGCATTATGAAGTGTTGCTTAGATTTAGTATTTAGGAGACTTCTTGTTCCAGCCAAGATGGAGTAGCCACATTCCTCCCAGGCACTCCTCTTACAGCTCAAATAACCCTGGACCTTACATGACAAAGGAGCAAAGGAAAACACTCAACAGTGGACAGAGTGGGTACCTAGGGATCTTGGGAAGCAAGAAATGACATGATGGTGATGTCCCTGATTCTCTTTATCTTCACACATCCTGAAGAAACCTTCAGGTTCCAACTGCCAATAGGCACAGACCATTTCCCCTAGCTAACCACTCAGGAAAAGCGTGGTTTATTTATTTATTTGTTTACTAGAGGCCTGGTGCACAAAATACGTGCACGGGGGGAAGGGGAGGGTGTCCCTCAGTGCAGCCTGTGCCCTCTTGCAGTCTGGGACCCTTCACTCCTTACTGTCTACCTGCTCACTGCTCCTTACCACTCAGCTTGCTGTTCCTTAGTGCTGCTGTGGAGGCAGGAGAGGATCCTGCCACCACCAGTGTGCTCACCAGATGTGAGCCAGGCTTCTGGCTGAGTGGCACTCTCCCTGTGGGAGGGCACTGACCACCAGGGGGCAGCTCCTGCATTGAGTGTCTGCCCCCTGGTAGTCAGTGCACATCATAGCGATCGGGTCATTCTGGTCATTCCGCCATAATGGTTACTTAGACTTTTATTATATAGATTTGTTAATCCTCAGTAGAGGATATTTTTCCATTGATTTTTGGGGAGATTGGAAGAGAGAGGGAAAGACAGAGAGACATTAATGTGAGAGAAACACATAGACTGGCTGCCTCTTGCACGCACCCCAGTCAGGGAGGAGCTTGCAACCAAGGTATGCACTCTTGACTGGAACTGACCCCAGGACTTTTTGGTCCACACACCGATGCTTCATTCACTGAGCCAAACCAGCCATAGCCAGGAAAAGGGTGGTTTAATAACAGAAAACCTTTTAGGCAGTACGCACCCTACTCCACACCAACACCAACAGCAAAGCCCCTGCTCCTCTTCCTGCCTCCGCATTGAACTGGTCTTTCACACCTGATACCCTATCCTGTGGAAGTGGGTGACAGTGTTCTGATGTGCCTGCCTGCTGCTGGACAAAGGACAGCAGGACAGCTCAGGGAGCTCATCTCTCCCAGAGTGGCAGATTCCCTCCATCCCTCCCGCTGGCAGGTTGATGGGGATGGGGCTAAGCAGGGAGCTGATGTGCTCAGGCCCTTTCCAGGGAGTTCCTCAGGTGCATGGCAGGGAGCTGAGCCTAGTGCCACCTGCCAGTGCTGAGACTGAAGGTAGCAGTGAGAAGAGAGCAAGTCATTCTCCAGTTCTCCCTCATCCCACACCACTCCCCGCTCCAGGGTCTCAGCTTCCTTGACCATAAAAAAAAAAAGTCTGGGACAAGATGATTTCTTAGAGAGAGAGGAACTTCACATTATTTTTGCTTGGAGGGGAGCAGGGAGGATATGAACCCTTCTAACCGTACTTTGAGCTAATAGTTTTGTTCAAAAGAGCTGGAACCCACAGCTTCTATTTTTTGCATTATCCAATAGAGTAGCCTCTAGTAGTCTTATGTTACTTCTGCACTTGGAATGTAACTATTACAAAGTGAGATGGGTTGCATTACATGTTAAAAAGAGAATATTTTAGATATAGTGGTTTCAATAACCTATATTATTTAAATAATTTATGTTTGTTCTTACCTTTTAAAATATGGCTACCAAAAAAATTTAAATTATACTTGTGGCTCATTTTTGTGGCCCAGTGTATAAAATTCATGCACATTAACAGGGAATTAATTAGAGGAAATATTTTAATATTGATATTTTCCCTTTATCTATAATAGAAGTGTCAGAGATTAAAAAAAGTTAGTAAAATGTATATGAAAATCTTCCTCCTGTCAGGGTCTGGGGCATGCCCCAGGACCCAGAGTCAAGTCTTCACCCACCCACACATGCCTCAAAATTGCATGAGAACCAGACCTGGCTGGCTCCACTTCCATTGGGTGAGATCCAGACCCAGCCAGCCCCACCCCCATCAAGCCCTGCCGGATGGGGGGCACAGCCTCAGGTCTGCTATCAAGCTCTACCAGGCGAGGCATGCAGCCTCAGGTCCCCCAACCTAGCACCAGGCAGGGGTTGCGGCCTGAAATCTCTCAGCCTGGTGCCAGGACGAGGGGTCACACTGAGGTCCCCAGTCAAGCTCCACTGGGTGGGGGGCAGCCTCATATCCCTTGTCCCAGTCCAGTGCCACACAGCCTCAGGTCCTACTTATTGCTCGTTATGGCTTGTTATGGTAACCCTGCCTCTGCTATGGGTGCAGCCATCTTATGATGGTGTGAGGGTCAATTTGCCTATTACTTCTTTATTATATAGGATTGGACAGTGCTATTGTAAGTTAAGAGTGAAATTATGCCCCCTGCATTAATATGAAATTTAATAAATGTAACTATTTGGTATTAGTATGGTAGGTATTCATGGAAGTGTTCATAGCTGCTCATCTGGCTTATCCCCCAGGTTATTAAGCACAGCATGAAAGAAATCTTCCAAACTTAGAGAAACATTGTCCTGCCCCCGTGTTCTGCCTCCAAATTTCCTTCCCAGTTTTCTCTGTGAGCACATCACATCAGACAGCCTTTCCCCAAACAATTTGGACAATTTGCTGTTCACCCAAGCATCCTATGTGGTTACACCTTAGCTGTTCCTTCAATTAAGCACTTTTTCTTCTATTTCCTGCCTATTGAAATTTTATCCATTCTTTAAAACCCAGCCCAAATACCAAATACCGTACCACCTCGCTGATGGCTTCCCTGTCTTTCAGTGATTATTCACAAAAGTTTTCCAGATTTGGCAATATGTTGGTCCTGTAAGAAGCTTGCCATCTAACAAGGCAGACGAGGAAGGAAATAGAAAAGCACAGCAGAATGGGACAGGTGCTATAAGTGGGTCCATTCTTCACTCTATCATAGGGATCTTCCAAAAATGTAATTTGATTAGACTGCTGCTTTAAGAGGTATCATCTACCAGGTATTCAGACAAATATGCACACCTGTGTGGACAAGGACATGTGTGAATCTCACCTCTGCCACAAACTGTGTGTCTGTGGGGCAAATACGGAAGTTTTCTGGGCATCGTTTTTCTCATATGTAAAATGAGGATGCTAACAATAGTTTCTATCCAGGATGGTTGCATTTAAAGAGGTTAATACACATGGAAGACTTAGAACAGTGCTTAGCACATTATAAGCAGTCCAAAAATATCAGCTGTTATTATTTTTTTTAAATATATTCTTATTGATTCAGAGAGGAAGGGAGAGGGAGAGATAGAAACATCAATGATGAGAGAGAATTATTGATCAGCTGCCTCCTGCCCCCTACTGGAGATTGAGCCCACAACTCAGGCATGAGCCCTGTCAGGGAATGGAACCATGACCTCCTGATTCCTAGCTTGACAGTTAACCACTAAACCACACCAGCTGGGCAGCTATTATTATTAACAAAAGACTGGAAATTACCTAAATGACTATCACTATGGGCCAACGTATATGAAAATAATGAGGTGAGACGGCCCATCACACAGTATCTCCAAGATTTATTTTAAACTCACTCCCATTTGAGGTTTAGTGTGTGTGTGTGTGTGTGTGTGTGTGTGTGTGTGTGTGTGAGTGAATCATAGAAAACTTCTAGAAGGAATTCAAGTAATTGTTAATAGACATTGGACCTGAAGAAGGGAATGACAGCTTAGTAGAGAGAGAAGACCAGCTTTCATTTTTATAACCTTTAATATAGTTTAAATTATACGACTATGTGCATACATTATTTTTGAATTTGGGGGGGGAAAAAAGATAATTACCTTGAGTCTCAGCAGGAAAGGACAAAGTGGGGACTAAAATCCTAATTTTCTAACCTCAACCCCAATGCTTTTTCTTTAAAATCTATTTTTTATTGATTTCAGAGAGAAAGGGGGAGGTAGAGAGAGCTAGAAACATCAATGATGAAAGAATAATTGATCAGCTGCCTCCTGCATGCCCCCTACTGGGGATTGAGTCCTGCAACCAGGGAATGTACCCTTGACGGAATTGAACCTGGGACCCTTCAGCCCACAGATGTTTTATTCACTGAGCCAAACCAGCTAGGGCAACCCCAGTGCTTTTACAATTTTATTCAGTGTTAAAGTAACCCTAAGGAGGAATTACAGGTTCTAATTAAAAGAACTCTAAATGTATTGTGCATTTAGCTGATGGCATTTAACAGATGAGGAACAGATGAAGCTCAGGATAGTTACGTAAGTAACCTAAGGTCAACGCTGGGGTCACTGAAATTGGGATTCTCTCCCCAATCACCTCATCAACCTGATGTCATTCAGATGAACCCCAGAATCAAAATATGCGGATTTAGTCCTCTGTCTTAACTTCTTTGCCTTTTCTGCTGCTCACAACCTTGAGAGTTGTACAAATGAAATAAAATACTACCGTGAAAACAATGTTCATGATGTCTGGCACATAGTGAGTCCTCAGCAGCTAGGCTGAATTAGATTGATGCTTCTTTCCCTATTTAGTTCTCCTAGATATTTACTCAAAGACTAATGCAAATGGCATTCTACCCAACATCACCGCCTCTGGACTAGGGGAGATTATATGTTCCCCTGATATTTTCAGGAGAAACACATCTAAAAAATTCCATTTCTAAAAGCTGTAAACCCAAGCGTGGGAGTAACTGGCCTGCCACATTCATGCATGTCCTCCTGTTTGCTCCTTTTGCTCCGAAAGCTCAGGCGGCCTCTTTGTAAAGGTAGTCATTAATTTAGAGTCAGAGAGGAAGAAAGGGATTCAGAGAGAAATTACTCATAATTGCAGTGCTCTGTGAACACTGTGAAATATATTTGTTCCCAGTGTAATTTGAATGTGAATCAAGCAGTGCTCTGAGGACGGGCTATTTGAGAACAAGGCAGCTTGTCACATGTTTGGAATTGCTTGAAAATGCCCACCTGATGGAAAATGCCTCCTCTCCTGCTGGTGTGGGCACTCTTTTAAGGTAATAGCTTTGATGTCAGCTCTGCCATTCTAAACGAGCTGGCAACCTCTGGAAACTTTTGAGAACTGCCATTTTTTCATGTTTAAAATGAGAGAAACTCAGCCCTAGCTGGTTTGGCTCAGTGATAGAGCATTGGTCTGAGGACTGAAGGGTCCTGGGTTGGATTCTGGTCAAGGGCATATGCCTGGGTTGCAGGGCTCGATCCCAGTCGGTGCAGAAAGCAGCAATCGATTATTCTCTCTCATCATTGATGTTTTTATTTCTTTCTCTTTCTCCCTTCCTCTCTAAAATAAGTAAAATAAAATAAAAAATGAAATAAAATGAGAGGAACTCAAACTCAAGGTCCACAGCATAGCAAGTAAAGGAATCTAAATTATGCTATATGAGAAGATTATGCCCAATCTATATAGCCAGTGGCCTCTACTCAGAACTATGGAAAAATGTGAGATAGTCCTAGCTGGTTTGGCTCAGGGGATAGAGCATTGGCATGTGGACTGAAGGGTCCCAGGTTTGATTCTAGTCAAGGGCACATGCCAGATTGTGGGCTCAATCCCCAGGACAGGGTGTGTAGGAGGCAGCCAATCAATGATTCTGTCTCATCATTGATGTTTCTATCTCACTCTCTCCCTTCCTCTCTGAAATCAATAAAAATGTATTTTTTAAAAAAAGAAAAATATGAGATGCACTGCATTACATGTTGAGACAATAATATTAGATGTAGTGGGTTAAAGAAAATATTGTTTAAATAATTTGTGTTCCTGCTTACCTTTTAAAATAGGGTGACCAGAAAATTTTTAGATATATTTATGGCTCATTTCTGTGACTCACATTATATTCCTATTGAACAGTGCTATTCTATATTAAGAGTGGCTGTTGGAACTAATTTCTAATTTGAATTTGATTACTTATATTAGCCAGGATCACCAAGCGAGGGTTGAGAAATGTCTGCATGTATTTAAAATAATGTGTTGTCTGATGTCTAAGTAACCTCACAAAATTCGAGATTAACAGCAATGTAACAAAATGCATTAAGAGGTATGCTTGCATCTCCCCTTCAATGCTCCAGAGCAGGAGACATTGGGTCAAGTTGTACAGTGGCTGAATAGGGTCTCCCATGATCACAATGGTCAACCACATGAATGATGTGGGTACAGTTTATAGTCACACGGTGCCCAGAGGGTAAAGGCTGTGGTGAGTAAAAGCTCATATAACTGTCATTCATTCATACATTTACTCAAATATTCAATGAGTACCCAATGGGATGGAAGGCAAAATGCTATTTCCCGTGGGAGTTATAAAGTAGAATGAGATTGAGGTCTTGCCTTTAAGGAATGCACTGTCTCCAACAGGAATAAGGAATATTTCTTGAACTCTTCCATTATGCCAGGCTACTTTTCTGAGCATTTTTACATGTGGTAGCTCTTTGGACCATCACAGCAAATGTCTAGGTCAGTCAGGGGTCGGCAAACCACGGCTTACGAGTCACATGCTAACAAATGAGTTTGCCGACCACTGGACTAGATTAAATGTTACCATGTAGTTGGAAGCTGTGAGGATTAGGCAATTGGGGCATATTTTTTTTATTTTATTATTTTTTAAATTAAATCTTTATTTTTCAGATTATTACATTTGTTTCTCTTTTTTTCCCTCCATAACTCCCCTCCACCCAGCTTCCACCCTTCCCTCTACCCTTACCTCCCTCCCGTTGACCTCATCCATAGGTGTATGATTTTTGTACAGTCTCTATTGTGTGCAAAGAGATAAAGGGTAGTATATGACAGTGGTCAGCAAACTCATTAGTCAACAGAGTGGCAAACTGTGCTCAGGAGTCGCATGTGGCTCGTGAACCACGGTTTGCCCACTACTGGGTTAGGTCACATGTTTTTGTTCCAATTCCCATTATAGAAAGGAGAAAGCTGAAGCAAGAAGGGAGTAAGGCACTTGCTTATCATCGTGGGACATGTGCTCCAGTTGGAGAGATGAGTGGAAGTCCCCGAGAGGAGGTTGCCTATATGAGATGCCACGAAGAAAGGGTCCTCTGCTTCCTCAATCTTCCTCACAGGTTCCATCCTGGGTTTAGATGTTAGAATCAAAGAATCATTGGGGTTAAAGTTCACAGTCACCTAATTCACCCCTCCTGCTCATCACTTGATAAGCCAGTGAGGAACAAACCAAGAAACAGAAACTTGAGATGCGTGCCCAGGTCTGGGGATGAGGCAATATGTGGAGAGTAATAGGGACAAGAAGGGCAGCATGGAGCCAACATGGCACAGAGTTGGTGCTTCATAAATATCTGTGGGATAAATATTTGAGGAGAAACAATAGTAAGAAAAACACACAGATACTAGTAGTGTACTGGGACTACATTGCTGAAGGCCTGGAAGGCCAAGTTCAGGCGTGAAATCATTATATCAGCTTTGCACCCTACGTTCCCATCACCACCATCACCTCTTGTTCATGCTGGAAGTATTTTCCCCATGCTACTAAACATTTCTTGAAAAAAAAAAAAAACATACTTGGCTCAGTGCAATCTGGTTTAAGTAATTTACTATGCTTGGATGTTTTCTTTGGTTCCTATTTTGTTTTCATAGTTGTCAATAGTGATTCAGGGGATCACCTGGTACAATAACTTTAGCCCTTGTCTCTGAATATTTTCTCAGATTCTGTTCCTTTGAGTAAAATTATTGAGTTGAGGGGTCTGAGCATTTTGAAGATTCTTAAACTGTATTTCTCAATTGTTTTCTGAAAAGACTGCAACAATTTGCAAATCTCCAAGCCCTGACAGAAGTCCCATGTAGGTTGTACATTTTGTGTCAGCATATAAATATCTAACCCTGAATGGCATCAGTTATTCCAACTTTCAAATTTGATTTTAAGAAATTTGACTTTGGTTATGTGTCAGGTCAAGAAGTTTCTTCTTAAAACCAGGTTTGCACTGTAGACTGGGGATTAGGTAAATTATCCTTTACATTGTGGGAGTAAAAATAAAGGCTGACGTCACTGAGCTCATTGCCTGACAGAAAGGAAAGTACTGGGAGAACATTTTCTAAAGAAAGGGAAGGACCGACTGTTCTGACACCTTCTTGGTGTCATCTTGAACATAAGCAATCCTGATGATTTGGGGCCTGGTGATTCAGAATGTTTCTCTCTTTTCTGTTGCCTCCCGATGAGTTGGGATTTGACCAACTTATTTTCCATTAGCACCTCCACCAGGAACTGGAAGAAGAAATCAAAGGAAAAGAACACCACAGCTGCCCAGGCTTCTCTTTTCATTGGTAGGAGGATAAAATCAGAAGGTAGGTTAACACTCTAATAATTCCTATTCTCCTTGCCCCTCCAATTACAGAAAATTGAAAGATTGTTTTAGAAATCATTGGGAGGGTTTTCTGGTGCCTGGTTTTTCTAGCTTGGGACATTTCTAATCTTTTAAAAATCTCTAACATACAGAAGGTTTCATGTTTCTCCAAGAAGCTCCCAGGATTTTGTCGTGTCTCGTCTCACTGATTCCCACAGCACAGCCCCGTTGGCTTATCAAGTGATGAGCAGGAGGGGTGAATTAGGTGACTGTGAACTTTAACCCCAATGATTCTTTGATTCTAACATCTGAACCCAGGATGAATGCCCCGTGAGGAAGATTGAGGAAGCAGAGGACCCTTTCTTCGTGGCATCTCATATAGGCAAACAGCAATTCCTTCCCACAATAGCTACGATAGTCTAAGTACGCCACAAATATTGTCACTTCTGGTCCTAAAGAGGACACTATTAATAATGTTGCAATTTACGGATGAGGAAACTGAGGCACAGTTACATTAACTTGTTTGGCCAAGTTCTCCACACACAATAAGTTGCAGAGATGTCTTTTAAACCAAGCCAGCCTGTCCCCAAAGTGGGGGTTCAACTACCATGCTATGCTGTCTCCATAACATTCTCTGTCAATTAGCCTCTGGATGGCTCAAATCCTGTTGATTGTGCTCCCCTATACTGACCCCTTAAATAGGTCTGTGTCTCGAATACCTCAAACAGAAAATAGAAACACAAGTATACCTCACTGGGGTGGTGTGAAGCATAACCAGCATATTGTTTGTAAAATACCTTTATTTATTTATTGGCATTTGTTAGCTGTGCAACCTTGGGCAAGTATACTTACTCTTTCTGTACCTCAGTTTACATGTATCTGTCAAATAGACATGATACTAGTATCCATTTCAGGGGGGTGCAGTGAAAATAAGTTAATACATGTAAAATACTCAGAACAGTATCTGTCACAGTGGAAGTACTTTTTAAGTTTGTTAATACCATTCTATTACATTACATTATATTGTATTACATTACATTCTATTACATTACTTCTATTACATTACATTACAATACATTACATTACATTACAATACATTACATTACATTACATTACATTACATTACATTACATTACATGATAGATGGGCTTCCTTCAAGTCTAGTAGGGGAAAATTTTTTAATAAATGATAAAGGTTAGGAGTACTACAAAGTAAAACTGCAGGTTTCTCTAGTAGCACCCAATATAAAGCTCTAACCAGGACTAGGGATCAGAAAAAGTCTTCTGTAATAAAGCAACTTAATGTAGCAGACACTGAAATCTTAATTTCTCTCCAGGAATATTCCACCCTTACTTTCTGTATTGCCTCCTCTGCTTTCTTCACTCCCACCATCCAATCTGTGAACAAGCCCAACAGGCTTTAATTCTAAAATGCACCCCAATTCTCTCCAATTCCACTGATTTCACCCTCATCTGAACTACCAACCATTCTATCTCGCCTCCTGTAGGAGCCTCTGAAGGTTCCCCTCCCATGCTTTCTCTCTGTCATCTTTACTCGCCAGTTTTGTTTGTGCTATTGTTTTTACTTGCCAGTTTTCACAGGGTAATCTTCTTAAAGTACAAGGGTAAATTGAAATGCTCCAGTGACTCCCATTTATACTTAAAATCTGAGCCCCTTTCCATGACTTATACTGTCCTAGATGACCTGCCCCACCCACCTCTGACCTATGGTATAACTCTCTATCTCCATCACTGTGCCTAGGAACCCAGGCCTTCCCTTTTCCCTCAACTTTACAAGGCTCAGCCCTGTCTCAAGGCTTTTGCACTCGTTGCTGTCTTCCTCCCTGTAGTACGTTTTCTGTTTTTGTTTTTTATATATTTTATTGCTTTTTTTACAGAGAGGAAGGGAGAGGGATAGAGAGTTAGAAACATTGATGAGAGAGATACATCGATCAGCCGCCTCCTGCACGCCCCCTACTGGGGATGTGCCCACAACCAGGATACAGTACATGCCCTTGACGGGAATCGAACCTGGGACCCTCCAGTCCACAGGCCGACACTCTATCCACTGAGCCAAACCGGTTTCGGCTGTAGTATGTTTTTGATCATTCATGTCACAGCTCAGACCACTAAGAGGTGATCCAATCAATGCATACCAACCTTTCCCAATCAATCACCACCCTCCAGAGACCCTGCGGTTCCCTATCCCATTACTTTCTTATTGCCTTCTCAATAAATACCACAAGAAATTATCTTGTTCATACATTGCTTCCTTGTTTACTCTTTGTCTCTCACTGCTGGAATATGAAATTCATGGAAACAGTGGCTCTGCCTTTCCATTCAGTATTGTTGCCAACATCTAAAACAGTTCCTGACACACAGTAGGCACTCAATAAATATTTGTGACTTGAATGACTGATGTTAATTTAAGCGGAATCCTAAAGAAAGATGGGAGTTAACCAAGTAAAGATGAGGAGCAAGAGTCTTCCAAATAGGAGAACAGTATGCTCAGAAGCCTAGGGTGGGAGGACAACTGAAATGGTATCGAAGTGAACTGAAAAGAAGGCTAATGCAGCTGGAGTTCAGAGAACAAAGGAGAACATGAGACAAGAAGAAGCATGCTGCGCCTTGTAAATCATTCTAAAGATGGTGGACTTTTTTGGAGGACAGTAGATGTTGTCTTGAGACTTAAGCAACAGCCCTAGCTGGTTTAGC
The DNA here is from genome assembly GCA_011751065.1 of Lasiurus cinereus. Classification (NCBI taxonomy): domain Eukaryota; kingdom Metazoa; phylum Chordata; class Mammalia; order Chiroptera; family Vespertilionidae; genus Lasiurus; species Lasiurus cinereus. The sequence continues at coordinate 33,143,332 of JAAGEH010000030.1, read as the reverse complement.
TCAGTGGTTAGAATGTTGTCCCTCAGACTGAAGGGTTGTGAGTTCGATTCCCATCAAGGGCACATACCTCAATTGCAGGTTCTCCCCAGTCTTAGTTGGGGAATGTGCAGAAGGCAACTCATCAATTTGTCTCTCTTTTACCTATGTTTCTCTCTCTAAGTCTCTCCCTCTCCCTTCCACTTTTTCTGAAAACCAATGGAAAAATACCCTAGGGTGAGGATTAACCAAAAAAAAAAAAAAAAGAAAAAGAAAAAAAGGAAGGAACTTAAGCAACAGGTTCAAGGTTAGTATTTTTAAAAGAATCCTCTGTGGCAAATGGGTGGTTTTTAAGTAGATACAAAACTCCAGGTCATAGCTTCCTCTCCGTTGCCTTGATCTTAACAAAAAACCCTGTGGGGTAGACAAGGAAGGTAAGATTACCTCCAAACTGTAGCCTGAAAAAGCAAAGATTCTGAGAGCATAAACAAGTTGCTGATGCTCAGGGTGACTTTATTCTGGACTTTCCTGGCTTGCAGCTGCCATGAGCAAAAACAACAACAAGAAAGTGACTGAAGAGCTCACCCCACTGAATGTCCTTGGTGTCTCTCCTCCTCCCTGTCCTACGGAGGGAGGGCTTTGGGTACAATATACATTAGAACCTTTGCTTGGACTAAATCTTCTACTTCCTTGTGAAAAGACTCATGAATCTTGTCTCTTAAAGAGCCTCTCTGCTTCATGAATTTTAACAACCTTCTTCAGTGAAGAAACGTGGCCTCTTGTTGTCATGTTGAAATTCAAATCTTGGATGCGTTGGAACATTATGACACTGAGCTGCCAGAACGATAAGGCCATTCATCCATGGGCCTCAGACTGGACCAATTTTTTTTCACATGCAACTGTGAGTCCTCTGCCCTGCTGCACTTCACATTACTCCTCTCCCCATCCTTTCCCTGAGGATAGAGAGAGCCTAGAATCACAGCTGCCGCAGGAGGCAAAGGGAGGCACCAAGCAGTTACAGAGCACCGACTCTCATTTCACCCAGGCACAATGATCCCAAATCTGTTTTGCTGAGTAACATATCTAAATCACATTTTCCAGGTAAAACATACCAATACTTTAGAATCAAAGTTAATATTTGTTTATTTTGACTCTCCCCTCCTAACCCCCCCCCCAAATCCAATGCCACCATCCCTCACATTGTAAGAGCCACTTCACAGGGTGACTCAGCCTTAGGTTTCTCTCCCAGCTATTTCACGCTCCATTACCACTAGAGTCATCTGAGTTAAGCACAAATCAGGATCTCTGCCCTGTTCAGAAACACACCCTGGATCCCTCTTCCCACAGTTCACTATTCAATAAGGAATCAAACCAATCATACTAGAAGGATAATACAGAAAAAGGCTTTAGGGCAATGAGGGGGCAAAGACTCATGGTGCTTTAGCTAGGAGAGCAGTGGTGGGTAGGGACAGGAAGGCTTCACCGAAGGTCGCTGAGCTGGGTTTGCTGGCCTGGCAGATAGAGAGGCCTCTCTAAAAAGAAAGCAGCTGCCTGGGCAAAGGCACTGAAAGGTGCAAGCCATGGCTCTGGCTGCCCCTGGGACACGTAACAGGCTGGTACTGCACTGCGGAATCTTTCCCAGGCTCTAAGGAACAGCATAGCAACAAGCATTGATTTGTTACAGCTGGGCTGTCAGGCTGTTTATCTGATGTTAGCGTCCATGTGAACTGCAGGCTGATTTATGAAGCTCTGTTTCTTCACCAATACAAGCACACAGATTTAGTGGCACAGGCAGAAAGAGCTTGGGGAAAGGCAGCCTCTAGGGAAAGACCAAGGCTACCCTTTCCATTGCTCTGACTCTGAAGTCCTCCTTTGGATCAAGGTCATGGGAATTAGAGCCACTGCACTGGGGCTGAGTTTCTAGTGTGATAAGAAAAATTATTAAAAAAAAAACAAAACACAAAAAAACAAACAAAACACACACACACACACACACACACACACACACACACAAAACAACAACCCAGGAGTGCAAGTGCCATGGTGTCTCTTCGTTTTTCCCTTTTCATCTTCTATATTGGGCTTTGGGAAGTAGAGCTTGTGGTGTCTACTTGGCTTTCCCAGAGCAGATATAACCCTAAGGGTCTCAGGCAAAGAAGTTTTGTCTGTCTACTGTGGCATTTCCTAGTCAAGACTTAAAGTTAAAGGGCCAAAGAGAGTCCTTCACACTTTCCCAGCTCTGTTTACTGGGACCAAGGGCTCCACAGAGGCATTAGGCCTATATCATAGCTAATAATAATGAGGGTCCATTTCCCCAGGTTCAGCTCATCCTAGCTAATAAAAGAGTAATATGCAAATTGACCATACCTCCACTACACCCACAAGCCACTCCACCAGCCAATCAGAAGTGGGTATGCAAATTAACCCAACCAAGATGACTACAGCCACAGAGAGAGCAGGAGGGAGGCTTAGATTGCCCCTGGCAATGGAGGAAGCCAAGCTTTCCATACAGCCTAACTGGCCCAGGCCTCTGCTTAAGGTAACAAAGTTTCAATGGCTGCCTCCACGAGTGAGCAGAAGGCTTGAGTCCACTCCAGGCTACAAAGTTTCAATTGTAGAAGATAAATAAATCCCAGATACCCAGGGCCTCTGCTTGGGTTGTTGGGGGCATGGTTGGTCTGCAAACCACCTCAGGCCCCTTGCCCAGGCTACCCCACACCCCAAGAAAACCTCCACCCTGATCTAGGACACTCTTCAGGACAAACCAACTGGCCCCCACCTGTGCACCAGGCCTCTATCCTATCTAATAAAAGAGTAATATGCAGTTTGACTATCACTCCAACACACAAGATGACTGCCCCCATGTGGTCAAAAGATCCTGTGCCCCATGTAGACACCAGATGGCCAGCAGGGGAGGGCAGTTGGGAGAGACCAGCCTTAAAGGGAGGGCAGTTGTAGGCAATCAGGCCATCAGAGGAAGGCAGTAAAGGGTGACCAGGCCTGCAGGGAAGGGCAGTTTGGGGGGACTGAGGCCCACAGGGGAGGCAGTTAGGGGCAAACAGGCTGGCAGGGGAGCAGTTAGGCATCAATCAGGCTGGCAGGGCAGTGTTTAGGAGGTGATCAGGCTGGCAGGCAGAAGCAGTTAGGAGCAATCAGGAAGGCAGGCAGGTGAGTAGTTAGGAGCCAGCAGTCCTGGATTGTGAAAGGGAGGTCCAACTGACCGTTTAGGCCCGATCCTACCTGGATTGGACCTAAACGGCCAGTTGGACATCTAAGGAATCCATATTGGAGAGGGAGCAGATTGGGCTGAGGACACCTCCCCGCCACCCCCATGCACAAGTTTCATGCACCGGGCCTCTAGTTCTCTCTATATATTACTTGCATGAAACATGGCAGCCTAAGGCCAATAATATTTGGATATTTGTTTAAAACTTTAGAGTTCCATACTGCATGGCCACACAGAGGAGAAAAAAAGAGGACTCAAAATTTAAGTCTTGTGATTGGTGTGTCTGGGACTCTGGCAGGCTTTGATGGGAACTCACAGTAGCTTCTAGAAGCAAGCACGTGGATAGTCAGCCTCAACTGCATTCTGCCGAAAGTAGAATTCCCACTGATAAATGCATATTAACCCATCCTAGGCCACCTGCCCCTCTTGCACTGCTTCTGCGTGCCATTACAACTTTTCTCCAGGCTTTCCTTTTATTTCTGACAATATTACAGATGTTTCCTATTTTCTCCCTTTTCAACCCCTCCATCCAACTCCCACCCCTCCCCAGGTAGTCCAACTAATTTCTAACAATGGTACAAAAGTAATTCAATGTAGGAAGGATAGCCTTTTCAATGAATGATGCTGGAGTGGTAGACATTGCTATGGACTAAATTATGCCCCTCCTCCCCAAAATTCAAATGTTAAAGCTCTTTCCCAAATGTATTTGAAAATAGGACTTTTAGGAGGTAGTTAAGGTTAAATGAGATCATAAGGGTGGGGGTCCTAATATGATAAAATTAGTGGCCTTATAAGAAGAGGACTAGAGAGAGAGATCCTGCATATGAGACTGAGTGAGAAGGCAGCTGGCTATCTGCCAGCCAGAAAGAGGAACTTCATCAGGAGCCCAACCCTGATCTCAGACTTCTTGCCTCCAGGACCATGAGAAAAAAAATTCTGTTGTTTAAGCAACGCCATCTATAAAGGTTTATTATGGCAGCCTGGACTAATACAGACATCTAAAGGCAAAAAAACAAATAAAACCAAACAAAATCCACAACCCCCGTAACCTAAGCCCATACTTTGTACAAAAGTTAATGGAAAAATCACTCATAGACTTCACTGGAAAATACAAAGCTATAACACTTTTAGAAAGAAACATAGGATAAAATCTTTGGAATCTAAGACTATGTCAAGAGTTCATGGACTTGCCTGGCTAGTGTGCTCAGTGGTTGAGTATCAACCCATGAACCAGGAGGTCACGGTTTGATTCCCAGTCAGGGAACCCCCAGAAGTGGAGCCTGTGGTCTAATTTGATTCATCAGTGGATCCTTGCGCAGCCTCAGATATAGACAGGATTGGTAGCTCCTCACTGACCATTCTAAATTGGTGGGGCGATTTGTTCGGCGAATTCTGATAAAGGAGGAAATTCTGACATGCTCACTAGTTAAGAGACCATGAGAAGCCACTGTCCCCCATCATCTTACAGGGACAAGTGCCAGATTGAGCATTAACAAGTCTGTGATCCCTTAGTGGGCAGGACTGCCACCAAGATACTGATTAGCTGAGGTATGCCTAGGTTATGCCAGCAGGTAACACATTGAACGCATTCCCCATAGGAACTGCAAGTGCAGGTCATAAACTTGCATTAAGTCCCTGCCTTGTGTGTTCAGCCAGTCACTCCTGCCAATTGTATGATTTAGTGAAGCACTCAGGCCCCTCTGCAAAGGCCATGGCCATGGTGGAGGCTGAGAAGATGATTGAATATGGTTTTGTAAAAAATTAAAGTCGTAACAACATTTCAGAGCTGATCAAGGTCAGTTGTTGCTTTCTCCGTGTTATGTAAAATGATCTGGGGCTGTGTGGTGAGCTGATGGTAATCAAGGACCCTGTGCTGAGGTCTCCCCTGTGGCTTGCCCCACTGGCTCCCTGGGGAGTCCCAGTGTTACCTGAAAGGGAGCCAGACCTGGAGTAGGTCTACGGAGGGCCAGCTGGTAGTGTGTGGGTTCTTGACTTTGTGCAGAAAAGATGTCACAATATGAGTCCAGGTGATTCTGAGAGCACATTTATTAAAGCGGGACAGTGAAACAGGAAGGGCATAAGATAGAAAAACAGGAGGAACCCTAACCAGTTTGACTTAATAGATAGAGCATCGGCCTGTAGACTGAAGGGTTCCAAATTTGATTCTGGTCAAGGGCGTGTACCTTGGTTGCGGGCACATCCCCAGTACGGAGTGTGTAGGGGGCAGCTGAATCGAAGTTTCTCTCTCATTGATATTTCTAACTCTCTATCCCTCTCCCTCTCCATTCTTATCTATAAAAAAATCAATAAAATATATTTTTAAAAAAGAAAGAAAAAAGAAAAACAGGAAGAGACCTAGATGGGCTACTTTAGGTCACTGGAAGTCAGAGAAAAGGTACCTTGGAGGCAAGGTCAGGGGGTTAGCCCTGGATTAGCTGTTGCTGCCCATTACTCTTCTGGTTGCTGGTCTCCTGAGGACTTTTAGAGTTTAGAAGATGCATTTCTGTGGGGGACAGAGAGGAGAGAGGGAGACAGAGGGAGAATGCAGACTGGGTCCTTTGTTTTGAGAGTTTTAAAAGCTGGGAGTTCAGGGGAGGTCTTAGTGGAGATCTCAATAGAATATTCATCAGCTTCCAGGTGTGCCCTTTCAGGTTCTCAGATTCATAGTCTCTACTGATTGGTCATCACGAGGGCAGGGGTCATTAGTCATTGCAGTTGGTCCTGGTTTTGCTGTTTTTCTGGGCCTGGAGCTGAAATACAATGGAGGCCTAGATGTTACCTGTAGGGAGGTGACTTCTGAATCTGGCTGTAAAATGCTGGGCCAGTTTGTTCAGCTATCTGTCTCAATTTCACGATTCCACTTGCCAAGGAATTCTCCTAGCTTAGTGGTCGGCAAACTCATTAATCAAGAGAGCCAAATATCAAGAGTACAACAATTGAAATTTCTTTTGTGAGCCAAATTTTTTTAACTTAAACTTCTTCTAACACCATTTCTTCAAAATAGACTTGCCCAGGCCATGGTATTTTGTGGAAAATCTGCATTCAAGGGCCCAAAGAGCCACATGTGGCTCATGAGCCATAGTGTACCGACCACTGTCCTAGCTTCTTACTATCCTGCCTCACCAAGAGCGATCTGAGCCCAGCTTTCAGTGGGACAGACTGATGGACTTCAAAGGGAACCTAAGAAATCAGACACAGAAGACCACAAATGATAGGATTTAATATCCATTACAGTTTTTGAAAAAGCAAACCTATAAGAGACAGAAAGTACATTTTTGTTCATTTAGGGCTGAGAATTCAGAGCCAGGAGTGAAAATGGGCTGGCCGGGGGTGGGGGGGCGGGGGGGCGGTCCTTTTGAGGTAATGGAAATGTTCTAAAATTTGATTGAGGTTATGGTTGCACAACGTAGTCAATTCACTAAAAAATCATTGAATTTACATGAGTGAGTTTTAGGTTACACCTCAAGAAAGCTGGTCATTTTTTTAAAAGTTAATTTTTAGTTTCCAACTTAATTTACAGAAAAACTCTTTTAAAAAAATCTAAGACATTAATTATGCCAACATCACTTTTAGGTAATTCACAGATAATAGAAGCTATTATTCTATGCTCTCAGGTTTCATTGCAGCAGTGAGAGTTCTTGATGCTAAGATGCTGAGTTCAAACAAAAATTTATTATAGAAAATTACAAATACAGTGGGTCTGCCATTATCTTACAGCATATTATATATTCACATTTTCAGACCTCCATTTCCCAGAGCTGTCATTATTAAAGACATGGCTTTTTGAAGAAAGTGTACCATATTAAAATTCACAAGTTAAATTAAGAAATCAGATCAGTGGCAGAAATCAAAATAATTCACTTTGTACCCATGTTCTGATCTCAGTAGAAAAATTTCACCCAGTACAAAATCATAATTGTAATTTTAAAATTTTGCCCGGCTCTCGAGTGTTCTTATATTTATTCTCAGGCTTGGAAAGTGCGGGAAATAGCTCTCTATTTCAAAGAAGTTCAGCTACCCTTTGAGAACAAATGAGCCATACTAGAGAATTCTAGTGCAAGATCAACATGAGAATCATCATAATTTGTTTGCTAAGACTATGTAGCAACATATCTTCAGATTGCCAAGATGTGGAATCTTCAGCTCATTCTTTCAGCTGTCCATCTGTTCAATGCTCAGTCACTTTTATTTTTATAGGGTGAAGATAATTTAGTCTCAGTAAAGCAAGGGACTAAGAATAGAACAAGATATACGGGGTTGGGGGGAGCAAAAGTAGGTTTATAGTGACAATACAAATAAATAATACAACAGTTAATAAATAAGTATACAAGAAGCCTGGCTGGCATGGCTCAGTGATTGAGCATCAGTCTATGAACCAGGAGGTCATGGTTTGATTCCCAGTCAGGGCACATGCCTGGGTTACATGTTCAATCCCCAGAGTGGGGTGTGCAGGAGGTAGCCAATCAATGATTCTATCTCATCATTGATATTTCTGTCTCTCTCTCCTTTCCTTTCTGAAATCAATAAAAATATACTTTAAAAAAAGAACACAAGAATAAACTGTTTTGCATACTCACAACTGTAAACCTACTCTTGCCCCATCTTGTATATATTATGGCGGGCTGTAGCCTTAGAGGGTTTATTTATTTATTTTTTTAAATACAGTTAATACTTTTCTCTCTTTCTTTTTTAATCTAAAGAGAAGACTGTGTTCAGTGGTTGTGGGTGATATTATATAAAAATATTTGAAAACCTATTTTTACTAAAAGAACAAACGGATATGAGGAGCATTTGGGTAATGAAAGGAGGCTTGGGTTCTGGTTCCAGCTGTGTCTCATCTCCTGGGCCAGTCATTTAGTGCTTTTAGGTCTCCCTTTCCTGATGTTTGAAGTACTGTGTGAGATTTAGGAAAGAGAATCTCTGGAATGAATCTCCGGGCTTAAAAGCTATGATTCAGAGACATTGTGTGGTTTTTTTTTGTGTGTGTTTTTTTTTAATAAGAATTTCTTCAGCAGACAATTGAACAACAGTTTTGTAGAAGATATTATGTACAATTGTGAAATGTTGTGGTCCAGGAGTCAGAATTCTGTCTCTGCCACTTTCAAATCTATTACCTTGGTCAAGCTGTTTCTTCATTCTGAGTCCTAGTTTCACAACCATTAAACATGAGGTTGGCCCTAACTGGTTTGGCTCAGTGGATAGAGCATCAGCCTGCAGACTGAAGGGTCCCAGGTTCGATTCTGATCAAGGGCATGTACCTTGGTTGTGGGCGCATCCCCAGAAGGAGGTGTACAGGAGGCAGCTGATTGATGTTTCTCTCTCATCAATGTTTCCAGCTCTCTATTCCTCTCCTTCTCCCTTCCTCTCTGTAAAATATCAATAAGATATATTTTTAATCATGAGGTTGATAATATATATGTTAGGGTTGGAGTATGGTTTAAGTCACACCAGTTGATATGACATAAAATCACTAAGTCTCAGTTATTTCTTGCTCTTCGAAGATTATAGGATGGTGAAAGGAGCCAAAACTCTTTCCACTTTGAGTCATCCACTATTTAACACGGAGTTTTCCAGGTCTCTGAGAAGGCAACAGGCAGGGTGGAAAAGACTTACATCACCTCTGCTCAGATTTCATTGGCAAAAACTAGCCCTGGACCATATTTAGCTCTAAGAAAGATTCATAGAAAATGTAGTCATGTTGGGCAGACAATTCCTAGAAGCAGCTCTGCTATGGGAGGGAAGCACACATTTTGTATAGCTATCTCTACTACAGGTTGTTGGGAAAAATTTAAATGAGTCCCTATGTGTAAAGTGCCTAGTCCAACATAGAGACAGAAAAAAGTTAAAACATGGTAGGTATGAAAAGATGAAAAAATAGTAAAACTTTTGGTTGGAAATATATATACATTTTGGCTGGAATATACATATATTTATATTCTATAGGCTAAAAAGTGATATTAGAGATTAAAGTACAATGGGACATTATATTCAATTCCTATTGTTGTTGTAACAAATTACCAGAAATCTAACAACTTCAAAGAACAGAAATGTATTGTTTTACAGTTCTGGAGGTCAGAACTTTGAAATGGGTCTATAGGGCTAAGGTCAAAGATCAGCAGAGCTATGTTTCTTCTGGAGGTTCTAGGGAAGAATCTATTCCTTGACTTTTCTATCCCCTGAGGGCTGCCTTCATTCCTTGGCTCACGGCCTTATCTCTCCAAACTCTGCTCCTGTTGTCATATGTCTTCTAACTCTGATCCTCCCACCTACCTCTTATAAGAACCCTTTTTTGATCTCATCTGCAAAATCACTTTGCCTCGTAAGGTAATATAGTCACACATTCTGGACATTAGAATGTGGGTGCCTTTTGAAAGGAGAGAGATTATTTTGCCTAGCATGGACACCAAAGGAAGTAGAGACATTGGTGATAACTTAGAATTTGGAGAGTGACATGCACTTGAAAACCAGTACTATCTTTTGATAGCTACATGACTGCAAATTTTGCCTCACTTTTCTCTTCTGTAAGATGGGGATGGCAATAGTAACTCCCTCATAAACTTGTAAGAATTTCAGAGTCAGTATGTGTAAATTATCTGGCCCATAGTAGTTGCTCAGGAAGGAGATCCATTGCTCTTTTACTATATCATCATATATTCTAGAGCCCATATCCCCTCTTTATGACCCTAGGATCCTCTAACATCAATGTTGAAGCAGCATGTGTACCATGGCGACTTTGTACTATGAGGGTACAAAGAGATGATCAATCAAATTTAGCATATTGACCTCCTTTTGGAAGAAAAACAGATTAATAAATTTTAAGGAATTTGTACTCACAAAAACTGAGCAATATGGTTTTTCTGCTATGTCTAATAACCCCTATATTCTAGGATGTTGTCATGGTCTGAGTTTTCTGAGGACAGTGGTTTTACTGTATACTTGTTTCTCCAGGAAACCATTTGGCAGGGAATAAGAAAGCTGGAGCATTTTCTCCCATGAGATACATAATTAGACAAATTGGTCTCAAGAATTTGGCCACACAGTGTGCAAGAGTAGGAATGATTTCCTGGAAAGCTCTCTCCTAACTCAAGAGCACCAGAACTTTAGGACCAAACAACCAGCCCTAGTCCCACCCACCCACACCTCTTTTAAATTCTTGCCACAGCTATAAAATGTTATTTCTAGTTAGAGAACTCTTCTAGCTGGCATCCTACCATACACCAAAAGATTTGTAGTTGAAAGTTTATCATAAACAATTTGGCTCCAAAAAACTTTGATTATGTCAGTGTTAATTGTTAGGATCTAATAATCTAGAATGGCTTCAAAGTTCCTAAATTTTCTCATTAGCAAAATAATTATAATAATATGTGAAAGAACATCTCCATTATAACATGGGGACGCCCCCTCCCAAGGTTAATCAGATGTCAGAAGTCTTAAGAGTGGTTCTTTGGTATGTTCAAAGAAAGCTTTATTACACAGGAGGGGAAGTCCCAAGGTGAGAGGCAAGGGGGATGGGTCCAGAAGAGAGAGTGTAGCATTTGTAGAGAGGAAGTTCTGCTAGTGGGAGGAGAGCCCACCCTCTGGAATGAAATTTGAAAGAGGTAGTAACAACACACATGAACTTATGGGGTGGAAGTAAAAGAATGTGAACCTTATTGTACAGTTAGTTGACAGACATAGGCAGAGTTGAGACTTAGTGTTTACTGGCATTAAATCAAATGTCACTGGAAGTTTAAATTTCTTTCCTATGCTCTTTGCAATTCATGCAAGATATTTGGGTTAATACAGCAACCTCCCAGGTTTCCTGTCAATAAATGTATACTCCAGAGAGCCCAGATTTGCAAAGCCAACCTAAAACAATAAGGCCAGCAATTGTTATTACAGCTCCCAGACAGATTGTGAAGAGTCACGTGCTCAGGCCAGGAGAAGAAATAGATAGCCAGGAGAATAAATCAGTGGAGTTCAGGGAATCTATAGAAATATTTTAGTAATTATGTTGATAATTTTGGTTTATTGTTTTATTTGTTAAACTCCTTTGCAGAAATTTCTTGTGTTATTGACCCACATGTAGTGGAGGTGTCCTTCAAGGCACATACTGCACTTTAGGATGCCAGTAATTAGTCTAGTATCAGATACCATAGCAACCAGAGAGTTATGACTTTTATTAATGATATCTAGGGCTTGGGCTGTTTGATGTATGTGGCCTTCAGGGAGTTGTGACTTTCTGTATGACCTTGTCTGTGTGGCCTCTTTGAGGTGAGTCTGTGTTATAGATAGATCTATGATAGGATCAAATGGGACAATGCCTATTTTCCATAATAACTGGATCTCTTATGGAATAGTCCAATTCCTAAGTACATGCACATTAAGAACAGTGGCAGTTGTATAGGCTATTCTTCATGCCATCTCATGGGAGGAGGAGAAAGGACAGCATTATGTTTGCCTGCCAGGCATGGGAAGGTTTGGGCTATTTGAGGAGCTAGGTCAAAGATCTCAACAGATTGCTAATTTAAGGACCTTGAGAGACACTGGACATCTATCTAATTCTCAGGTTGAATTATGCATCTGTATTGAAGAGATAATAATCAATAAGCTTCTAGTTATAAGACAAACAAGTACCAGGGATGAGGTGTACAACATGATGGCTATAGTTAACATTACTGTGTGGTATATATGAAAGTTATTAAGGGAGTAAATCCTAAGAGTTTTCATCACAAGAAAACACACACGTTTTTCTTTTTATTTTTTTGTGTTAATATAAGAAAATTGGTATTAACTAACTTATTTCAAAATATATGTACGTCAAATCATTATGTCATATACCTTAAACTTATAGTGTTGCATGTCAATTATCTCAATAAAACTGAAAAAAAATGTGAGACACACACACACACACACACTTAAAAAAAACTAGCAAGTGGCATACCAATGCAAAGTAATACTATTATTTTGTAGCTAAATACATACTTATTCAGTGAATAGCAGGTGCCACTTTGTCTTGCCTGGCATGAATGGTGAATGAATGATGCAAAGAGAAAGTTTTAAAAACTATATTAGGAAATAGATTGCAGAAAGATACTAGGATAAATGAGATATGGGAGACAGACATGCAGAGTGGGGAAGAGAGACAGCAGGAGAGAGAAAGAGATTCATTCTATAAGATGGCTATAAGCAGAAGAATAATTGCTACAAAAGACAGAATCATGCTGCTTCTCACTGGAGCAGAGGAAGAACTAGATGGAGGAGGTGGGAACTCTTAACCTTTCTCCATTGTACTTAACAATTTCCTCTAAAGCCTCTTGTTGAGTTTGTCATTTTTTAAACATTAACATTTATTCCTTTTTAAAATTCTTGAGATAATCATAGTAATTATTCTGAGGCTACAATCTACATAATAAATGTAATAGGACTGACTGCATGCACTTCAGAGCAGAACCAAGGTTAAACATTTAAGTCATACTTTCTTGTTTTTCTCAGCTAGTGGTAAATATTAACACTTATCTGTCATGCTTTGTACAAAAGGCCATTTATCTGATATTATGTGCTGTTGAATGAACAATGGAAGAATGAATGACTATTGGATAAATTAACCTATTCATTGGCCATTGCTATGGATATTTCTATGTTAGACAGTAATGTCTACCCAGAAGTTGGAGATACCAAGAAAGAATATTTGACCACATTTTGGAAGCAGGCAATTTTCGGCAGCCCATGAAAAACAAAAGGACAATTTTAATCACAAGTTCTGGTGAATCGTGCTGCCAAGAACTCACAGAAGTTTGTAGATTGTTCAGATCTGGGTGGCTTTTTAAGACCATACCACAGGATTGTGAATGTTCATTGGTGTGACTTGAATATATGAGGAGGGAAGGGGTAAACATGATACAAAGCAGATTCTTGTCTTGAGATAACTTACATGTTGTTGGAAAAAGAAGACATATATTTTGAACAATAAGAGTGAACTTTAAGTCTGGAGCCAAATTGAGGTCAAAGGGAGTGGGAGTCAAAATGGAAGTTCTGAGATCAGGCTCAGTGTAGATAGTGAGAAAAGGATGAAAATTGCTGTCACAAGACCCCAGAGCCCCAGTTAGGTAAACAAATGATTTGTGTAATTTGGATTGAAACCTCAGGTTTGGTTTTGTTTTTTATCAGTACAAAGGGGTTAATAATGTATACCCTGCTTACTTGCTAGACTGCTCTGTAAATCACACAAGGTCATCTATGTGAATGTGTTTTGTTGGTAGAAAAGTGCAGCAAATGATCGTTAATACAGATGGACATTGAAGGATGACTTTTAAGACTGGTAAAAAGATAAGGTAGAATGTTCTACAGCAGTGGTCAGCAAACTGCAGCTTGTGAGCTGCAATTTGCCTCTCTGTTGACTAATAAGTTTGCCAACCACTATCCTACAGCAGTGAATAGTAGAAAATTTGAAGGTAAAAAGTTATATGGGAGAGTGAAAATCCTGGCCTCATCAAAGCATTCAGTATAACATCTATTATAGGGGACATGTCATGCTAAAACATTTTTTACCGTTTATCTAAAATTTAAATTTAATTGTGTGTCCTGTATTTTTATTTCTAAATCTGGCAACCCTCCCAAGGCTTCCCCATTTCTGCTGCCAAAATCCATCTCATGTCTCAAGGCCAAAAGCTTTTTATTCCACTAGGTTTTCTGTTTCTCCTGGTTATACAAGATGAGGGAAGAACTGTATCACTTAGCGTTTAAGAGTTTAGGCTCTAGAGCCAGGACAGTATGGATCAGTGGTTGAGTGTTGACCTATGAAACAGGAGGTCATGGTTCTATTCCTGGTCAGGCATATGCCCAAGTTGTGGGCTCCATCCCTAGACTTGCAAGAGGCAGCCAATCAATGATTCTCTCTCATGGTTGATGTTTCTATCATTCTCTCTACCCCTTTCTCTATGAAATCAATAAGAAAAAAACTTTTTTAAAGGACAGGTGCATAATGTAAGCAAAGAGATGGGAATTCTAAGAAAGAAACAAAAAGAGCATGAATAGATATAATATATGCATGTGATCTTTTCTCCTTTTTCCTTACCTGAATTTTATTTTTTTCTTCAGAAAATGTGTTTATATAATGAATACATTATAGAAAATCAACAGTAGTAAGAAATTGTTTTGTTTTACTTTTAAAATATTAGCTTGTTGCTAATTGAGGCCTCAATTACCTTAGATAAAATAGGTCAATCGAATGTCAGGGATTTCATACAGTTCAATGTATTGGGCAGCCTTCTTTGGCCATTGAAAGCAAAGCATGGAATGCAGCTTATTTCAAGAGGAGACAACGTCCTCACTCCTCAGCCTTTATTGCCTTTCTACTTCTTTACTTTATCTTCTGTCTCCAAGGATAATTTCAAACAACCTCACATTCACAAAACTCTTGTTTAAAATTGTCGTATTGATTGCTTGTGGGCTTTATGTTCCCATTTCAATTGCCCTGCTGTAATGTTTAGGGTGCATTGTGCCTCATAAATCTAGAGGTAAAACAGAAGACTAAATGCCTACTGTTCTAAGAATTCAATCACACACACACACACACACACACACACGCACATGCACGCACATACAGGTAAAATTAAGTTCTATTCCAACAATTATGACAAAAAGAACATGTCAGTGCAGCAAGCAGAGCAGCAACATTTTAATGTAGCTTTAAACACGTATTAGGTATATTCTCCAATCCCATGATTCGAGTAGAAAAGATGAAATTCCATACGAGAGTCCTACTAATTCATTAGCTGAGAGAGCTCCCAGTGCAACGAGGCAGTGCTCCAATGCCAGATCAGAGCAGAAGAGAAAGAAGAGGAAATAATAGGGCCTAATCTTAGGACAGTGATTAGTACAGACATTAGGAATGCTATTAGCAATGGAACACCCAATTAATATTAGCTGAAACAAATATAGGTATTTATGTTTTTCATATAATAATAAATTTGAGGTAGATGATTGCTAGTATGGGCCCAGTATCAATAAATGCCTTCTTATCCCTTTACTCTGCTATGCTTAGCCTGTTGTCTTTTTGTCCTTACCCTTGATTTGTCATGGGTACAGCATAGCCCTGTAGCTTCTCACAACTACAAAGTTTTGTCTGGCACATAGTAGGTTCTCACAAATGTTAGTGCCTTTCCTGACCAATTTTTAGTCCTTGGTGTAGGGCAGTGATCAGCAAACTGCAGCTTGCGAGCCACATGTGGCTCACAAGCTGTGGTTTGCCGCTCTGTTGACTAATGAGTTGCCGACCACTGGTGTAGGGTATGAAAGAGTAAGGAGAGATCCACTTCCTCTTTGCTTACTCACCAGGTATACTTCTCTAAGAGGAGAATTTGACTCACTTACCTCTCAGTATGATGTGGCCCTATTGGGCAGATGTCCTACCAGGCTCCCTCACAGGCAGGGGACTTCTTACTACATGGTCCAGTCAGCCATGGTTGAGATATCAGGGCCACAGAAGTTCATACAGAGGACAGCTGAGCCCTCTGGGCTTCTTTCTTAGGAGGTAGCTGTGTACACAGGCTCCTGACATCTGAGTCTTCAGAGATTCCTCCTGCAAACTGTGCCCAGTGGAGTGAAGTGTATTAGTGGAAAAACCATTCACAAGAATGAGAGGAATAATGATCTATGGAAAGCTACTAGCATTATTAAATCAGAAGTGACATTGTCTGTTCTTCCATTCATTCAACAGATTTTTTTTTTGAACACTCAGTATATCTCAGGCACTATTCTTGATATAGCAGTGGATTTAACAAACAAAATCCTCATCCACTGTATGCAAAGCGCGCGCGTGCGCGCGCGCGCGCACACACACACACACACACACACACACACACACACACCAATCCTTTCTTCACCCTCCTCTGCCTGTTTGTTCTCTAGGAGATTGCCCATTGTAGACTTCACCACCAGGGCTATTTTGCCTTCTAGCTTCTGGTGGGCTTTGGCCAATGGAAGGTATAGTAGGAGATTGGAAGTTGAGAGGTGAAAGGAATCAGGGTATTTCTTCTCCTCATTCCCAGGGCTTTGGCCCAGGGGTTCTGGTCATCCCTCTAGACAACAAGTTCCCAGTAGGCAACCCCTCTTCCATGGCCCCAGCTCTCACTGAGACTTGAGCACTTATCTCTCTTCTTGTTCCTACAGTTCTAAGTGTGGTAACATCTTCCTACCACTCCTAGTCTAGGGGTCCTTCAATAGTCCTTATTGCTTGGCTCTCTCATTCTATAAGGATTCCCTTAATTCAAGTCTCTTGAATCATCAGAATTGCATTCTGTTTCTGCTAGGATGCTGACTCAAGAATAGTTATATAATTTGCCTAGTGCAAAGTGAAGATGAGGGACCCCTATTCAAAAAGCAAGAAAAAAAACTTGTTAAAGATACTAAAATATAAAGCTTTTTCCTTAAAATATTTTTATTGATTATAAAATCTAATAAGAGTGATACATGAGTAATACATAAACTTACATATTGAAAAATAATATTTCTGGTGTCAAATTTTTATGTAATATAAATAATATATTAATGCTATAGCTTGATCATAAAAAATTTCTGGATCACTTTTCTGCAAATTATTTTATTATGTCATCTAAATTTATATTTTTAACAACTTTATTTCAATAAATAAAATTAAAAAACATCAATCACTTGCAAGATTGCAAATAATGTTTGATAATTTTTAATTTTGAGAAGGGTCTTTCTGCTGATGCAGCTATGACTAAACTGTTGAGTATTTTATAGGCTGTAGCAACATTGGGATAAATTTTAGTCAAATTATATTGAAACTAATGGCCCAGTGCACGAAATTTGAGCACATTAAAAGGGGGTTAATTAGAGGAAATAATTTAATATTGCTATTTTCCCCTTCTCTATAATAGAAGTGTCAGGGATGAAAGAAAATTAATAAAATGTATATGAAAACCTTCCTCCTGTCAGAGTCTGGGGTGCACCACAGGACCCAGAGTCAAATCCCTGCCCACCCCACATGTGCCTCAAAATCGCATGAGACCCAGACTCAGCTGCCGGCCCCCTCCCCCCTAATTGGGCTAGATCCAGACCCAGCTAGTCCCACCCTTCTCAAGACCCCCTGGGCAGGGGACATAGCCTCAGGTCCCTTGTCCTGGCACCAGCCAGATGTGGCCTGAGGCTCCCCAGCCAGATGTGGGCAGGGGGTGTGTCTTGAGGTCCTCCATCAAGCCTCACTGGGTGGGGAGCATGGCCTGAGATCCCCCATCAAGCCCCACTGAGTGGGGGGCATGTCTTCAGGTGCCCCTTTAAGCCCCACTGGCAAGGGGCAAAGCCTCAGTCCCCTGTCAAGCCCAGCTGTGCGAGGAGCATGGCCTGAGTTCCCCCAACACAGCACTGGGTATGCATCTTGAGGTCCCCTTTCAAGCCCCATTGAGTGGGAGGCATGACCTGAAGTCCCTTGTCAAGCCCAGCTAGGCAGGGGGGCTCAGGGGACCTGAGGTCACCCAGTCTGGCCCTGGGTTGGGGGGCTCAGCTTGAAGTCCCCTGTGAAGCTCCACCTGGTGAGGGTTGTGGCCTGAATTCCCCCAACCCAGTACTGGGGATGCACCTTGAGGTTCCCTGTCAGCCTCGCTGGGTGGGGAGCATGGCCTGAGGTCTCCTGTCAAGCCCAGCCAGGCAGAGGGGGTATGGCTTCAGGTCCCCTGGCCTGGCGCTGGAGCAGGGGACATGGCCTGAGGTCCCCTGTCAAGCCCTGCTGGATGCAGGATGCAGCCTGAGATCCCCTGTCAAGTCTCATGTGGGTGGGGGAGGAGAGAGTGTAGCCTCAGGTCCCTGCTAATTGCTCATGAAGGCTTCTTATGGGAACTTGGCCTCAGCTATGGAGGCAGCCATCTTTGTGATGGAGTGATGGTCAATTAGCATATTTCTTCTTTATTAGATAGGATATAGATTTTATTACACTTAAACCTGTTGATTCACATTAAATAATTTTTCTAAAATGATTTAACCCTTCTTAAAATGAATTCTGTATAAACCTACATTTAATTTTAAATGTAAATTTACCCAATGGTATTTTGTTTCTCTTGACTTTCTTTAACTTATGGAGATTGTATAAGAAACTGAAAGTAACTTCATGGTTTAAATAAAGTTCAAATTGCCTGTTTATGCATCCTATCACTGTATCTTCAATTAAAAGAAAAAAATTTTTTAATTATCTTCCTTGTTAATAATAGGCTCATCTGAAGCTTCATATGAAATTGATATTCTTTCTATCAGATGCAACAATCTTTATAAGTTAACTAGAGGCCCAATGCACAAAAATTCTTGCAAGAATGGCCCTTCCTTCCCCTGACTGCTGGCACCAATTTCCCATACTGCCCAAAGGCCCAGACAGCTGGGGTGGTGCAGAATGCCTATGTCCTATCCCACCTCCAGCCACTCAGCACCTGTGTATGCAAATTAATCCACCATCTTTGTTTGGTTAATTTTCATACTCACTCCTGATTGGCTTCATGAAAGTATAGTCAATTTGCATCTTACTCTTTTATAAGTGTAGACTAGAGGCTTTTGCACAAAATTTGTGCACAGGTAGGGTCCCTTGACCTGGCTGGCAATCAGAGCCAATCTGTGGGGTGACTAGCAGGGCGATTGGGGGAGGGAGGTCCACTGGCATTATACTCTTTTGTTAGTGTAGACTAGAGGCTTTGTGCACAAAATTTGTGTACAGGTAGGGTCCCTACACCTAGCTGACAATCAGAGCCAATCTGTGGGGTGACTGGCAGGGCGATCGGGGAAGGGAGGTCCACTGGCACCTGCCAAAGCTGGCCTGGGGTCTGAAGGCTGGGGGAAACTCCTGAGTTGAATATCTGCCCCCTGTTGGTCAGTGTGCATCACAGCAACCGGTCGTTCCACCAATTGTTCAGCCATTTGGTTGATTTACATATTAAGCTTTTATCATATAGGATGTTTATTTCTAAACTTATAAATATTTATTTTTGTAATACTGCAGCTATTTTCAAAAGTGAAGAATTATAGTAACTTCCTGATATGCTTTATTATCATTTCAGTATATATATGTTTATTTTATAATTATTTGTTGACAAAGCTTACTGTCTGAGCATCAGCAAGTTCAGTCTTGGTGCTTAGGCTGGAAAGTTAATACTTGTGCAAAGCCTTAATAACAAGCCCAGGAATATGTAGGCAGGGCAGCATCCCACAGCGGTTCTGGAGGGGCTTCCCAACTCGGACTCTCTCCTCTCTCCTACACCCATGGCCCCTGCTGCATCTGTACCAATGTTGTCACCACCGCCAAGCAGAGGTTCATCCAGAGCCTACACTGCTTCAGTCCAAAGTGCACTGGACTGCCCCATGGTGTGCTCATGCACACCAAATGTTAAGGACAACTGTGCATGTGACCACTGCTGCTGGACCACAGTTGCAGACATGTGCTATTGTCCAGAGTATCTTTTCTGCACAAAATTTGTGCATAGGTAGGGTCCTCTGTGCATACTCCACTGTCACATTGCACTTCACTTTCAGCACACAAATTCAAAGATACAAGTATTAAGAATTTCAAGACAGCAATAGTCGAGGATTAAACAGAACCTGAGTATGAGGCACTGTTCTACAACTTAGGTCACATTTCAATGAAGTCAGCCCTGGTCCAACATGTACGGTTCATGAGATTTATATTCTAGTAGTAGATGCTGAAGGTGAACAGGTAAACAGGGAAATGTATATTAAAATACTGGTAGCAATAATGAAGTATTATAGAGAATAAAACAGGGTAAAAAGACAGCCAGAGGCTGAGATGCATCTACTAGTGAGGGTGTTTAAGAAAGGCCTCTCTGATAAGATGACAATGAGAAAAGATAGAAAAGAATTGAGAGAGTGAGTCCTGGTCATGCCTGGGAGCAGAGCATTCCCTGCATAGGGCAGAGCAGATGCGCACTCTGAGATGGGAACATGCTTGGGGAGTTCAGGCAAAGCAAGAGAAGCAGTGTGCCAGGAGGACAGACAGTAAACAGGAGGAGAATAGAGGGAAGTGAGGTCAAGAGAGGTCAATGGGGCCTGCCTGAACTTTGGATTTTATTGTAAATGTGTGGGACATTGGAGAGCTGAGAACTGGGACCAGATGAGATCAGGAGGTGAGTGGAAGGCAGGAATGCATGAAGTTCTTCCCTACACCCTCACTGATGCCATGCTCCTCCTCTCTCATTGCATCATTCATTGCCTCCTTCTTCATAGTCTTCTCCCAGGTCTTCAAAGACATTTTTCTCTCCTAGAACCTTCCTCATGCTGGTCTTTTTGCCAGGACATTCTCTGACTGCTTTTCTCTTAGTGGACACTTCCTGAACCTTCTGGTCTCAGCTTAAACATCACCTCCTCTATTCCATGTATCTCCCCAAGATTATGCCTCAGCTCTTTTCAAACTTCCTTCATGACATTGACTTATATCTGTATTATCTATTTTCTTACTTGACTACAATTTGCAGTTTTTGTTTATTTGTTTATTTATTTTTTGTCTCTTTCCCCAAGTAAATGTGGAATGTTTGAGGGCAGGGACTACTATATCTTTTTGTCCCCCATTATTCACAGTGCCTGGTAAATGCTGGTGATGAGTAACCATTTGCCCCATGAATGGACCCCTCCTCTTAATCTTGGGGCTTGGCAATTCTGCTCCTTTGCCTGAAATTATGAAATTTCATTCTCAAATTGTCATGTAACAAGTGTATATTCAGCTTCCACGTCTTAGCTGCATCCTTGCCTTCACTGAGGTAAGGCTTACATGTCACACACACCCACACATACACCTTCACACTTCCCTGATCCATCTATTGTTTCTTCGTTGTGTTTCCAACACACTTCACCCCTACCTGTCAAAGCACCCATCACATTGTATAACATTGTGATATAATGATCTTTTTACATCTTTGTCTCTTTTAATGCTGTAAGCACCTTGACGGCCGAGAACAAATCCAGCTCACTTTGGCAATCCCTGCTTCTAGCGTTGCCCTAGCACAGTGGTTGGCAAATGAGTTTTGCCAACCACTGCAGCTCTGTTGACTAGTGAGTTTGCTGACCACTGTCATATACTACCCTTTACCTCTTTGCACACAATATGTCACAATTGCCTAATTCTCACAGCTTCCAACTACATGGTAAAGTTAGTCTACTCCAGTGGTTGGCAAACTCATTTAGTCTACTCCAGTGGTTGGCAAACTCATCAGTCAACAGAGCGGCCAACTAAGGCGGCTTGTGAGCTGCGGTTTGCCAACAACTGCCCTAGCATATGGAAGTGACCCATATGTGTTTGGGAAACAAATATAGATGCTTCTTAAAAACTTCTTTATGTATGGCCTGCTTGTACAGTCAGATCAAATATTACTCACATGCAGTTCTATTAGCATGGTGTTATTTACATAGTTTTATGATTTTTTAATGTAAATTTAAATGCAATAATAACACTCTTGTGCTCTTAGAGTCCCTCTTCCATTTGATATCCCATCATACCTCTTCCCCAATTGTGAGAGAGCATGGTATGTATTTGCAAAGCTGCAGACCCAAAGAGAAAAAGTGCTGATTCACAAAGACACCATGTTGGCTCCCGGTGTCCTTATTAACCAAGATTTATTACTGAGCAGATCTGGAGTGGAACTGTGGGAAGCCAAAAATGGAAGGAAGCTCCACTTGGTGTCAGCTCTGAGAGTAGACAGCCTGGCATTTTTTTATATAGTGAGGCCACTGTCTCACGGGCGAGGCAACAATTATCCTCAGGCTGGCAGCCAGAACCTAATTTTGACTCTGCCCAGCCTGGCAGATGGAGCTGGTGTTTCACAAGGTGGGCTTATTAAATTCATCAGAGATGAAGGCTGCTGCTCAGAGTGGTAAGTTCAGAGAAGGGTCTGCAGCTCACTTTAACCCTTCACACTCTGATTCTCCTGTCTCATGCACAAGACTTGGTGATCCTATGACAAAACCCTCTTCCCAGTTGTCTCTCTCTGTCTCCCGCTCTAAGAAGCACACACACAGCATATAAGTCATTTTATATGCATCGTCTTACTTTTAACCTCAGGACAGCTCAGGGAGGTAGGCATTGCATCCCCATTTTACAGATCAGGATACTGGGCCCCCACTAGGTAAAAGGACTTGCATAAAGTAGGGCCTTAGCCAGGATTTGAGTTCCTATTTGTTGATATGAGCATGCTGATATATGTCCAAAATCATTCAGAAGTGATTGAGAGCAAATATTTGTGTCTGAATGTATACATTTGTGTAGGAACATACATTATCTGGGAAAAAAAATCTCCTGCCTTGGCATTGTAACTTAAACATTTTAAGTGTAAAATTAAAAACTTAAAATCATAGACACAAAAAAGTATGGGTTTAGAGGGACCTTAAAGATTATCTAGATTATCACCCTCATAGGACAGAGAGAATAAGATGGTCACAGACCTACTATGGAATATCTAACTCAGCTTTCTTGATTTCCAGTTTGAATGCCCCCAGAATAGGACTCCTACTGGAAACCCCTTTTTCCAGTTCTCAGCTGGGTTATAACCCAAGTCTGACCTGGTTTTCCCATTTGTTCCCTTTTCTCATTCAATGCCTCAGCACCTAGCATAAAGACAAGATCCTTTCTCTCAATCCCAACCTCCATCCAACACAGGTGTGCTATCAACAGATGATGAGCCAGACTTTTGATCATGCAGGTTCTATCGGGTGAAAAACTGAGGGGTCACCAGAACTGGTGAGGGAAGCACAGTTCATGCCCCAGGCTGATAGGAAACTAGGCCCTCCTACGGCCCCCCCAAAGCCAAGTCAATCTCTTTTTATTGCTTCTAAACATATCAAAGGGATTTGATATACAACCACTCAGGATAAACAAAACCTTCTTGCTCAAATAAAATAGATTTTATGAGATCTCCTGGGTCGCCTCTGTGGCTGGTGGTGGGAGGCTGAGCTCCAAAATCTGTGCAGCTGAGCCCAACACGCAGGCCCTAAACTCAGAGGCCCCCTCCTTACCCCAAAGAGAATAGGCCTCTGCATAACCACAAGCCCAGCTCCGCTTCCTCTCAAAGCACAGAAAGGGGGGAAGCGCACATGAGAACAGATGCCAGAACCCATTGCCGGAGTCTGTTTTCCATCAAGCAGAGAAGATTGAACATGTTTACCAGTTTACAAGCAAAATGATGGCAGACTCCTTTGGAATCAGCTCAAATTGCACCTCAATGATTTGTTCTCTCAACCCCTGAAGCAATATGCATCTCCGCCTCTTCTGCTTGCCCCCTAGGGTTCTTTTTTTTTTTTTTTAACAAATGAGTTTATATGTCTTTATGGCTCTTTCTTTATACATCTTTTATGACACAATGTAACTTAATTATCAACCACAGTCAGACACACATTTCCACTCTCAGTCGCTCCTGAATGGTTTGGTGCATATAAGCATGCACAAATCAACAAATAAGAGTTTGAATCCTGGCTAAGCCCCTTCCTTGTGCAAGTATTTTAGCCTAGTGCAGGCCCAGTAAATACAGATTGTAAGGCCTACCTCCCTGAGCTGTCCTGAGGTTTCCTTTGGCAAATACCACCTATAAAGTGAATTGCATGTCATTTGACACTCGGTGAGGTATTCAGTCAATGTTTTGCTGGCCATACCAGTCTCTCTCTTTATGCAGGCATGTAATCCATATATGGAAACTCACAGTCAGAAGTATTTCAGAAGTCAACATGTTCATATTTTTAACACCTGCATTGAGTCTGAGGCAGCATGCCATTCATTTAACATATTGATAGTGTTCATTGAGCTGTCTGAAGACATGGCCTCTGTTTAGATAAATGGAATGAAGTCTGTAATCAGCTTCAAATCAATTGGGTCAAGTTTGCTGTCAAACAAGTGTAAATTTCTGAAAAAGCTTTCTGTTTCAGAGTCCTTTGGACTTTGGAACTATGGCTAAGGGATCATGGACCTTGCATTATGATTATTGGTAAAGACATTGAATCCCCACGAGATTTAAAGGCAGGTTTAGCATTTGTTTTCCTTAGTGCCTGCCTCATAGCAGAAACTCAATAAGCCTTTTTGAATGACCAAGTAAATGAAAGAAAGGATGTTTCTTCTTTTCTCCATCACTCACAGATGGGATTAGTCTTTGCTCCTCTCTACTTCACCTCCTGCACACAGACATTTGATTAGACACGGAGGAGTGGGGGAGTGGTTGTAGAAAAGAGAGACAATGTAGGGGAAATGTTTAAAAGAGAAAAATAACTATCATTAATATCTTTGTAGAGAAAGGAGACTCTATTGCAAACACAAAATAAGAACATGTTTTTATTTTTACAAGGAATATTTATAAAACAAAAAAGAGTGTTTGTAAATCTAAAAATAAGAGACCAAAGATGAAAAGAGTTGGAAATACCATCAGCAAAACATGTGCACAAGAAAAGTGCATACCTTCTGGCTGAACTATGAATAAAATGTATCTGGTCATTTTGATGTCGCCAGATATTATGAGATAAATATTTTAAGAAAAATGGAGGAAGCAAAGTTTGTGTTTTCGAAGAAGAGAATAAAGGAACTGAATTTGCATTTTCCATAACAGGAAGGCAAGGCATAATCTCTAAAGTGGAGAAGTAGTAATGTAACAATATTATTGAGAAACATGGAAATAATAACCAAAGAAACTGCTACAGGGGTTCAAAGCAGTTCCCTCTGGGCTTAGGAATGATTTGATGGATACGAGTGAGTATAACAAGTCAGTTTGTTTACCTTTACTAAGATTTGTGGAATTAACTTTTAAAACCATGACCAGTCCTGCCGGTGTGGCTCCTGTTGGTGATTGAGCATCCACATATGAACTAGAAGGTCACAGTTTGATTCCCAGTCAGGCATATGCCTGGATTGAGAGCTCAGTCTCTAGTATGGGACATGCAGAAGGCAGCTGATCAATAATACTCTCTCATCATTAATGTTTCTATCTCTCACTCCTCTCTTCCTCTCTGAAATCAATAAAAATATATTTTAAAAGTAAATAAAATATATCATTTTTAAAAACCATCCTATATAATAAAGATGTAATATGTAAATGGTTGCTACGCCGTGAAGCATAATGACTGACCACATAACGACGGGATCATGGATCAGCAGGTAGGTGGGGCAGCGAGTTACAATAGGGCTGTGGAGAGCTACAGGAGGGAGCAGGGCAGCAAGCCATAAGGGGAGCAGAGGAGTGGAAGGAGCTACAGGAGGCCGGGGAAGTTGGTGAAGAACTAGAAAGGGCAGGGCAACAAGCTATGGGGTAGAGTGAGATGAGGGTAGTGTGGGGGAGCTACAGGAGGGCGGGGCAGCTGGAAGAGAGCTTTTGGAGGGCAGCAGCTACTGGCAAGCTACTGGTGCACGGATTCCTGTGCAGGATACTAGTGTTTACATAATTTTTTAAATTGAAATTGACTTTTTAAATGAGTAAATGTACAGTGTCTAGCACAAACAAATTATGTATTTATATAATACTAGAAGTCCAATACTCAGATTTGTGCACCAATGGGGTCCCATGGCCTGGCCTGCAAGGATGGAGCCAAAACTGGCTCTCTGACATACCCTAAGGGGTCCCAGATTGCAAGAGGGCAGTTCTGGGGTGACACACCCCGGAATCAGACTCCCTCCTCTCTGGTTCGAATTGCATCATTTGAGAATGCAGCTGACAAGTCACTGCAGCTTGGCAGCTCCTTCATTGAGTGTCAGTGCAAGTCATAGCTACCTGTTGGAGCATCTGCCCTATGGTGGTCATTATGTGACATAGCTACTGGTCAGACAGTTGCTTAGGCTTTTATATAGAGAGATTATAATTATTTTTCTATTCTTCTTATTGTATGATTCATTCTTATTATTTAACTCTATGAATATTGTTTATAACATTCTAGGAAGCATTTCTTTTTAAACACACTTTCCTGTATGTCAGCAAAAACACTTAACAGAAATTTTATAAGGCATATTTTGCAGTGAGAATGAACTAGGCATCCTGCCCTCTTTGTGACAAACCCACCTCCATCCCATAACTGATGAAACTAAGTATAGGCCATGTTCAACTCCACTTGCTTAGCCAGGGTCCGGAGTGAGCTGATCTGGTCAAGGAAAGCAGGAAAGCCACTGTCTTACTGTTATGGATCCAATGCACCTGCTGTGGATGAGAAACCAAGGAGAGAACCTGCACAGCTTTAGGCACATACACTTAATTTACTTCCCTGGTCTTTTCAAGTGGCAACTCATTAACACCTGAAGGCTGGCATTTTACATTCTAATTGAATGTATATTCGAGTAATGAGATTTGTGTTCTGGCTGCTTCTCTGGGGAAAAATAAAAACTGGAGAAAAACGGAAGAAAAGCAGACGACTTTCTGGAAGAAACAAAAAGTAAGCCATACTATTAAACTCCTTAGAATATTAACTTACCAAATGTTCATTTATGCTGCCTTGTAAAATTATATAATTTTGGAAGAACATATTAAGTGTTCTCACTTGACAAACTCAAGTACAGATATGGTTTGCCCATATAGTCTCACAGCTCAATAAGGATGGGTCAGGGAGTCCATTGATTCCAAATCTTTTTATTTTTATTGAATTTATTGAGGTGATATTGGTTAATAAAATTATATAGACTTTAGGTATAAATTCCATAATACATCATCTGTTTATTGTGTGTTCACCCCCCAGAGTCAAGTTTCCTTCTATCGTGATTTATCCCCCATATACTCTCTCCTACCTATCCATCCCCCAAACCTTCCTTTCCCTCTGGTAATCACCATACTTTTGTCTGTGTCTATAGGGTAGTTGTTTTTTATTTTATTGGGGGGGGATTGTTTGTGTGTGGGGTTTTTTGTTTGTTTGTTTGTTATTGTTTTTGCTTAATCCCTTCATCTTTTTCATCCAGTCTCCTAATCCCTTCCCCTCTGAATCTATGAGTCTGTTTCTGTTTTGTTTGATAGTTTACTTTGTTCATTAGATTCCACATATAAGTGAAATCCTATGACATCTGTCTTTCTCTGACTGGTTTATTTCACTTAGCATAATACTCTCCAGGTACATCCATGCTGTCGCAAGAGATAAGATTTCCTTCATTTTTTAAGGCTGAGCAGGGTTCCATTGTACCACAGTTTCCTTGTCCACTCACTTAGTGGTGGACCCCTGGGCTGCTTCCAAATCTTGGCTATTGTAAATAGCACTGCAATGAACCTAGAAGTGCATATATTCTTTTGAATCGGTGTTTCAGGATTCTTCAGATATATTCCCACAAGTGGAATTGCTGGGTCATAAGCAGTTCCATTTTTAATTTTTTGAGGAAACCTCATACTACCTTCTACAGTGGATACACTAATCTGCATTCCCAGCAACAGTGTTCCCTTTTCTCCACACCCTCACCAACACTTGTTCTTTGTTGGTTTATTCTTGCTAGCCATTCTGACAGGTGTGAGGTGGTATCTCATTGTGGTTTTAATTTGCATTTCTTTGATGATTAGTGATGCTGAGCATCTTTTCATATGTCTACTGGCCATCTGTAGTCCTCTTTAGAGAGGTGCCCATTCAGGTCCTTTGCCCATTTCTTTAATTAGATTGTTGTTTCGGTGTTGAGTTGTATAAGTTCTTTATAAGTTTTTGATATTAACCCCTTATCAGATATATTATTGGCGAATGTGTTCTCTCACTCAGTGGACTGTCTTTTCATTTTGTTGATGGTTTCATTTGCTGTGTAAAAAACTTTTTAGTTTAATATAGTTCCATTTGTTTATGTTTTCTTTTGCTTCCCTAACCCAATGAGATATTAGTATATCAGGAAGAAAATATTACTAAAAGAAATGTCTGAGATTTTACTGCCTATGTTTTTTATAGGACTTTTATAGTTTCAAGTCTTACATTTAAGTTTTTAATTCATTTTGTGTTAAGTTGGTAGTCTAGTTTCATTTTTTTTGCATGTACCTGTCCAATTTTCCCAACAACATTTATTGACTAGACTGTCTACCTCATTATATGCTCTCATCTCCTTTGTCAAATATTCATTGCCCATAAAGGTATAGGGTTATTTCTGGACTCTCTATTCTGTTATTTTGTTCCATTGATCTACATGTCTGTTTTATATTCCAGTACCATGCTGACTTTTTTTTTAATACTATGGCCTTGTAGTATAATCTGATTCAGGTAGCATAATTCCTCCAACTTTGTTCTTCTTTTTCAAGTTTGCTGTAGCTATTTGGGGTCTTTTATGGTTCTATATACATTTTTGAAATATTTTTTCAAGTTCTGTGAAATATGCCATCAGTGTCTTGATAGGATTTGCGTTGAATCTATAGAATGCATTAGACATTTTAATAATGTTCCTACCCATGAATTCAGTATATGCTTCTACTTATTTGTATTTTTAATTTCTTTCTTCAGTGTCATAATTTTCCAAGTACATGTCTTTTACATCCTTGGTTAAATTTATTTATAGGTATTTTTTATGTAATTGTAAATGGAATTGTTTTCATACTTTCCCATTCTGATAGTTCATTTTGGTGCATAAAAATACAACTGATTTCTAGATATCTATTTTGTATCCTGTTACTTTACTGAATTTGTTTGTCAGTTCTAGTAGTTCTTTGGTAGACTCTTTAGGGTTCTCTACATACAGTTTCATATCATCTTCAAATAATGACAGAACCACAAACCCCAGTCTATTCTCACAGGGCTTTATTCTGTCCTGCCCTCCCTCTGCTGGAGCCAGGGTGAATGGTTGTGAATGAGGTTTTATTTGCTGGCCCTTTAAGAGTGTGCCTTCCCAATTCCAGTCTCTTCCTGATGGTCAGAATCCCTGTTGATTTTCATGCCCTCATGTTATGTAGGTGCCTCTTTTCAGCTCAGGTGCTCTGGGCTGGGGAGCCCAGCATGGCAGAGGATTGAGACCTCACACTTCTCAGAAGGAAACTTAGCAGCTGATATATTCCTGCAGAATCTCAGCCACTACCTAAGGTAGTGGGGCCAGCCCTTCACATGGCTCCATCCTTCCTACCTGCCTTGATGTGGCTTCTTCTGTTAATCCTGTCCAGCTAGTCCTCAGTGGGTTATTCAGGTTGATTGTTCTATATTTTAGTTGTGACACCAGTTGGTTCTGAAAGGAGATGAATGTACCTTTCACCTACTCTGCAGCTGGCTTGGAAATTAATTCCAAATCTTGAGCTGTTCTCTCTACTATGCCAGGTAACTTATTACCTGTGCTTATTTCCACATGGATCTAACTCAGACTTAAAGAATGTGGAAATCACCCAGGGGAATATAATAATAGTATGACATATTAAGATCCTCCAAAAGTGGGCATTAGGGTAGGGAAGAGGCATGGCCAATGGCTTAAAACAATTAAAAAATATTTCGGACATTTGGCTCCTGCACAGGCCAATGGCAAGAGCGGAAAGAAGAGATTCTTCTCCAGTGAGATGCCCTGGTACTGGGCATGGAAACACAGAGATAAGACTTGCAAGTGCAGTAGCAGGCAGCAAAGTTCCCTGCATCACAAGGCACAGAGCAGGGATAGCAGGGCAGAGGAAAGAAATAGGCTTCATCCCTCACAATAGCATCCATTGAAGGGTGGTAGCTGATAAGGTTCTGAGGGAGAGGCCAGCTTAACAGGGAAGAGTGCTATGATCAATTTGCAGTGTCTGCTGAGGGCTCAGGAGGGTTTTGAGAGCTGTAGCTAAGTTTTTGGCCTCCCAGGCAAGAGTCTCTATCAGACGTTCATTCAGGGTGACAGGGTTGTCCTTTGAGTCATGTCACCAGGAAGGGTATGAAAGTTCCATCAGTCAGACGTCAAGAGGAGTCTAACGACCATGCAGGGGCACTCCGTCATGGACACCCACATGAATCAATAATAACACTTCATAAAAATATACATGTTTGGGCTTCACTCCTTATTATTCTCATTCTGGGGACTTTAAATGGGGCCCAGAATCAATATTTTTAAAAACTCCAAACTTTCATGTACATTCAAGACCAAGAAAAATGTATAGTCTTTTTCATATAGGGCATGATTATACCTGCTTGGTGAGTGTGTGTGTGTAGGTGGTTTGTTACTTTTCTTTACCCTATTGATGAGGAAGGGAATCTTGCCCTAGGGTGCTAAGAGTCTACAAACACACAAATCCTAACATTGGACTGGTGAGATCTGTAGTAGTTCCCCCTTAACCATGTGTGTGTATGTGTGTGTGATTTTAGTTACCTGTGGTCAATGGTAGTCCAACATCATTAGATGGTAAACTCCAAAAATAAGCAATTTATAAGTTTTAAGTTGTGCCCTGTTCTGAGTGGCATGATGAAATCTCACAGCATCCCACTGCCTCCCATCCTGGGCGTAAGTCATCCCCTTGTCCCAGTTGTACAGCATCTCCACACTGAATACTGATCCTGCCTGTTAGTTCATAGCCACCGTGGTTATCAGATCCACTAGCACAGTATCACACAGTGCTTGTGGTCAAGTGACCCTTATTTTACTTAATAATGGCCCCAAACTGCAGGAGTAGTAATGTTGGCAACTCTACTGTGTCAAAGAGAAGCTAGCTATAAAGTGCTTCCTTTAAGGGAAAAGGTAACAAGTTCTTGACTTCATGCAGAAAGGGGAAAAAAATCATATGCTGAGATTGCTAAGATCTAAGATAAGAGAGTGTGTTCTATTTGTAAAATTGTAAAGAAGGAAAAAGAAATTTGTATTTTGTTTTGCTGTTGTACCTCAAACTGCTAACGTTATGGCCACAGTGTATGGTAAATGCAAAAGGCATTAAGTGTGTGGCTGGAAGACATGACATTGTCACAGCTTCAGGATCCTCCTGAAGTACCAACAGGGCAATAGTAGTCTAACGCTATGTCCCAATGCCCACATCGTTCACCTCACCTTATTACATAGAGGTATGTTACCGTCTCACAGGCATCACAAGAAGAAGGGTGAGTGCAGTACAATAAGTCATTTTAAGAGGGAGAGAGACCACATTCACTAACGTTTTAGCATATGGTTCTATTTTTTAATTTTATTTTATTAGGTATTGCTGTTAATCTTCACTATACCTAGTATATAAATTAAACTTTATCATAGGTATGTATATAGTGTGTGTGGGGGGGGGGAACACAGTATATAAAAGGTTTGGTATTCTCCTTGATCTCAGGAATCCACTGGGCTAACTGATGATAAGGGGAGGCTGCAGAATTAGACCCACAGAGGGAAGGAGGTATAAGAAAGAGCCTTGCACATTAAGAGTAACAGACCACTATTGAAGGTAGAGGACTGCATGGAAGGTGCACTCCGGAGAGCAGAGTGAACTAGCAGGGTGTATGGGAGGCAGGTTTGTTGGAACAGAGAGGAGACCCCTGTTCCTGTGGGAAGGTGTGATTGGACTATTTAAAGAATCCTGTAGGCTGTCAGGAAACTGGAACCTATTAGGTTGGGGATTGAATGGGGGCGGCTGATTCTGCTGCTAGGAAGACCTTCCCTGCTGGACGGGAGGCATATCTGCCGAGAGAATAGGACTCACAGTGAGACCTGTGGGGCCCTGAAGGGCTCACAGATTTCAAAGCCCCAGATGAAATGTTTGGCTTCCCAACACAGGGTGAGGAAGCTGTGCAGGAGATAGAGAGGGCATAGTAAAAGTGAGCATGACAGAGTTGTCCCAGGAGTCTAATGGAAAATAAAGAAGGATAAGCATACCAGTATGTACTTACTGTGATAAATGTTAGTGTATGGGAATTGGGCACTGCATGGCACATAAGTAGGGCAACTTTGATAACAATCTGGTTTTGGTTTTTGAGAGGAGGAGGCTAGGGGAAGTACCATTTATTCAGGAATGTGAGGGTTGAGAGGAGCTGTTAATATGCAGTCTTTCTGACTCCAAAGCCCCTTCTCTCTCCACTGCACCAGAATGCCTTCTCCTTTGAGATGTATCACATTTATCAGCATAATGCTTTGCATGTGATAGAGATGCAATATACATATATATACACATATTCCTTAAAGCAAGTTTAAAGGTGTGTGATAGGCTCATCCAAAGATAAGACAAGTAGTATTCATGTTGGTCAGATTGAGAAAATGAAGGCTCTTTTTTTGTAAACTGGGTATCCCATGTGTAATTGCTGTCATGCTATAGGCACTGGAGATAGAAGGATCAGACGTGGTCTCTGATTGATCAAAGTTATATTTCACTGGGGATACAAACAACAACAAAAATAAAACAGCACAGAAAGCAATGTCAAATGGTGACCAGTGTTCATCTAAAGGAAATGAACAAGGAACAGAGATAGAGAAAATTAGGGGAGGTGGGAGGGAGACTACAGTGCTTTGGATAGTGTGGTGAGAGTGAGCTAGGTCTTTCTGCAAGGGACCATTTAAACTGCAGCTGAAAGTATAAGAAAGAGCCCTGCACATTAAGAGTAACAGACCACTATTGAAGATAGAGTAACCAGCATGTTTATTAACGGATTCCAAGGTGACAGAAGTTTCAATTGTCTGGGAAAAAGGAAAGACAACGCATATATCAGGGATGCATACAGCAACGGGAGAATAGACAAGAGGTAGCAGCAAAGGTTAGCAAAAATATGCATACCATTATAAGGAATTTGGATGGTTTTCTGAATGTAACAGAAAGGTTGAAGGGTTTTTAAACCAAAGAGTGCTATAATCTAAGCATCTACATTCCAAGATCGCTCTGCCTGACATTGTAATAGACAGATTATAGAGAGAGGGGACAAAAAGGAGTAAGCATTCATTCTGGTGGTTGTTAGCTATGGCAAGAAATAACACTTGGTGGCCCATTCAGCTGACAATGCAGGGGGGAGAACTGGTTAGCTTTAAGATATAATGGATTTTGGTGGTGAACTGAATACAAAGTGGATTGGGTAAGAGTGGGAATAAGAAATCCAAAATAAGTTGCTAGGGGTGTCAATCTTTGGAGATGGAAAGCATTGTGGAAGAATGGGGTTTGGCAGGTAGCAATCAAGGGCTCTTGGGCCATTAAAAAATTACTTGCTTGAAGCCATAGAGCTAGACTGTGACAGAGCTTGAATTATAGTTGATCTTCGATCCTGTGATTCCATCATATTTGTTACTGATTAAATTGCCATAGTCTAATCTTGGCAAAGAGGGAAGTAAATTTATCATGATGTACAGGCAACTACATTAAATTGCAATCAAGCCTTTGCTCTTTTGGAAATAAATCTAAGAAAAATAAGGGGGAAAGTAGGGCAAGGATTGCCAAAACAGTCATTAACTATGCACTTACTTACTGACCAGTGTTGGTGTGTACAGCATTGCTTGGCACTTAGAAGACACCAATATCTACAAGACATAGTTCCTGCTTTCAAAAAGCTCATAATGTGGTTCAGCAGTTTCCAAATAATTGAGTACCAAGAGAGATCCGTGAGTGTTACATAAGAAAATGGTTCCATGGGCAATCAGTTAGACAAAAATGGGTAGATTTCTATATTATAGGGCTTCTCAGACTTTTGTCAACCAACATACTTTGTGAAACCTGGGAGGGGAGAAATATGGCTTGTAGCACTTTCTAAGTGTATTTGACCAAATAATCTTTATTTGGCAGGTCTTTGTCTTGTAACATAACATACCTGCATTTCCTAAAACAAGATTTGAGAAAACATTATGTAGTTGGAAATCTATCACATTTTCTATATCCATTCATCCACTGATGAACATTTAGGTTGTTTCTATGTCTTGGCTATTGTAAAAAAAAAAAAAAAAAAAAAAACTAAAATGAATATGGAGGTACAGATATCTATTCAAGTTAGTGTTTTCTCTTTTGTTTTTTTTTTTGGGGGGGGGGGGGGAGGGCAGGTAGGGAAGGAGGTAATACGTACCCAGAAGCTGAATTGCTGGATGATGTGATAGTTCCATTTTTAATTTTTTGAGGAACCTTTGTACTGTGTTCCATAGTGGCTGAATCAATTTACATTCCTACCAACAGGATACAAAGGGTTCCCTTTTCTCCACATCTTTGCCATCTTATTTTTTGTCTTTTTTATAACAGCCATTCTAACAGGTGTGGGGTGATAGTTCACTGTGTGTTTGATTTATATTTCCCTGATGATTAGTTATGCTAGACAATGAACCTTGAATTTGACCAGAGCTCAGGATATAAAGAGACCTATTCTTTGAGGAGTTGCTCAAAGAACTTCCACCCTTTCAGATCCTTAGGAGCTGTTCTCTTATGGAACCTACAGCAAATTAGGAAGGCAGTGATATTGGGACTATGGCTTTGCCCTCATTGGGCCCTCTCCTTCTTGTTGTCCTCCATTTTGCTTGCTTCTAGTTTATAGATGAAGAAACTGAGGCATGGTGGGTTTTAACATTTGTTTAAAGTCACACAATTAGTAGAAGGTGGAGCCAGGATGCAAAGCCAGGTCTATAGAATTCAGCTCCTTCTCATCATTCATTTTGTCAAGATTAAGAGTGTATGAGGGAAAAGGCCAGCAAGAGGAGCAAAGAATGGGTGAGGTCTCCCTCTACCCCTCTACCTCACCTCATCCCTGTTGGGTCGTGGCCAGTACTGTGGGAGAAGGTGTATCTAGCATCCCAGCCAGAACATTGTGACCTGGGAAGTCCCAGTCTCTCTCTGATACAGAGATTTCAGGCAGCTTTCCAGGGAAGAGTCACCAAGACTCAGAGGCCACCTTGAAGGCATGCTTAATTACAATAACAAATGTGCATGGAGTGCTTGCTGCATGCTGGGCACTGAGAGCTCCGCAGGCATTCACCTGCACATCCTTTAACAATGCTGTGAGGGAGGTAGTGCTGTCATTATCCCCATGATTACAGATGGGAAACCGGAGGTACTGAAAGAACGACGAACTTACTGCTTAAGCAGGTAAATTTTTGCACTGTGGCCATCCAGGTTTTGCATTGTGGCCATCCATCTGCAAGCCCCCACTCTTCTCATTCTGCTTCTCCACCCAGAGGAGCATATCTTTGGCACTTACACTGATAGGTTCAAATCCTGGCTTTGCTGTGCAACTCCAAGCAACTTACTCAAGTTCTCTGGGCATGTCTTCTCAATCACAATAAAGAAGCACTTTCTAGAATTGTTGGGGCATTAATGACATACACTGAGTGGCCAGATAATTATGTATTCAGAGATCATAATAATCTGGCCACTCAGTGTATGTCTATATATATATACTAGAGGCCCAGTGCACAAAATTTGTGCATGGGGTGGGGGGCAGAGTAGGAGGAGGTGTCTCTCAGCCCAACTTGCACCCTCTCCAATTTGGGATCCTCTCACAATCCAGGACTGCTGGCTCCCAACTGCTCATCTGCCTGCCTTCCTGACTGCCCCTAACTGCTTCTGCCTGCCAGCCTGATTACTCCCTAACCACAGCCTGATTGATGCCTAACTACTTCCCTGCCAGCCTAATTGCCTCTAACTGCCCTCCCCTGCAGGCCTGGTCATCCCTTACTGCCCTCCCTTGCTGGCCTGCTTGCCCCTAACTGCTCTCCCCTGCAGGCCTGGGTCCCCCCACAGCTGCCCTTCCCTGCAGGCCCGGTCACCCCCAACTTCCCTCCTCCGCCAGCCTGGTCACCCCTAACTATCCTCCCTCAGGCTTGATCACTCCCAACTGCCCTCCTCTGCTGGCCATCTTGTGGTGGCCATCTTGTATCCACATGGGGGCAGGATCTTTGACCATATAGGGGCAACCATCTTGTGTGTTGGAGTGATGGTCAATCTGCATATTACTCTTTTATTAGATAGGATAGAGGCTTGGTGCATGGATGGAGGCCAGCTGGTTTGCCCTGAAGGGTGTCCCAGATCAGGATGGAGATTCCCTTGGGGTGTGGGGTGGCCTGGGCGAGGGGCCTGTGGTGATTTGCAGGCCAGCCACACCCCCCAGTGACCCAAGTGGAGGCCCTGGTATCTGAGATATAGTTATCTTCTACAATTGAAACTTTGTAGCCTAAAGCAGAGCCAAGCCTCCTGCTTGCTCCATGGCGGCAGCCATTTCTGTTGGGATTTATTTATCTTCTATAATTAAAACTTTGTAGCCTTAAGCAGATGCCAAGACAGGCCAGGGCTGCAGAAGCAGGCTTCCTCCAGGGGCAACCCTAGCCTCCTGCTCTCTCCAGCTCTGTGCCTGCTGCCATTTTTGTTGGGATTTATTTATCTTCTATAATTGAAACTTTGTAGCCTTGAGTGGAGGCCTAGGCCTGCCAGGGTGTGTGGAAAGCTTGGCTTCTTTCATCACCAGGGAAACCTAAGCCTCCCTCCTACTTGCTCCATGGCCACAGCCATCTTGGTTGGGGTTAATTTGTATACTTGCTCCTGATTAGCTGGTGGGTGTGACTTGTGGGCATGGTTTGTGGGTGTAGCAGGGCTGAGAGGACTGGGTGATGCTATCCTGTGGCTATGGGTGCCACCATCTTTGTGACAGAGTGATGGTTAATTTGCATATTACTCTTTTATTAGATAGGATATATATTAGAGGCCCAGTGCATGAATTCGTGCATGGGTGGGATCTGGCCAGGGGGAGGGGACATGGGTGGTTGGCAAGCCTGCATGCTAGTCAAACTCCTGGTTGAGGGGACAATTTTCATATTAGCCTTTTATTATACAGTGGTACCTCGAGATACGAATGCCCTAACATATGAGATTTTTGAGATACGAGCCGTCGAACAAGAGATTTTTGCTTTGAAATACGAGCAACATTTGAGATAGGAGTAATTGCACTGATCGGCCAGCTGCACAGGACCCACCAGTTTACCGCAACTCAAGCGTCTCATAGTTTCCCACACCTCAAGGTTATGGAACGAATTAAACTCATATCTCGAGGTACCACTGTATAGGATATACACTGAATGGCCAGATTATTATATATTCAGAGATCATAGTAATCTGGCCACTCAGTGTAAAACATCTGAGGCACCTGGAAAGAATCCTGACACTTAATAATCCCATTTAATAAAAGGGTAATATGCAAATTAACCATCACTCTGTCACAAAGATGGTGGCACCCATAGCCACAAGATAGCATCACCCAGTCCTCTCAGCCCTGCCAGAGTCTCCCAGTCTGGCGGGGGTGGGGGAGGGTGGCCACTGAGAGCGGGCAGTATGAATGGCCTGGTGAAATACTTGCTTTGTTGCCATGGTGATGAGGCAAGTGCTCTGCACTTGGCTGTGGATGGGCCTCTGGGCCATGGAGAGCCTCTGGGCAGTAGGCGCAGAATGGCCAGGCCCCACAGAGAGCTACTGGCACATGGATCGTGTATAGGGCTGCTAGTTATGCAGTAAATGTGGTAGATTTTGCTATTAGATGGATTTAAGCACCCAGTAATCCCCATAACAGATGGCTTCTTCCATGGTGTATAGATTCAACCCAAGTGCCCATGTGTGACCTAGAGAGTGACTAGGTGGGGTGAGAGGAGGCAGTGCAGGGATGGGGAGAGGGATGGGATGGGAGGGAGAGATAAGCTTCCACTAGGGGCTCTGAAGCTTGATGCTAGAGAGCCGCCAGAGGATGAAAAAGGCCAGCAGACCCCACCTCTTAGCTTCTTCATAAACAAATGGGATGCTTGATTTGGAAGGGAGGGAAGGAGAGAGAAACTGGACTGAGTTTGCAGAAGGGCAAAGCCAGCTGCTTTCATGCACCCATGGCTGGGTAATCCTGAAATCTCCATGACTGGCTGCTTCCTTCCTGGCACTGCATACCAATGAGGCCACTTTTTGCTCCCACCCACCAGCCTGGCGACTGGAACCTCCTGAGTCTGGGCCAGGCTGGTCTGAGCCCTTCCTTCTCCCTCCCTGTCAGGTCCCTGGCCTTGGAAACCTCTCTGGCTCTGCCTTTTGCTCTCCCTCGATGTCTCTGCCTCTAGAAGCCTCGGACACTTGTAACTATTGACAGGAACCCACAGTTGGCCTGGGAGGGTTTGTAGGCCTGTGGTCTGTGCACACCTGCCCCAGAACTTGAGTGAGAGAAAACGCCTCCTGCAGGTTAGAAATCAGGAAGCAGGTGCCCAACCTCGCAGCACTGGGGACTGAGCCCAATGAAAACCTGGGAGCATGTTGTAGTCCCAGCCAGAATGTCAGCAGCCAGCTGAGCACACCTGCACCCACTCTGGTATCCCTCATAAGCAGCCCAGGAAGCAGGTATGATTAGGACCTCCATTTGGAGGACAATGAAAGAGGCTGGGGAGGTGGTCTCTGAGGAGTTGGGTACAGACCCAGGATGAAACATGGGTCCAGCCAAGTCCAGAGCCCTTGCTCCCCACCCCGTCTGCGCACTAGGTGCCTGGTAGCGGCCTCTGTCCTCTGCTTACAGGCCTCAGGCTGCTGCAGCTGCTAACCAAACACTGGAGCTTGCAGTGTAATCAACTCTGCCCTCCCAATGAAATTAATTGTCAGGTTTAAATGCTATGGGGAATGTCAGGGGCGAGGGGAGAAGGGGAGAGGTCAGGAAGAAGAAATAAAATGGGGAAATGCTCAGTCCTTGTTCTCAAAGAGATTTTAATCTGAAGGTGAAAACACTCAGTAATTAGAACGGGACCTAAACAAGTTTTGTGTGTTTTTTAATGACTTAGCTGGGAGGAGAGAAAAAAAGGTGAATAAAAATATTGTCAACATGAACACAAGCCAGGCTGACACTGTGCTGGGCTCAAGTATCAGACAGGGACACACACCCCAGTCTCCGGCTCTGCTCCACATCACCATGGTAACCGCCAGAGCTCTCACTGCCAGATGGTTTTTTATATCTTCTGTGTGTAGCCAGAAAGGAGAATAGATGGCTGGCTGAAGTACCTTCCTTCTCAATGGCCCAGAGACCCTCAGTGTGTCTCTCAAAATGAGTCTCCTTAGCAGCAGCATTTTGAGGAAATCCTACTGTATCCGAGGAGATAGATGTCTGAAACTGGTGCAGACCGAATCCCAACTACTCCAGCCTGCGGATGGTGTATCTGTTTGCCATGACAAAGCGTCACAAATTGATGGCGTAAACAACTGTTTCTTTTCTCACAGTTCTGGAGGCTGGAAGTCCAAGATCAAAGCATTCAGCAGGTTTGAAATCTCCTGGCCTCTCTCTTTTGCTTTCAGGTGTCCACCTTCTTGTTATGACCTCCTTTGAACTTCTCTCTGTCATGCATCATGGTATCTCCCCATGTGTCCAAATTTCCTTCTTTTCTAAGAACATCAGTCAGATTGGGTCAAGGCCCACCCCATTGGCCTCCTTTGAACATAGTCACCTCTTTACAGGCCTTATCTCCAAATACAGTCACATCCTGAGGTACAGATGGTTAGGGCTCCAATACTTGAATGTGGGGGGATGGGACACAATTCAAACATTGCTCTCATCACTTCATTTCTATTCCTTCAGTTATTCCTTACAATGAGCCAAGGGTTAAGTACTATTACTATTATGAATTGAGGACACTTGTTCAGAGAGTCTAAGGAACTAACTCTAAGGCTCTATGGCTAGAAAGGGGTTGTGTTCGTTTTCCATTGCTACTGTGACAAATGACCACAAACCCGTGAATACTTAAAACTACACATGTGTATGACAGTTGTATGATGCAGAAGTTTAAAAAGGGTCTCACTGGGTTTGAGTCAAGGTGTCAACCAGCTCCAGGAGAGAATGTTGCCAGGGACTATATCTTTCATACCTGCCATTCTAGTGCCTTAGCACAGTGCTTGTGTATTGTAGGAGCTCAAAAATTAGATAAGAAAATAAATATTAAAGGATGAATGAAGAATGCATGCTGAGGTCAAGAAACTTAGTTCTTCCTGCCCAACCACCATGGCTTGGTGATTGAGCTTCAACCTATGAACCAAGAGGTCATGGTTTGATTCCCAGTTAGGGCCCATGCCTGGGTTGTGGACTCAGTCCCCATTGCAGGGCCTTTGGAAGGCAGCTGATCGATAATTCTCTCTCATCATTGTTTCTATCTCTCTCTCTTCCTCTCCCTTCCTTTCTGAAATTAATAAAATTATCTTTTAAAAAATAAACTTAGGTTCTTCCTGATTCTACCACTATTCTACCAGGAAAACTGGAGAAATTTATCTCACAGCTCAGGAGGTCATCTTTTTCATCTGTATTATGAAG
The DNA here is from genome assembly GCA_011751065.1 of Lasiurus cinereus. Lineage (NCBI taxonomy): Eukaryota > Metazoa > Chordata > Mammalia > Chiroptera > Vespertilionidae > Lasiurus > Lasiurus cinereus. The sequence continues at coordinate 33,103,065 of JAAGEH010000030.1, read as the reverse complement.
GCATTTGTTTAATGTCCATGTCAAGTCTAACATTGTAGGATTCTCAGCCAGGGCACCAGCGCCTCCTGCTTTGTTTTTATTTTTGTTTTTCTATTTCACAAAGCCTCCAGCTTCCCACAACTCCAGGGAGCCTAATCCTTATCACTTGTCTGTCATGTCTATCAGCACATTGCCACAATCCATCCCATACTTTCTCATCTTTCCCAGATTGCCTCCTGGCCAGTTCTCAAGCCATTAGCTCTGTCTTTCTCAATAAGCCTTTTTCATCCTCAGAGCTTCAAAGCAATTTTCTCTTCCTCTGTGAATGCTCCCAGGCACTCCAGCCCCAGAGCTCTTTCCTGTCTTTGGAATCATCACTAAATACAGTAGGGCTCAGAGCAAAAACCTTTAGTGTCACTGCTTCCGGAGTAAAGGAACAAAGGAGTGATTCATTCACTGAACACATATTTGGGGAGCACCTCCTGTTTTTCCTGTAGTCCTTCTGTTGCTGGAGTATAATAATGAGCAAGACACACATAGTCCCTGCCCTGAGGGAACCAAAAATGCCAAATATGGGGACATCTCAAATGTCATATAGTTAGAGGTTTGGAGGGGAGAAGATAATAAAGAGGCATCAGTTTTGATGATATAGCAGCATCCTGATCATGGTGAAGGTTTCAGGAGTGTATATGTAGGTCAAAATGTATCAAACTGTACCCTTAAAATATGTGCAGTTTATTGCATATCAAGCATGCCTCAGTAAAGCTGTTAACAATTAAATTTTTCTGATCAAGATGATTCAATGTGTGTATGTGTGTGTGTGTGTGTGTATCCCAGTGAGAAGAAGGAAAGTGGCAGGTTTTTAAAGAGAGGGGAAGAAGGACAGAGCAGTTAGATATTTGTCATTTTACAGATTAGAGCTTAGAAAGTTTAAGTTTCCATCTGGAAGGCCAAAGCTCCGAGGGTTATGATAAATTTCCTAAGGTCCTATAGCTCTTGTCTGATCATTAGCACTCTGAATAACAACTACCATCATTTAGGCGACCACTGAGAATCATGCCCTCCGTAAGAGGTGCTTGAAGTCCGTTATCACACCGTCCTCACCATTTCCCTTCTAAGTAGACATCATTCCTCCCTTTGTGACGAATAAGGAAACAGGCTCAGTTAAATACCTTCCTGAAGCCCACCTGGCTCGAAAATTGATGTGCTGTGATTTAAGTTCAGGTCAGTCTGAGTCCAAAGACAGTGCAGTTTTCATTTTGATAAAACCTAGCATTAATAACTACCCTCAGAGCATTTTGATTTCAAGTATAATGAAAAATCATTATATAAATATTAAATTATAAAACACAGGGCCCCAGAAAATGTTTTGGGGACTGGATAGAAGAGATGGTTGTACAACACTGTGATTGTACTAAATGCCACTGAATTGTATACTTCAAAATGGTTACCTTTATGTAATGTGAATTTCACCTCAATTTTAAAAAACAAATTAACAAATATTTAACTTTAGTTAAGGTAAAACACAGAACTTGTTGCATCTTTAAATTTAATAAAATTGAGCTTTTTCCATCAGAGTTATTAGTTTGAAAGCCTTGGAAAATGTTTTTAAGCTTCAGAATAATTATATATGAAAAATGAGAGCACATTAACAGAGCAGAAGGTATGGCAGAAAAAGCTGTTGACGTGGTCAGGGGCTGGGTGGAGTTGGGTGGGCTGGGAGTTTATCCACCCTAATCTTGGGTAAGCCTCTTTGCTTCTTGAAAGCTTTGTTTCTTAAAACTAGGATAATACAACCTGCACCTGCTTACCTCCAAACCTTATTGTGAGGCTCAACTAAGAGACTCAGTAGAAGCTTTTTTTGTAAAATCTAAAGAGCTAATCAAAATGGAGGCACCATGATCAATATTCTGAGCCATGTCATTTAAGGGAGCGAGGCTCCTCTGTTGCACAGCTGCTGGCGAGGAGCAGAGATGAGGTGCGCAAAGCATCTAATGAGGTGGCGGTGAGTCTGCACAGGCTCAGTGACTCACAGGACCACTATATTATGGCAGAAGTCACACCAGGCCAGTTTCTGTGCTTAATGTTTAAAGACCAAGTGCTTGTTTTCTGTCTCTTCCTGTCATTCTCAGAGAAGCCAGTCACGTATAAAAAATGTGACTATCCTGACACGGACATGCTGTGTGGAAGCCGGAGCCAGCCCTAGGGAGAGGCTGGGTGGTGAGGGCTAGGCAATCTGCTCATGTGCCAGCCATCTAAACCCAAGAACCGGATATGTGGGTGAGGACATTATTTTGGACATCAGTAGATGTGGAGAAAATCCAAGGGATTCACTGGAAAGTCAGGGCTAAGGCCCCCAAAATATAGCCCGTCCCCTCCCCCGAGCTATTGAAAGGAAATGAATTCCCCTCCATCCTGTCCTATAGGGCTGGGCCCCCTGCCTAAACCCCATCCCTTTTCTGGGAGTGGCCACAGGTGTGCCAGCAATGTCCTAGCTTCCCCGACCACCACCCAAATGGACCAATGAAGCTCCAGGAACACAGCGAGGGTCCTAATAAGGCTAACCCACAGAAAGACCCTAATTCAAGTGACCAATCTCGGTAACCCTTGTCACTTTCCTAAGCCCCCCAATTATCCTACCCCATAAAACTCATTGTTCCCGCCCGGCTCGCTCTCTCGCCTCACTGCTGCGCCAGAAAGAGGTTGAGAGCCAAACCCGGGTTTGAATAAAGACTCTTTGCTTTTCCATCGGAAAGGAAAAGGCTCCTTAGTGGTGGATTATTGGGGACCCCGAACTCTGGGCATAACACTATCTGAGCTCTTTCCTGTTCTTGGGGTCGCCCCCGCTGAGACAGGAGTCAGTGAGGGCAGAGATGAGCCTTTCCTACTGTGCCCTGAGTCCTTCCCCACAGAATCATAACCATGCTAAAACGGTGGTGATTTTTACTCCACTGCCTTGTGGGCTGGCTTGTTCTGCAGCAAAAGATAGCAGGAACATCAAGAGAGGGGGAAGATCGTGGGCCGAGGAAATAGGCTGCACTTGATTCTGGGCCCCTCCACTTACCTGCACGGGATATGTGTGATCTTGGACATTTTGATGAGCATCTCTGAGCCTCAGGTTCCTCCTGTATCCAGAGGAAACAGTCACACCGACACTGCAGGGTTATTGTAAGGAGTGAACCGACTGCAATCAGACTTGCAGGCATGGACTGGCCCTTTATAAATGGTGCCTGTAATAGTTATTTTAATTCTTGCTGGGCTTTCAGTCCTCATACCTAAGAGAAATGGAAACATTGCTGCAATGAATCTGCAGTTTAATTCTGCTGAATCTAAAGAAGCTACCAGATTGTTTTCCTAATCAGAAGCCCTTTCCCAGGGCTGTGCCATTTTGGAGCTGCTTTTCCCCAGGGCTACCATGGCCCATCCTGCCCACATCATTTCCATATGCCCATGTTTCACTTCCTTTTGAACCAGGGACTCCGTGTTGAATACCCAAGGGCTCAATGCACAAAAGGCTTACAGAATTAGGAACTATAGGTCAGGATTGCAGTGTGGAGCTTCCGTCCTTTTGATCTTTCTAGCTAGTTAAACTCCTGGCTCAGGACCTGGCAGAGGGCAAAAGTTTATGATTTGTAGCCCACTTTAGACAGGGCACACTGGGCAGTCAGTCCCTGTGCTGCTACGACCAGTCCTGGCCTGGGTCTGTTTGGGTCTTTGTCAGTGATGTGAATCCCAATTATCCCTCACTCTCCTGGCTCACTTCTTTTATTTGCTTTCTCCTATCATAGCCACCAGTAGGCAGGGGAGGGAGAGACGGGTGTACTGACAGCCCCCTCCCTACGCTATTTAATTTCCTGCCCCTCCAAATACAAGCCGCCCCCCTTGGGACCTGTTTAAAAGGACAGATTTATCAGTTGCAAATACCAATAGTGGGATTGTAGGGCATCACGAGCAGCCGGGCTAGCCATCAGGAACGTGGCTTCTTTATAAATGTTTCCATTAACTAGACAATTTTCCCTGCTTCTGTCTTCTCCCTCCCATAACAAAGTACATGTGGGGGAAGGATGAGGAGTTGAGCCAATGGAGAGCAAGAGAGAGCGCCCCCTCAAGCACCAGGCCCTGTATGCCATGGCCACGGCCACGTGTGGAGCCTGGATGGCCGTGAGCAGTGGGCCGGCCACCTCTCAGATATAAAAGGTGTCAGAGTTGTCCTGTGAAACAGCAGCTAGAACACGTGGCAGTCTTGAGATTTATTTTCTCATCTTCCTGGAAACAGTAATCAGTGCCCAGCGGTCTCTGGCATCAAACGCCAGCCCTCCTGCAGGCAGCAGCCCACTTATCACCAGCCAAAACCAGTCTGGCTTCCAGGAGCAATTCATTGGTGCCCCCAGTTTCCTCTGCCCAAAGAGAAGAGCCGGAAGCAGTCCTGGCAGTGAAAAAAGGAAAGTGCTCCCACCAACCAACCAATCAGAGCTGGTTTTCTCAGAAGCTGCTAACTGTTCACAAGGTGTCCATAGCAGCCAAAGGTTGCCATGGCAACTCTTCCCTCTGTATCTTCTGGATGAGAACTCACACGTGCTGAGTCAGGGGCTTTAGAAAACCCTATTGTATGTGCTTGCTCTTATCCCCCTAAAGTTCCTGGAAGTTTTAATCACATCATTTGCATTCATTTCAGTACAAAAACTACCCTAAAACAATTCCCTCAGACCTTGTGGCTGAAAACAACAGGAATTATTCGCTCACAGTTTTGAAAGCTAGACGTTTGAAACCAATGTGTCAGCAGGGCCATGCTCTCCATGAAGGCTGTAGGGCAAAATCAGTGGTGCCCTCACCACTTCAATGCACTTCAACCTGACTTCCTCCCACCAGCACCTGGCTTCCTCCTGCTGCTGGAGCCTCCATTGCTACCTGGGAGGCAGGCCTGGCAAGCCAGGGAATGATGGCTCCCCTGGGGGTGGCTGTCAGGGGTAGTTGCTCTCTTGTCCCCTGAGAGGAACAGCTTTGAGCTGCATGCTTTACATTGCTTCCAGAAGTTCCCCAGCCTGATTAAGCTCCAGTTGTCCGCAGTGGTGGGTAACTTGATAAAATGCCCTTTCGTGGCCACCTTACCTTTCTCACACTTCCCTACCTCTCTCCATGACCCCCCTTTTCCTCCCAAATAAACTACAGGCACCCAAATCCATGTCTCAGAGTTGGCTTCTGGGGAACTTTAAACTAAGACGAAAGTAAAGCTGTTATTATTATAATGATACACATAATGTCAGTAAGCTTCTGTAATTGCTAAAAAGACTTCTCTAGCATATTGAGCTGAATTCTGCATCCAAGTAGGTTTCAACCACTGGTCTTGATCTTGCCTCCTGAGCGATATGAATTGCTTTCTTTTCTGTTTCTACTACAGAGATCTTCCCAACAGCCACACATCTTGCTTTTTCCCCATCATTAAGCCTTTTGTTCTTCATTGTTAAATTTCCTGTGCTGTACACTCATTCTTTCATTATAAGTCTTTTATCATAAGTCACCTGGTCTAGCTCTCTCCTCATTCTGCAGGAACCAGATCTATTTCCTTTTGGGAAATTCCACCCTGCCCCCAAGAATTTTATTTGCTTAATCCATTATCCAGATCTACTTTTGTCATTGGAGCCAATGAAAGATGGTATTCCTTACATACCCAAGGTTATAAACTGGGTTTTGTTCTTATACAACACTGGAGTGCTGTGGGTTTGAACTCATCTCCTCCCCTTACCATTTGCCTTATATTATTACAGCCACTCAGCTTCCTTGTGCTTAGTGTTTGCATTATATACCTTTTCCCACTCTTATACTTTTTACAAAAATGAATCATATTTTTTCGTGCTTGGAAATGTCAGTGGTTTCCCACTGTCAACTTGCTCTCTAAATCCTTCAGCATTGTAGGAAAGACTTTGTTATCCAACAGCAACCTTCCCAGCATCATCTGCCATTCCGTGCTTTATAGTTGGGATTTTTGACATCCTTATGTGATGTCATACTGAGTAAAAGACTAAGGAAAAGAGTGGATCTAGAAAAAGTTTTCTAAGTCCTAGTGAGGCCATGAACTATTATTAGACTTAGGTTAAACAAACAAACAAAAAACTACTTCATATTTTTTGTTCTCAGCTTCATAAAGAGAAGGTTGTAATAAATGGTCTCTAATATATACATCACACATATCACTGGAACACATCAACTGTGATATTGTGCGATTCTAGCAGAATCAACTTTAGTTTTACAAGTCACTCACCAACATGATATTCCAATACCTTAGTTGGATGTTTAAAAAAAAAAGGCTTTACTTTCTACCCCTCTGAAATTTGTAGGAACTTATTTCTCTGAAAAAAAGACTCATGATCTAATAATCAGCTGGTCTCTATGAGAGTCTCTCCAGTGTTTGACCTTCCCTTCCTTCCTCTGCCCCCTCTCCATTCCTATAATCTCTCAGCTAGAGTAGTTGGGTTGTCATCCAAGCACTGGTCATGAGCTTTGCTGCCTGGAAACAACTCTGAGCGAACCCCTTCATCTAAAATATAATGTTAACTTTAGCCTGGAGCCACGTTTCTCTGCTCTCCCTAACATTTAACTCATTTTGAAAGAGACCTTCAGGTAAGACAAGCATATGATTATCTTTAACTTGAAAAAGGCTAAATAATAAGAAACCCATTAAAGAGGTCTTATAAGATTTCCAATCTCTTAGATTTTAGCTTTAAATAAGTCAAAAGTCAAAGAAGGCTGCAAATGTAGTTCTTACTTGGACACATTCCTCTTCTGCTTAATTTAGACCAGCATCAACAATTCCAGTGGTTTCAGATGCCCTACAGATTGAATATTCCATAAAACACAAATAAAAGAGTTTTCTGATAAAAGAATTCTGAGGTTAAAACAGCCTGGGAAACATTAGGTCAAATAAGTTTCTTTATTGTAAAGTCTGGAGACAGGAATATGCTAATAAGGAACATGGATCTCTAAGAGAAGGGACAGACTTATCATAAGTCTCCTGGTCTAGCTCTCCTCATTATGCAGGAATTAAATCTATCTCCTTTTGGGACATTCTCCATCCTGCTCCCAAGAATTTCATTTGCTTAATCCATTATTCAGAGCTGTATGGACAACTCAGGCCTGGTCTTCTGCTAAAGACACTGGGAAATCTTCCAGATGATTCTTTAACCTTGGCCAGGATCACCTGTCAATACATATATGAATCTGGGGGTAAAATAAAGTAGCATTAAGTAAACTGGTCCCTCAGGGAAAAAGTGAACTTGAATTTTATTCTATTCTGTGACACTGACTTTCAAAGACTTATGAATAAGCCCAGACACTGAGCTCCCTGATGATAAGGATCAGGTCTGCCTCCTCAGTGTTTGGGGAAAGAAGTGTTTATTGAAATAAATTTAATGTGCAGGTTTGCAAACACATTACTGCCTTCCCATGGGCATGTATGAGCAACTGCATTCACTTAATTCACCATAAACATTTTGCTTCGCACTAGTATTTCTAGCACTGCATGTATGAAACATTTGCTATCAGCAACATAAAGAATATTGTGCTCTTTGGTTCTAATTTCCTCTGAAAGCCGGTAATACTGAAATGAGAAGAAAATTGGCCCTGCTGCTGAGGCTGAGAGCCACTTACAGGTGACCTTCCAGCATGGAAATTGTTGCCCTCTTAGCTACGCCTCCCAGAAACTTCCCAGCACCACAAAACAGAGTGGTAGCAAATATCCTCTTCACCCTGGCTGATGGTGGAGTAGCGCAAAGCAGCCCCAGAAGCAAATAAATATCACTTCCCTTATCCTTTTAGGAAGACAACTCAGCAGCTATGATGTGCAGATTTCCCCCAGATGATATTCTTTTGCTTCTGGATTTTAGATAATTTCCATTTCTAAGGAGAAAGGAGAAGCACCTCCCAGAGAGAGCTATGCCCAAGTTTTCCTGACTCTCTGTGTGTGCCAACAACATGCCCAGCAGGATAAGTATTTGGTGGGGCTATTTCCCCCCTAGTACATCAATGCTGTTGTAACCTGAAAGAAGAACCACGTCCTTGGGGAGCATTTGGAGAGAGACTGAGAATAAGAATACATATATTGGTTTTACCCACCATCCCCCGAGCTCTGAAAGGACCTGGGACTTTAAAAGAAACAGTGCCTTCTTTATCTCCTCTACCTTTTGACTGAAATATTTCCACTGACAGGGCTGAGCTAGTTGGGGCAGAAGAGGGTTGGTGGGTAATTCTCTTACTGTAAAAAAGAAAAGTAATATACCTCAAAGTCAGAGAATTCAATAACCGTCGAGGCTTGTCAGTCTGTTTCTTCTTTCTCTGCTCCCTTCTCTTACTGGAATAGTTTAAAGCAAATCCTGAACATCATGTCATTTAATGCCTACATACTTGAAGACATATCTCTGAAAAAGAATCATAATAACGAAAATACTATTATCCCATCCAAGTATAACATCATAACTCATGTGGGTTATCATATTTGCAATATCAGGATCTTTTCGATTCCCCAACTGTCCTTTTTATGGTTGTTTTATTCAAATAAGGATCTAAAGAAAGTCACACATTTCATTTCGTTTTATGTCTCTTAAGTTTCTTTTAATTTAGAGCAGTACCCACTCCCCTATTTTTTTGTGCATGTGTGTGTGTGTGTGTGCCAGGAAAAGGGGTGCTTTAATATCCATGGAAGAGATCACAAATTATCAATATTGTTTCTCTCCTTCTTCAAAGCAATGAAATTTTAAGTTGGGTCCATGACTGCCCAATATAAAGACCACACATCCCAGGCACCATAGACATAGCCATGTGTGCAAGAGTGACAGTGAACTTTACAAGTTTGAGGTGGTATCCTTCAAGGAGAGCCATGCTCTCTCCTTACCCATTCTTCCTCCCCACAGCCTAAACAGCAGGCAGGTGTGGTGTGACCCATCCTGAACCATGCAAACATCACAGTGCCCAGGAATGGCAGAGCCGCAGAACAGAAGGCATTGGGGCCCGGCCCCTTCTGGTTCTGTGGAGTGGAGCTTCTCTTCCAGCTTCATCTGTTAAATGAGAGACATATGTCTACCTCCCTTGTTTTGGGATTTTGTCACATGCAGCTACACACTTATACTTACAAATTTAGTATCTATGTATTTCATATGTCTACAACTTAATTTTCTGTTCCTGTCCCTTTGGGAAGATATTTCATTCTGGGTTTCTTCAATTATTAAAAGGAATGATATCGATACCTATCTCATAGCATTGTTTTAAGAATTAATTCATCCATTTATTTAGTCAACAGATAGATATTACCATGTGTCAGTTAATGTACTATGCACTGGCTGTGTATATGTAGTGTCAAATAAGACACTTTTCCTAACAATCTATCAAGGGAGGCAACAAAAAACAGATAATCACCTTATAGTGCAATAGTTTTTACAGTAAGAGATTAGACACAGTGTGCTATGGAAACAAGTGAGGAGCATCCAGCTCTGTCAGTGGGGGCTTTCTGAGGCAGAATGGGATCAAAGGAGCTGATGTTCGATCAAGAACTCCCACGCTGTCAGGAGCTGTACATCCCTGGGAGCTATGCAAACCTTTTGCTGTCTTTCCTACTTACTAAGTTGGTAAGGTATGTTGGTGTCCTGCTTTGTACGAGGCACTGTGCTGAATGCTACACAGGCAGCAATGACTAAAATATGGTCTGTGCTCTGCTTGGGGGACGTACACAGTCCAGTAAGGAAGCCAGACATTAAGAGATAAATTATAAAACACAGTGAGAAGTACTTCAAGGAGACTCTGAAGTAGAAAAACAGAGCACAAGTAAAAATAATAGTAATTAACTCTGAGCTCTCCCCAAGAACTCAGCACTATGCTCAATACTTTATACACATAGGTGATTTTTAATGATGATAGCAATAGCACAGGGTTTGAGCCAGGTGCTCTTCAACATGCTTTATATACATTAATTTATTTATTCTTCACAATAATAACCCTAAAAGATAAATAATGTTATCCTCATTCTCAGGTGAGAAAACTCAGGCACAGACAGCTTAAATGACTTAATTGCTCAATATCATGTGGCTGATGGACATGAACTTGGGCTTCAACTCTGCATTGTCAGCCACTCTGCTGGAGCTGCCCCAGAGCAACTAAGACTGTAGAGACAAAGAGAAGGCTTTGGGGGAGATGAAAGTTGATATGGCCCTGAGCTACAGTAGATCAATACTTACAGAGAGGAGATAGTAGCTATTTGAGGAAGACTTGACAGGATTTGGCTTATTATATATTGGTGATGAATGGAAGAGAGATAGAGAGAGGGAAGCTGATGAGAGACCTTGGGAGGCACTAGCATAAAAGGGTGGGAAAATGTTAATACCATTCATCAAGAAAATGATTAGAAGACAAATAAAGGAAAAGATAAAGAACCTTGATTTGATTATGTTCCTGAAAGGCCTGATGGATGTCCCCAAGTGCAGGTTAGGAGCTGGAGCTCAGGGAGAAGGAGGAGGCCAGAAATAGATTTCTCAATTATCAACATGTTATAGTTGGTCATAGAAGCCATGAGATGAGATCATACCTGAAGTATATGTATATGACAAGAATATAAGATAACCAAGAAGAGAACCAGGGTAAACCCTAATATTTAAGGATAGACTGAGTTGGTGAGACAAAATAGAAGGTGTCAGGTGAAAATTTTCCCCTTCTTATTGCCATGAACAAGGAAATAAATTCTGGAGCTTTAGCAGCCATCTTACAACAGTGAGGTAATAAGAGGAGGAAAAAATCAAGAGAATCAGAGATTTGGCTTTCTAAAACTTCTGAGTAGGTATTCATGCAGTAGTAGAGATTATTCTTAGCTATAAAGTAAAAATAGCTGTCACAAAGGACAACTGTGAAAGCTAAGCCTAGAACAGTGTTTGTTATATATTCTACACTTCTTTTTTTTTAAATATATTTTATTGATTTTTTACAGAGAGGAAGGGAGAGGGATAAAGAATTAGAAACATCGATGAGAGATATCGATCAGCCGCCTCCTGCACGCCCCGTACAGGGGATATGCCCACAATCAGGATACATGCCCTTGACCGGAATCAAACCTGGGATCTTTCAGTATGCAGGCCTATGCTCTCTCCACTGAGCCAAACCGGTTTCGGCTATTCTACACTTCTTAAGCAGATGTGGCACAAAAGATATGTGGTGGTAAAATTTTCTTAAGTATTAGACAATATGGGAGCAAAGTCAAGGAAAGCAAATGGTTGAAATCTCTAGAGTTGGGGACCAATTGCAAGGGGAAAGACAATGGGTTACAGAGAATAGATGGTGAAAATATGTTTCTATGACCATTGAGTTTGAGTTGAGTAAAAAAGATAAATCCAGGTAACTGTTGACAAATTGGATCTTCCCATCTTGTGGAGAGGTTGAGTATTCAGTGAGGACTAACTGCAAGACTAGTAGTTAAAAAGAAACAGAGGGTCAAATATGGTGATCAGAGGACAGTATTCCCATAATTTAATATTTTAGAGGTAAAGTGATTTCAAACAGTGACAAGTATAAAAGTAAAAAGTTATAATGTAGCAGAAGTGAAGGCTGTTGTAAAAATAATTAATATTAATAGTCAACATTGTATTTTAGTCCTTGTCTACTAGGTTCCAGATGTATTGTTTTACTAAGGCTGCCATAACAAATATCATAGATTGAGTGGCTTAAACAATAGAAATTTATTTTCTCATGATTCTGGAGGCTAGGTCTTCAAGATCAAGGTGTTGGCAGTCTCTTCTGAGGCCTCTTTCCTGGGCTTTTAGATAACTATCTTCTTGCTGTGTCTTTACATGGTCTTCCTTCTATACCTCTGCATTCTAATCTCTTCTTTTTATAAGGATACCAATCATTTTGAATTAGGTCTCACCCTAATGATTTTATTTTATTGAATTAAGACCCTATCTTCAAACAATCACATTCTGAGATACTAGGGATTAGGACTTCAATATATGAGTATGATAAGGGGAGAAACACAGTTTAGCCCATAACACAAGCAATGTGCTAATTTTTCTATATCTGAATGCTAAATTTCTCTCTGCAACATTTAATCCTCACACAAGCCTTTTGAGAACAAAGGTACTCTTTTCAATTTTACAAATAAAAAACCCCTAATACTCAAGAGATTAAGTAACTTGGCCAGTGTCTTACTTAGTTTGAGCTGCTATAACAAATTATCATAGTGGATGGCTTAAACATCAATTTATTTATCACAATTCTGGAGGCTGGGAAGTCCAAGATCCAAATTCAGTGTCCGGTGAGAACCCTCTTCCTGGTTTGCAGATGGTGACCTTCTCACATTATCCTCACTTGGCAAGAGAAAGAGAACTCCTGTCTCTTCCTCTTTTTATAAGGACTTTTATCCTATCATAATGGTCCCACCCTCATGGCCTAATCTAACCTTAATTACTTCCCAATGGCCCCACCTCTAATACCATCACACTGGAGATTAGAGCTTCAACAGATGATTTGGGAGGGCAGAGTCACAAACGTTTAGTTCAGTTTACAAGCATCCAAGTACACCCTGCTGTTATCTGGTAGTGCTTGTATCTGAGCTCAGATCTGATTCCCAAGCCCAAGTGACTTCTTTCTAACTTTCTTCTTCCTCTAAGTTATACACACTATCTTCTTCTACTATGTATTAGAAGAGGTTCTTGCATCTAATATAGGTCAAAAATATTTTTTAGTCCCACGTTCTGTGATAGGTAACAAAAATAAATAAATAAAAAGGAGGTACCAACAATCAGGAAAGGAAAGCATGAGGCAGTTTTGAAGGAGACCAGTATGGGGAGAAGAACTAAGTGACTTAACGGTGGCTATGAATGAGGCATAACTCCAGGATGCTGATTTCTGTTTGCCTACAGTATTAATTTCCTACTTTTATATCAAATGACCACAAATTTAGTGGCTAAACATACCACAAATGCCTGAGAGTCTTGGAGGTTTAAAGTCTGAATCGAGTCCTATGGAACTAAAATCAAGCTGTTGGCAGGGCTGTGTTCCTTCTGGAGATCCCAGGAGAGAATTCATTTCCTTGACTTGTCCATCTTCAGGAGGCTGTCGGCATTCCTTGGCAAATGGGCTCTCCTTCCATCTCCAAAATGCACCCCTCCAAACTCTGCTTCTTTTGGTACATCTTTTTTTTCACTGTGACTCTTCTGTCTCCCTCTTATAAGGATCCTTGTGATTACATTGGACCTACCCAGATAACCTAGGATAATTTTCCCATGTCAAGTCCCTTAATCATATCTGCAAAGTCTCTTTTTCCATATAAGCAACATACTCATAGGCTCCCCCAGGGATTTAGGGCAAGGACATATCTGAGGGGGGAGCATCACTGAGCCTACCACAACTAGTAATGGCTGTCCATTAGTGAATAGTTGAACTAGGAGGGAAAGTACATTTCAAAGTATTGTTAATTATAGGCACCTTCCCCTTCTTTTCCCAGAGGCAAATCTTTCTCTCCCTCTCTGCAGAGGGAGGGTGGCCGCTGTGTATCAGTTCTTATGTAACTCTGACATTCATTATTTCAGGGTCCCCTCCTGAGGACAGACTCCATCCGTACATGCAGGGTGAACATCTGCCCTCATTACATCCCCTGAAAGAAAATAGAGTCAGGGGAACCTGATATTGCTTTGATCTTAGATCCAGAAACGTGGGGTTTGCTATTAAGATAAGAATAATTATAGATAGATATACAAACTCATCACCACCTGAGTGGGCAGGGGAAGGGGCTGATTTATTTATGGTCATTCTTACATTAAAGCTGCAGAACTTTGAGATCCTAGCTTTATACATGGGTTCTACTTACCAGTTTGGGCTTTTTCTTTTTTTCCCCCTCACCCTGTGAGATTGTGAAAGAGAAACTCAAGGTCACCAGTTTGGTGTATGCCCTCAGGGTAAAAATTATTTCACACCTAAAGTTTAAGTTTGAATTCCAGTTATCATTTGTTTTTTTCTTTTGTTATTTAATTAAGATTTTGTTTTGTTTTTTACTTTAGTTCTATACAGGAGAAGGCAAAAGTAGGTTTACAGTTGTAAGTTTACAGAACAAAGTTTATTCTTATATTGTTATTTCTTAATTATTGTATTATTTTCCATATGAACAACTATAAACCTACTTTTGCACCCCCCGTATAATTGAAGTGCCATAAACTACATATCTGATTAATTTTAGCAATATGCACTCCTGAAACCATCACTGTAACCAAGATAATGAACATTTTCATCAGCCCTAGCATTTCCTCTTGCCCATCGCTAACACATTCCCCCACCTACCCTCCAAGCAACCACTTTCTATCCCTATGCCATCACTATCACTATAGAACTACTTGCTATTTCTATAGATTCAGTTGCATTTTCTAGAATTTTATAGAAATTATTCAGTATGCACTCTCTTTTACTTGGATCCTTTCACTCAGCATAATAGTGATGGAATTAATCCATTTCGTCCCTCCCTCCAACCCTTTTGGTTTTTGACTGTATTCTCTATGTTGTTTCTAACTCATGCTTACACTTAGTTTTTTTAAAGTATTTTATCCAGACTTTTCAATAGTTTTTCATAGGAAGGTTAGTCAGAGTATGTAGTTTGCCATACTTCCAAAAGCGGATGTTTCATCTTAATGTCTAGTGGAAATGTGTCTTCTGAGGCCTTTTGATAGCCATTGCTGGGGAGTGAGTGGGTTGTGCATAATAACATACACTCCAGGATTCCTATCTTCTAAGAATTTCATTTCTTTGGCTACATGATACCAATGCGTTTCTAGCATCTCAGCTTCATATAGATAGCAGAAGCTACTTAAAGAAGGACTTGCTACAGGGTAGTTTGAGGCAGATTTTAGCTTCCTCCTAAGTTTCCACCTGCCCTTTACACTTAGATATGAACAGTTGGTGTTTTCCAGCCTTACATAGTGCCAGGCAAATGCAGTTTGCCATGCATCCTTTCCCTTCCAATGTGATTACACCTTGTAATTCCTTCCCACTCTGACACTCCAAATTACATTTGTATGTAGGGGAAAGTTATGAGGCCATTTAACAACAAAATCAATGTGTATTGTGTCAGCAGACAGGATCCAGGACACTATACAAGCCATGGACATAACAGGAGGGCTGAGAAATGTCAGAGGGCAATGGCCACCTCTAAGGCAATGGAATAGCTATACACAGGGCAATCCCTAGGGGAATGCAGTTCTCCTGCATGTCCCCTATTGGGTATCGAGCCCACAAGCTGGACATGTGCCCTGACCAGGAATAGAACTGTGACCTCCTGGTACATAGATCAATACTCAACCATTGAGCCACACCAGCTGGGCATGTTTATTGCTTTTTCAAGAAACTACAGGCCACATTCATGAGATTTGTCTGAGTCATGGCCTTGCTTCCTTTGCTGCAACCTCATGGCAGACTGGAAAAAAATACTAAGTTGGATGAGGGAAAAAACCTCATATAATGGCAACTATGTGGGCCAGGCATTCGAAGGAGAGTTTTCATAGGTTGCATCATGTAGGACATGATTCCCTCAGTGCCAAGAGTTGTGTGAATCCCCATTAAGATAGAGTCAACAGGAGTTTATTTAGAGCCAGGAAGCTCCAAACATAGGCAACCACCTCATCCTGACTCACAAAGATGATTTTCCACTCAAGAGTCATCTCCCATCCTCTTGGCAAACAGGGCTTGCATTTTATTCTAGTGAGTAATCCTTTCCTTGAATGACTCAGAAGGAAAATCCTGATTACTTCAAGTCAGCCTTGGTGGTCCCAATTCCTATCATTATATATTTATTGGGTAGCTACTCTATGTCAGACAGGTTCTAAGGAATCAGCAGTGAACAAAACATAACCCCTTTCCTCAATCTAGAGGATCTAACCTAAAGATAAAAAAATAAAACAGTATAATGTTATACCCTATGGAAAGAAATGCTTTAAACAATAATGAAGCAGAATAAAGATTCAAACAAAGTCACAGAGGGTACTATTTTAGATAGCATGGTTAGGGAAGAACTTTTAGAGTTTAAATTTTTTTTTAATGTATTTTCTTAATTTTTTACAGAGAGGAAGGGAGAGGGCTAGAGAGTAAGAAACATCAACCAGCTGCCTCCTGAACACTCCCTACTGGGGATGTGCCCCCAATCAAGGTACATGCCCTTAACCAGAATTGAACCTGGGACCCTTGAGTCCACAGACCGATGCTCTATCCAGTGAGCCAAACCAGTTAGGGCCGGAGAGTACATTTTAGCAGAAACTTAAAGACAGGCGAAAACTTAATTATAAATATACTTTGGTATCATCAGTACCTAAAGCACCTTTGAACAGGTATACCTGCTATTTAAGCTTTTTTAGTAATACTAGTCTTTCAGTACTCAGAATGGTGTGGCCCAGGAGTAGACAAGTTCCACAAGTACAGGACCAGCATGGAGAGCCACAGCCAGACATCAGTCAGTCGCTGGTTTCCCATTGCTTCATGAGTCACTTGTTGTGTTTATATTCATCTGCTCAGTTACCATAACAACAGCAGCCCTGCAGTGTTTCATATCTTTGGAGAAATGCCAACATGTGATGAATGAAGAGTTTATTATTTCAAATGCCTTTAAAGTAAAGGAAAAACATCCTAAGGGCAGTCTTCACAGACATTACTTCTTGATGCATGGGGAGGCCAGTTCACTATCCCATCATCACCAAAGCTGTGTTTCTGTATCTGTCTGACCAGCCCCTGATACGTTTAGTTAGGAGCAAACATGTGACTTGGCTCTTCCCAGTGAGATGTGAGCAAAGGTATCTGGCCATGTTTTTCTTGGTCTTAACAAGACACACCTACCTGAAAAGGCCACATACTGTATGATTCCAATCATCACAGTCTGGAAAAAGCACAACTATGGAGATAGTAAAAGATCAGTAGTTGCCAGGGGTTAGAGAGGAGGCAAGATTGAATAGGTGGAGCACCTATATGAATCCTAATGGAGGATTACTATTCTGTATTCTGTATGATGGACACATGTCATTATACATTTGTCAAAACCTATAGAATGAACAACACCAATAAAGAATCTTAAAGTAAACTATGGACTTTGGGTGATAACAATATGACAAGTAGATTCATCAGTTGTAACCCATTTACCCTCTGGTTGGGATGTTAGTAGTCAGGGAGAGGCAGGTGTGGAGGAAATAACTATATGGGAGTTCTGTACTATCTGCTCAATTTTGCTGTGAATCTAAACTTATTCTTAAAAAAATAAAGTAGATGCCAAAACCGGTTTGGCTCAGTGGATAGAGCGTCGGCCTGCAGACTGAAAGGTCCCAGGTTCGATTCCGGTCAAGGGCATGTACCTTGATTGTGGGCATATCTCCAGTGGGGGCCGTGCAGGAGGCAGCTGATCGATATTTCTCTTCCATCGATGTTTCTAACTCTCTACCCCTCTCCCTTCCTCTCTGTAAAAATTCAATAAAATATATTTTTAAAAAATAAATAAAGTAGAGAAAGAGAGGGAGAGAGAGAAAGAGAGAGAGAGAGAGAGAGAGAGAGAGAGAGAGAGAGAGAGAGAGAAAACTATCCCTCATCTCTATTAAGTTATGTCATGGTAGCAACCCATCTCGTAAATACAAAAGCAGCCAGATGAGGATAAATAAATAGGACATTAGAAAGAACTTGAGGTTGTTGAATTCCTTAATTAACCAACTCTAGTGCCACCCTAAATTTCCTTATAGTTTAAGACTGTTGACTTGGGATTTTTTATAACTTGCAACCAAAACATACCAATTAATACAAAGTTATCTAGGACTATTAACTTGCCTTGGTTTGCCCAGAATTCCCCTGGTTTTAGCTCTGCAAAACCTGCATCTTTGGAAGCCCCTCAGTCCCAGGCATCAGGGAACAGTTAATCACTTAGTCACCACTTCATAGACTTTTTTAGACAAACATCATCATGTCTTCCCTGTTATTAAATCCAATGGACACTTTTCAAACATTTTCTTATTTGAGGTTTCTGAATTTTGACACTATTCACCACTCCCTGGTAGCTCAAAGGGCACAGCAAGTCGGAGAAGTTTAAGGGTCAGGGTCATGGCAAGATTTATTGGGGTAAAGGGAAATAATAGGCCTTCAGGGAAGTAGAGCTCAGACAGCTCTCGTAGCAACTGTTTCCTGGGATCCCTGATAATCCTCCATATATTTTCTTGGTGTTTTGGGAATTAGCAGGCTTTCTTTCAAACTATCCAATCCATTTTCTGGGTTTTCCCAGGCTAGACTCTGCCTCTCTATATTGCCATTTAGGCTGCTACTGCGCTTGCCTCGAAGTTCTGCTTCCTCATCCCATTTCTATTGCAGCACACACTTACCTTCCCCATGCTATCTTGGTTTCTCTTGGGTGTATGCCTAGCCAAGGAATTTCTCCTGCTGTTTTATCCCCCTCTCTCTAAGCTCACTTATCCTCCTGGAAGGTTAGAGTAATTTATTCCTGCCAGTTGGGAATTGCTAGGGAATTAAGTCCCTTCATAAGGCAGTCACGTTGGGAGCCTGTGAATGTTACAGTTTCCTAGTAAATCAGGCTTAATGTCTAATTCAGCTCCCCAGTTTATGAGGCTTCATGTCTGATCCCATTTGTTCCCTTCCTTAACTAACTAGCTACCTACACTGGGATGCTACTCTATTCTGATTCTCCTTCTGAATCCTGGTTATGCCTTTTCAGAGGCTCTTCCTTTACTGTTTTTCCCTTACATGTTTGGTTAAGGTTGGGTCCTCAGTCTGTTTCACTTCCTACTAATCCTCACAGTCTCCCAAGATCATTTCATTTGACTTTATTTCTCATCTCTATGACTGCAATTCACCCATCTTTATATTGGAACCTCCCATGAGCCCCAAAGCCCTGTAGTTAACCCTTCTGGATGCCTCAAATCAAGACTTGGTGTGCGGAAGCTGTTCACTTCCTTTCCAGACTTTGTACAGCACACCTGACAACTAAGAAAATGAGAACTATAGCTGTTGTTTTACACAATGGGGAGCCCTCCACTTTAATCTTACAAAACAACAATCAAATGAAATCATCACTTTCTTTTTTTTTCTTCCATCCAACTAATGACCTCAATATTTGTGGCTGAAGCATCCACATGGATGAGCCACTCTGGCCTTTCAATTCCAATGACATTTTCTTCACACCCTCTCAAACACCTACTCCATGGTATTTTCTGCTCCTGGTCATCACCCGAAAATGATTAAAGTTAGCAGTAAATGAATCACATTTAAAAAAATTTTTTTTTTTAAAGAATGACTCCAGCCTTTGCCGGTATGGCTCAGTGGATAGAGTATCCTCCTGCAGATTGAAGGGTCCCAGGTCACATGACTGGGTTGCAGCACAGTCCCCGGTAGGGGACATATAAAAGGCCGTCAATCAATGATTCTCTCAC
This sequence comes from Lasiurus cinereus, assembly GCA_011751065.1. Lineage (NCBI taxonomy): Eukaryota > Metazoa > Chordata > Mammalia > Chiroptera > Vespertilionidae > Lasiurus > Lasiurus cinereus. Next base: position 33,083,665 of record JAAGEH010000030.1, on the reverse strand, counting down.
ATGATTGATGTTTCAATTCTCTCTGCCTCTCCCTACCTCTCTGAAATCAATAAAAACTTTTTAAAAAAGAAGGAACCCCAAATTATAAGCTTCCAGCCCCATAAAACCAAGTCCACCTCAGCCAGGTGTTAAGTATTTTGAATATCACCCCTGGCTATCTGGACACTGCTGTGTTATGTGTGTATCACACCTATTCGTGGCTAGTATGACCTGGTCCCTGCCCATGTCCCCACCTGTATCTGTTCATCTGCCATGGTCCTCTTCACTCTGCCCTCAGCCACATTGGTCATCCTCCACTTCCCCTTATGTCCTTCACACATTCATTCTCTTTGCTGGAAATGCTCCTCTCTTACTTACCTATTGGGTCTCCACTCCTGACCATCCTTGCTAATGCAGGCACCCCTATCCATCGATCTTTTCCTAGCCCTTCCTTCATAACACTGCAAAAATTAAATGATTATTATTTTTTTTGTGTGTGAATTTACTGTTTTGGTCTATATCCTCCATGCAACTATATTCTCCACAAGTGCAAGGATGGGATCTGTTTGTCCATTGCTGTGTCCCTAGCACCTAGCTTGTAAATATTTTGAATTAAGAAGGAATGACACAGACTCTCTGGGGTTGTTAGTGAGGGTGTATAGCAGAAGGAAAAGTCTGTCATGACCAGTAAAGGTTACAGAAGTTACCACCCTTTCTAAAGCAGGTGCCCCTGTCCATCAATCTTTTTGTGTGAGAAGCAACCCATCAGACTTCTCCAAGTTCTTTCTGTGATTAAGAATTGAGTTCTTCTCCCAGGCACATCACCCTTTGCAGTCTGGCTTTCCAGATTCCTGCCGAAAACCCTAAGTGCTTCCAAACCCTCTGCAGGAAAGCAGGAAAGCAGGATAGTTTCATGATGCTCTAGATAAGCCACAGTACTCCATTGACTCCTTTGCTGTAGCAAGAGTGAGGCTTCCTTTTTGGGCACCTGAGTGGCTCCTCCTTTGCCTGCAACTTCTCCTAGCTCCCTCCAGTGACTCCAGGCTCTGTCCTCTGCATTAGGAGAATGGCTCAGGGAAAAGGATATCCCCAGCATGACCACCACGGGGTATAAATTGAAGACTATTAAACACAGCATGCAAAATTATACAAATGTCTATGTGTATTCATGTGAGTGGCAATTATATGAAATGTATGTTCTGATTGCCTGGGGCTAGAAATACGGTAGCTTTAATCAATGATTTCCTGAGGAAGGGAATGCTGACAGCTTGCCTGGGATGTGAGGGATTCCAGGTGTGCTCGTGAAGAAACTGTTCTGTGAGAGCAGCTGCTTTTTATTTCCACCATCACTGACTATTGACAAACATTCCCTGAACCCCTTTTATGAACAGGGTAGTGTATTAGGCACCATTGCCTGCCTTTGCTGCCCACTCTCATCATTCCCATTGGTACAATGTACATTTTCAAAAAACTTTGATTTGAGGTACTATGCAGTGGTTCATGCAGTTCTCAGATTAACTCTGAAGTGAGGGAGAGAGGTATTATTATGCCCCTTTTATAAATGAGAAAACTGAGGACATTCAGAAGCAATAAGCCCTACAAGAAAGTATGTGATATATGCCAGAGCCTAAGACTGCAATATGTGCTTCAGGTGTGTAGGGTCTCTACACACCTAATGATGTGTTGGCAGCACAGAGTGAAGGAAAGGCCAGGCCCACGCTTTCAAACATTTGTGCCTGGACCCAGCTTGCCCCATACTAGCTTGTGAGGCTTTACAACCCTTTAGACACTTATTTATCTGACTGCTAAATGAAGCCATTAGACTCACCAGTGTTGTCCACCTGGGTTGTACATAAGGATATCAGAAAAGTTTTATAAAATCCCTGCATTCCAATCCCATTCCAGACCAATAAAATCTAATATCTGGGGCTGAGAGTCTCAGATTCACCCATGTTTGACTAATACTCCCCTGGCTATTCCAAAATGCAACAAAGGTTGAAAACATTAGCTTTGAACTAAATACTAATCCCCTGGATTTTACACTGAAAATTTCCATCTAAAGACAACCTGCAGCATTGGTCAATATAATTGTTCACTAATTGAGGTGTCCCAAGAGAAACCAAAAAAAGTTCAAGAAGAAGAAACACTTCCAAGCTCAATCTATGAAGGCAGCATCACCCTAACAGCAAAACCAGATAAACACAATACAATGAAAGAGAATTACAGGCCAATATCCCTCATGAACATAGATGCCAAATTCCTCAACAAAATTCTAGCATATCAGATCCAGCAGTACATCAGAAAGATCATACACCATGACCAAGTAGGATTTATCCCAGTAATGCAAGGATGGTATACAATCTGCAAATCAATAAATGTGATACATCACATAAACATATTGAGAGATAAAAATCACATAGTCATATCAATTGATACAGAAAAATCACTTGACAAAATCCAACACCCTTTCATGATAAAAACTCTCAACAGGTGGGAATAGAAGGATCATACTCAACATAATAAAAGCCATATATGATAAACCGACAGCTAATATCATACTCAATGGGCAAAAACTAAAACGATTTCCCCTAAGAAGAGGAACAAGACAGGGATGCCCATTCTCACCACTCCTGTTCAACATAATACTGAAAGTATTAGCCATTGCAATTAGATAGGAAGAAGAAATAAAAGACACCCAAATTGGTAAAGAAGAAGTAAAGCTGTCCTTATTTGCAGATGACATGATATTGTACATAAAAAAACTGAAAGACTCCATCAAAAAAATAAAGACTTAATAAATGAATTCGGCAATATAGTAGGATACAAAATTAATGCCAAGAAATCTATGGCATTTCTATGCACCAATAGTGAACTTACAGAAAGAGAGACTAAAAATGCAATCCCACTTACCATCGCACCAAAAAAATTAAGATACCTAGGAGTAAACTTAACTAAGGAGGTAAAAGACCTATACGCGGAAAACTATAGGACACTAAAAAAAGAGACAGAGAAAGACGTAAACAGATGGAAGAACATACCATGTTCATGGATTGGGAGAATCCACATCATTAAAATGTCCATACTACCCAAAGCAATCTATAGATTCAATGTGCTTCTCATTAAAATAGGCACATTTCACAGACCTAAAAAGAACTCTCTAAAAATTCATCTGGAATAAAAAAAAGACCCCGAATAGCCACAGCAATTCTGAGAAAGAAGAGCAAAGTAGGTGAGACCTCAATACCAGATTTTAAGCTGTACTACAAATCCACTGTTCTCAAAATAGCCTGGTACTGGCACGAGAACAGACATATAGACCAATGGAATAGAATAGAGAATCCAGATATCAACCCAAACCACTATGCTCAATTAATATTTGACAAAGGAGGCATGAATATACAATGGAGTCAAAATAATCTCTTCAATAAATGGTGTTGGAAAAATTGGACAGATACATGCAAAAAAATGAAACTAGACCACCAACTTACACCATATATAAAAAATTAACTCAAAATGCATACAGGACTTAAACATAAGATGGGAACCCATAAAAAACTAGAGGAATCCACAGGCAGAGAAATCTCAGACATATGCCGAAACAATTTCTTCAACAACACTGCTCTTAAGGTGATGGAAGCTAAAGAGAAAATAAACAAATGGGACTACCTCAAAATAAAAAGCTTTTGCACAGCAAAAGAAACTATCAACAAAACAACAAGAAAGCCCACTGTATGGGAGAACATATTTGCAAATGTTATCACTGATAAAGGTATAATCTCTAACATCTACAGCCAACTTATACAACTTAATAAAAGGAAGATAAAGGATCCAATAAAAAAATGTGCAACAGATCTAAATATATTCTTTTTGAAAGAAGACAGAAAGAAGGCCAAGAGACACATGAAAATATGCTCAAAGTCATTAATTAACTGAGAGATGCAAATCAAAATGACAACAAATCAACAAACGACAAGTGCTGGAGAGGATGTGGAGAAAAAGGAACCCTCGTGCACTGCTGGTGGGAATGCAGACTGGTGTAGCCACTGTGGAAACAGTATGGAGTTTCCTCAAAAAACTAAAAATGGATCTCCCATTTGATGCAGTAATCCCACTTCTAGGATTATATTCCAAGAAACTAGAAACACCATTCAGAAAGGACATATGCACCCCTATGTTCATAGCAGCACAATTCACCATAGCTAAGATTTGGAAACAGCCTAAATGTCGATAAGCAAATGGGTGGATTAGAAAACTATGGTACATCTACATGATGGAATACTACGCTGCTATAAAAAAGAAGGAATTCTTACCATTTGCAGCAGCATGGATGAACCTGGAGAGCATTATGTTAACTGAAATAAGCCAGGCAAGGAAAGAAAAATACCACATGATATCACTCATTTATTGAAAATAAAGAACATTATAACCTGATGAATAAAAATATAGATACAGAGGCAGTAAAGCACCGAACAGACTGTCAAATTACAGTGGGAAGGCTGGGGAGTATTGGGGAGGGAGGGAAATATATCCACCAAAGAACTTGTATGCATGCATATAAGCACACCAATGGACACAAGACACTGGTAGGGGGGTAGGGGGGCGGAGATGAGGGGCATGCTATAGGGGGTAGGGAAAACTGGAGAAAGATCAATGGGGGGGAAAGGAGATATATGTACTAATATATGTAATATTTTAAACAATAAAAACTTCTTTAGAAAAATAAAAACAAATACCAAAAAAAAAAAGTTTAGCCAAGCCTCTCCCAATCATCCTATTTAATGAAAGAGTAATATGCAAATTAAATATACCTCAGCTATACTCACAAGCCATGCCCACCAGCCAATCAGGAGCAAGTATGCAAATTAACCCAGCCAAGATGGCTGCGGCCACAAAGAGAGCAGGAGGCTTGGGTTGCCCCCAGAAATGGAGGAAACCAAGCTTTCCACCTGCCCTCATGGGCCCAGGCCTCTGCTCAAGGCTACAAAGTTTCAATTATGGGGATAAATAAATCCCAGATACCAGAGCTTCTGCTTGGGTCACCAGGGGGCATGGCCCACCTGCAAACTACCACAGGCCCCTCACCCAGGCCACCCCATGCCCCAAGGTAACACCCTGATCCGGGACACTCTTCAGGGCAAACCAGCTGGCCCCCACCCATGCACCAGGCATCTATTCTATCTAATCCTATCTAATAAAATGATAATATGCAAATTGACCATCACTCCAACATACAAGATGGTTGTCCCCATGTTAGCATAAGATGGCCACCACAAATGGCCAGCAGGCAAGGGCAGTTGGGAAGGATCAGGTCTGCAAGGGAGGGAAGTTGGGGGTGATCAAGCCTGCAGAGGAAGGCAGTTAGGGGTGACCAGGCTGGCAGAAGAGGAAAGTTGGGGGTGACCGGGCCTGCAAGGAAGGGCAGTTGGGGGTGACCTAGGACTGTAGGGGAGAGCAGTTAGGGGCAAACAGTCTATCAGGAGAGCATTTAGGCATCAATAAGGCTTGTAGGGGAGTGGTTATGGGGTGATCAGGCTGGCAGGCAGAAGCAGTTAGGGGCAACCAGGAAGGCAGACAGGTGAGCAGTTGGGAACCAGCAGTCTTGGATTGTGAGAAGGGTATACAGGTAGGTTTGGGCCTAAACGGGCAGTCAGACATCCCTTGAGGGGTCCCAGATTGGAGAGGATGCAGGCGGGGCTGAGAGACACAGTCCCCAGGCATGAATTTCCTGCACTGGGCCTCTAGTACCTGACTATAAAAAGCCTTCTTCATATGATAATTATTAATATCCTATTACTGTCCCAAAGTAGTGTATTCTGGAAAACACTCCAAAGTCTGTCCTGAATAAAAAACAAAACAATTTTGAAGAGTTTCATTCTCTGCATTATTTGGGGTAGTGCATGCGTGCCTTAGGAAAACTCTTTTGCAAACTGTCAGCACATCCATTTGTACTTACTGCTCTTGTGCTTGGGTTCAGCTCTCTTCCGCATGTTCTGTGTCCAGAGCAATAAGATAGAACCTTCTGCATTTATTTAACACTAGAGGCTCAGTGCACAAAATTCATGCATGGGTAGGGGGTCCCTAGCAGCTGCCGGCTGCCAGGCAGGGCCTCCCTTCCCTGGCTGCCAGCTCCCGCCAGGCCTTCCTTAATTCTGCGCTCCCCCTTGGTGGTCAGCACATCTCATAGCGAATGACCAAACTCCTGGTGGGTCGAACTCCTGAGGGGACACTTTGCATATTAGGCTTTTATATATATATAGATGTTTCATATGGTTTAAAGAGCCACTCTGAAACCAAAACAATAAAAGTTGTCTCATACATAACAAACCACAGACCTGTGTAATATGTAAGAGTGTTGGCCTGTAGACTGAATGACCCTGGATTCAACAAAACAAAGATGGATAGCCCCAAATAAAGATAAATAAATATATGTGGAGGTGATCTGTAGAAGAAAGACAAATAGTTAAAGTGAAAAGATGCACAGCCTTCCTAGTGATCAAGGGAAAACAGACTGAAATCAGAACAGGACCTCATTTCCCACCCGCGAGATTGGCACAAAGTGTGGAAGATTGATAACAGCAGGTTCTCCTGAAGAATATCAGAAGGTATGTTCTTGCACACTGTGGGGGAGAAAATAAATTAAAAAAAGCCTTTTTGGAGAACAATTTGGAGTAGCTAATAAATACATTTTTAAATTCTCATCCCCTCCCACCCAGCAATTCCACTTCTTGGTCTCTACCCTGAAGAATGACTTGCAAGTAGACAGGGAGACAGATACAGCTATGGCCATGCTGTTTATAATGGAAAAACAACTGGGAAAAGTCTAAATAGCCATCACATACATTTACATCAAATATATGTAAATATTTTCATGTACATATAGGCAAATACATTTGCCTATATGTAAATGCAAAGAAAAACATCTGGAGCTCTAGGGAAACTAGTATGTGGTGGTCAAAGTGCACAGCTTTTATCTGATTATTTCAACTTTCTTCCTTTCTCTCTCTCTTTTTGGATAAAATTGTCTTAATGACAGTGCCCAACTCATAAGTTTATAAGTACTAGTTAAGTGAATATGTCTAAACATTCACTGCCTGTCCCATAGTTAAGTATTTAAACACATATTGACGCAGGAACAAACTAGCAGGATCGAAGCATGAAGCCAGGGACCAGAGGAGTTCAAACAAGGCAGGAGTTTACTGCAAACAAACACAGGCTCCCTGTTTGGGAAGGGATTCAAGTGGGTTGCTCTCCAAGCATTCTGCTCTTGCCCTTATATCTGCTAAAGGCCAGCTCTTTATATATGCCGCTCTCTGATTGGTTCCTGCCCTTTTGGCAACATTTTATTTTTCACTTGCAAGAAAAACATCCTTGTTTCAAAACACCTGTTTTTCTGCAAGACCTTTTGTGGTTTCAGCTAGCTCTATGATTCCTCCTTATTCCACCCCTTACTCTGCCTAATTCTGCTTTCACCCCTTTCAATGTCATCGGAAATATTTTCATCGTCTTTAGCAATAGAGAGTGATATTTAATAACTTCCTGTGACTCAGGAATGCCTTCTTGCCTCTGCTCTGCCATTGAGGTGGAAGGGCTTATGCCACTGCCCTGGCTTTGGGGAAGTTGTATCTTTAAAAGTTCCTTGCTCCTCCATTCATGCACCGATCTCTGCAGTGATCAATAAATTGAGTGTTCCTGAGTCGAGATGACAGTGCGCATTGTTTTCTCAAGCCTCTGAGGTGAAGCCTGCCTCAGGCATCAGGGAAACACACCCACACAGGCTTAATAATTGTGCTTGCTGACTACCCACTCACTTCTCCCCAAAAGCCCTGTTTTCCCTTTCTTCAGGCAAGATGGCTGCCTCCACCGCAGTTGGGAGAACTGGAAGGCAAGAGGAAACAGGCAAAGGCCATCACAAATCTTTAGTCAGACTCTAGAGATAAACCTGGCAGCTTCTCTAAATCGCATGGACATGTAGCCCTGGAAGAGTTTAACCAGTAACCGCAAAGAAAAGGCATTTCAATAAATTAAATTTTTCTCACAGCACTAATGAAGCAAGGGCAGAGGGTGAGGGAAGGGATCTTTTCAGAGCTTGTTAAGTTGGCGATGCTCCAAGAAGGCAATGAGCCTCCAGTGGTGAATCCGCTCAGGGAAGCATGAGAAAGCAAAGAAGCAGACTAGGAAATGTGCTGCAGACCTGTGCCTTGCTACAGATCTGTTTATTTATGTCTGTTTCTCTCCAGTGGCTCCACAAACATATTTTTTTAATAGCTTTAGCTTTGCAAATAAGACCAGACATTCCAAGTCAACCCTTTCAGCTTTCCTCCTGCTCACTTGAAAACCTGCTTCCTTTTACCTCCTTAACCAGAGTTCAGCCTGGGTCTGCATGAGGCCTTTATCCCATCCACCTCTTTTTGAAGTTGACTTAGTTGACTTCTCCTCACTTTATTTATTTATTTTAAAATATATTTTTATTGATTTCAGAGAGGAAAGGAGAGGGATAGAGACATAAAAACATCAATGGTGAAAGAGAATCATTGATGGGCTGCCTCCTACACATCCCACACTGAGGAGGAAGCCTGCTACCTAGGCATGTGGCCCAACCAGGAATTGAACCATGACCTCCTGGGCCATAGGTCAACACTCAACCACTGACCCATACCGGTTGGGTGACTTCTCTTCACTTTAGAGAGGTCCTATTCCCTGCCTTTCTTCTCTTTCTCTCCTTGAGGGAATGTCTCCATGATCAAATTTTCATTCCTGTTCAGAGGCAAATGGTCTTAAAGATATAGATTCCTTAAAGACTTTCCAATTCTCATGCGTGGCTATTGCTTCCAAAGCTTTCATTCTGCTCCATCTCCCTGAGCTCCCATCAAAGTCCCAGCTATTCCTGCACCCTGATTAGGGAACATCCTCCTTGTTTCTCTTAGCCAATGTAAACTTCACCAAGTCTAATGCAAGTTCCACCTCTCCTGAAAAGACTTTCAGGACCTCCCCAGCTATAAGTGATCGCCCCTAGTCTGAATTCTCATAACAAAATGTCTATTTCACTTAAACACCCCATCATCTATATCAGTGGTTCTCAACCTTTCTAATGCTGTGATCCTTTAATACAGTCCCTCATGTTGTGGTGACCCCCAACCATAAAATTATTTTCGTTGCTACTTCATACCTGTAATTTTGCTACTGTTATGAATCTTAATGTAAATATCTATGTTTTCTAATGGTCTTAGGCTCTACAGCAGTGGTTCTCAACCTGTGAGTCACGACCCACAGGTTGAATATCGCTAGCAGGGTCGCCTGTAAGGAATATATAAGGTTCTTTCTGGTGAAGCTGTGTTTATATATTCAGAGAAACATCTCTACCTTCTAGTTATAATACTGGGCATAGGGGATACAGAGATAATAAAAAAAGGGTCCCTCCCTTCATCAGCTCTTATAGCCTAGGAAGGACAACATATTTTCTCTGTACACAAATCTGCTGGTTGAATGAGAGGATTGGAAGTATTATCATTTGTTCCTTTTGGAGTCAATTGTTCCTATTCATAAACTCCTCAGTAGGACTCAGAATCTTTGATGGAACAATATATACATAATACCTTAATAAGAAAATTTTTTATTAATTTCTTGAGACAATTAGTTTTATGGCAATATTTCTCAATGGTTTATTTTTCTTTCTTTTCTTACCCACTCTAGGAAATATCAGATATATAAGACATACTGCCATTAAAAAATCATACAAAACACATATATTTAAGAGGAAATGCTATATAAAGACATATTTCACATCCAACATGCAGATCATGCCTATAACCTGGGAATCCCTGGATGATCCAGTTTCTAATATTCATTCACTTTGCCGACACATCTGCTTCCCCAACTCTTCTAACAGACTCATTTTCAAAACCTCAAATTTCCAATTTTCTTAGCGGTCCTACCTCAACTATAATTGGTAATTTAGATTATATCCAAACCTGATCTTAGAAGGAGCTAGATGTGGTTTTATGCTGCTGTTGCCCATGGGATGCTCCAAATATTAAGACTGAGCAGAAAATGCTCCCTGAATTTAGGTGCATTTTTTCTCTGTGCCTCCCAGATGTTCCTGGCCACCTTTTAGGCTCTTTTACGTTGGCTCAGAATTTTCAAAACCATGTATATTCTATTTTACAGAGAGGAAGGGAGAGGGATAGAGAGCTAGAAACATTGATGAGAGAGAAACATCAATCAGCTGCCTCTTACATACCCCCTACTGGGGATGTGCCCACAACCAAAGTACATGCCCTTGATCGGAATCAAACCTGGGACCCTTCGGTCCACAGGCCGATGCTCTATCCACAGAGCCAAACCAGTTTTGGCAAAAAAACATGTATATTCTTTTTGAAAAATTCATTTCACTCTCAGGAACCCTTCTATTTTTGTTCCCTCTCAAATATGTTCTCTCTCTCTCTCTCTCTCTCTCTCTCTCTCTCTCTCTCTCTCTCTTTTAACTTATTTCTATACTTGTTACCCTAAGTCATTTCAGAGTTCCCTTGAATCATTTCCTCAGCGAATTTCGAAGGTTTCTCTCTACAAATAGCACTCCTATACTGGGCTTTCTCCCATGCCAATCACTTCTTGTTAACATCCTTTATTACTTTATCTCCCAGTTTCGTTATTCTTACTGCATCAGAACCCCTGTAGGACATTCTGATTCTCTGATACATATTGCTTTCTCTCTCGGTTGCGAATTACTCAACTATATAGCTTATATACCTAGTGGATTATAAATTCCTTGAGAAAAGGAGCTATAGCTAACTCATATTTCTATTTGTATAGTAACTAGTACAATGCCTGGCTCATGATAGGTGGCACTCAAAACTTTTTGTTAAATGACTTGATGATGAATGGTTGGATGGATGAATGGATGGACAGATAGGGGACATAGGATGAAGTGGAAAAACTCTGATCTTAAGTTAAAAAGAATGCAGTTCAACTCCAGTTCTTCCTCTCCTCCTTGTGTCCCTGGCCACACCATCACACCTCTTTGGGTCTCATATGCTCCAAAAGATATGTGAACTGCCTTACCTGAGGTGTTCTAAAAATCAAGAGATATTTTATGTGAAAATGTTCTCTGAACTATAAAGAACCTACAAAGGAAAGGAATTCAATGGTGATTTGAAAGCTTTCCATGTAAGTTATATTTAAAGACATCCAGATAATTTCTTTCTCTGGTACCATCACAAGAACATTAGCATGTATAAATACAACAAGAGAGGCTCCAAACCCAAAATATACAGACAAGTAAGTATATTGGCATCAACCAGCCTTTTATTGTTTTTTTTTTTTAATGTATTTTTCTTGATTTCAGAGAGGAAAGGACAGGGAGAGAGAAATAGAAACATCAATAATGAGAAAGAGTCATTGATCAGCTACCTCCTACACATGAGCCTGCAACTAGGATATATGGCCTGATCAAAAATCAAACTATGACTTCCTGGTTCATAGGTGGATACTCAACCACTGAGTCAAGCCAGCCAGCCTCAACCAGCCTTTTAAATTGTTCTCCCAGTATTAAGTAGGAATGGATTTTGATAATTATGTGAGCTTTCAACACTGTAATCTCCTATTACAAAACCTGACACAAATTTGTGTCAAAAGCACGAAATGTCTCCCATGTGTTTTATAAACACCGCATTGCTTTAATCCTTGTACTTCAGGGATAGTTGCACACTGTATTTCCTAGACCTTGGCTGCCAAGAGGGAAGATAGGGGCCTGTAACCAGCAGTAAGACCCTGGCTTTACCTGTGATTTCTGAGCAGGGGAGACTGCAGTAGTCACCTTGACCTGCTCAGACACTATTTCTGAAAAGTGGAACTCACAGACTGGAGGTCCTGGGGGTGATACTAGATGACTCACTGGTATGGTAGCTAGAGGACTGTGTCAGTCTTCCAGCTTGCTAAACAACTTGCACCTGGCTGGGACCTGGATGTTTTGTGTTTGCACTCATGCCTAGCACTTCCATCAGCATGTATGCAAAGGTTATATTTCTCAGGAAATGTGAGGGATTAATGATAAAAATGTGAATCATTACCCAGGGTTATGAATAAACCAACTCTATTTCCCTGAACAAACATTTGTGAAGCAGCTATAGTTAGTTAGACACTGGATAGGACAACAGTGCCACTAAAATGCGAACATCCAGATGGACTTGTTAGAGAGAAAGCATTGAATCTAGCTCAGTTTCGGAAGGGCTGGTCTAAGAAATGAACAATGAACAGTGGAAGTTTTGTGTCCTAGTCCAAGCTCTGACCCTTTTTCACTGTGTGTCAACAAGTGAGTTTATTAACCGTGCTGTCACACAACAAAAAAAAAGTTAATCAGTCACATATAAGGCAACAAAGGTGAAGGCTTCCATTTTTGTAAAAACAGAAAGAAAAAGAACACATGCATGGACTGTTAGAGGCATAAACCACCTTTGGAGGTGTGAACAAAAACTGGTAATATATCGCCCACCTCCAGGGAGGGTTACAGTGTGGATTGTCGAAAGGACCAGAAGGAAAAATTTTAAGGTAAAGAAATCAAAACATGTAGAGGTTAAATAACTTTCCCAAGGACACCTAAATAATATCTAAGAAAAACACAGGGGTTCAATCTTAGCCTAATCACAGCACTCACTCTGCCATCCTCAGGCACCATGGCCTCCTGATGCTCTGAGGAGGATGTGTCCTTATGATGGAAAGCTTGATAACTCTGCTCTGACAGCACAGCTCACACACTCAGCCATCATCTGGAGAATTCAGTCTATCGACCATTTCCCCCTCATTTCCAGGCCAATGTGCAATCCTGACTGAGAACATTATGTATTTCATTCATGCCTTTCTTTCTCTAGCGCAAATCAATACAAAGCCACAATGATTTCTCAGAAAACATTCACAGATTTCCTTTCCCAGGTCTGTTCTTCAACGTCATGTCTCTGAGAGCTGGAGAAGAAGCCCTTATTTTATCAGGAAGGCTCCTTCCCATATGACACTAATTGAAATGTTGTTTGTGTTCAGGAGATGTTTGAACAGAAAATGTCTAATTTAATTAGTTGGTGCCTTTCCAAAAGTCATTGTCCACCTCAGGGATCTCTTGCCATCTATCTCTGGCTCTTTTCACTTAATTGGAGATGTATGCCTTGTATTCTGACTGAGGTGGTTGTGTATGCAGGCTTCTCACCATGCCTCTCCAGCTGCCCTGTTTTAATCACTTCTCGACCCATGTTGAAATTCTTCCCAGAGACTTTCAATGTGACCTGCCTGCTTTAAGACTGACACCGAAGCTGTTATTCCTCTTGGGCTCAGATATGTTAGCAGACTTCAAATGGATAACCCAAGGGGGCTCACTTCAGTGAACAAAGTCATTTCCCATTCAAACCAGGCCCACATTGTCTGACCCTCCTTCAAATTGGTAAGTTGATTTCCATTCTGCTGCAGCAAGCTCTTCAATTCCAGGGCCACACCAGGCCTCAGCACTATCTTTCCCTCGATTTCCCCTGCAGAACTATTAGACTTAGAAATCCCACGGCCTGATCACAGCTTCCTGAGACTCTACCCTTCAAACCATCCCCAATCCTCTTCAAGAACCCAGTACCCTCATCACCCATTCTCGCCTGGCTTCACTTTCTTTCCTGTTCAATCTGATCCCAAGGTCAAATTCTTCAAACCCAATAGCAATATCCCCATTTCCTCACTATGTCTGCTAGAATGGCTCCCAACTCTTAAAGAGTTTATCCATTCTGTGCCTCTGCTTCTGCCCTCAGGCTTCCAGGAGTAAAAGAAAGCTAGCATACAGCTTTGCAGGTTGGTGACGCCCTCCACTGAGGTTCAGCTCTCAAACCCCTTTACTAGGCCCTAGTAAATTCCCTTTCCCACTCAGCATAGAAACTATACTAAAGCTTTCATAACCTTCTCCTTCAGTTAGCATTGTGTTTGGGTGTGTAAAACTAAAACACAAGGTAACAGTGACCTAAACTTGATACAAGTTTATTTCTCAACTAAGAAAAAAAAAATCAGACATTGGCAAACCAAATGTGAGACGTGCGATGGAGACACCACAATCATGAACACTTCTGCCATCTTCAACAGATAGCTTCTAGCCTCGAGATTGCCTCATGACCCAGAAGGGCTGCTGGAGCACCATTCATCATGTCCACATTCTAGAGAGCAGAAACGTGAAAGAAAGGAAAGGCAAAAGAATGCTCCTGAAAGAAGAGTTACTCACTTTAAAAAAAAACCTTTATAGACACCTCATACAACACTCTTTAGTTATCTTGCTGGTTATAACTTAATCACATGGTCATGCTTAGTTTTAAGAGAAACTAAGAAATGCAGCCTTTTACTTTTTTAATATTCTTTAACATTTTTCAATGACAGTTGGCATTCAATATTATTAGTTTCATGTGTACAGCACATTGGTCAGATATTTATATAATTTACAAAGTAATCCCATAAATAACTCCAGTATCCACCTAGCACCGTACATAGTTATTAAAATACTAGGGGCCCGGGGCACGAAATTCATGCATTGGGAGTGAGGGGTCTCTCAGCCCAACCTGCCCCCTCCACACATGGGAGCCCTCAGGGGATGTCCTACTGACAGCTTAGGCCTTCCCCCCCTAACCCTCCTCTCCCCGGGAGTGGGCCTAAGCCACAGTCTGGCCTCCCTTTGTGGGAGGTGACGGGGCTTATCAAGGGAAGGCACCAGCCCCATCACCCCACTGCTGCAGCTACTGCCAGTCACCACAGCCACCAAGGTGCTTTCATCAACACGGATTTCTTCACCATGAAAAAATGACAACTTTCTTTAGGCATTTTCAAGATGTGTTTTTCATAGGATATGACATTTCTTTCTTTATTTTTTTATCCTCACCTGAGGATATGTTTTCATTGACTTTTAGAGAATGTGGAAGAGAAAAGGAAAGACAGAGAGAAACATTAAAGTGAGAGGACACTTTGATTGGTTGCCTCCTACATGAGCCCTGACCTGGTACATGCCCTTGATCAGAATTGAACTTGGACCCTGTGGTCTGCAGGCTGAGGCATTATCCACTAAGCCAACCCTGCTCCAGCAGCGGACCTTTGTTTTTTAATCCAGACATGTGGTGGAAAAACCCTATATAACTTTTTAGGATTCTTATTACCCAAACTACTAAGAATATTATCAATCATACAGGGTCAGAAAAGGTGTTTCCTCTGTAGTTCACACCGATTGCCAATAGCCTCCAATCTCCAGCTCCACCCCTGCCCAGGCCTGCCCAGGCTTACCATTTGCAACAACATGAATGGACATGGAGGGTATTATGCGAAGTGAAATAAAACAGAGAAAAATAAATACCATATCAATTCACCTATTTCCCTCCGATCTCTGGCTGCACCCCTGCCCAGGCCTAAAGCCTCTGGTCAACTGTGGACTCCCAGCTCCCTCTGATTGTCAGCTCCACTTCTGCCCAAGCTGAAAGCCTCTGGGCAGGGGACTCTCAGCTCCCTCGGATCACCAGCTTTGCCCCTGCCCCCTCACTCTGATGGCAGGTTTGGTCCTGCCCAGGAGCCCCCTGGCTCAGGCCCTTCACAGGCTACTCAGGGCCCACACGGGGCCTACCTCAGAGTGACCTGGGTATTAGGATGTTCCCAGGATCCAGGTGCTCGGTGCCTATGTATGCAAATTAACTGCCATTTTGTTGGGTTAATTTGCATACTCACTCTGATTGGCTATGGGCATAGCAGAGGCACAATTTACATATTTGTCTATTATTAGGTCAGATTATTGGCTATATTCCCTATGCTGTTGCTTTATGTCACTGTGACTATTTTGTAACTAACAATTTGTATTTCTTAATCCCTCCATCATTTTCACCCCACCTTCCGACCCTACCTCCCACCTGGCAACCATCGGTCTGTTCTCTGTTTCTATGAGTTCATTTCTGTTTTGTTTGCTCATTTATATTGTTCTTTAGATTTCACATATAGGTGAATTAATATGGTATTTATTTTCCTCTGTCTTATTTCACTTAGCATAATACCCTCCATGTCCATCCATGTTGTTGCAAATGGTAAGATGTTAGTTTTTACGGCTGAGTAATATTCCATTGTTTATATGTATCACATTTTCTTTATTCAATCACCTATTAATGGACCCTTGGGTTGCTTGCGTATCTTGGCTTCTATAATGTTGCAATGAACATAGGGATGCATATATCTTTTCTAGTTAGTGTTGTGGGTTTCTTCAAATAAATACCCAAAAGTGAAAATGCTGGAACATAAGGTAGTTTTATTTTTAATTTTTTAGGAACCTCCATATTGTTTTCCATAGTGACTGCAGCAAATAGCAGTATCTCCAACAATGCACAAGGGTTACTTTTTTCCCACATCCTTGCCAACTCTTGTCGTTTATTGATGATAGCCATTCTGACAGGTGTGAGGCAATACCTCATTCTTGTTTTAATCTGTAGATAAATACAATCTTTTAGCTGTCTATATCACCAGCCTAAATAAAATCAAGGCTCCATTACTAAGAAAGAGGGGAGAATGGATTTTGAGTAAGCATTTAACTGCTACTATCACACGTCCTAACCGCTCTAATCCCACCTTTCTCATTTCTATATGGCAAATCAACTCTTTTATTGGGAAAAGAGACCTCAGGTATCAAATCCCTTAATATCTTTCCTTATCCATTTTTAATTTATTAGTTTATAAAACCCACTCTTATTTAATCCCTTTCTCAGAGGAAGAAGGGCCTCTACTTCTCAAGGCAAAAAACTGTGCTTTTAATATGACAGTTTATCATATGCCAAGCACATATCAATAAAGCTGTTCAAAATTTTTTAAATTTTAAATCCATCACTTCTTAATCTCTTACCATCTGTTTTTTAGTCATTATTCTCCTAAACCTCTTTCAGTTAGGCTCAACAATTAATATCAAGTTGCCAAAATAAAAGTTAAGTTTTCAAAACACAGTTTGGTGGTTCCTCAAAAAGTTAATCATAGAATGATCATATAACCCCATTATTCTATTTCTATATATAAACTCCAAAAACTTAAAAACAGATATTTAAAAAGTACATGTACATGGTCAAAGCACCACTATTAACAATAGCCAATAGATAGAAACAGCCCAAACACCTATCAGAGGATAAATGGATATAACATTGTAATATATATGGAATGTTATTATAATACTAGAGGTCCAGTGCATGCATGACAGTGGGAGGAGGGAGTGGCTCTCACCCTAGCCTGCATCCTCTCGAAATCAGGGACTTTTCAGGGGATTTCTGACTGCTGCTTTAGGCCCAATCCTGCTGTGGATCAGACCTAAATCAGCAGTCAGACATCCCTCTTGCAATTCAGGATTGCTGGCTCGTAATTGCTCTCCTGCCTGCCTGATCATTCTTAACCACTGCCTGCCTGTTTGATTGCCCCTAACTGCTTGCCTCCCTGCCTAGTCACCCCTAACCACTCTGCCTGTCTCTCTGATTGTCCCTAACCGCCTCTGCCAGCCTGCCTGATCACTCCTAACTACTCGTCTGCCTACCTGATTGCCTTTAACCACTTGCCTGCCTGCCTCTTCATCCCTTACCTCTCTGCCTGCCTGTCTCATCACCCCCAGCCACTCACCTACTTGCCTAATCACCCCTAACCACTCGCCTGCCTGCCTGATCACCCCTAACTGCCTCTGCCTACCCCATTGCCCCTAACCAATCACCTGCCTGCCTGATTGCCTCTAATCACTCACCTGCATGCCTCATCACCTCTGACCACTCTGCCTGCCTGATCGCCCCTAACTGCTCCCTGAGGGGTGGGGCCAGCTGGGGGAAAGGGCCGTGGCATTCTGGCCTCTGGTCATTCTGGCTGTTCCACCATTTCAGTAGCTGGGCTTTTATTATACAGGATATGGAATATTATTCAGCCATAAAAAGCAACAAAATATTGATAAGTGCTACACTATAGACAAACCTTGAAGCCATTATGCTACATGAAAGAAGTCAGACACACCTCATCACCCCTAACCACAAAGATAACATGTTGTATGATTCCATTTATATAAAATATTCAGAATAGATAAATCCATAAAGATATAACACAGATTGATGGATGGTCATCATCAGTGAGGGCTGAGGAAGGGAAATGGGAGAAGCCATTTTAATGAGTACAGGGTTGAAGTAATGGATAGATTTTGAAACTAGGTAGAAATGGTGGTTGCACAGCATTGTGACTATACTCAATGGCACTAAATTTTTCCTGTGAAATAATTAATTTGATATTATGTGAACTTCACCTCATAAATTTATTTTTGTTAAACATTAGTTTTCAGCTCTAATCTTACTTATACTTTCTACTATTGACCATCATGTGCTTCCCAAATATTTCCTTGACTTCTTGACCATCCTTTTTTTTTTCCTGGTTTTCTACCTACTTTTCTGATTATATTTTATTCTGTCTCTTTTTCTGGTTCAACTTTTTTTCTAATCATGTGATGCTGAAGAATTCTCCAGACTCTTTATTTTGATCCTCTTTTATTCTTGTTCTCTTAGGATTCTCTCCTCCATTATCTCAGTTCTATTAGGTAAAACTTTATGCTCCCATCCTCATGTCTCTGGATGAAGGGTTTCCGTGTCCAAGAAGAAACAGTATTGGAAAAACCTACCAGAATTGAAAAGCAACAGAAGTCTGACACCTATTTTGTATAGTCCTTCATAAGGAGAGGGTAAGATATTGAAGTCCATGTCCTCTCTCTTTTTGTATCAATCTGTGGAAAACACAAATTCTGCTCTCTTTCATATGCTAACTAAACATAACTGTATGCCTTTAGAAGGAAATTAGTCAGTTCAAATCAGAAAATATCATTTTAGGAAGCCCAGCTGTGGCAACTCACTGGGCCAGTCTTGTTAGTAATGAAACGAAATGTTGATCTCCATCTATTGACATCTTTACTTCATTCTCCATTAGTTCTTAATTCAGAGGGAGAAGGATATTGCCTAATGGCTCCTTAAGCCTCAATAGGCTCAACCTACTCATACAATTTCTGAAACGGGAAACAGGAAACCATCAAGAATCAAGGCAGCTGAACTTGTCCCTTTTTAAATCTTCTCCTCATTCCAGAAGCTACTCCAGTCACCCTACAAGTGCCCCTTTGCTACTTCAGATTGTTCCATAGAGTTTCTTGCAACCAA
The DNA here is from genome assembly GCA_011751065.1 of Lasiurus cinereus. Classification (NCBI taxonomy): domain Eukaryota; kingdom Metazoa; phylum Chordata; class Mammalia; order Chiroptera; family Vespertilionidae; genus Lasiurus; species Lasiurus cinereus. Next base: position 33,064,505 of record JAAGEH010000030.1, on the reverse strand, counting down.
TATCAGCTGTCTTTACATTCTTCCTATGTTTCATTATTTTCCACGTTTCCTCAAGCACGTAACCATTAAAACACAAGCTTTTACGTATGAATAACATACCTACATATCCTAGTCTGTTTGGGCTGTTATAACAAAGTACCATAATCCAGGTGACTTATAAATAATCACAATTTATATATCACAGTTCTTTTTCCCCAGCAGGGATGTTTTTATATTTATTTATAAATTTATTTTTCAATTACAGTTGACACACAATGTAACATTACTTTCAGGTGTACAACATAGTGATTAGACATTTATGTACCTTACAACATTTCTCACAGTTCTTTTTTTTAAATATATTTTATTGATTTTTCAGAGAGAGGTAGGAAGAGGGATAGAGAGTTAGAAACATCAATGAGAGAGAGACATTGATCAGCCGCCTCCTGCACACCCGCTACTGAGGATGTGCCCTCAACCAAGATACATGCCCTTGACCGGAATCGAACCTGGGACCTTTCAGTCCGAAGGCTGACGCTCTATCCACTGAGCCAAACTGGTTTCGGCTCTCACAGTTCTTGAAGCTGGAAGTTTGAGATCAAAGGGCCAATATGGTCAGGTTCTAGTGAGGGCCCTCTTCTCAACTGCAAATGCTACCTTCTTGTTGTATCCTCACAAGGTGGAAAGCAGAGGTAGGAAGGACACTCTCTCATATTTCTTCCTCTAAGGGCACTAAATCCCATTCAGGAGGGCTCTACCCTCATGACCTAATCATTACCCAAAGGCCTCTACCTCCTATTATAATCACACTGGGGATGAAGATTTCAACATTTAAATTTTGGTTGGTGGAGACACACATTTTGTCATTCTAACAAAAATCTGACATCCATTTTACACAGTCCTTGATAGGGAGACGTTAAGATGATGGTTGCTGTTCAGAATACCACACTACCCCTCATTTGCTCCTTGTAGTGGACTAAAGGTCTGACTGCCCACTCAACCTTCTTTCTTCCCCCTTCCAATGTGCCTATTTATACTGTGAAAGCTGGAAGGCTTTAAAGCTGCCTTCTCAGACTCCTTTGCATCTAGAAGAAGGATACAAATTATGTCCCACCAATTAGATGTACTTGTGCAAGGCAGAAATGGGGCAGAGGACATCCTTACCAGCTTTGGATTGTTTTCTTTCTCCTGAAAAACATTATCTTGAATGTAGGAGATCTTTCTAAGGCAGGGTTCCAGTGTCTATTGGAGGAGCAGTTGTGACGGAGGCAGTGGGAGGTAGTAACCTCATGGTTCTGGCTTCCTGATCCTTTGAAAGTACCATGAAAATCATGCAATGCAGGGTCCTTGGTCACAGGGTGGTGAGTTCTTCTACTCAAAATTTCCAGGGGTGGCCTCGTAGGTGGTAACTCTCCAGGAATTGGTCCGTTACTTTTTTGTTTTTCCCACACTTCCAATGATTTTTATTAGCACCAAATTTTCTTAATTAAATCCCTTCTCCTATAAAATAGCTAACATGGCTTCTCTTTCCTGTACTGTACCCGAATAAATACACTGTCCTACTTTCTATGTCCAGGAGTTAGAGTGAAATATTAATGATTTTATGCCCCAGGAATGCCCAAGTCCTACTCTCTATATATATTCCCTTCCATTGGAGTTTCTGAAGGAGCCATCTAAAAATAGACTAATAAATGTAAATGAAAGTACCACTTTATTACAAGTTGTGCACAAACTTTAAATGCAAATACGATGCCTCGGAAAAAGGTTACAGTGGAGCTTGGGGCATCCTGCCCCAAGTTTCCATCTGGACATCTTTTATCACTTAGGCAGGAACTTGAAGAGTACATCAACAGTGTCATCTAGAATCCACTTATTCATCCACATTTGAGAACTAGGAGAAGAAAAAAAGAAGTTTATGCATCTTAGGATATAGTAACCTTGCCCACTAATCAGCATGGCCTAATCAATTGTCCTCAATCCTGACCACTCAAACTAATAATTCTTCCCAGGGGAAAATTAGGGAAGGGACAGAGAAAACTGAGCAGGCCATGGGCAGAGAGGTGGGTGCACAGGAAGGGACTGGCCAGGCAAAGCAGAGGAGGCAACATCCCTGGGTGAGTGTTATGGTCTCCTCTTTTGCTTTGTGCAAATGCTCTCTGTGTGTTTCCATTTTATCTGTCCTTCTAAAGTCACTTGCAGAACTAAATCCTTCCAAGTTGCCTGAACTTGTGATAGATGAGAGTGTGTGTATGAAGGAAAAGAGGATAAGAGAGGTGGGGAAGATGGTGTGTGGGTTGTGGTATGAATAAGAAGGGAGGTGTTGATCACCATCCTGAATTCTGAGTGAATTTTTAAGATTAATTGGCCTTCATGGAAATACTAGCAGAGACACTACCAGAATATTCTGATTTCCTGGGAGGGAGAGACCACAAGCAGAAATCCTGGATGTATCTCTAACAGGCTGTTTGACTTAACCAATCAGGGAGGGAATGGGTGATATGAACTTTAAAGTTCTTTCTAACTATTCTATAATCCAGATTGGAAACACTTCAGAGTTTTTTCATTCTCCAAAAAGCTTTTGACTCAAATACATCAACAAACACTTCCCTCAATACTGGTAATAACTAGCTTCTGAAAACACCTATCCATTCCCTTTATTTTTGCTTACGCTAAAGAACAGAAATACAGCCTGGCTGGTGTGTCTCAGTGGTTGAATGTTGACCCAGAAGCCAGGAGGTCAGGGTTTGATTCCCTATTAGGGCACATGCCCAGGCTGTGGGCTCAATCTCCAGTAGGAGGCATGCAGGAAGTAGCCGATCAATAATTCTCTCTCATCATTGATAGTTCTCTCTCTCTCCTTCTCCCTTCCTCTCTCTGAAGTCAATAAAAACATATATTTTTTTAAAAAAGAACAAAAATACATCTTTTGAAAGCAAAAAAAGGAAGACTTCAGAATTTATTTATTTTTAATTCAAATTGATCCTTTGTGAAAATAGGCCAGAGAAAGTTGGAAAAGTTAAAATATCTAGGAAACAAAATCCTATTTTGTTTGTATTGTTGAAAGTATAGTTTATATTGTTGAATAATCTGATCATGGATGACTCAAGTTTATATCCATGTCCTTAACTATTACTCACATATTTTAGAGCTTTGTATTAATACTGTCCTTGAGAATATATTCCAAGAATTATGTCATCTCCACCAGAAATGAAATTTCTTAGGGGCATAAACTGTCTCATTAACACCTACATCCTTCATAGCATAGATGCTACATAGTGGACTCTAGAAAATGTTGGATGAATGGAGAGATGGCAGGATGAGTGGTTAGACAGATGGTTGCACAGATGGCAGGATGAGTAAATATGAGTTAGTTTTTATCTCAATCAATACACTTCTTTGAAAATGATTCAAGATAACTCTGTATAATGTTGAATTCTGTTGAAAGAGAGTCGGGAGGAGCCAGAAATTATAGGAAAACCCAGACAAAACACAACAAAACTTATTAGTATTAAAGGTGGGTTTTTTGGTGTGTTTGTTTGTTTTTTGCCTGACTGGTTTGGCTCAGTAGATAAAGCGTCGGCCTGTGGACTGAGGAGTCCCAGATTTGATTCTGGTCAAGGGCATGTACCTTGGTTGCGAGCACATCCCCAGCGGAGGATATGCAGGAGGCAGCTAATCAAAGTTTCTCTCTCATCAATGTTTCTCTCTATCCCTCTCCCTCTCTGTAAAAAATCAATAAAATATATATATATTTTTAACAAGGTTTTTTTTAATGTTACATTTTAAATATTTTTCTTTTTCTATTTTAAGATCCTATTTTTCATTTCTTATATTTCAGTACTCTCAAAATAATGCTGTGTCAATATTAGCTCTTAAGGAAGGTGCTAGAATGCCACTATGCTCTAGCCTAGATCCTAACTACTGTAAGTAAACAGCACCATCCACATCTCCTGGGACTGTGTTATAAACACAGAATCTCAGGCTCCTCTCTAGACCATTAAACCAGAATGGGCATAGTAACAAGTTTGCCAAATGATCCCACTCACCAGGGATTTTCGACCGGTGTGCGGCATGCATTGTAGCATAAGCAGTGGACATGTATATTCGGGTGGTGGGGGCTTGTCTTTGGGGGTGGGAATGGCCGGGGGAGGTCAATCGGGGGAAAAGGAGACATGTGTAATACTTTAAACAATAAAAAAAAAGAGAAGATCTTGAGAAAAGAAATACGTATCTTGAGAACAACAACAAAAATACAGTGGTACCTTGAGATACGAGTGCCCTAACATACAAGATTTTTGAGATATGAGCTGTCGAGTGAGCGATTTTTGCTTTGAAATACGAGCAACATTTGAGATAGGAGTAATCACACGGATCGGCCGGCTGCACATGATCCACCAGTTTACCTCGACTGGAGCATCTCATAGTTTCCCACGCCTCAAGGTTAAACTTTTATCTCGAGGTACTACTGTAGTGTGGTTTCTCCTATTCCCCCATTAAAATGTTCAAATTTTTTTTTAAAAAGGGCACTAATCCCCTTCATGAGATCTTCACCCTAATTGCCCAATCACCCCCAAAATTCTACTTTCAAATACAGTACAATCATATTGTGCATTAGGATTCCAATATATGAATGTTGAGGGAGTTAGAAACATTCTGACTATAACAGTGATGAAGCAAGAAGCTTTTTTATTTTTTGAAAATATATATTTTTGTTGATTTCAGAGAAGAGGGGTGAGGGGGGAGGTAGGAACATCAATGATGAGAATCATTGTTTCTTTGTCTCTGGATCTATTTTTGTTCATCAGTATATGTTGTTCATTATATCCCACATATGAGTGAGATCATGTGATATTTGTCTTTCTCCAACTGGTTTATTTCTCTTAGCATAATGCTCTCCAGGTCCATTCATGCTGTTGCAAATGGTAAAAGCTCCTTCTTTTTTATAGCAGCATAGTATTCCATGTATAGATGTACCACAGTTTTTTATTTTTATATATTTTTAATAAACCTTTATTGTTAAGATTATTACAATTGTTCCTCTTTTTTCCCCCATAGCTCCCCTCCATCCAGTTCCCACACCACCCTCTGCCCTTACCCCCTCCCCCACTATCCTCATCCATAGGTGTATGATTTTTGTCCAGTCTCTTCCTGCATTTCCACACCCCTTTTCCCCCAAGAATTGTCAGTCCACTCCCTTTCAATGCCCCAATTCTATTATATTCACCAGTTTATTCTCTTCATCAGATTTTTTTATTCACTTGATTTTTAGATTCACTCATTGATAGATATATATTTGTTGTTCATAATTTTTATCTTTACCTTTTTCTTCTTCTTGCTCTTCTTAACGAATACCTTTCAGCATTTCGGTTTGGTGCTGATGAACTCCTTTAGCTTTTTCTTCTCTGTGAAACTCTTTATCTGCCCTTCAATTCTGAATGATAGCTTTGCTGGGTAGAGTAATCTTGGTTGTAGGTTCTTGCTGATCATCACTTTGAATATTTCTTGCCACTCCTGTCAAGCCTGCATAGGTTCTATTGAGAAATCCGCTGACAATTGTATGGGTGCTTCCTTGTAGCTAACTGTTTTTCTCTTGCTGCTTTTAATATTCTCTTTGTCTTTTGCTCTTGGCATTTTAATTATGATGTGTCTTAGTGTGGTCCTCTTTGGATTCCTTTTGTTTGGGGTTCTCTCCGCTTCCTGGACTTATAAGACTATTTCTTTCACCAGGTAGGGAAAGTTTTCGGTCATTATTTCTTCAAATAGGTTTTCAGAATCTTGCTCTCTCTCCTTTTCTGGCACCCCCATAATTCTGATGTTGGTACACTTGAAGTTGTCCCAGAGACTCCTTACACTATCTTCATATTTTTGGATTCTTATTTTTTTTTGCTTTTTTGGTTGAGTGTTTTTTGCTTCTTTGTATTTCACATATTTCACTTGATTCTTCCGATCCTCTAGTCTGCTGTTAGATCTCTGTATAATATTTTTTATTTCAGTCAGTGTATGCTTAATGTCTAGGTGGTCCTTTTTCATATCCTCAAGGGTCTTACTAAATTTATCGGCCTTTTCTAGAAAGTTCTTGAAAAACCTTATAACTGTGGTTTCAAACTCTATATCCAGTCGTTTGCTTTCCTCCATTTTTTTCATTTGTGATCTGTTTCTTTATATCCACATTTTGGCTGCTTCCCTGAGTTGATAGAGTGGCTTTGTGTGCTATAAGTCCTATAGGGCCCAGTGGCTCAGCCTCCCCAGTTACCTGAGGTGGACACTCTTGGTGCACCCCTTTGTAGGCTGTGTGCACAATCTTGTTGTAGTTAAGCCTTTATTGTTGTTGGTATCACTGGGAGGAATTGACCTCCAGGTCAATTGGCTGTGAGGATCACTTGTATCTAAACTGGGAGAACTTCTATGCTGGAGACACCCTTATGAGAGAAGACTTGCAAAAGCCTCTGTGCTCAGCTTGAATGGGATGGAGTTTCAGGGCGAAGCAGACAGCATTGGTTTCCTGTCAGCCCTGCCCTAATAGGCCCCTGTGTCTCAGTGTCTATTGGTAATCACTGCAAGCACCAATGAGAGAAAGCTGCCCTCAAGTTCAGCCTGCTGCCAGACAGTCCAGTTTCTCCCCAAACGAGTCTGGGTCCCCAGAGTCTTGCCTGGAACTGAAGTTCAGCACAGTCAGGAGCTTTTGTCTCCCTCCCACTTGAGAAAGCCAGCCGCGCACTCAGTTGCCAGTCCTCTCCTCACGCATGTCTCAGTACCTATGCCTTTGCAGCTCCTCTGAGTCTCAGTGTGATTTTCTCTTTTCTTCTAGTTATAGAATTTCCACTCAGCCAGCTTTCCTGTGGTTCTGGATGATGTCTGTTTTGTCTTTTAGTTGTAGTTTTAAAATTGTTGTGCGAGGCAGCAGTTTAGGTGTTTACCTATGCTGCCATCTTGGTTTCTCCTCTATACCACAGTTTTTTAATCCACTCATCTGCTGATGGCCATTTAGGCTGTTTCCAAATTTTAGCTATGCTAAATTGTGCTGCTAAGGGATTAGTGTTCTTAAAAAAGAGACCTCACAGAAATCTCTCTCCCCTCCACCACATAAAAGCACAGTGAGAAGCTGGCAGTCTGCCACCTCTTAGAGGGCCTCCTAACTATGCTGGCACACTGATCTTGGACTTCCAGCCTCCAGAACTCTAAGAATACATTTTTTTAAAAATAAGCTGCTATGTTAAAGAGAAAATTGCCAAGGCAATTGTCTAGATGAGTTTACTCTTAGATGCGCTCTCAGAAGCCAAAGAATGAAAGAAGCAACCTCAGCGAATACCTGGGGTTTCACAGAGATGGGACCAGGTTTGCATGTGCAGGCATCAATGAGGTAAAGGGCATGCCGATCTCCAAAATGAATGTTTGTTTCTGGATGCTGACACAAGTCCGCTTCATTGAGAGCTTTCTGCTGCTTTAAGATGCAGCCAGAAGTCAGGCTCTTCCCCTCCCCCATTTTCATAGGACTCAAGGTGCACAGCATGAATGCACCACCTCAACAGCTACACAAGGGAAAGCTTTAATCCAGTGAAGCCCAAACTGCTCACTGCACGACAGCCAGTAAGTCATGTGACAATGAGTTGGAACAAGGAAAGCGACTTTATTCGGAAAGCAGCGAGCCAAGAAGATGGCAGACTAGCATCTTAAAAACCCATCTTGAGAGAGTAAAGGATTCTGGCTTCTTTAAGATTAAAGAGGAAATGGAGAAGTTTGAGGAGAGGAGGGGATTGATGACTGCAGACATCTGGACGTCAGCAAGGGTCCAAGGAGGATGGTGAAACATTTTAGTCAACACACTCGGGTTACTGTGGTCTCTAGTCTCGAGGCTCCTATAAATTCTTTGGATAAACAATCATTATTTTTGTACACACCTTCCTTATCTCTTTGGGGAGGTTGTTTCAAGAATTCCTAGGCTATAAGTTAGATTCCTTGAATGATTTGTGTATCAATGTGCAGGACTTAGCAAAAGTTGCTAACCAACAGGTTATGGAAAATGGATGGGCTCCAGCAAGAGGGAGCCAGGAAGACTGATTATTCTATTACAGGCTGGATAACCACAAATTTAAAGCACAGGAAAAAGAACAGTTTGAAAGATAAGGGAAAGAAGGTATCTTCACTGGGATAAATGGACTTAAACCATATTTAATCACTGCAGTCATGGGAGAAGGAGGCAAATCAAAATCATAACTTAGTCAAATTTATTTCCAATTTCTTAGAAAGGTATTTAATTTCACATATGTATTCCCCCAGCTTGTGTTAGAAGGAATGTTGGGGCCCTCAAGGACCCCTAAGAACATGATAAGGGTGATGTGTCAGGTGCAGGAGCCGCAGTCTCCTCTCTTTCCTTTTTCATATGGGCCATCTTGCAACATTAGAGCCTAATGTTTCGGAGCTAGGCTCTGGGGCCAGAATAGTGCAGGGAGCCTTCTGTCCCTGGCTCTGTCACCCACTGGTTGTGTCTTACACACATTTCTTAATTTCTCTGTGACTCAGCCTCCTTACCCATAAATGGGAGTTCATTCATTCAATTAAAATTTATTGAGCACTTACTATGTGCCAGATAATTCTAGGCACTGGGAATTCAGCCAGAACACACTTGCATAGCATCACAGGTTGTTAAGAAACTCACCTCCAACTTCACATCTTCCCCAACGTCTATCCCAGGACCGTCTACCACAATATAGCAACAAAAGGGGTGAAATATGGCAGAGCAGGAACCTTCCAAAAGCCTGCCCCAGTGCCCCCACCCTTGTCTGTGCTATAACCATTGGTAATTGGGTTTTAATATGGCCTCTAGATACAATAAAAAATAAACAGGCAAAAATCTCCTTTAGGTCCTGATAAAGGAGACAGACAATGAGCAAATATGCATTACGTATTTTACAGTGTAAGAAATGCTACTGAGAGAAATTTAAAAGGAAAGGAGGACCTAGAGTGTCAGATTTAAATAAGATGGTCAGAGAAGGCCCACTGAGAAGGAGACATTGGGGAAGAGACCTGAAGAAGGGGAGGGAACATGAGGGCATGTTGAGAGGAGCAGCAGAGCACAGACCTGGGAACCCCAAAGAGCATAAGTGAGCCTGGAGTGGAGGGAGATGATGAAACATAATACTAGGACTTGCTTAGGACAGTTGCAAAGATTAAATGGATTACATTTAGTTCACTGAGTGATCCTAACTCTAACCTTTAGAATAAGGTCTGACATATGTTAAGTTTTAAATTACATGTTTTTTAAAAACTTACTATTTTAACCATTACTTTAGAAATATGTCCCATTGAATGAAGTTCAGATGTTTTCCCCAGGCTATAATTTCATTCCTCAAAACACCCTCTGAGGATGCTTTGGTCTCTCATGAGTTTCATCATGACCTGTGTGACCCAGCACTTGGGGTAACAGAGTTCCTTTCACATCCCAGGACCCTGACCACATCACATCCTGAGTGCATCTCCTCCAAGGAAAGATCCCATAATATTTAGAAGTTCAGAGTTTGAGTTGTAATCCTTAATAATCACTCTCCACATGTTGCCTTAGAGATTCGAGATAAAGTAACATCTCCCACCACTCTAATATTGTTGCCTCCATCTCTTCTTCTTCCCTAAGTATCTTTCCCAACCTCTGCTTTTGCCCAAGGGCTTTACAGACTCCCTCTGGGCTGTTTCTAGCCTGTGCGCAGTGCATCTCCCTGGTATACCTCCAATCAGCAGTGACCTACCCATGTATCTCCATCACTGAGGGGCTCCAAGTCTAAGGGAGGGTATAGTCTGTGAGGCAGATATGAGTGTCCAAAGAGTTGTAAAATCCCAGATGAATACGAATACACACACACACACACACACACACACACACACACACCAGTATGTCTTGTCCCACAGATTCAGAGTACAAATGTACTTTCTTTTTTTTTTTTAATATATTTTATTGATTTTTTTACAGAAAGGAAGGGAGAGGGATAGAAAGTTAGAAACAGCCAAGACCGGTTTGGCTCAGTGGATAGAGCGTCGGCTTGCGGACTGAAAGGTCCCAGGTTCGATTCCGGTAGGGGGCATGTACCTTGCTTGTGAGCACATCTCCACTGTGGGACATGCAGGAGGCGGCTGATCGATGTCTCTCTCTCTCATCAATGTTTCTGACTTTCTATCTCTATCCCTTCCTCTCTGTAAAAAATCAATAATATCATTGATTGGCCAAATGTACTTTCTTTTTTCACTTGAATACTCAAAACACTCTTCATTAGCAAGAGATGGTATCTTGGCTTGTTTTCAACTCTAAGAAGTCCAACCATCTCCCAAGACCTTATACAATATTCAGACCTGTGCCCTCTGCACTACTCTGAAAAAGAAGTGGATGGATGGGTCCAGAACCACCATATCTTCTACCCCGTGTCACTTTGGGGGCTTGTTTGGACAAGTCTGTCTTTCAGATGACACCTGCATTCTCAGGAACTCTTCCTTTCACTCTTTTTATTGGGCCAGATAGCTAGCCCAGAAGAGCAGCTAGTATGAATAATGCAGGAACCAGCCCAAAATAATAAACTTTAAGGTCTTGATCCTGGTCATCAGCCTAGACATGCCTCATCTGTAAGTTGATTCTGTGATAGGAACTGCATAGCCCTCCCTTCCTTGGGTCGGCTAGGAGCCCTCACCCCCTCAGCAGGTCCAGGGAGCAGGTGTGAAACCTTGTCCTCTTGGACCTCAGAGAAATCATTTGTTATCTTTCCCCCAAATCCATTTCCCCAGGTAGCACCCCTGCTGGATGACAAAATTCAGGTATGCCCTAAGCCCAGAACAACGGGTGCCCATAAACCCTATGTTAAATTACTAAAGGAACCACTGAAGAAACAGCACGGCGGACAGATGAGCCTTTCTTGATATTACATATGCCCAGCCATTTCAGATGAAAATGGAAATGCTCATGACCACAAATCAGGGCTATTTATATCTGCCACATTTTTATTTGATCTGTCCAAACATCACTATACATTTCATTAATTTTCTTTTTGGTCTGATTTGGATGATCCCAGAAAGACTTGCGTAATGAAGAAGCCCAGACAGTAGTACAGATAGTGTAACTCTTCTTTAAACATGTCAGTTACTGCTGAAACGGGTTTGCCTCAGTGGATAGAGCGTCGGCCTGTGGACTGAAAGGTCCCAGGTTTGATTCCAGTCGAGTGCATGTACTTTGGTTGCGGGCACATCTCCAGTAGGGGATGTGCAGGAGGCAGCTGATGGATGATTCTCTCTCATCAATGTTTCTAACTCTCTATCCCTCTCCCTTCCTTTTTGTAAAAAAATCAATAAAATATATTTACAAAAATAAAAATAAAAGGCATGTTGGTTTTGACAGCTTTCAGAAAGTTATTTTGATATAGAAATTCCATTCTCTCCTCAGTGGAACATGTTTGTTAAAAGCAAATTGCTATCAGATGGAAGTTCCTAAGAACAAGAGGAAACTGGCTGCTGTGGATAAGTGTTGCCCAGGGTCCACAGACATTAACCTGTTTCCTCTCGTGCAGAAAGGAAGTGATAGAGGGATGCATCCCTTCACTTGTGATTGTGCATTATAGCCTGGAGACATGAGCTTTAATACCCATGGCGTGAATAAGCTGAGAGAAACACATTCTGCTCACCAGAATTGTTAAACAGCTTATGAAACAACCCTTGGGGAGAGGCTGATCCCTGGCCAGCAGCATCCGCAGTCGTCTTAATCTCCAGATCCACCTCCACATGTTTTTTTTTTGTCTGGAGCTTATTGAAAACCTCAATTTCCTCTCAAAGGGAAAACTGATTAAAAGTCGGCTTTCTCAGACTCTGACTCATGCACTCCTAAGCCAGGGATAACAAACAGATTTTCATCTACAGGGCCAACTCTGATCAATAATGGATTCTGCATCTTCACACGGCTGGCAGCCAAGAGTAATAACTGCTTAGTCACAAAGTGGGGGAGGCGGGAGCGTGGCGGGGGCGGAGTGAGGAGCTGGTCTCATTCACCTCAGTGTTCTCAGTACCTCAAACAGTGCCCAGCTCACAGAAGGCACTCAGTCAATGTGTGTGGGATGAATGAATGAATGAACAAATGGATCTACCACCTCCAGCTTATGTCTTTGAAAAAGTTCAAGGTTATAGAAATCACAGTAAACTAAGAGATGTTAGTCCTAGGGCTGCCAACTACCTGGTTGTCTCTTTACTATTGAATCTCAATTTCCCTCTCTTTAAAATGAACAGAGTATTATTCTCCCTGATCTATCAGCAGTTGAAACACTGCATTATACTGAAAACGACCCAGTTTCATATATTTTTCTGTCCTGAGTCCATCAATTTGACTTTCCCATCAGTCTTTCAGAATAAGCCTGCTTTTTGCAGCCTGCCAGACCCTCAGGACTTCCCAGAGACACACCGGATTCTTTTTCAGGTGTGACCTTCTTCCTAAAAGCAGCCTCAGAAGGAGCAAGAAAGACCAACAGTCAGAATGTCAGAAAAGGTAGTTTGCAATGAATAGACTCTTCCTTAGTGCAATTGTTAACTCTTGAGTGAACTTTATAATAACATAATAAAAAGAAAGCATGAATAATTTGAGTCCTATGCAGTGACATTTAGATACAAGAGGTTTGCTGAGGTATCTCCATGACAACTGGAGGCAGAGGGGAGGGAACATAATCGTCTGCAGTATGTTTCCGTCAAAACAAGCTCTCATTTCATTACATCTGTTCTGGATGGGGACTCTCTGGATTCCACACACACACACACAAAAAAATCATATTTACTTTATTAGAGTCATTGGTTTAAATGAATTCAAAAATCAAATAAAAATCCCAGGGACTTTAGAGAATCACATTCAAAATTGTCAAGCAGCATTCCAGTTCCTCAATGATCAGAGCCCATTCATGGCTTCATTCTCTGTCCTCAGCTCAGATCTTGCCAAAGGCTTTCCATTCACTTGGAATATCACACAGACAAGATCTGCATGACCTGGCCTCACATTAGCTCCCCCAGGCATCTGCTACCACACTGCCCTCACCTCCTCTGCTTTAGGTATGTTATTCTCTTCTTTAAAAAAATATATTTTTATTGATTTCAGGGAGAAAGGGAGAGGGAGAGAGAAACATCAAGGATGGGAGAGAATCATTGATCAGCTGCCTCCCGCACACCCCAGGCTGGGAATTGAGCCCACAATCCAGGCATGTGCCCTTGACTGGAGTCAAACCCAGAACCCTTCAGTCCACAGACCAATGCTCTATTCCCTGAACCAAACCAGCCAGGGGAGAATGTTATTCCTTGAACAGGGATTCCCCGCTCCAGACCTTTGTATGTGCTATGTCTCATCCTGGAATACTTTTCATTAGACATGCATGAGAATCTCTCCTTCCCTTCTGTCAGCTTTCTGCGGACATATTAGCTTATCAAAGAGGACTTCCCTGGCCATTCTTTTTGAATGGGCACCTCCAACCCCATCATTCCCAATTTTCTAACCCTTTTAACATTTTTCTTCATTGATCTTATACCATCTGACATTTTTATATATGTGTGAACATATATCCTATCTAATAAAAGAGTGATATGCAAATTGACCATCAATCCAACACACAAGATGGACACCCCCATGTGGTCAAAGATGGCTGCCCCCATGTGGCACAAGATGGCTGGCAGGAGAGGGCAGTTGTGGGCAATCAGGACAGCAGGGGAGGGCAATTGTGGGTGATCAGGCCTGCAGGGGATGACAGTTGGGGGGACTAGGCTGGCAAGGGAGGAAAGTTAGGGGTGACCAGGCCTGCGAGGGCAGTTAGTGGGTGATCAGGTCTACAGGGGAGGGCAGTTGGGGGGAATCAGACCTGGAGGGGAGAGTAGTTGGGGGGAACCAGGCCTGTAGGGGAGGGCAGTTGGAGGCGATCAGGCTGGCAAGAGGACATGTGGACCAGGGCTACAACTCACTGATGCAGTGTGGGCTGGAGCAGGACAGTTAGGGGTGATTGGGCCAGCAGAGGAGGGTAGTTAGGGGCAATCAGGCTGACAACGGAGCAGTTAGGTATCAATCAGGCTGGCAGGGGAGTAATTAGGGGGCAATCAGGCTAGTGAGCAGTTGGGAGCCAGCAGTCCTGGATTGTGAGAGGGATGTCTGACTGCCCACTTAGGCCCGATCCTGCTAGAATCAAGCCTAAATGGGCAGTCGAACATCCCTCGAGGGTACCAGATTGGAGAGGGTACATGCTGGCTGAGGAATACAAATATCCCCCCTGTCCCCGTGCATGAATTTTGTGCACCAAGCCTCTAGAATGTACATATTTATTAATTTACTTTTGGTGTATCTTTCCTTAACAGAATGTAAGCCCTGAAGGCAGGCACTTTGCTTTGATTTCACTGCTGAACCCAATGCCTAGGATAGTACCAGATGTGCACTTAATAAAAATGTGTTGAATAAATGAATAAACCTTTCTACTCAGCTACTCTCCCATCACACTCATCCACTCTCCTTCCCCACATGCATGACATACCACATCTCCAAACCTGGGCCCATTGCTGTCCCTCCTCCTAGAACACCTTTTCCTTAGTTCATGGTTCCCAGAAGGAGTCTGTCTACCACATACAAGAGTGGGATTGAATGGGAGGAAAAGACAGGAGAGGAGAACAGGGAGCTTGCCAGAAAAGGTTGCAGCAGAAAGGAACTATTGGACAAACAAAGGATAACTGGATGAAAAAGTCACTTCAGTGAATGAGAAGGGGAAGGATGAGAGATGATCTGGATCAACCATCCTCGCTAACCTCAGCCTTGCACTTCAGACATGCACTTAAGTGTGTGCTTTGTTGCCAGCATTGAGGATGAAGTCCTCACTTCTCTCTTCTCAGCTTTTTACCATCCGAATATTTCTTATCCCTGCAGGATCGATTAGGTGCCCATCCAGAGGTTCCCCCTGCCAAACCTTCTGAGTCCATGTCCCCTGCAACTCTGTGGAGGTCCTCTGTCCAGCATTAGAGAGAAGTGGGTATCCCCGCCCGCCCCCCCCACACCCACACACTTTTTTCTCCAACTAAATGAAAATTAACTTTCTGGGAAACAAATGTATAAAGATTTTTAGATATAGTTGAACCCTCACTCCAACATTTATTATTTTATTTCATTGTATATAATCTGATGGAAGACATAGCATTATTTTCTACACCGCTGAGACCAGAAAAAATGCTGCCAATTAACGGAAGACACTGTCACTTGTTTAATGCATCTTGACTGCTGAGATCTGAGGATATGAAAAAGGTGCCACAAGGAATTGGTGAAATATGGAAGGTATGTGGACTTACTAGTAGACAAGTAGCTAAAGCTCTTTGAACTTCAGACTCTCTGTTTGTAAAATGAAAAACATACTTTTTAATTCATTGAGCAAATATTTATTGAGTGTTAAAGTATTGGGTTGTTTTGTTTGTGTGTTTTTTTTCTTTGAATGGAATAGAAACTGGTTCTGATTGACTTAAGCTGAATGATATTTACCAGAAGGATTTTGGGAGCTCAGAGAATTAAAAAGAGGCTAGGGAAGCTAGGAAAACATGGGAACAGGATCCCACCAGGAGGGATCCTGGCAAGATAGAGATGCTGGTACTCCAGGCTTCTCCTTGTTCCTGGGTGAACTCCGAAGCCTCTGATGGACGGGGTCTGCCCCCTGGTGTAGGGGGTCTGGATCAGCATCTGCCCCTTTGGATTCCAAATAAGAAGTTCAGCACTTGAATTTGCCATCTATACATAACAAGAGAGAGATAATCCCCTAAAGTGATTTGAGACACTTTTAAGAAGGCAAGAAAGGCAAAACAAACATAGTTCTTAATAGGTGACTGGCCATGCTCCCAAACAACCATGTTCTCTGCTTTCCTGGGGGTTACTCTCCAGTGAAAAAAGGCAGATATTGCAAGATGATGATGATGATGATGATGATGATGATGATGATGAACTTCATTGGCTTCCTATGTGAATCTTATATTGTAGGCATGGTTTATTTATCACATGAAGAAAACAAACTGCGATGGGACAGAATAGCTGGGGGGACCTACTACTTGGCTAAACTTGATGATCAATTTCATTTTATATTAACTGTCAACAGCTTTTGACACAGTTGATTACTCCCTCTCTGTGAAACTCAGTCTTCATTTGTCTTTGAGGAGATCATGGCCTCATGGTTTTCCTCCTTCTTCACTAGCTACTCCTCTTCCTTTGTGGATCCTTCATCTTCCCAGCCGTTAAATGCTGGCAGACCTCAGGGCTCAGACCCCTACTCTCTCTACACTCACTCCCTTGGTGGAGCCACCCAAATTTTAAGGTTTTAAATAATACCTACATACTGAAGACTGACTAATATATTTCTCATGCCAGAATCTCTGCACTGAACCTCAGAGTCGTATATCCAATGTTTAATCAGAGGTGCAAATTAATCATATCTAATTCTGATTCTTCATTTTGGCTTTACCAAGCCTGCCCTATAATCTTCCTTTCAGGCAAGGCAATGCCATCCTTTCACCAACCTTGATACCACCTTTGACCCCTTTCTTTTTCTCACACTGCACAGCTAATCCATTGGCAAACTCTGATGGCTCCAGATCTGAACAAACCTCACAACTCCAGCACCTTGGTCCATGCCCACCTCATCTAACATGGGCTATGATAACAGCCCCCAAATTGTTCTATCTCCGCCCTTGTACCCCATACATTTGAGGATCAGCACAATGCCTTAGGTAATCCTTTAAAAATCTAACATGAATCATTCACTGCCTCCCCTCAAAACCTTGCGAGGGCCCATAAGTCCTCACACAGTCTTCCTCCTAATCTCTCCATACTTTGTCTCCCGGCTCTCTTGTTCATTCACTCTGCCCTGGCATGGTTTCCTCTGTCAAGTTTTTACAGTTGCTCTTGACTCCTCCCAGAATGTTCTTTTCTCCACATGGTGTTCTCCCTGACCTTTTCAGATCTTTATCAAAATGTCATTGTTTCAATTAGGCACTCTCTCACTGCTACATTTAAAATAGTACTACCAGCCTCCCCTCCCCTCAAAACAACCTTGCACACAATCTCCTTCCCAATTTCCCATATTACTTTTTCTGCACCTCTCATCACTCTCTGGCATATTGTATATTTTACCTATCTGTGTGTTCCCCACTAGAATGTAAATTGCATGATGTCAGGGCTTACAACAATGCTGAACTAGGTTGCCTAATATTTCTGAATATCAGTAAAGAAAATGTGATAAATAACCCATGCCTACAATATAAGATTCACATAAGAAGCTAATGAAGTACTGTGACTTAGAGTCTGAGCTACACTGTTTACAAGTGAGGAAGTAGGAAAATCTTCACTCCATGGGGCAGAATTTGACACTCTGCCCATTTATCAATCATTTATATAGATAAATGATTTATATAGATCAATCATTTATATAGACTAAAAAAGAAAAAGAAAATTTATTTTGCTACCTGCAATACAGGTTAAAGACCCAAAAATCTTTTCCTTCCCTCTCTATCAAAGGTACATTTCCTATTTTCTTCTCACTCACCTCATTATCTACCCACTCCCCAAATCCCACATGAAATCAAAAGCTGAAAACACCTATAAAATAATGTTACTGAATCATATAGTAATTATTGACAGCATTTCTGAAAACATGTTTGTAAAGTACCCAAATATTTTAGGAAAATGGAACATCTGGTGACCTGAGCTAGTAGGAAAGAAAAAAGATAAATATGGGAATGGGGGAAGAGTTGGCTGAACCCCTGCTGTAGCATCAAGCCCACTTCTTCCCAAGACAAATCTGAGCTGCATTCACATTGCGTCAACCTTCAGACAAAATGAGCTTGCACCTCTCCCACCTGCCAGGCTGGGAATGTATAATTATGAGCCCACAGACAGCAATTGTACATCTTTCAGCAGCTTAGGAAAGGCATTGAAACAGAAGGTAATTGAATTCAGTGCAGTGTGTGAGGCAGGGGCTAATTTTCCAGCATTTGGCATTTCATCAGGCGAGCTTCCTCTCTCTCCATCTTCATTGCTTGCCTGTCCAATTAGACAAGTCAATTGCAGAAGGGCTCCATCTTCCTGAAAATGAAGTTAGAAGGAAGGATCATCAAGGAGGAGTGCCTGCCATGAACCAAGGCCTTAGAGGACCTAGAAGAGAATCTGCCATTTTGCTGTGACTTGTGTCCTTCAAACGTAAGGTCATACCTGGAAGGCTGTCCACAACAGCCAAGGCTGCCATAGGATGAAGCCTTTAGGGAGGGAGCCTGGGCATAAGGGTCATTGTGGGGATAATGTGATAATGTAGTAAGTGCTTGCTTTGCAGCACAACTGTGCTAGGCACCTTATCGGCATGCATTACCTAATTTTATACTCACACTAACCTGTGAGATTGCATTAATATACTCACCATTCTACAGGTGAAGAAAGAGGCTCAGAGGGGTTATGTGAGGCTTTAGTGTTACTCATGTGCTTGCACTATCAGCACCCCGCACCCCCCCTCACCAACACACACACACACACACACACACACACACACACACACACACATTTTTTTCCTTGTAAAGAGCCGTGGAGGATCTTGCTGTAATAGCTGTTGCTGCCTGTGCACATGACTGGAGGTCAGCCGGCTGGGTACACTTTCAGAGCTGTTGACTGTGCTCTGGCTGTGTGACCCACAAGAATCCATCTTGATGTAGCTGAGAAGGTATGGTTTCTAAATCCGGGCTTTTACAAAGAAATATTGCCATCTAGTGGACACCTGCCCACACTATTTAAAATCCCTGAAAAATCCTAAAAGCTAGGGGAAGGGAGATGTACTTTGGACTTGAGTTGTTTTCTTTTAGCCTCAACTCTTTCAGGCTTGGTTGGAGGTCCCTTGTATGTATTACACCATTAAATGGACTTTTTTTTTTTGCCCTAGTCAATTTGGCGCAGTGGATAGAGCATCAGCTGGGGGCAGAAGGGTCCTGGGTTCGATTCTGGTCAAGGGCATAAGCCTGAGTTGTGGGTTCAGTCCCCAGTAGGAGTCAGGCAGGAGGCAGCCAATCGATGATTCTCTCTCATGATTGATGTTTCAATCTCTCTCTTCCTCTCTAAAAATATATATATTTTTAAATAGAAATCTTTTTTTATAGACACACATCAGTCCTTAGAATTTATAGACTTCTAAAAATAACATGACCACTACCTACCACACCCCTTACAAATCAAGACCTCTTCTTGTTTTCACCATCTTGATAAAGTCACCTCCATCGACCCAGTTGTTCAATCAAGCAACTTGGGATTTATTTTTACTAACTCCTTCTTCCTCACCTGCCCTCCCTGCTCCCAGCATACAGTCCCTCACCATATCTTGTCAATCTTAATTCCAAAGCATACTTTAAAATTAACCACTCCTCTCTCTATTGCCTTGGTTATAATGCCAATTACTAGTAAAACTAGCTGGGTTTATACAGTAGCCTCCTGGCTGATTACCTTCTTCTTATCTGGGTCCTGCCTAGATTGCTAAACTCACCTCACATCACCCTTTCACATTGCTCTGCATTCCTGCTACATCAGCCTGCTTTGGGATTTACACATCTCAAGTTCTTTCCAGCCTCGGGACCTTCGACACATGCTGTTCCCATTGGCTGACTTGCTCCTGTCCCTGCAGTGCCCGCATAGCACCTCTTCATTTTTCAGGTATGAACTGAAAGGTATGACTCATTTTTTAGGTATGACTCTCAATGGAAATGAAATCTCCAGTCTTCTTTTTCATGCCATTTGGTTTTTCCTTTTAGGACACATCACTTTTTATAATTACACATATGTGTGTTTGTTCTATAAAAATGTTTTTTAAATCCTCACCTACCTCATGACTCTAAGTTCCATGAGGGGAGGAGCCATAGCTGTTGAGTTAACCTCTGTATCCCTGCTTCCTAGGCACAGAGTTTTATGTACCAGAGATTAAAAAATATAGGAAGATTGAAAGTTTACTGTTATGGCACATATTACTACCCTGGTTGATAATAATGCTCTGCTTTCTTTTTAACACTTGGCTTATTAGAAATGCTGCTGTCATTTCACTAAAGAGGATATACCGAAGATGGTGCTATGGACTATATGTTTGTGTCCTTCACCTCTCATGCATATGTTAAGTCCTAAGGCCCAATGTGATGGCATCCAGAGGTTGGCCCTTTAGGAGATAATTAGGTCATAAACGTGGAGCCCCAGTAATGAGTCTCCTTATAAGAAGAGGAGGAGAACCAAAAACCATTTTGGCTCAGTGGATAGCGCATTGGCCTGCGGACTGAAAGGTCCCAGGTTTGATTCTAGTCTAGGGCATGTACCTTGGTTGCTGGCATATCCCCAGTGAAAGGTGTTTAGGAGGCAACTGATCAATGTTTCCCTCTCGTCGATGTTTCTAACTCTCTATCCCTCTCCCTTCCTCTCTGTAGAAAATCAATAAAATATATTTTTTTAAAAAGAAAAAGAAGAAGAAGAGGAGGAGGAGAGCTATCCCTTTATCTCCCTCTGCCACATGAGGATTGAGAAGACAGTCATCTATGCCCTAGGAGGTATATCTTCACCAAGCACCCAATCGGGTAGGCACCCTGATCCTAGACCTTCAGACTTCAGAACTATGAGAAATAATAGTTGTCTGAGCCACCCAGTCCATGTTATTCTAACCTAGCAGCTCACACTAAGACAAATGGCAAATAAGCACATGAAAAGATGTTTGACCTTATCAAGTGTTAATAGCTCTACTCATTTCTACCATATTATTTTAATTATATTATCCTTTGCAGTTATACCAAATTGCTTGTCTTGGTCACCACTCCTGTCCAGTTTAGTCCCTAATTCTCATTTCTTACATTACCAAACAGTCCACTGAAGTGTTTTACAAACAAGAACAGTTCTTTCCTCCAAAATTGGCAACAAACCTCCTAGAATAAGGTTTTCAAGTTGAGGGTCCAGACTCATTGTGAGTCAAGAAACCCATTGAGTGGGTTGCAACAGCATTGATTTAAGTTAGAAGATGAAAGACACTAGCTACAAGCGATGTTTTAAATGTTAACATTTTTTATCTCCACGAAACGGAAATATGAAGAAGGGAAGCTGTGTTTTTCGTCTCCCCAAGTTTCCATCTCAACAGAAAAGAGAATGTGGCTGTCCAGCTTCCAGGAGGGAGAATATTGCTACCCACACTCTCAGCCCCTCTCTAGGCCCCTCCTCAGTTGCTTCAAGGAGGGAGCCAGCAGGTGCTAATCCGAGAAATTGGAGCCTTATTTAAATTGAGCCTCTCTTTCTCCTCCTTCCCCTCTTTCTTCTTCTCTTTCTCCTCCTCCTCTTCCTCCTCCTCCTCCTCCTCCTCCTCCTCCTCCTCCTCCTCCTCCTCCTCTTCCTCCTCCCCCTTTTTCTTTTTTAATTCTCACCAGAGGAGTTTTTATTGATTTGAGAGAGAGGAAGAGTATGGGAGGGAGGGAGAGAGAGAAACATTGATGTGAGAGAGGAATATCGATTGGTTTCCTTCCATACACTACCTGACCGACCAGAAATCAAACCCTCAACCTTTTGGTAAGGATGACTCTCCAATCAACTGAGCCTCTTCTAATGGCTGCCAGGCCAGTTATTTGCTTCCTTCCCTATTTCATGGTCCTGCCTCCCTTCTTGACCCTTTATGGAGATCACACTCTGAGCACAGCTGTCTTTTGGAGCGAGGCTTAGCAGTCCTTATGATCTCTGACCAGCTTTTTGGTCTACAAGGTGGAGTGAGGTGGCGGCCTGCCTTTCTCTCCTGCACAGCGGGTTGGGTGAGTGGATTAGAGCCTGCTGCACAGACCTTGCCCTTCTAGACTCAGCCAGTCTCCACTTAAGGGAGCAGGAAACCCCATGATGGCTTCCAGACTCAAGCCTCCCACACAGCTAACCAGACCTCCCTGCTGTTGGATCAAATAAATCTGGTTCTTTATTTTATTTTCTAATTGGCTATTGATCTTTAGATATGTAGCTCCTTTACAGGGGGCCTTGGAGGTCTGGGGAACTGAAACCCTGCTGCAAATGTCTAACAAAAAGTATGGGTGAGTTTGATAATATATAAAGCAGTTCCATTTCATGAATATTTTAAAACTTCACTCAATTGCTGTAAGACTTCAGGCAAGTTTTTAATCTTTTAGTGTTGCCTTTGCAAAATAAGGCGACAGGACCTGATATTTCATCCGTAAGGTAGATTGATAATCATATCTACCTCATAGGAAATAGTAGAATTTCATAAGATAATACATACAAAGCTTTTAGGACAGTGCCCTGTACACAATAAATGCTTAATAAATGTTAGCTACTAGTCGTTTTACTATTTTCTACTTAAAACACACACATACATGATTTTACTGTATTTTAACACATGTCTGCAATGACTAGGAATTTTAGTCTAAAATACTCTGTTGTCATGGATATCAAAGCAATGAAAACATGAAGGTCAATAATAGAAATAAAGGAAAAATATGACTCAAGGGAGAAGCAAGTTAAATAAAACATGCTCTAAGGTCCAAGAGAAGGAGAGAAAAGGCAAGAGATAATGGTATCAGAGGCCTAGAAACATAAAGCTTATGTACCTTTTATGTGATCACATTTAAACTCAGGCAGCTCAGCTTCGCAGAGATGTGACTATCAGAAAATCAGAGCCTGCTGCCACCACCAACCAGCTGGCACCGTTTGTACCGGGAAAGCCAGCAACTTTGTGCCCATATAGTGAGTTACTAGTACGTGATCAAATATAGTTGATTGAACACAAAATTGTCTCTATCCCTCCTCTCCATCCCACTGAAATAATATTAAATGAAAAACAAAAAGGTGCAGTAAGTCACACAAACAAGGACAATGAGAAAGAAGACTAAAGCAGATCTGGAGTAGAAAGAGGATGAACAAGTGGCAAGGCAACTGACGGCAGAACCAAGAAAGCTGAAATTCAAAGGTCTGGAAGGGTAGGGGGATGCTAACATAAAGCAAGCTAGTTCCTTCCGCCCTAACCCACAAAGGCTCTGGGATTGAAGATAGGATGTGAGGTGGGGCTGAATATAGGAGGATTGATTGAAAATCTATCTAAAGAGTACTTATGCCACCAAACCTCTGCCACTTCCTTTTGCTGTCAGCCATCTCACTGCACGCCACCTCACCCCCATCCCTGCCCCCGACACACATACTTTGCCTGAATACAAGAGATGTATTCCTCTTAGAATCTAAAGCTCTGTGTGGGCAGGATTTTCATCTGTTTGAAGTACTGGTAGATTCCCAAACACCTAGAATTATGCCTGGCATAAAATGCTAAGGGGAGACTGGATAAATATCTGTTGGCTAAATATTTGAATGAATAGATGGTTCAGATAGTATGGCCATGAGCCACAGTTTAAGTGTGGGGTACTCAAAAAACAAGATTAAGTGAGAATCCAGATTTAAAAAACCACCATGGGATTTCTAGGCTGCTTGAATACAGGCAGGCAGACGTAAACCTTCCCCACCTCCCAAGTAGAGTATCTGACTCTTTTCTGGTGTGTCTGATTAGCCCAAGAAGAGACCTACAAAAACCAACAGAGGTGTGCAGGCTGACAGAGAGCCAAATCTTTGCCATATCACCTACCCCCAGCACTCAGTAAGCCCTGCACACACACACACACACACACACACACACACACACACACACACACAGGCATCAATCAGCAAAGATCAGTTGATAGTCGAGAAAAGCTGCTAAGATGAAAAACGCAGATTAAAAACAAGAAAACATATTTTTTGAAGTAGAAAGAAAAAAACCTCAAAGGAAATAGGAACAATAAAAATATTTCCTATATATTAATATACACATATATAATTAATACTCTTGAAGAGATGAGAAGATATCATACCCATATAGCCAGAACCGTTGGTTATTATTAAAAAATAAAGTGTGTATGCAGGGGAAAGAGGTGAGAAAAAAGAAATTTAGAGAATAAAAGAAGACAAAAATAATGCCAAGAAGACAAAAATAATTGTCAGTAACAATACATATCATTAGAATGTATATCTCTTAGAGGCAAAATTTATAGCAGGTGATGCAGATTTGGAGGAAAATATGGACCACCATAATATTAACTTGAAAAATTCTTACGTATTTAAGAATGCTTAAAAAGAGTATATCATTAATATAACACTAAAATACACGTGCACAAAATAACAATGTATATTTTATAAGGGCACAAACAATTCAAAAGATACAGATCAGAATTATATTTGTCTACGAATAGGAAGGGAATGAGAGAAGAAATAGGGTAAAAAGGTATGAATGAAAATCCAATCAATCAAACCAGAGAAGGTTCTTGCACCAAAGAACAATGAGGGTAAGTGAGGAATTGATAAGTGATTGGCTGGAGCTTTTGCACCCAAGCTAAAAGAGTGTCACTACATTCTTCACAACTCTTTTGGTTGGAAATGACAGAAACCCAACTTGCATTAGGATAAACAAACACATGAGAAGATACGCACTGACTCACGGAAAAATCCAGGGGTAGCATTGCTTCAGGCAGGTATTCAAATGACATCTACAACTCTCAGCTCTGCTATCCCAAAACTTAGTGGTATGAAATAACCAGTTCACTTTGTGAACTTGTGTATTAGGAATGCATGTATTAGGAAGGTTCAACTGAATGGTTCATTTTCGATTCACTTGGCACAGGTGGTATCTGGCCAAGGCCAGAGGTTTCTCTTTTACAATCGTTTCTACATTCACATGCCTGGTACCTTGGGTGCCCCTTGACCCTATGCCTATACACACACACACACAGAGAGAGAGAGAGAGAGAGAGAGAGAGAGAGAGAGAGAGAGAGAGAGAGAGAGAGACACGCGCGTGCAATGTGTTATAGTTTAGTTTTTACTCAATTGCTACTTTTGTAAACTACCCTAATAACTTAGCACATGTAAAGTTCCTTATTTCCATCATTTCTTTAGTAAGGCAGTTTGTTTAACATGTGTACTGATGGAGCCCAGGCAAATATCCAGGGCCTTGCAGTCAGTTCTGGGTCCATAGTTTAGCCTCTAAGTGGGCTAACAGGCTGCATAGAGTAAAACTAAATACATACAAAGCTCGGGTGAGAGCAGATCCATGTTCTGAATTCAGAAGGCCAGTAAGCAGAATTCAGTGCACTGTAAAGTATAAAATGTCATAAAAATGGGGGTTGCCAGTAATGGAGTGAATATTGTATCTGCGTAGGAAAACTCCCTTCACCTTCAGCTTACTGGAAAAGTTGTTCTAGGCTGAAACCTTAGAAGGTTTGGCTTTTTGCTTTTTTGTTTGTTTTGGCAAGGAAAGGGTGCACACGTAGAGATACCTTCTAGGAAGAGCAATCTGACTTCACTAAGGGGGTTTTGGGAGAGAGCCTAGACCTGTGATCTCTAAATATTTTTTATTGTGCATTTTGTCAGGAAACAATGTGACCACGAACTCCAATAGATATGTTTTTATTTATATATTAGAGGTCTGATGCGCAAAATTTGTGCAAGAGTAGGCCTTCTTTTTCCCGGGCTGCTGCCACTGGCTTCCCTCTGGCACCCAGGACCCGAGGTTCCCTTCAGCCGCTGGAAGGCACCCACCAGGGACCTTGGCAGCCCTGACTTCATTTGGAGGGTCATCCGGAAGGACATCCAGTCTAACTAGTATATTATGCTTTTATTATTATAGATTATATATTGTACTAACAAAAGAAAGAGACACAAAATAAATATAGCTGTGGTTTCCAGGATTTATTTCCTCATGTAATCTAATATTATACCCCAGAAGACTGCCTTGGAGACTAGAGTTAGACCAGTGGAGAGGCTTTTGCAATGGTCACATGAGGTTTTTAGGAAAATTATTCAATCATCAAGTTCATCAATAAAACACTAATTAATTTATGAATGTTGGTAAAGATAACACACTAACCTTCCTGGTTTAGGAAGAAGGAATACACTTGCTATTATGGGACAGGAGTGCTGAACACTGGTCCCAGTGTTATGAGGCTAAGAAAAGAGGTCAGGGTGGCAACCCCATTGTGAGACATAATTAATATTTGTAAAGGGCTTAGAGCCAATCAGATTAAGATGCAGGGTCAAAGGCAAGATTCATTATTACTGCCAGGTTTCTGAATTCCAAGCAGATTCCAAAAACGTGACCTAATCCACCAAAAGCTTTGGCAGACACACAGGCAGAGGAGCTTGCACCCTGCAATATTCTCAAATGGCAAATGGGTAGAATGGGACCTTTTAGTCTCTGAGAAGGAGGCTTTGCTCTCAGCAAAACTTGTTTGGTTTTCTTGATTGGCATTCAAGCTTCCCATGATTGGGCCCTGGTCTTGCTCTCATCCATTTATTCATTCTTTCATTCATCATTCCTTCATTCATTCCATACTTAATGAGCACTACTACTAGTATGTGTCAAGCAATGTTAGAAGAACTGAGGATACAACAGTAAGCCAAACAGAAATAACAAGAGCCCTCATGGAGCTTCCAGTCTAAGAAGGGAGATGATTTTTTCAAATGTACAAAATCATGTTAAGCAATGATAAGTGGGAAAGAATTATAATAAATGAGTTAAAATAATAGGGGAGATGCTACTGACAGTCAAGATGGAGAAAAGAAACTAGTTTTATCCTCCTGTGTGGGACAACCTAAAAACATATAAAATATATGAAACAACTGTTTGCAAAACACTATCAGGTGACAAAAGGACAGTGATACCTGAGAGATGGGGAGAATCCTACAAGTCCCCGTGTACTACCCTGAGGGAGCTTCCAAGCCACAGCAGAGAGAGAGGATTTACAAAGAGCCTGGTGGATTCCTTGTGAGGAAATGGGATGAGATTTGGAGAAGATCAAGGCAACCGGGAGTCATAGGACAGAGACCCAGAGAGAAGAGCGCCAAACAGAAAGAGAACCCTGAGATGAGAAGTAAGTCCCCCTTAGGCAGGATGATACCTGTGATGAGTAGGAGGAGGGATGATGAACTCATGCAGGCAAAGCAGCTGCCCAAGGCCAGGGGAAGAAGCTTCCGTGAGGGGTTAAAGGTACCCGTGCCTGATGCTCACTCAGGGTCCAGAATGATGCCTCTTCCCACCAGACCAGAACACTTTAAGATTTTTGGAGCATTGAGGAGACATGCCAGTCTTGCTTCAGTAGGGGGGGAATTAGCCCTAGAGTGATAACTGTTCCAATTCTGCTGAATCAATCTTAAGAGCAAGATCTAAAAAGATAAATCTGTTTCCAAGTAACTTAACTATATTCCAGAACAGAGCTCAGGGCTATTTATAGAAACACAAAAATATCCAGAACGACCCATTAGAGACTGCTGGAAGTAGATCCATGCCCAGTTGGTACGGAGACCACACATGACTAATAATTATATGAAAAAGTGCCCAACCTTCCTAGAAACCAAGGAAGTAGCAAAGAAAACAAGGGGGCTATTGGGGAGAGTTGACATGGGAGAGGAATGTGGTCAGAATACACTAAAATAAGGCATCTCTTTTACCCCTACACTTTTAAGGTGATATGTAATCTCAGAGTAGTTTCAAGGCTGAACGAGGCCATGTTTTTATTTTTTTAAATGCTAGGATAATAGAGTAAAAGCAGCAAGAACAAGTCTGGCATTGTTGTTGGTATCACTCTGTTATCTCTGTATTTCTAGGGTAATGCTGGAATACTAAAACAAAACAAAACACATTTTAATCACATCTCCTGAGATTCCCTCAAACTCTAGAGAAACATTTTAGATAATTTTGAGAACCATGAAGTGTCAATTGGAGCCACAGAGGTTGCAGACTTGGTATTTCCCATTCTCACCAGAATATAGAACTGAATGAGATTACTATCAGAGGGCCAGAGAAAATACTTCTAGTCCCCATCACAACTTAGCTCTCAGGTCCTCATGGGCTACCAGGCTGCTTTGCTTCCCTTCCTGACACAGCAGGGGCCTTATACTTTCTCTGGGGAAGATCTGGGGTAAGTGGTTGACATAGAGAACATTTCTGTTGAACCATTTAATTACTTAGTATCTGAGTGCATTCCACATCAGGGCCATCATCCAGTTCCTCTGGCCAAGTCCTGGAAATGAGCAAGGGCCTGGCACTGCTCCGGCTGGCATTGGTTATCCTTCAGTGGTTTCGCTAAGTGAGAGCATTCCTGGTACTACTGACAGTGAAGGAGAAACATCCCAAACCTATTTTGTGTACCTGGAAGCCAGGTGGATTATTCGGGAGGGGAAGCTTGAAGGAAAACTGGAGGAAAGAGTGATGGAGGAACGAGGGATGAGCAGGGATTTGTCCCACCCAGTTCCCTACCTTTTCTCCTGAGAACCTGACACCTTCCTTTACTCCACAGCTCCTCTGGCTTTGGCACCTCTCCCTCCTACCCCACGATGATTTATTTTTTTATTTTTAGTTTTTTTTTAATATATTTTATTGATTTTTTTAGAGAGGAAGGGAGAGGGATAGAGTTAGAAACATCAATGAGAGAGAGACATTGATCAGCTGCCTCCTGCACACCCCCTACAGGGGATGTGCCCGCAACCAGGATACATGCCCCCAACCGGAATCGAACCCGGGACTCTTCAGTCCACAGGCTGACGCTCTCTCCACTGAGCCAAACCGGTTTCGGCACGATGATTTATTTTGTCCAGGATTTCCTCAATCATTCTTTCTTAGAGAGACCAGGGCCAGAAGGTGAGAGAAACCTCAGTCTTCTACCTCCTACACCCTTATCTGAGGGTCAAAACAGAGAACATGGCCCAGCTGGCATGGCTCGGTGGTTGAGTGTCGACCTATGAACTAGGAGGTCCCTGTTCAATTCTTAGTCAGGGCATATACCTGGGTTTCAGGCTTAATCCCCAGTTTGAAGCGTGCAGGAGGCAGCCAATCAATGATTTTCTCTCATCATTGATGTTTCTTTCTCTTTCTCCCTCTTCCTTCTCCTTTGAAATCAATAAAAATATTAAAAACAAACAAACAAACAAACAAAATAGAATATGCTGGTGACCTTATCTCATTGGAAAAAGGGGAAGAAAGAGGTCAAGCAGAAGGAGGAGAAGGAAGAGCAGGAGGAGCAGGCAGAGAAAAGGGGGAGTAAGAGGAGAAGAATAAGGAAGGGAAAGAGGAGCCGGAGGAAGGAGAATATATTAACTATCCAAATAATGGTATTGTCACTTTGCTCTGTCATTACAATTACTACTCAGAACTGGAAGGTACTTTCAAATAATCAGACTTTTATTTTTTAATAGGAAATTTGGACACATTGAAAGCTGAAGAACTAATAATATCTAGTTTGCAATTTGCCATAATGAAAAGATTTTCTAGTTTAATTATCTACATAAGGGTTGCTATTCTTCTTCTCTAAAGAGCACATATTTGAGGCTTTTCAGGCCATAAGACCTCTGTCACAACAATTCCACTCAACCATTGTAGAGTAAAGGTGGCCAAACACAATAGATAAATGAATGGGTGTACTTGTGTTCCAATAAAACTTTATTTACAAAAACAGATTGCCAGTGGCACCAATCTCTTATCTATACAATGCCTTTCCCCCCCTCTTTATATACTATGAAAAAAAGACACTTGTAATGTAAAAAAAAAAAAACCAAACCCATTATTCAGAGTAAAATTATACATTCACTGTAAAAAAAATAAATTCATGCTGTATAATAAAAAAAGTGTAGGTTACCCCAAATCCCACCATTCTGAGAAAATCACTGTTAACATTTGGCAAAAGAATTGTAGATAGCCCATTCAGTGTGGCTCAGTGGTTAAGCATCTACCATGAACCAAGAGGTTGCCAGTTTCGATTCAATTCCTGGTCAGCGCACATGGCTGGATTGTGGGCTCAATCATCCGTGGGAAGGGTACAGGAGGCAGCCGGCCAATGTTTCTCTCTCATCAATGTTTCTATCTCTCTATTCCTCTCCCTTCCTCTCTAAAATCTATAAAAACATATTTTTTAAATAAATTGCAGATATATGGACGTGTGTGTGTATGTATGTGTGTGTGTTGTGTGAGTGCTTTTTAGTACACAAGTAGGGAACTTTATACATGTTCTTTCATAACCTGAATTGCTCAAAAATATATTCAGAGTATCTTTTCATATGAGTATAGTTAGAGCTACATCTTTTCACAGGGTTCTTTAGATGGAGGTGCCATGTCCTGTTGGTGGATATCCTCCACATCTCCACTTCCTAGTTGACTACTGGTTGAATTCCTCCAATAATGGGAAATTCACTAATCCTGGAGCTCAAATATGTGACTTCTAGGCAATAGTGTTTGAGAACATACCTTTTCTAAAACTAGAAGGCCTAGCTCTGTCACAAGCCAGAAAGCTCGTATTGAGTTAGTAATCCTCTAACTTGAGTTAGTGCCTCAATTTGAGGCTAATCCCATCCAGACCTCCGACGGTTCCCACCCACTTGAGGATGGAACTGTTAAATCGCCTACTGATCTGTAGCCAGTTTGGGCCGTAGCTGCTGCCTGTGGGAATACACGTTTCAACAAGTCACTTGGGAATTTCCAGGATGTGGGTACTTCTCTCTGACCTAACTTCTACATGGGAATATGGCAGCCTCTGACTGAGCAGAAAAACCAGTTTGTGAAACACTTACCCGGGTAATCTATTCAAAAGGAGGCAGCTCTCCATAACTTCTAGGACAGGTCCAGACAAAGAGTGTGGGTCTGTGCAATAGAATGAACAAAACCCTTAAGAAACCAAGCTGATATCCCAGAATATTGCTCCGAAGCCTGTGAAGACCTGGTCACCTACAGACAGACTGATTTGCCTCATTTTTCATCTTTTTCACGTATATCTGACTGGTGCTTTAGTGAGGCTGTTGTTATTGCTTATTGACTAGAAGTTCACAGAATTAAAGAATTAAAGCTTCACATGTGAATTGCAACTAATTTTAAAAATCTGTTGTCCTGAGTCATAAAGCCATTTCTCTTGCTTGCTTTGTGAGGGATTGTGCAGCAAATAACGTCATCTCTTTTAAAAGTGTAGTTTTCATAGAATTCAGATGTTAGAGACCATTCTCTTACAATCTTTTTTTTTAATTAAATCTTTATTATTCAGATTATTACATTTGTTTCTCTTTTTTCCCCTCCATAGCACTCCTCCACCCAACTCCCACCCTTCCATCTGCCCTTACCTCCCTCCCATTGACCTCATCCATAGGTGTATGATTTTTGTCCAGTCTCTCCCTGTACATCCTCACCCCTTTTCCCCTGAGAATTATCAGTCCACTCCCTTTCTGTGCTCCTGATTCTATTATATTCACCAGTTTATTCTGTTGATCACATTTTTAATTCACTTAATTTTTAGATTCACTTGTTGATAGATATGTATTTGTTGCTCATAATTTTTTGGCCTTTACCTTTTTCTTCTTCCTTTTCTAAAAGAGTACCTTTCAGCATTTCATATAATACTGGTTTGGAGTTGATGAACTCCTTTAGCTTTTTCTTATCTGTGAAGCTCTTTATCTGCCCTTCAATTCTGAATGATAGCTTTGCTGGATAGAGTATTCTTGATTGTAGGTTCTTGCTATTCATCACGTTGAATATTTCTTGCCACTCCCGTCTGGCCTGCATCGTTTCTGTTGAGAAATCAGCTGACAGTCGTATGTGTACTCCCTTGTAGGTAATGAACTGTTTTTCTCTTGCTGCTTTTAATATTCTCTGTCTTTTGCTCTTGGTATTTTAATTAAGATGTGTCTTGGTGTAGTCCTCTTTGGATTCCTTTTATATGGGGTTCTGTGTGCTTCCTGGACTTGTAAGTCTATTTCTTTTACCAGATGTGGGAAATTTTCAGTCATTACTTCTTGAAATAGGTTTTCAGTATCTTGCTCTCTCTCTTCTTCTGGCACCCCCACAATTCTGATGTTGGTACGCTTGAAGCTGCCCCAGAGGCTCCTTACATTATCTTCACATTTTTGGTTTCTTTTCTCTTCTTGCTTTTCCAGTTGAGTATTTTCTGCTTCTTTATATTTCAAATTTTTGACTTGATTCTTGCCTTTCTCTAGTCTGCTATTAGAACTCTGTATAATATTTTTTATTTCAGTCAGTGTATGTTTAATTTCTAGTTGGTCCTTTTTCATCTCTAATTGGACCTTTTCCATCTCTAGGTGGATCTTTTGCTTCTCTAGTTGGTCCTTTTTCATCTCCTCTTGGCTCTCGCTAACTTTATCCAACTTTTCTAGGGTATTCTTGAAAAACCTTATAAGCATGGTTTTGAACTCTATATTCAGTCGTTCGTTTTCCTCCATTTCTTTTGTTTGTGATCCCTTCCCTAGCAGACTTGCAAAACCACAGAAGCCTCTCTATTGAGCTTGGGATGGGTGGAGTCTCAGGGCTTAAGGGACCGCCTTGCCTTTCAGTCGGCCCCGCCCACCACAGCCCCTGAGTCTCACGTGACTGGGTAATTGCTGGAGCGGTCCTTGTGCGCGTGCACCCGCAGTGCCTCTAGACCACTGCCTTTCTGGGTCCCCTGAGCTGCAGGACCACAGGAGTCTACGTCCCCAGGGTTTCACCCGAAACAGGGGCTTAGTGGAGTCAGAAGTGGCACAGTTGGGAGGGTCTGTCTCCCGCCCACTCTCAAAAGCCAGCAGCACAATCAGCAATCTGTCCTCTGCACAGTGCCGTGCGTGCCATCAGACTTCTGATCTTTTGCAACTCCCCTAAATTTCCATGCACCTCTCCCTTGTCACAGTCCAAACTCCCCCTCGTATGAGTTTCAGCTGGATCTGGGGTTTAGTGTTGTAGGATAAGGGGTTCAATGCCTTTGAGAGTTTCCGTTTCCCTCCTGCCAGAGAAAACCAGCCAGGTACCCTGGCACCCGCTCTCTCCACGCATGCGTCTCCATACCTCTGGGTCTCCATGAGCCCCTCTCTTTCCCTCTAGTTGTAGAATTCCCACTCAGCCAGCTTTCCTGTGGTTCTGGATGATGTCCGTTCTGTCTTTTAGTTGTAGTTTTGAAATTGTTGTGCGAGGCAGCAGTGTAGGTGTTTACCTATGCCGCCATCTTAGATTCTCCCTCTGTTAATCTCTTACAATCTCTTTATTTTAAAGCAAGGAAAGTCCCAGTTAAGTGATTAACTAGGTTAGGTAATTGCCCAAAATTCAGTTTGTTAGTGATCAAGTCAGAACTTAATGCCAAAGGCTACACCTTATAACGGTTACTATTTTACTTCATTTACTACACTGCTACTCTCTCATAGGCAACTGCTTTGTTTGTTTATTTGTTTGTTTGTTTGTTTGTCTTGAGAGCCATTGGAGGGGTGGAAAATAGTTGGGCCAGGCATAAAAAGAGAAGGGAAAATGTTTAAGATAAGTCTGGGGGTAGTGGGACAGGGGAGGAAATTAAATAGGCTCAGGATGAGAAAGGTAAAATTATAACCAAAAATTGCCCAGGTGCTTCTTAGAAGAGCAAGGGGTTAAGCCTTTGGCTGGGTTCCTGTTATGACTGACTGCAAACCCAAGACAGATCTCAGAGATAACCACTAGAATGCACACTGTGGAGCTAATCTCAGACCCCTGTTCAAGACTAACAACATATTCCTGGGCTGCTGGGAATTTTAGTTTCTGACCACGCACATCTGTGTCAACCAGCAGGCACTGCCCTCAGTGAACTGCTTTGACCATGTCCACACCTCTTCCCAGGGATGCAGAATATGGAGATACAAAGGCCCAGACCCCTGGAGTCAATTTGGTCTAACTCTTAAGAGCCAACTAACTTCAGTCCCCACTGACTGCAGGGCCAGCTATAAGCATGTTGAGCGGCAGCTTCTCCCTCTGCCAGTCTCACTTCCTTACAGGTGGATCTTTCCAACCACTTGCCCAAAAATGTTCCTCTTACAGTCTATGTTTCTAAGCAACTCAATCCAAAATACCATCCACATTCACATGTTATGGGAATCACTCAGAATTGGGACTAACACCCAGGTTTCCTACATCATCATCTCATTAACCCAAATCATTCTCAACTGCTATACCTCTGTGGCCAAAGCTCTTTTTACATTCAACTTGGCATAACCCAGCCCTCTACCAGGGGTGGCCTCCCAAGGTGTGGGATACTGACCATCACTGTATTATATAAGTTGATTTGATGGTACTTGCATGGGCTTGTGTTTACTCTACTAGTTGTTATCTTAGCTTGGGATTCCACAGAAGCAGACCCTAAGATGAGGACTCACGTGAACAAGATTTATTAGCATCCAGGCCAGCTTCATTGACATACAGCCTATAGAATCTCCCACCCACACCTGTGAGGTCACACAGGGCCCAGTATTTGATTTAACACCCTTGAAATTCTTAATTTATTAAATTTTTAAAAATCTTGTATTGAGCCCTACAAATCATATAGTTGGTCTGGATTAGGACATATTCCTAGAAAACAGAGATAGGGTGTGGGAAGTAGGATTTGGAAAGGTAAGAAAGGCAAGCAAGAATAGGTAAATGGGATAAAATACATGGTAACCCATGGATACTTAGGGTGAACATGCTATAATTTTTACAGTTATCTACATATTTAAAAGGCTAAGCAATAGGCTGACCATCTGACCATTTGAGTGTCTGACCGGTAGCTATAATGCACACTGACCACCAGAGGGTAGATGCTCAACTCAGGAGCTGCTGCGCTGTGGTGACTTGACAGCTGTGGTTCTCAGGTGATGCACCCAGAACCAGAGAGGAAGGAGCCCGACTCCGGGGAGCATCACCAGAGAACAACCTTCTCATAATCCAGGACTGCTCGAGGGGGAGGGAAAAGTGTCAGAGAACTGGTTTCGGCCCAATCTCCACACGCCAGGCCAAGGGACCCCACTGGTGCACAAATACATGCCCCTGGGCCTTTAATTGAATTATAATGTTGTACACCTGAAACTTTTATGTTGTTAATCAATGTTATCTTAGTAATAATACAAATAATGTGATATCCAGCTAGGTTCCATAAGGGAAGAGAGAGAATTTGGCCTAGTCTTGTAGGGAGCTCTACAAACAGTAGAGATCCAACCTAGAGCTGTCTTGACTGTAGGAATTGGAGTATTTATATCCTCATGTCCTGTAGTCATTGGAAAAAAGGCTGGGCTAGAGGCACAGACACATTACTTCCTAGTTACTTCCAGCTGTCCCATGAGCAGGCAAAGCAAACTCTGCAAGCTAATGGTGGTGCTCTGATAAGGGGAGCAGGTCCTAGTGATGAGAATGAAATCACACCTGAAACCAGTGTGCACAAAACTCAACAAGGGTCAGAGGGAGGGAGTATGGCAGAACACTGACAGTAATTGCTAGAGTTAGGCTTGTACTTAATGTGATCCAGGGTAAGAGACACACTTGCCTATCAAACCCAAGATTTCATGGGTGAAATTACTAATATCAAGACAAGAAATAACAAAAGTAGCCAATCAAAAACATAAATGAAAAAATCATATAGGAGGTACAAATGAAAGTGAAATGTGAGTGGCTGAAGATTGGACACATTGGCAGAATGGAAAGAACAATGAGTACAGCACAGAGTCGGGAGCCAGGTGCATAGGGTGTGAATTCTAGTTCTGCTACTTTTGGACTACACGGCCTACCATCCCTGTGTCTACCTGCTAGGGTAAGGAGGATTAAAAGAGTTAATATATATATATGTAAGCGACATCTGCCAAGTATTAGCTCTTATTACCCTGCCTACTCCATGCCTCTCAAACTATCTGTGGTATTTCATTTTAAATCTGTTACAGTTGATGCTTTTACACAACATGAAGTATACAGAATGGATAATGAGAAAATGAAATAAGAGACATACAAAAACCAACTTTAGTTATTAAAGTCAACAGACAGAAAATTACTCAGTCAAATTGCTATAAAAGTTTCTATTTGCTCATCTTTAATTCCTATGCTCGTCCCCATTACAGATGGGTCGGTCACAGGACCCAGACTGTCCCTGTTCTATGGACCAGTGGACTTTGAATAGCCCTGGATTAGAAAATCTTCAGTAAGCCACTTAAGTTTTTGATGTCTCAGTTTTTAAGTTTTTGCAAGAGCTGAATGAGCTTATGCATTTATGACACTATAGAGTGCCTCATAAATGGAAATTGCTGGTAGGACTGTAGGAGTTGATTCTGTACTGTGTGGCCAAAAGATAGAAACTCCAGGGTGATAGTATCAATCCCTGTTGGCATCACACTGTTCTGTATAGGTATATGCTTGGAGGTGTCAGGGTGTGTAAGTCAGTCAAGCATTTTCTACCACTGTATGACACAGGAAATAAAGGGCTCCCCTGGTAGGCTGTGGCTTGCACCCCAGCAACTACTGCCATTCTTCACAGGTGGCTACAGCCACACTCCTGGGGCAAAGCATCCAAACAGAAACTTCCTCTATCTACAGCATCCCTTCTGCAGCCTGGTCAAGTGATTTTACCAGCATATTTGAGTAGCGGTCCGAAAGAAAGAGTGAAGATAATGTCCTTACTACACTAGGCCTCACTTCTCTTCAGTGGGTGAAACTCAACTCATAGACATCCCTCACCAATGCTCTTAGACTCCATTTTCAAGCGTGGACTCTGCCCACACTGATTCTAAGTGACCTACTTTGGCCTCACCTTCTCTTTTATCTCCACCTTATCAAATGAGAAAGCAGATATTTAGGGATATATGGGGAGTTGTCTAAGTAATAAGATTTCTGAACATCTGGGGTTTTTGTTTGTTTGTTATTTTACTCTCTCTGGACACCCCATCTGATTCATCTTGGTTTCTCCCCATCATCTTTAAGGCAATGTGTGGCACATAGCAGGTGTTCAGTAAGTGTTAATTGAACGATTCTATGAACCAATCATTTGAAGTCTGTGAAAAAAGAAGTGGCTCTTCAAACTATGGACCCTGAATCCATCCAGAAGAAAACCCAGCCAAATCCAATGAATCCATTATGCAGAACTCTGCCATTTTGGGCATTAGGAAACACACATTTCATGGGGGAGAGATGGACGTGAAGCTCATTGTGGGTGCATGTACTTCAAATACACCAATCCACAGATGT
This sequence comes from Lasiurus cinereus, assembly GCA_011751065.1. Taxonomy (NCBI): domain Eukaryota; kingdom Metazoa; phylum Chordata; class Mammalia; order Chiroptera; family Vespertilionidae; genus Lasiurus; species Lasiurus cinereus. Next base: position 33,027,492 of record JAAGEH010000030.1, on the reverse strand, counting down.
CTCTCCACTTTCTGGGAAACAAAATCTCTCCGTGGCCCCAGGGCCCTTTAAATTTTGCTGTGACTGTTTTCTTAAGAAATTCCTGGAGCGGAGCCTAACTTTGGTGTAGGGGGTTGGCAGCGCGCATATTGGTGGCCCAGGGGACTGTTGGCATCAGGGTTGGCGAGGAGTGCGCACGCGAAAGAAACTCCCGAGAAGTCAGAGCAGCCCCCCTGGAAGGCGGCGAAGTGAGGGGCCCCGAGAGTCCTTGAACTCCCGGGCTTCCGTGAATTCGGGAAAGGACAAATGAGAATGGCCAAAGCGGCCAGATGTTGGCGGAGTTTCACAGCTCCCGACCTACCCGCTCTGCCCGCCCGGACGCGGCAGGGGTCGGAGTCCGAACCCGGGAACGTTCAGGGCGTCTGGGGGCAGAGGGAGGGCTCCGGCCGCAGGAAGGAGTCCCGGCCGCCACCGCCCCGCCCGTCGGGCTGTCCGCCCCGCCTACCCCGAGCGAGGCGGGGCCAGGGCGGGAGAAGAAGAAGGAGGAGGAGGAGAGGTCGGAGTCGTCTCCAGGAGCCCTTAGAGACCGAGTCCCCGGCGGCGGCGGCGGGGCAGCCACCGGCAGACGAGTGAGCACCCAGCGGTGGACGCCGGTGGTGAGTAGGGCCCCCGCGGGGACCGGGGCGCAGCGCGGGGCGTCGGTTGGCCAGCTCGGGGGCCGTCTCCGAGTTCCCGGTGCTGGGAAGCGAGATGGAGGGAGGGGACGGGGGGAAGGGAGGAAGGAGGGAAGAGTGTCCCGGAGGGCGGGGACTGCTCGGGGCCCTGGTCGCCGGAGAAGGGGCTGGGGGAGGGAGGGCGAGGGACGCCTAGAGCGGGGACCGACGGCGCGCGCTCGCCTTGACTGGCGCAGCCGGAGGGCGCGGGGAGCCGGGGGCCCTTCGGGGCTGGGGCTGGGGTAGCGGCGTCTGGGGTAGGGGTTGGGGGTGGGAGCGACTGGGGAGCCGGGGGAAGGTCTCCCAGCTCGCTTCCTCGCCCGCCCCAGGCCGTGCGCCCCGAGCCGTTCAGGGGCTGGGAGGCTCCCGTGTTCCCAGCACAGGCTTGGCGGTGGTGCCAGGTTTGGGAAGAGAGCCAGCTTCTGGGGGCGACCTGGCGCCACGCCCCTCTTCCCTACTTTCTTCCGCTCTTTCTGGGGACTGGCCCGCGGGTGCGTAGCCCCGGAACCCGCTGGGCGCGGAGGGTCTGGCGGGGAGATAGCGGGTCAGAGAGAGGAAGACCCAGAGCGCACACAACCCGCCAGGGACCCCGAGCAGGTGGTGAGCCCAGAGAGCGTATTGGCAGGTGATAGCTACACGGGGAAGTCAAGACTCGGACATGAGTCTTGCGTGATTAAAAATTAAAAATAAAGAGTATTGCCCGGACACTTACTGCCTGGATCAGTGCTACTTTCCCCCCCCCCACTTGGTGATTATTTTCTGAATGTTAACTAGGGCATATCAATGAAAGCTAATTTTCAAACGCTGTAGCTCACGTCTCCAACACTCACTCGTCCCTCGCCTTAGGTTTGTGTCTTGTAAACTTACATCATTCATAACTTTCGAAAAGGAACTCGTGATTCTCGGTAAATCCCTGCCGCCGCGGAGTCCAACTTGGGACGACTGGGAATGTCAGAGGAGGAATTGACGAGGCCTGTCATCGTGTGGTCACCCCTGTCCCCGGGCGTGGTTGTATGTATACAAACAAGTGCATAGAGAAGGAAATGGACCAAACCGGAGAAAAGGGAGGTCCCCTGCACCCACGTGTCAGGGCACGTTTAATGGCTACTCCGAGTGGAAACAAACGGGGGATTTATGAGACCGTGTGGTGTTGGAGAAACTTCACATGACCAGCTTCCTTCCCATCAGTAGTTATCCGCCCCCCCACCGTGGTCTTTGCGGACGGATGGACGCTGTTTATATTTCCTGGGGCTGTTGTAGCTTCGTCGGAATAGATTGTCTATCATGAATCTTTTGCATGTTGTCAGAGGCAGGGTCTGTATCTGGGTGTTCTCTCTTTGAAAAGCGGAGTTTGCCCTGGTTTTTAAATCGCTAGTCCCGTTACTGCACCATCGCTGGTGCTCCTGGCTCGCCTGATCCTCAGTGTAGATCCTGCAGGATGGCGGCCCTCACCCAGGAGAACCAGGAAGGCAGGCAGCGCTGGAGTGACGGGTTGGGTATTACTATTGCCAAAACAATCACATTCAAGTAAGGAGCTGGTGTGTGTGTGTGTGTATTTCAAATCAAATTGTATGTATTAGCAAGTCCCCTTTCCAGTAAACACAAATGATTCACACATCACACACTTTTTCAAAGTAATCAAACCTTTTATAGAGACTTAAATGTTAAAAGGGCTTCAGGATCAAATGTTCAGTCCCTTTGAGTGCCCTAACAGTTAACTAGCATCATAAAACCTTGGGTTAGAGCCAAAAATAAAATACTGTACGGCCTATAAGAACTGTGACTTTAAACCTTATAAAAAATACAGTCATATATTTATATATATATTTGCAGTCGTATTTTTTTTTTTTTACTGTGTTTAACCCAGGGTAAATTCACTAGGTATTGAACCCCGACAGCATTTAGATCTGTGTAGAAATTACACAAATAACGCGAATCTGTGCTTTACAAGAGGCTGAAAAGATTAATATTATAAAAAATTTCCGTGTAGCATGCTTCAGGCTCCTGTGAAAGGCTAGCTCCCTAACAATAAAATTTGAGTTGTTAGGCTTGTGTTGTTGTCACTTGTTAAAGGAGTGGTTTGTCAGGTGTGACAGCTAAGAGCTTCATAGTGAAAGCACTTGAGGAAATGTTAGGTAATTCAAGATTAGTTCTTGTTTTTTATGTTGAAAACCTCTCTCTGAGAAAAACAACATTCATGGTGGGGGGTGGGGGTGGAGAGGGGAAGATAAATGGTGATGAAAGGAGACATGACTTGAGGTGGTGAATGCACAATACAATATATAGATGATGTGATAGATTATAGAATTATACACCTAAAACCTATATGGTGTTATTAACCCATGATAGCCCAAAGAAACTCAAGTAAAACAAAAATTCACACTTAGAATGATGTCATTGTGTTGGCTTTGTAATGAGGGTGTTGTTTTCTTTTTTAATTTTATAAGTCAGCTTAAGCTAGGGAGGTAGATTGTGGAAGTCAAAGAAAATTCTTTTGAGGCCTGATTCGGAAGAGAAGCAGTGTAACAGTGGTTGGTTTACAGTGTGGGTTTTGGTGTCATGAGGACAGACCTGGATCCGAATCTCGGTTATTTAACCTTTTCCAATTTGCATTGTAAAATGGGGGTGACAGAGGTCTCTATTTCTAGGGTTTTTATGAAAGTGTATGAATCTTTTGGAAAACACTTTGCACCTAACATGTAGTTAATATCTGAATTATTAGATATTTTCTAATCCAGCTGACTTTGGCATCAGGCTCTTGAATAAATTATAAGATGGCAGCTAGAACCTTCAGGAAATGCTGGATAGTGTGATTTTAAATTCCAAGAAGGTACCTGATGTTACAGATAGGTAGATAGATGATAGATAGATATAAAATATTTGTGTACATATGTGTGTCATGTTTCTCCCACAGTGATATGAATAATTATCTTTAATGGATTAACAGTTTCAGTATGCTTTTAGTGTTCAAGTTACAGATGTATATTTTTTAGAACGAGGCAGTCAGAAACATTTCATTAAATCAAATTTAAAGAGAATTTATATATTTCAATTAGTCCTATGTATTAGCTCTGTATAGGAAATTAAACCAGGAACAGAAGTATTTGTCTTTAACCAAGTATGACTTTTAGTTAAAATATGAAGAAATGTGACCCAGGGGTATCCAGCTATTTACTTTCTCATGCACCGATGTTCAGTGCCAACAGATAAGCCACAAGTAGTGTTTAGGGCTGATTGGGAATGTTTAGTAAACGTTTTGTAAAAGCCTTATGACTGATGATAAACTTCCAGGGGAATGCATGTTTAGTTAATTCAGGAAATCGACTCATCATTAAAACATTTGCAAAATTTTTAAAAATACTTTCATCTTTAAAAACAAACCCTTTTATAAGCGCCTGTTGTTTTTCTTAATGTACATTGGGTGCAAAGGATTGGACTGATTGGGATCATAGCTCGTGCCACACATGGCTTCTCATGTTACTAATTGTTCCACAGGGACTCAGAGATGGTGCTTTATAATATTTTAAAATAGCTGTAAAGGGTATAGTGTAGTTATGAATCATTTCTTGCCTATCACATTGTACTCTGAAGCAGTGGAGGACTTGACTGAATAAATTATTGATTCTTTTTACTCCCAGAACAAAATCATAGCATAGTGATGTATTCCTGGCTCCTGTGTGTAGAGTGTGGCAAGTTACTTAATATCTCTGTGCTTCAATGAGGTGTTGTGAGGAAGTCATGAATCAGTCTGTCTAAAGCATTCAGAACAGTGCCTGACACATAGACTATCTATAATAATAAAAGTGTAAATATGCTAATTAGACCAGGCATCTTTCTGGACAACCTTCTGGATGAAGTGGCAGCAGCAGGTGGGCAAGGCAGAGACAGCTGCCCTTGGCAGCGGGGGCCAAGGCCCTTGCATGATTAATTTCGTGCATCAGGCCTCTAGTGTTCAATAAATATTAATGTTAAATTATTAATCACTGAAATTTTCTCTTTCTAAATGTTATATAATAACCATGTATCATTTTTGTAACAAAAACAACTGTACAAAATTTCAGTGTTTCCCAAAAATCTAACAAAGCTCAGTATTTTTAAAAATTCTTGCCAAGCAGTATTTATGCAGTAAGAGAATATACAGTGGTACCTCAAGATACGAATGCCCTAACATAAGAGATTTTTGAGATACAAGCCGTCGAGCGAGTGATTTTTTGCTTTGAAATACGAGCAACATTTGAGATACGAGTAATCGCGCGGATCGGACGGCTGCACATGACCCACCAGTTTACTGTGACTCGAGTGTCTCATAGTTTCCCACGCCTCAGTCAGTGTGCTTGTTTACCTCGTTGTCGAAGCATCTTTTGTGCATTTACATACTTTATCACATTTCTTTTTATAACCATGGGTCCGAAGAAAGTGAGTGGAAAGGTCAGTGCCCATAAGAGGATGATGTCTATTGAATTAAAGCGTGAAATCATAGAAAAATATGAGCAAGGTGTGCGAGTGGCTGACTTGGCAAGGCAGTACCGGCATAGTACTTCAAGGATATGCACTGTGCTTAAACAGAAGGAGTCAATAAAGGGTATAACGCCAGCTAAGGGCGTTAAAATAATTTCTAAGCTCCGTAGCTCTATCCATGAAAAGATGGAGAATCTACTGATAGTGTGGGTGACAGAGAAACAGCTTAAAGGAAATACATTAACAAAGGGCATCATATGCGAGAGGGCACGAGCGATTTACGGTGATTTGCTGGAGCAGACCCCGCTCACTTCCAAGGACGAAGCATCAAAAGACTCATTTAAAGCCAGTAGAGGCTGGTTTGATAACTTCAGGGAAAGGTCTGGCATTCACTCCATCATCAGGCATGGTGAGGCAGCAAGTTCGGATGTGAAGGCAGCTGAGGATTACCTCAAAACTTTTTCTGAACTGATAGAAGCCAAAGGATATATCCCCCAGCAAGTCTTCAACTGTGACGAGACAGGGCTTTTCTGGAAGAAGATGCCGAATAGGACTTATATAACGGCAGAGGAGAAGGCAATGCCAGGCCGCAAACCCATGAAGGATAGGCTAACTCTAGCACTGTGTGCCAATGCTAGTGGCGACTGCAAGATCAAGCCTCTGCTCGTATACCATTCAGAAAACCTCAGTCTTTAAGTCACATAAGATTTTAAAAGATAACTGCAAGTTATGTGGAGGGCAAACCCGAAGGCGTGGGTCACCAGGCAGTTCTTTGTCGAGTGGGTAAACCTGGTTTTCGGCCCTTCTGTTAAGAAATATCTACAGAAAAACAACCTAACCATGCAAGCCCTCCTCTTCCTTGACAATGCTCCTGCTCACCCACCGAACCTCGAAGATGAACTCCTCGAAGACTTCAAGTTTATAAAGGTTGTCTACCTACCTCCCAACACCACTCCTATCCTGCAGCCCATGGATCAGGAGGTGATTTCTAATTTTAAAAAGCTGTACATCAAGCACCTGTTCCGGCGCTGCTTTGAGGTGACAGAGAACACAAACCTCATCCTTCGAGAGTTGTGGAAGAACCACTTTAGCATCGTGATATGCCTCAGAATGATTGATCAGGCCTGGCTGGGTGTTACAAGGAGGACTTTGACCTCTGCATGGAAGAAGCTGTGGCCTGAGGCCGTAGCTGAAAGGACCTTTGAAGGATTCGAACCCGAGGTGCCAGTGGAGGAGGAGATAGTGTCTCTGGGAAAATCCATGGGCTTGGAGGTGGATGAGTGAGACATGAATGAGTTCGTCAAGGAGCACTCTCTGGAACTCACCACGGAGGAGTTACAAGAGTTGCAGTCTCAGCAACATGCGGAGGTTCTCCAAGAAATTGGTTTCGAGGAGGAGCCAGAGGTGGAGGAGATCTCTACAAGTGAGATAAAGGAGAACTTAGGAATGTGTGAGAGAGTGTCACACTTCGTGGAAAAGAAACACCCCGAAAAAGTTGCTACTGGTCGTGCATCGGAGCTGTTCAATGAAACTTGCCTCACCCATTTCAGAAACATTCTGAAAGGGAGGAAGAGGCAAACCTCGTTGGACACGTTTTTTTTTTAAATCGGCCAAAAATGCAAAGACCAGTAGCAATTAATTTCAGTGAAGATTAGTTAAGTTACATTCAGTTTAGGGATAAAGTGTAGCATTAAGAGTGTAACGAGTAGGTAAATACACTTTATAAAACCAGTTTATTCCTTTACATTCTCTTTTATTATGTTTTTATACAATATTTGTCATTTATAAATACATTTTTCTTATTCAAAAACACGTAACAAGAACAACTGGGGTGGCATTTTGGGGGCTGGAACGGATTAATGGCATTTCAATTGATTTCAATGGGGAAATTTGCTTTGAGATATGAGCAACTTGATATACGAGCAAGGTTTCGGAACGAATTAAACTCGTATCTCGAGGTACCACTGTACTTAGGCAATTGTCATTGCATCTTTTAAAAGTGAAATGTGACACAAGTTAATCCTTGTAGATCTCAATCTTATTTTCCTTTCTTATTAGAAACTTAAAAAGAAATCAATAATCCATGAAGTCCATGTTTTCTAGGTTAAGTAGGGAAAGGGCAATATGCACAGTTATAGTGCATTATTACAATTACAACCAGGTTTTAAAAAGCATGTGCATAAACAGGAAGTCTAGAAGAACATCCAGACAAATGGATGATGGGATTCTGATGCTTTTCCCCCTTTCTCTCCCCATTTCCCCCAATGAGCATGAATTCTATACAATAAAAGCCTAATATGCTAAGTGTCCAGTCATCCAGTTGGCCGTTCAACCAATCAAAGTATAATATGCTAATGATATGCTAAGGCAGCTCAACTATGATGTGCACTGACCACCAGGGACAAAAGCTCCAACTAATAGGTTAGCTTGTTGCTGGAGAATCGGGACTGAGCAAGACAGGCCTAGAGCCCTCCTGCTGTCCCTCTCCAGCTGGCCAACCTCCCATGTTCCTCCCCAGCCCTGATTGATAGTGCACCAGTGGGGTCCCTCAGCCTGGCCTGTGCCCTCTTGCAATCCGGGACCCTCAGGAGATATCAGAGAGCTGGTTTCAGCCCGATCCCACAGGCAGGCCAAGGGATCCCACTGGTGCATGAATTCGTGCATCGGGCTCCTAGTATATAGTGGTACCTCGAGAAACGAGTGCCCTAACCTACGAGATTTTTGAGATACGAGCCGTCGAGCGAGTGATTTTTGCTTTGAAATATGAGCAACATTTGAGATACGAGTAATAGGGAGGATCGGCTGGCTGCACACGACCCACCAGTTTACCGCAACTCAAGCGTCTCATAGTTTCCCATGCCTCAAGGTTACAGAACGAATTGAACTCGTATCTCGAGGTACCACTGTATAATAAAAGCAATATATTTGTGTAATGGCTACTCAGTGAAAGTTCTGATTTATTAGCTAAAAATAGCAGGAGTTTGTTGCTGTTTTAGGAAAAAAACATAGCAGTTAAATGTCAAAACCTTGATGGTGAGAACTGTTTAGCAGTACAAGATGGGTTCTTTCAGAAGTTTGCAGGTTTATCTTTTACAAGATGTATGCAATTAGCCTCCGTATACAGACCTAGTCCAAAAACCTTCACTATGGAAGTTGTCACTGCATTGACGAACTGCATGCACACAGCACCTTCAGCATATCTGATGCCTGCCAGACAGTCTTGAGGAAGACACAGTGCACTTATTTCACAGGAAAATTCAATAGCTAAAAAATACTCCCTGCAGAATTGTGTGACTCTGTTTATTGAGCTGTTCTACATCCTGGGCCCAGGTCTAAGCCCTTTATATACATGGTCTTGCTCAGTCTTCTCAACTGAGAAGGAGGAAGCCAAGGCTACCTCAGTGGCTAGACCAGAAGTTGACCCAGAGTTGTTCAACTCCACGCACCACTCACTAAACACTGTGCTAAGAGCTGAAGTGCAGGTGTGTCCAGCTTCTCTTATGGTTGGGATGACTCACCTGAGAATTATCATTGTCTTTCATTGGTCTCACTCTTCTTTAGCCATAGATGCTAAAATTTCTAAAATTGTGTCAGAGACCCAGCAGGCCTGAAGTGATCTGTGAAATCAGCCTCTCCCTCCCCTGCGTTCCCAAAGATGGCTTGAGAGTTCAGATAAAGGAACTGGCCTGCTATGTCCTATTCTGTAACCAGCTCAGACCAATCGGTCCTCATCCCTGTCCTCACCCCTCTTCTTCTTTTAGGGATGAAAGGAGAATAATGAGCAGGTGGCTTAGATCCTGGGCAGAGAGTGGTGATTTGACTGAAGGTTACTTCTGGCTGAATTATTCCACTTATTGCCGAGTCTCTTGAAAGTCATTTCTAGTATCACTTAAATGTTTGGTTTATCATGTCAGGCTTTATTGGGTATCATAAAAGTGCTTAGCTATGAGGGTCTGGTTGCCATCCTCTGACAGGGAGGGTTTTTGTCTTCTTTTAATGGGACTGCATTTCAAAGGATCACTGTATAATAAAAACCAGGGTGTTGCAGACTCTTAAGACTTTTCATACTTTCAACTCTGCTGGAGAATTAATAGCTAAAAGAAGAATTTCTTTTAGGTCTATCTTAGTAAATCAGTGGCTAAGAATCTTTTGCAGTTTTCCTCATTCATTGATTGTAAGCAGGTGACTTTGGAGGCCTTACATCCCCGTGTGCTTTCTTACACAATAGGCTCTCATTCCCCTTGCAATTAATGTCATGTAATTGACATAGATCCCGTTTGGTTGACTCAGGAGAAAACGTAACTTGGGTTGGCGTCCTCTCAAATGCTCACTGGAGTGGGTTCTGAATCAGCCTTCCTCTCTGCATTTGCATTCTGTATATAGAGAGTTGCCTTCATTCCAATAGCTGTATGCAAACCAAGATGAATCCTGTGGGGTAGAATCTTGACTTTACTGATGTAGAATAATCGGGCTTTTATTTAGCTGCAGATTACCAGCCAAGATGTCCCTGAGTACTGGATAGTAAACCCTCAGTTCCACTGGGGACCCTTTGACTAAGGCTCCAAGCTTTCAGTGACCTCAAATTTTGTCTGCTTTTCAGGGAGAAATTACTACAGAGGAACATGGTTTAGCTCTCAACATGAGCTAAATAAAACTAAGGATGAAAAGAGGAATCCAAATCCAAGAGCTGCTTCGGCTTTAAGTCTCAGTGAGGACTTGATTGATTTAAAACCATCAAACCAGTTTAGTCAACCTGAATTAGGCAAATGTTGAAGCCAGCACTGTCGAGTATTGAAACCTTTGAGTTATTAGTCTGTTGCTGGCACAGGAGACCATCTTCACATGAGGGTTTAAGGTCACGATCAGCTGCTTAGAAAAATTGTTAGGGAGGGTTGGATGTCTGGCCAAGGAGCAGAAGGATTGGATTGTGACTTCCTGACAGGGCTGTCTTGAACCCATGTACAGGTTATACACTGCTCAAGAGTGCTGGCCAAGAACAAGTAGTAACTCAAATCTTCATAAGGAAACCGAGTGTTCTGACTCAGACTGCCTCTGCCAGTGGAAGGGGGACTTCTTTCTGATGCCATCAAGCCTTCTAGGCCAAGTCCATTAGGAGGGGTTGCCTCTCTCTCATACACAAAGTTGTGATGCGGTCAGCAGTCGCATTGCCTCTCACAGACCCTCCAGCCCTTGAAAGCCATGAGCCAGCTGAGTCTGACACATGTAGATGCTTAACAAATGCCAGTGGTACAAAGGAATAAAGCATGCTCTCTTCAGCATGTGCCAGCCACGTGCATGAGCCACTGTTTTGTGTTGTTTGTTTTTTTTAATAAAAAAAGTGAAAGTACTGGCTAGGAATGCATGATCAGTGGTTCATGGTCCCAGTGACAGGCTTCAATTCATCATTTCTTAAGACGAGCACTTGGGGTGCTGTTGACATTGCTGACTGTTGGTCGAATGCTAATAACTTTCTTAGTGTTGCCCGCACCACTTTTGTAGTCCACCCCGTGAAGGGAATGCAGTGCTGATTCCTGGGAATGGACACGGGGGTTCATGTTATCTGTTGACCAACGGTGGGCTCTCCCCTTGGGGACAGGATGCAAAGAACAGTGTGGCCTTAGGAGCCTTTGGAATTTACCTATGAACGCTGCTTCTTGTGTAAAAAGACTTTTCTGGTTTAGGGGGTAACAAGTAGGGAGCCTTGTTGCTAAAGCTACTAAACATGAGACAGTGAGTGTGTGTATGTGTCTGTCGTGTCTGTGTCCCCAGTGCCAGCTGGTGCTTCTTCCAGGCCTTTTCTTTTAAGTTGATCCTTTAGAAAACCTACTCTCAGAATTAACTTCCCTCTCCTAGGTCCACTCCTGGGAGGTGATCTGCACAGCAGGTAGGATCAGCCAAGTTTAGTGGATCAAACTGCTAAGGCAGTGGTTCTAAGGATGAAGGTTTGTACTTCGGACCTTGGTCTTCTGCTGTTTCATGGAGAGGCTGCACCTTGTGGGAAAAGCCCACAGGCATAGGAAGGTGAAGGCCTTTCACATTTAATCTGGTTAAATGCAGCTTTGTTCAGGCAAACTCTGGCAGGAGATAACAATCTCTAACAAGGATTCCCTATAGATTTTTTTTTAGTTTGCAAATTTAACCTGTTGCATTTACAGTATGATTTGATTTTACAAAATTCTAGGAGTCTCAGCTTTTAAGGAATATTTCTCTGTCGAATTAAGCAGAATATTCCAGCACAGGCTTTGCCCTTTTTTCCTTTTTTAACATAAATATTTGATGAGCAGTGTGCTTTAGCCATTACTGTCCAAATTCAGAGAGCGAATAAAACTGCCTGGCATGCTGCCTGGGAGGCAACCCTAGTGCCTCCTATTCACCCACAGGTCTCTGACTTCCTCTGGCTGTAATAAACATCAGGGGACCCAGGGACACTCACACCCAGGTAACATAAAATAGGGCAGAGATCAGCTCTCCATGTTCACTCTGCTAACCTTCTGAACTCTGGACCCAGCTTCCTCTGATTTACTGACTTGAGAACTTACCTGCCTTCACCCAGGTTTCCCAGATCCCTGAGCTAAACTCCTTAGCCTGGTGTCTTCCAAGCTGGTCTTGTGTTGCTGTACACACTCATATGAAAAATGGCTTATGCAACCTCTTCATTTTTTAAAATAGGTATTATATTTATATTATCCCCAAGAACCTTACGCTATCAAAAGGTTCACACTGAGAAAGCTTGCTCCCCTCTCATCCAAGCCTTTCCCACACTCTCTACAGGTAGCAACCTGGAAATACAACCAACGAAGAATATATATGTTTATTCTTCCTCCTTTCACAAAAGATAACGTATTATATATACTCTTCTGGCGTATTATAAATACTCTTCTGTGCCTTGCTTTCTAAAATCAGCAGTATGTCCTAGAAGTCTCAGCTCAGCACATGGAGGTCTCTCTCAATCTCTCTCTCGCTCTGTTCTCTCTCAGCATAATAGTTTCCCATTGTGTGGATGGACCATAATTTATTTGGCCAATCTTTATTACTGGGCCTCTGGAGTATTTCCAGTCTTGTGCTATTATAAACTGTGCTGCAACAAATAAAGGTGTAATAAGTCATTTTGCCTTTGTGCAGAGGTACCTAAAAGCCAGATTCCCAGAAATGGGCTGCTGAATCACATGGCTCTTTAATCCCCCTCTGGAAGGGCTGACTCATATTGCCCTCCCACAGGCGATGTACTACTGGATGGCCTGTTTCCCCACAGCCCCAGCAGCAACAAGTGTGTCATCTCATTTTATTTCTCTTAATCTGGTCAGGAGAAAATGGTAACTTTGGGTCTTTAAACATTTTCAAATGATGAGTAGGTGGGGGTTGGGACCATTTGTACATCTTTTCTTGTGTGCTGTTCACACCTATTGATCCTCTTATGGGCATTTATTGACCTTTCTTCCTGAAGCAAGACTTTTGCCTACACTGCTGTCAAAATCTCTTAGATCCTGACTTAAGAATGTGATGGCTCTTTTGGGCCTAAGAGTGGAAGTTGGCTGCCAGATTGTCAGCGCAAAATTGAGAGAAGTGGAAAGTAGGGTTTTATGCCAGTTGCTAATGTCTGATTTATAAATAGTTTTCAGCTAATGGTATTATTAAACTGGGGCTTCTCCAAAACCATTATGAGGATGATCTTCTAGTCTAGAATTTCTCCCTCTCCAACAAAAACAAGAGAGAGTTTGAGATTATATAAATTCCAATGGTACTTTCTGCAAAATCTCATAAGAAATGTGGAGTTTTCCATTTACATGCATCTCTGGAAAAGTTATTCACGCCTCGTTTTTAATCTGCCGAAGTGGGCTCCCCTTTTCCCTTTGATCTCACAGAGAGCTGTTTACTCCATTTCCAAGGTGAAAGAGAAGAGAAAATAAGAGCACAATGTGAAGAGACCGGGCAAAGTTCAGGATTTGAACAACAGGTGTGGAGTTGGAGTTGCACACAGTCATCTTTCTTTTTGAGATGTTGTTTCAGTCAGCTCTTGGGATGCTAGTGTAATGTACATTAATTTTCCTCTATTTAAAAATGAAATCCATCGAGAGAGAACTTACAGGTTAGGACAGTGGTTGGCAAACTCATTAGTCAACAGAGCCAAAGGTCAACACTACAACAATTGAAATTTCTTTTGAGAACCAAATTTTTTAAACTTCTTCTAATGCCACTTCTTCAAAATAGACTCACCTGGGCCGTGATATTTTGTGGAAGAGCCACACTCAAGGGGCCAAAGAACTCCATGTGGCTTGCAAGCCGCAGTTTGCCGACCACGGGGTTAGGACATAGATGCGCTTTTGTTCGTTTGCATTTAGAGATTCATAAAGCTAGCTGACATCTCCATAAAGAAGAAACAAACAACAGCAACAATAACAAGAAAACTTCACAACAGTGATCACGAAAACTTCTCCCCAGAGTTCCTGTACTTCGCTCTGGAAAGGAGGACCTGGTCTCCCAGGCCTGTGCTCCCTTGTCAGCTTCTGAATATGTGGATTCTGATTTTTGTGGAAGTTGCTTTTCAGCTCTCTGGAGGCTTATTGTTTTCTCCCAGTGCTTCTCCTTCTCTGTGGCTGGAGTGTTGCTCTCCCCACTATAGTGTCAGCTCCATAGGACAGGCTCCTGGTCTGTTTGCTCTATCCCCAATATTTAACATGTGACCTAGCACCTTGCATTGCTCCATTGATAGTGGATAGTGGATGTACTACAAGTACCTAACATGCTATACTATTTTGTTTGTTTTTGTTTAACCGCTGAATTGGCTCTTGGCCATGTCTTTGTGATCAACATTTTAGAGATCTTATGTCAGACATGGACCTGATTGGGGCTAGGGTGGGGCTGTCAGCAGGATTCTGTAGCCCTTATGTGCTGACAGCGTCCATGATAGAGCAAAAGCTTGCAGCCCGAATCACCTGGGCAAGTCACCTGACCTCTCGGATAACTTGGCCCATTTTCAAAATAGTTAATATCACCATATTTCAGCAAATCTAAGATGAGTCGTGACATTATTCCGTGTGCCACAAAGAAAAAATTGCCCATTCAACTATAACCTACATCAACCCTAAGAGTGTGTTGGTTTTCTATGGCTGCTGTAATGGATTACCAGAAATTTAGCTGCTTAAAACAATACCTGTGTGTTATCTCGAAGTCTTTAGAAGTCAGCATGGGCTCGGCCAGCTTCTCTGCTCTGGGTTTTACACTGCTGAAATCTCACTGGGAGTCTTCGGGAAGAATCTTTTCGCAGGGTCATTTAGGTTGTTGGTAGAATCCAATTCCTTGCTTTGTGAGACTGAGGTCTGCCTCTTTGCTGGCTGTCAGCTTGAGAACACCGTCAGCTCTTAGAAACCTGTCCGTGGTCTTTGCACTTGAACCCTGTAATCTCAGAGCCAGCAGTAGCGTAAGTCCTTCTTGGGCCTGGAATCTCTTTGAGGGGCCTTTCTGCTTCATTTCTCTGCCTCCCACCAGAAAAAATTCTCTCTTGTAAAAAAAAAAAAAAAAAGGCTCATTTGATTCGATTAGGCCCACCTGGATCATCCAGGCTACTCCCCCTGCATTAAAATCTGTAACCTTAATTACACCTGTGAAGTCCCTTTTGCCTCCTTACAGAACATACTCACAGGTTCCAGGGATTAGAACATGGACATTTTGCGGAGTGGGGGGAGGGAGAGGGAAAGGGGGTGGGAGAAGGGGCATTCTGCCTATCACGAAGAATTGTCCCCATATCAGAGATGTTAAAATGTGAACAGAATATGCTAAAATACTACCTTAACTTGGGTTTAGGAATAAAGGGAGTTACTAATGTATATAAAGCATTCAGCCTGTTAATAGTAAGTGCTCAGGTGTTAACTGTTGTTATTGTAATTATTTATCATAGGGCTCACAGAATACCCATCACCTTTCATTTCGATTGAAGTTATTCTCACAGTTAAATGTATTTGTCCAACCCTGAGAGAAAACAATGTGGCAGCAATTCATTTGATGACAGTGAGGGTGATAGTTACTCCTTGAGTGACAGCTACATACCACATGCTAGGAGCTTCACATACACTTTCTCTCACCTTGCAGTAGCCCTGTGAGGTAGGGAATACATTTACCCGGGAGGAAACAGGTTCTGAGAGGGTGTATACTGCTTCACAGCAGGCAGTAAGTGGTGGTGACACCTTGCTCTCAACCCAGGTCTGTCTGACTTTGCAGTCAGAGGTCTTCCTGGCGCCAGGTTACCTGTCCCACAGTCCCTGGGGGTACTACTGTGTGAGAAGTGCAAGAGGAAGAGGTGTCCATCAGGTGTGTGGGCTGGAGTGGGTGGCCTCCTGGAAGGAGAACAGACATTACTCTGTGAGGTTTCTCTCTTGTACCTATATTTGTACTCTTAACTCATTGAATACTAAGGGCCTATTTTATCATCTTTTTCTCCAGTTTAAATAAGCACAGAAATGATCTTTTTCATTGATATTATCACTTACCTACACTACAGGAAGACAGCTATGAACAGTATTGTGGTATTTTGATTTATAGTGAGAAATATACACTGAGTGGCCAGATTATTATGACTTCTGAATGCATAATAGTCTGGCCACTCAGTGTATATCCTGTATAATAAAAGGCTAATATGCAGATTATCCCCTGACCAGGAGTTCGACCAGCAGGCACACTGGCCAACTGCCCATGTCCCCTCCAACTGGCCCGGCTGGCCGAACCCCACCCATGCACGAATTCATGCACCAGGCCTCTAATACATATACACCGAGAGGCCAGATTATTATGCGTTCAGATATTGAAATAATCTAGCCACTCAGTCTATATATGTATATGTGACCTTCCTCACTTTCCTGGCACAGAACTTGTAAAAACTTTGGAATTTCTTAAGTGATGAGATAAAGGTATCTTGCTTATGTTAATGAGATGACTTTTAGATTTCACCTAAGGATGGGGGCTATTTGCAAGGAAAACCAATCCCATGATTAGAAGGTTGGAACTTTCAATCCCACTCTTCAGACTTCCTTGAAGCGGAGAAGGCGGGAGTTAATATTGCTGGTGACGGCAGTGTCCAATGGCTGGTGGTTTAATCCATCATGCCTACATAATGAAGCTTCCATGAAAACCCAAAAGGATGAGGTTCAGAAAGCTTCTGGGTTGGTGAACAGGTGGAGATGAGGGGACATGGAAACTCAGTGCCTTTCCCCCATCCCTTGCCTTCTGCATCTCTTCCCTCTAAATGTTCATCTGTTTCATTTAACATCCTTTGTAATAAATCAGTAATCTAGTGAGTAAACGGGTTTTCTGAGTTTCTGAGCCACTCTAGCAAATTACTCAAACATAAGGAGGGAATCCTGGACACCTCTGATCTATGGCTGGTGGGTGAGAAGCACAGGTGAAGTTGTAGGGCTGAACCCTTAACCTGTGGAATCTGACGGTATCTTTCGGTAGATAATGTCAGAATTGAGATCAATTTTAGGACACCCCGCTGGTGTCCATTCCTGATGGTATGGAACACCCCCCTTCCCCTCCTCAATGAAAACCAGGATTGTTGACTAGACCAGACAGACCCTTTTACATAGTGTGTATGATTTTTAGCAGTGGGGAACTTCTTCTTTTTAAACCATTATAAGTGTAACCTGGAAAAACGGTCAAGAAGAAAAGGAGGAGAGCAATTTAGCAGAACTGGAGTAAAAATAGTCCTTGTTGGAATTCAATAAACTAAGATCACAGTTTCTAGAGTTTTCCTAAGACACAACTACAGATTGTCTGTCTTAGACTCTTCAAATTCAGGTGGACATTGTTGGAAATCATCTAATTATCTTCCCATAAAAACATGCTTTTCTTCCTGCTTCCTCTGAAAAAGTCAGTGCAAAACATCTCCTTCCCCCCAGGAAGCCAGGCTCTGAACCCCTGAGTCAACTGGAGCCCCTCCCTGCTCTCCACCGCCCTGTCGCTCAGACACTGCTCACTCCCCACCAATGCCTACTTACAAACTAGCCCACATGCCTGCTCTCTACCCTTACTGCCTCTCACCTGGATTGTCGCCATGGCTTCCTAGCTGACCTCTGCCCTCCAAACTGCCACTAGGGTGATTTTTCTAAAACATCGATCTAAATGTCACTTCCTGTCTCCCAGCTGCATGAAGGCATTATAGTTAATGATGAGTTTCACACTGTCCAGGTTCAAGGCCTGCCTATGCTTTTTATGAACTCGGGAATCTTAAAGAGTAATTCGGTAGCTTTGTCTCAGTTTCCCCATCTGTAAAATGGAAGTAATAATAACACCTACCTCACAAGTTTTGGAATTTAAGGGAGTTAACATGTATGGAGCACTCGGGACAGTGCCTGGCACACAGAAAGCCCTCAGGAAACATTATTATCCCATAGTCCTTGACAGCACAACCAGAGCTCATCTTTCCTACTCCCCACACCATCGCTTCCCCCTCCTGGTGCCGCGCAAAGCGTGATCTGCAGACAGAACCGTTTGTTAATGATCTGCAGCTAGGTGAGTGCACACACAGAGTACATAGTGAGAGATTTTCATAGCAATTAAAACAGTCATTTTGTATCTCTTGAATCTAATAAAACACTAGACTTGCATTTTATATTTCATTTTTCTAATGGTTTGCTTTTATTGCACTTTATAAAAGTATTGGTCCATGATGAATTTGAAATAAAACCAAAAAGCTGACTGATCTTTCACCAGGGATAGCTTGGGAAGCATTTCTGTGTTCCCACACACCCTTTCTATTGATTCACAGAGGCCAGGTTACCCATACTCACCAGGTAACATTAAATCTCTCTGGATTTTTGTTACACCATTTCTTCTGCCTAGAGTTTATTTCACATTAAGCACCTGTAATAAGTGCCAGACTTGGGGGACATAGGATGACCAAGGTACAGCCTTTACTTTTGAGAAAGTTTCACTCAAACTACCCAGCGAGTTCCTGCTTGTCTTTTGAAACCTAGCATAATTTCATTCTTTCTTTCATCCATTAAGAAATCATTTATTAAATGTCAACTGTTTACTAGGCACTTGCTGCATTCTGTTCCTGCCTTTAAGGCCCGCCAAGCTAATGGGGGTGACAGATACACAATGACAGTAGGATAGTGTGTTAAACAGCAATGTGAGGAGGGAAGTGTGGAGGTACAGAGGAAGGTGTGCCTGGCTTTGCCTCTGGTTGGGCAAGGGCATGAGGAGGTCAGAATGTTTTCACAGTTAAAGTAGATGCAGTGTCATCAAAAGATGAAGATCCAGATCTTGAGGGCAAGCCCAAGGCCAAAGCCCAGTTCTGTCATTTGCCAGCCATGTGACTTTGAGTGACTACCTCTCTGTTTTATTCCATTCAGGCCACATAACAGAATACCATAGACAAAGTGCGTATCAGTGATAGCAATTTGTTTCTCCACTTCTGGAGGCTGGGAAGTCCAAGATCATGACACTGTAGGTTCAACATCTGATGAGAGCTTCCTCTCTGGTTCTCTTCTTCCTGAGTTCTTACATGGGGAAGGTGAGGAGCTGTGTATGGTCTCGTGCATAAAGGCACTAATCTTACTCATGAGGGATCCACTCTCATGACCCAATCACCTCCAAAGTACTGGATTTAGGATTTCAACATGAAACTTAAGGGGACACACATGTTCAAGACCATAGTACTCTCTGAATTTCAGAGTCCTCCTCTGTAAAATGGGGATAACGCTATCTCACAAGGCTATTTTGAGGCTCACTTGAAATTATTATATACACACTAGAGGCCCAGTGCATGAAATTCATGCATGGTGGGGGTGGGGGGAGGGCGGGAAGGGGAGGGGAGTTCACCCAGCCTGAGCCCTCTCCAATCCCAGACCCCTTGTTTTAGGCCTGGCAGTCAGACCTCCCTCTCACAATCCTGTGCCTCTGGCTCCTAATTGCTCACCTGCCTGCCTGCTTGGTTGCCCCTAATGACTCCCCCACTCCTGCTGGCCTGATAGCCCCTAACTACCCCCTGCTGCTGGCCAGATCGCCCCCAACTTCCCCCTCTCTGCCAGTGTGGTCATTCCTAACTGTGCCCCCCCACCCCGCCAGCCTGCCTCCCCTGCCAGCCTGGTCACCCCCAACTGTTGCCCTCTGCCAGCCTGGTCACCTCTTACTGCCTCCCTCTCCCCCAACTCCCCGCCGGCCTGGTCATAGGCAGCCATCTTGTGAGGGTGTGATGATCAATTTTCATATTACCTCTTTATTATATAGGATGGGTCTAGAGCAGTGCTTGGCATCTACAACTCCATAAATGTTAGGTGATATTACAATTGCTGGCACCTTTTTCATCTCTTCTTTACCCCCATCACTGGGCATCTTTAGCTTTCTCCTTGTCTGGGTTTCCAGGGGTATGCTGTTCAACCAGTTATTACACCAAATGGTACAGTTTTACCTGCCATTTTTCCGGCTCCCCTCCAGAATGTATTGTGTCCGTTGGAATCAGTGATGTTCTTTCATCATTATATTGCCGGTGATGGGCAGTGTCCAGTGCAGAGAACACTAAGGGGATGTTTAGAAAATTTCTATTATATTAAAGTAATCCAACTTCGAGCACTTTTAAGAAAGCTTTGTGAGGAACTTGGTTGTCACAGACTGAATGTTATGTCACAGAAGGGTGTTTGGAGGTGAGGCCTTTGGGGAGTGAGTGAGGCTCTCCTGAATATGACTACTGTCCTTAACATAGGCCCTAGAGACGGGTCTTGCCCCGTCCACCTGTGAGGACACAGTAAGAAATCAGCCACCTCTGAACCCACAGGCAGCTCTCACTGAATCTGAAATGCCTTGTTCTTGGACTTCCAGCTCCATGACTGTGAGAAATACCAGTTTGTTGTTCAAGTCACCCAGGCAAGGGTATTTTTGTGATAGCAGCCTGAATGGACTAAAAAAACTGGTCATTTTACAGATGGAGAAATTGAGGCTGGTTTCTGTTACTTATCCAAGGGCATAGAGCTAGCAAATGGCAGAAGTGAGAGCAGAACCCCACGCCTCTTTTTTTCCTGTGTTGTGCAGCCTTGTCCAATATACCCTGTGATTTGGGGGTCTATCTGGGTGCCGGCCTGCCGGGCTCTGAAACTCTTATCACCCAGCCCCGCCTATACCAGAATGGCTGAGTGAGCAGGAACCAGACTTGGAGAAACCTTGTGACACACCCTCTCTCCACCCATCTCACCCTCCACTGCCCCACTGGTATTTATAGGTCACACCCTCTTTGATGAGGGCCCACCTGGAAACCTGGGGTGGAGGTGGGGACAGAGGCGGCCTGAGCTAGAGGCAGGAGGCCTCAAGAGATTGGAGGGAGGAGGGAGAACCTTACCCAAGAGTGAATAATTTATAATGAAGACTATTGGGCTCAGTGAGTTGAGGAGGAGCTACCCAGTGAAGGTTGGAGACTTAAGGAAGCTCTTGGGAAGATATCCAAAGGGCAGTGAAGCTGTTCTTTGGACTAATTTTCCCTTCAGAAATGTCTTGATGCATTTTCCTTCCCACCCTCTTTGAAAGGGGGCAGAGAGCCTGTACACTCAGGAACAGATTCTGTGTTCTCACTTATTAAGGGGCAGGGCACACCAAGGACTCTGACCTCAAACTTTCTTCCTGAGAAAAGTTTAAAACTTAGGACTTTGTATCTTTTTAAAAATATTTTATTAGAAAAAGAAGAAGAGTACTTCTTAAAGGGAATAGAATTTAGTGGCCCAGGCAGCCTTGATAACAGGAGACCAAGGGAGTGGGTTGGAAACTCAGCTGCACATTAGAGTCAGCTGGGGAGTGATTTTGAAAACCCCGAAGGCCTGGCTGCACCCCAGTCCTGTGAAGTCAGCCCCTCTGGCATAGGGCCCAGAGGGCAGCATCTCTCAGGAAGCTCCCAGGCAGTTCAAGCTCCCAGCCAAGGGTGGGGAGCTCCGGGAGGGTGGCCTTCTTGCTGCCTAGTTACCCCGGAGTCTCTGCAGTGCAGATCTTTGACTCAAGGGGATGTTGTGATTTGGCTGCCGATGAGTTTTCTGGATTCTGGCTCATTTTCCTCCTGTGTTTATGGGGTCTGGGAGCAGGCTTTTCAGCACATTTCCTATCTGCCTGCAGCTCACAGAGCCCCTTCCTTGAAACATGCTAAACCCTACCTTTAAGCTGTCTAACCCAGCTCTCCTACTTGGGAACAAATTATTGGTTATTCCTACAAGGTGAAAACAAAAAGGAGTGTACCTAAAGGGAGTGTCACCACCCTTCATTCCCATTTTGATGCTCACACATAGTGTAACTCTGGGGACAAACTACATGTGTGGGAAGGGGCCTTGGCCAAGGTGCCTCTGTCTGTGGCAAGTCGTACCATCTCATGGACAGTTTTCTTTTCTTTTTTTCTTTTTAATTAAATCTTTATTATTCAGATTATTACATTTGTCTCTCTTTTTTCCCCTCTATAGCACTCTTCCACCCAACTCCCACCCTTCCATCTGCCCTTACCTCCCTCCCATTGACCTCATCCATAGGTGTATGATTTTTGTCCAGTCTCTCCCTGTACATCCTCACCCCTTTTCCCCTGAGAATTATCAGTCCACTCCCTTTCTGTGCTCCTGATTCTATTATATTCACCAGTTTATTCTGTTGATCACATTTTTAATTCACTTAATTTTTAGATTCACTTGTTGATATGTATTTGTTGTTCATAATTTTTTATCTTTTACCTTTTTCTTCTTCCTCTTCTAAAGGAGTACCTTTCAGCATTTCATATAATACTGGTTTGGAGTTGATTAACTCCTTAAGCTTTTTCTTCTCTGTGAAGCTCTTTATCTGCCCTTCAATTCTGAATGATAGCTTTGCTGGATAAGAGTATTCTTGGTTGTAGGTTCTTGCTATTCATCACGTTGAATATTTTTTGCCACTCCCATCTGGCCTGCATCATTTCTGTTGAGAAATCAGCTGATAGTCGTATGGGTCCTCACTTGTAGGTAATTGTTTTTCTCTTGCTGCTTTTAATATTCTCTCTTTGTCTTTTGCTCTTGGTATTTTAATTATGATGTTTTGGTGTGGTCCTCTTTGGATTCCTTTTATATGGGGTTCTGTGTGCTTCCTGGACTTGTAAGTCTATTTCTTTTACCAGATGTGGGAAGTTTTCAGTCATTATTTCTTTAAGTAGGTTTTTAGTATCTTGCTCTCTCTCTCCTTCTGGCACCCCCACAATTCTGATGTTGTTACGCTTGAGGCTGTCCCAGAGGCTCCTTACATTAATCTTCACATTTTTGGTTTCTTTTCTCTTCTTGCTTTTCCAGTTGAGTGTTTTCTGATTCTTTATATTTCAAATTTTTGACTTGATTCTTGCCTTCCTTAGTCTGCTGTTAGGTCTCTGTATAATATTTTTTATTTCAGTCAGTGTATGTTTAATTTCTATTTGGTCCTTTATCATCTCTAGTTGGTCCTTTTCCATCTCTAGTTGGATCTTTTGCATCTCTAGTTGGTCCTTTTTCATCTCCTCTTGGGTCTCCCTAACTTTATCCAACTTTTCTAGGATATTCTTGAAAAACCTTATAAGCGTGGTTTTGAACTCTATATCCAGTCTTTTGTTTTCCTCCATTTTTTTTTGTTTGTGATCCCTTCCCTTGTCTCTGCATTTTCACTATGCTGGGAGAATTTGTGTTGGATTCAGCCTTAAGATACCAGACTTGCAAAACTGCAAAAGCCTCTCTATTGAGCTTGGGATGTGTCGAGTCTCAGGGCTTAATGGACTGCCTTGCCTTCCAGTCGGCTCCACCCTCCATGGCCCCTGAGTCTCAGGTGACAAGGTAATGGCTGAATCGGTCCCTGTGCGCGCACTCTCTCGCAGTGCCTCTGGACTGTTGCCCCTCTGGCTCCCCTGTGCTCCGGGACCACAGGAGTCTGGGTCCCAAGGGTTTTGCCGAAACTGGGTTTTAGTGCGGTTAGAAGTGGCACAGTTGGGAGGGTCTGCCTCCTGCCCACTTGTGAAAGCCAGCGGCACAATCAGCAATCGGTCCTCTGTGCACAGTGCTGTGCGCGCCACCAGACTTCTGATCTTTTGCAACTCCCCTAAATTTCCGTGCACTTCTCCCCCATTCACAGTCCAAACTCCCCCCATATGAGTTTTGGCTGGATCTGGGGTTTAGTGTCGTAGGATAAGGAGTTCAGTGCCTTTGAAAGTCTCCGTCTCCCTCCCACCAGAGAAAGCCAGCCAGGTTCTCTGTCAACCAACCGCTCTCTCTGCTCGCACATCTCCGTACCTCAGCTTTTTACAGCTCCTCTGGGTCTCTGTGAGCCCCTCTCTTTCCTTCTAGTTGTATAATTTTCACTCCACCAGCTTTCCTGTAGTTCTGGATGATGTCCGTTCTGTCTTTTAGTTGTAGTTTTGAAATTGTTGTGCGAGGCAGCAGTGTAGGTGTTTACCTATGCCACCATCTTGGATTCTCCCTGGACAGTTTTCTTGCGAAAGCTGAATTCTGGGATTCTGTGACATAAGTGTCACGTATGGCCAGGTCAATCCTATGGAGCCTAAGAGCAAATTGTTGTTTTTGAGAGGTATGTTAGGCACTTGGATTGTGACTAGAAATGGTTTTAGTGCTCATTGTTCATTTTGTTCTGTGTCCAATAGAATATTTTATTTTTATCAGACAGTAAAGGGAACATTGTGAGGAAGATGCCCTGCAGAATTCGCAGTCGTGGAATTGATTTGGGAATTTGTTTTGCTGGATACAAATGCCTTTTTTGGGGGAGGGAGGTAAGATTTTATTTGGATTGAATGTCTGCTTCACCTAGATTTTCCCTTGAGAGCTAGAAGCCTTCTGTATGGTAACACTTTCCAGAAACATCTGAAAGTGAGAGTCCTCGGGGACTCATATGATCATAAACCTAATAAAAATGAAATGTCAAGAATGCAACCTGGTTTTCAAACTAACTTCACTTTTTACAACTTTGATGATGAGAGTGAGAGAGGGAAGTAACTTTTTTGTGTGCCTTCTCTTGACCAGGCATTACAACCCCATAAAGTATTTAATTAGTTCATTTTACCAAAGAGGAAACTACAACTCAGAGAGGCTTAGTCACTTGCCTAAGGCTGAACAGCTCATGAGTTGCAGAGGCAGAATTAAACCTGAGCCCTCTTGACTAGACCATGCAGCCCTCTAGTTCTAAAACAAACACACATACACTTAACTCAATAACTGTTCATTTTCTAGTCCCTTTTAGAGGCTTTTATTGTCCTCAGAAGATTGTCCTAATAAGCATATAAAACATAAAAGCACAGTGGAGCCTGAGGTTTTACAGAGTCAGCATCTATGTGAGGACAGAAAGTCCAGGGAAGAGGAAGTTGAAACTGCTTCCTGGCAGGTACCATGTTTCTAAAGAGTCCAACAATTGCTCATGCAGATTTGTTGTTAAACTGACTCACAACAGCTGCAAACACTGAGGTTCTCAAGTTCCTTGCTCAATTGTCTGTGCCTTGCCCATGTTCAGTATAGAGTTGTCATAGGTGGGAATAGTTTCGTTAAGAGTTAATATGCCTTCAGTGATCGTTGCACTGAATGCAGGCATTTTGGTTATTTCACCAGAAAACAATGTTGAGGAACTTTAGAGCAATTGTTGGGAAAGTGACAGAATTAAAGGGCTGGTGGTCTCCAGAATTTCTACATAGGAAGGGCTCAGGGTTGGCAAATACAATTAGCAAATACAATTTTTTAAAAACTTTCAAGCTTTTGTAACGTTTTCTAAAGGTGTTTTTAAATTTATACTTTATACTTTATACTTTATAAAGTGAAACAGTGCTCTGTAATGGCAGAACGCAGGAGCCTGGCTGACAGAGACTAATCCCACTTGCTACTGTGTGACCTTGAACAAGCTGGTACTTAACCTTTTGAGGCCTCAGTTCTGTCTCCTGGAAAATGTGGAGATGATAATGGGCTTTCTTCCTGGAGTTATTGTGATGCCTAAATTATAGTATATAAACTGCTTAGAACTGTGCCTGACACTAAGTGAACTAAGACACTCAATAAATATTTGCCATTGTTATTTTAATTAATTGGAATTTAATTGGAGAGGCCTATAGGGGTAACGGTGGGGAGGAGGATGCCCAAGTCCCCCCAAGCCAGCCTTTTGCCAGGATAAGTAAGTAATTCTGTTCAGCTCCGTGATTTGCAGTTCATGTTGTTGTTATTCTCACTGTACTCCACATTTATAGTTCTACAGTGTGGTGTACTGGGAAGGTCATTGAACTATTTAATTTTTAAACTTGTTATCATTCTAGCTGTACTTGGAAAAAGTGTTAGATGTAGATGAGGCCTCTGCTGAAAATATATTGGGTGTCCCCCCAAAATATATACATACACTTTGAATAATTATAAAGGCAGTGTTTATTAATATGCATCTCATTTTCAAAATTGAGCTGTCGGCTGTTAAAAAGTGTGCATACATTTTGGGGGACGCCCTGTCTATTCAGTGGGGTGGAGCTCCAGCCTCGGAAGCCATCAGGAGCTCTGTACATGATCCATCCGTGTTCCGGTGCGGGTGCCATGGAGATGGGGCCTGCACTTAGGCCTGACTGACGCATAGCCATCCCATCCTCTGGGAATCCAGTGACCCTCCCCACTCCAAATTCAGAGCAAACAATGTGATTTCCTTCTGTGGTGAAGAGAAGTGTATCAGCTTGCTGAAGAAATACATTGTCTTTCTGGCCCTAAACTCCAACAAAGTGGTCATGTAGGTCCTTATGTGAAGGACATTGGGGATAAATCCCTTAGTATCTTTCAGTAGTTCCTCCTGGGGAATATTTGTCCTGTGGCTGTTTCTTTTTTCTTTTTAAAAAAATATATTTTATTGATTTTTTTACAGGTAGGAAGGGAGAAGGAGAGGGGTAGAGAGCTAGAAATATCGATCAGCTGCCTCCTATACACCCCCTACTGGGGATGTATCTGAAACCAAGGGACATGCCCTTGACCAGAATCAAACCTGAGACCTTTCAGTCTCAGGCTGACACTCTATCCACAGAGCCAAACCGGTTAGGATGATGTGTCTTATGTTAACCTTGAAATAATGAGAAAGATGCTACTACTTCATTCTCATTGAGTGACTCTATTTCTACAGGAAATACTAAAGAACTCATGCATTCTGTGGATCTAATCTGACAAGGGGTCAGCAGGGAAGTCCTTGGAAAGAAAAGTGGGTGGAGACAGGAATCTGGCATCTGGAGTTTTAGGTATAGAATTATGGAGCCCAGCTTTTGCTTTTGACAGATGGGGGAACTGAGGCTCAGAGATTTGCCTGAGTTCATAGAACTAATTACTAGTACTGTCCCCGAGATTCCAGGTACCACTGCTCTTTCCTGCCAGCGCCATCCTGTCGTGAAGTCTGTGCTCTAGAGCAGCTCTGAGCTCTAGAGCTCCCCGGAGTGACGGCAGTGCTCAGTCTGGCCAGTGTGGTAGTCACCAGCCACATGTGGCTCTCGAGCACTTGAAATGTGACTAGTTAACTGAGAATTATTTTTTTGCTTTATTTAATTGTAATTAAAATTAAAGCCCCACCAGCGTGCCTCAGTGGTTGAGTGTTGGCCTATGAACCAGGAGGTCATAGTTTGATTCCCAGTCAGGGCATGTGTTCACGTTGTGGGCTCGATCCCCAGTAGAGGACATGCAGGGGCAGCTGATGGATGATTCTCATCATTGATGTTTCTGTTTCTCTCTGCCTCTCCCTTCCTCTCTGTAATCAATAAAAATATATTTCAAACAACTTAAATTTATATAAGGATATGTGGCTAGTGGTTGTCGTTTTAGAGAGCCCAACTTTAGAGACATTGAGAAGGAGAAAAGTCCCGTCCTTACCTCCTGCCTCATTCTCACCAGGTGGGAGGCCCTTTTCCAGTGGCTCAGCTACAGCCAGTCTATGCCAAAGAGGAGAATCACCCTTGGCTAGTCACCACCCCTTTCTGGATGAAGGGTGGCTCCTCTAAAAAATAAGGGTGCTGGACCAGATCTCTCACCAAGACCTCATGATGACGAGGATCAGCAGGGTGATCTTTAACAGAGCACTTAGCCTGCCTGTGCCTCAGTTATCCTATGTATGACCGAAATTAACACCTGTTTGTCATCCTCCCTTCCTGCTCCCTCCCCCCAGTGATATTGGGAAGAGGCTCAAATTAGAAAATCAGTGAGAAGAGCTCCCTGTGGCAACTTTTTAAAAAACAGTCTTTCGTGTCTCACAATATTTTTGGTTTTGATGTAAGTGGTGGATGGGTTTTCTTTTCTCTTAGGTGCTGCGGTTGATGAATTTACCATGTCAAGGTCATCCTCATTGTCAGAGTAGAGACAACAATAACACAGTCTGTATGAAACAGGAGCTGGAAGTCATGGTACTGATGACAGATAACTGATTTTGATCAGTGGAAGCTAGTTTTTCACAATAATCTTGCTTAACTAGGCATTCTTTACCATCGCGTCACACTCTGCTGTTTTCATCTGAGAAGCCAAAGCAAATCTTTCCGGCCCCATGCCCGCCCTCTCCCCCCAAAGAACTAAGGCTCTCCTTACTGGCTTTTCTTTCTTTTGCTTATTTTCTCCCATCAGCCTGCGGAAGTCCCGTGTGAATCCACAGTACCGTGTGTTCTTCAATAAGCAAATAAACCCGCTCTGGATGTTTTCCTTGGTTATACCTCTGCCTCTTAAGTTCTCAAACCTTATTCCCAGGTAGTGATTCTCCACTGTGTACCCACAGCTCACTGGTGGGAGGTCTCCTGATCAAAAGATCAAGGCATATAATGTATTTTTGCTACCACAGAAGAAATGGGTCGTCTGACCTAATGTGAGTGGGGTACAACTTGCTCTGGGCTGCGTGCGGGCAGTGTAACATCAAGCTGGGGCCAAAGAAGATAGGTTGGCCCTTGTTAGAAGTTTGCCCCCAAGCATGTAAGTGGAGTGGGGCCAGCAGTGTGGTGCTGGCAGGTGACCCAGTGCAGACGGGCTTAGCGGCAGATGTCCTTTAATGCCCAGGGAAGCATTCTTTACACTGCAGCAGCATTGGCCCTGTAATTATGGTTGCATGGTTTAGTGTTGTGTTGAGTCTTTTAATTCTTTGCACGGTGCCACCAACAATTGTAGCATCTGCAACTATGCCAGAGACCACTGTTTTCTGCCCCTGAGGTCCCGGGGGATGGCTGGGGAAATGAGGCAGGACCCGGGGTACATGGGAGCTCTCTCCCTACCCAGTACCATCAGAGCTGTTTCAGGTTTACATGCTTCACAAATCAGCCCTCTGAAGAAGATTTTTTTGAAGAAAGGATTCCTCAGCTTACAAGATGAAAATGTTGAAAGCCACTGTTCTGAAGCCTCTCAAATTTTAGTGAGTACCAGAAGCACCTGGACGGCTTGTTAAAACAAAGATTTCTAGGCCCACCCCCAGGGGAGTCCGTGTGTCTGAATTGAGGCTTGAAAATTCGTATTTTAACCACTTCCCGGATGCTGCTGCTGCTGCTGGCCCAGGATCGCACTTTGAATACTGAACCACTGATTTTAGAGAACAGAAATAATGTTATGAATGATATATTGTGTTTTGGGAACTCTGTTAGATGTGATCAACTCCATCTTATTTGAAACTAAAATTCTTGTATTGCTATTCACATTTCATAAAGGAGAAAACTGAAGCATACTGAGTTTCCATAACTCACTTGTCTTTAAATTGCTGATCATCAGAGAACTGGAATTTGAGCGGAGGTCTGGGCAATAACGCCAGGTTTCTTCAATCTAGGACATCACTTGCCTTTTTGTACATCAGTTGTCCCCAAGTTATGGTCCATGGTGGGGACGAGGGTGGATTTATTGCAAGGGGTTTGCAAATCCAGATGTAAAGCAAGCTTGGACCTCAGACTGAAGGCCTCACCTATTGGGTGGCTGCTGTGCAAATGAATTTTTGTGATAAAGACACTATGAAGTCAGATTAAGTGCCTCAGCTTAATATAACTTCACGTGCACCGAGCATCTTCTCACACAACAGATACTAAACTGACAGCTACTATTCCTGAGTGTCTGGAAAGTTGTGTATTTGTTTTTGGTGCTAAGAACTTGTCTTCATACTAGAAAAAGTTAGGAATTTAACTAAGGCACAGTGTCCGGTTGCCTTGTCTAAGTCTGGGCTTAGGGAAGGAGGGAGACATAATATTCAGTAACTGGTTCTCATTCAGGAAGCTTGCTGGAGAAAGTCATGCCATCCTGTTGATTGATTTCATCAGGAAGCCATGCAGGAATTCTGCCTTCAGCTGCTGGACGGCCAGCATCACCTGCCCACAGCCCTAAGCCAGCCGCTCTCTCTGTTTCCTCCTCTCTCTCCTGCCCTGCTGCTTTCCAAGGCCAGCCCTTCCTCTTGGAACCTATCCTGTGCCCTGCCTGGATTCCTTCCCCATCAATTGTCTTCTCTCCCAGTTGCATTTCTGCTTTCCTACTCTCTCACTCAAATAACTTTTTTTTTTTAATACGCTCACCATGTACCAGCAACTTCCTTCCCTCTCCCACCAATGTGCTCAGGCCCGCCAGCTCTGCTCATAGTTGCGATGATTACACTTCTACAGCTTGGGTGAAGTACTAAACTTGCCTCAGGTGCCACTGACGACTAGTGGGTTCTTGGATACGCTGCCTAAATTCTCTAATCATCTGTAAAAAGGAAACATAACTTCAAAAGGTTGTTGTGAGGATAAAAGTAAAAATAAGACATGTAAAGCACTGAATGCGGAAAGTGGCTCAAAGTAGTTATGGCTCAGGGAAGGGAAGGAGGAAAAGTCATTAGCACTGCTGTTCCCTCCACCCGAGCCTCCTGCATTCAGTTCCTGCAGGCGCAGAATCACTTTGTACTAGATCAGTGCTTCTCACCTTGTCTTTTTCTTTTTCTTTACTTTTTATTATCACCCCATAAGAAGAAAAGGTAAAATACATTTAAGTTAATTAACTAGCTTAAATTTAAATTAACTTGAATTTCTTCCTAATGAAGAGAAATTAAATATTAAGGGATATATTATTAAATATTAAGGCATAAGATTTGTATAGGTTTAGGGCTGAACAATAGAGGCAACAATATCCAAGAATTTTTCTACTCCTTTCACCCCAAGCCCCTCCCACTGAGACTGCATGCGTTAGAGCTGCAACAGTCATCTATTTGTGGAATCCTCTAGCTTTCTCTACCTGGCCTCCTTAGTCTCTCCTTAGACTGCCGACCAGTGGTAGCCCATCCTCTGCCTGCTGCTCCTCTTGTGGCTCTTTTTCTATCTGCTTCCCTGATCCATGCAGTCACATGGGGACTGAGATGTCCAGGACAAGGTCACATCTTAGTAGAGAGAGAAACAAACACCTCACTCTCCCAACAGCAGGACACAGACCAAAGAGTAGGGGACAGAAGGAAGCCAGTGGGAGCTTGGGAGTGGAGCCAGGGAGAGGCGAGTGTGGTGGGGCATGGAGGACACAGTGGGCAGGGCAGGGAGAGGTAGCAGACAGGACAGCCCCGGGGCAGTGTGGGAACCAGAACTTCAAATGTCCCACTTTGAACACTTGATTGTGGCCCTAATGATAGCTCAGTTTTATTTTGTCATCATCGTAATATATGGCCTTCCAAATAATACGTGCCACAAGTGCCACTTTTCAAGACACTGTGCTGGAAAGCAAGTGAGTGTCTCGCAGGCGGTGAGAACAGAGTATGTGGAGGCTGGTGCCACGAGAGCATCAAATGTCAGGTTTGGCAGAGCAGCAGGAGTGGCGGCTGGAGACTGGAGACAGAGCCTGAATGTGCCTGGCAGACAAGGCTTAGGAGCCAGCAAATGGTTTCCTTTCTGTGTCCCCCAGTCCCGCTTTCTTTTTTCCGTTTGCCCTCATTTACATGCCGTATGCCTGAGAGACATGAATCGATCTTTACTTTGTGCCTTTCCCTGACTGTCGGTTCCCTCTCCGCAAAGGATCTCCAGATCCTTGTTGGAAGTCTGATTCTTTGGCATCCACAGGACCAACCTTCTGAGCACCTCCATTAGGATTCCCTGTGGGCACCTGCATATCAGCTCATTCTTCTGGGCACCCAGGCTTGAAACCTTAGAATGATCTGATGTGTTTGCCTTCTTCTCTAGGTAACAAACCACAAGAAGGGCTTATAGATTAGCTCTCTGGCACCGCTGAGGTTCACTCAGGCATTCAACAAATTTTCCTCTTTCCTCCCCCTCTGATCCCCCCCCTTTCCTTCCGCCCTCTCTCTCACCTTTTTCCCTTTTTTTTGTGTGTGTGGTTAATATTTATTGAGCCAAGTACTGTGCTGCTGCTTTGTGTGCATATTTTCCATTTTGCATTCACAACAACTTGATGAAATGACATTATCTCATTCTGTGGACTAGGAAACTAAGGATCATACAGGAAGGGCAACTTGTCCACATTCACACAGTTAAATGCCAGCCTTGGGGAAAATCTGGGAGGGGTGTCTGACACCCTCACCCCACCACCCAAGGCAAGCCTTTCACTAGATCACTGAAAGAATCCAGATCGGTCTCTGCTCCTTTTCTCCCCACTTCAAGCCTTTCCAGACCCTGCTTGGTTTAATCCTCTACAGCACGGATGTGATCATGTAACTCCCTCACTCCAGATTTCTTGGGTCATAAATTACTTGTACTGACATCTGAGCCCCTCAGAGCATGGCCCTGGTTTCTGTCACTTTGGACATCAGAGTATGCATGGTGGGAACACGTGTGGTTTTGGTGACACAAGACCTGCGTTGAGCCCCAGGGCCACCACTTCCTAACTGCGTGATCTTGAGCAGATAATTAATTTGTCTGCTTATTCAGAGAGTATTGATTGTGAGCCTTTCAGGTGCGAGTCACTGTGTGAGGGTTTTGAATATTCATTCGTGAAGAAAACAGGCAGGGTTTCTGCCTTCAAAGAGCCCCCCAAGGTTGACCTCAGTGTCCTTACCTGTGCCAGAGGGATAATCATAATCGCCATCTCCTTGGGAGATTGCAGGGAATTGATAGAGATGGCAGGCATGACTCAGCTGTGTGTAAGGTATTGGCCACCTGAAGTTGTATTTTCTTAATGCTTCCGCTCCGGGCAAGCTCCCAGTGCATTTCTAGATCCTCAGCTTTGCTTGTGCTCCTCCCAGTCTTCTCTGCCTTCAACATCCTATGTGGTCTTGATGGCTCAACTGAAGACATATCTAATCCAGAACCTCCCTGCTTACTATGAAGTTTTATTCATTCCTTAAGAGTTCCAAGAACATTTACTAACCATTTTTTAGAACAGTATTTTTTCATGGTATGGTTCATAGGCTGAGGGTCTCAAGATCCTTTCAGGGAATCCAAGGTCAAATTTATTTTTATTATAATCATACCTAATAATAGACAAACATGTAAATTGGCCATACCTCTGCTATGCCCACAGCCAATCAGAGTGGGTATGCAAATTAACCCAACTAAGATGGAGGTTAATTCGCATACATCGGCCCAGCAGCCTGGGTCCCAGAAACTTTCTCAGTCCCACAGTCACTCCGAGGTAGGCCCCTGGTGAGTCCTGAACAACCTGGGAAGGGCCTGAACCAGGGACTTCTAAGCAGGGATGGATCCAGGCGATCAGAGGGAACTGGGCAGGGGTGGAGGCAGGTGATTGGGCAATCAGAGGTAACTGGAGGTCCCCTGCTCAGGCCCCAAGCCCCGGCCAGAGGCATGGGACCTCGTTAGGGGCGAAGCAGGGCGATCGAAAGAAGCTGGGGTCCCATGTCGAAGACCCAGGCCTCTTGTCCCGGCTTGGGGCCAGGGCAGGGGCACAGCCGGGTGATTGGAGGGAGCTGTGGGGCCCCTGCCCAGGTAGAGGCTTTAGGCTTTGGCAGGAGTGGAGCCAGAGATCAGAGGCGATTGGTGTGAACTACAGCGGAAATACCTTTTCTGACCTCTCATTGGTTAAGCTCCCTGTTTGCCACTGGTAATATTCTTAGTAACTTGGATATCAGAACCCAAAAAGGTGATCTAGGGTTTTTCTACCATACTCCTGGAGAAAAAAAACAAAGGTCTGCTGCTGGAGAGGCTAAGAAATGTCATATCCTGCCCTAGCCAGTTTTGCTAAGTGGATAGAGCTTTGGCCTGCCGACTGAAGGGTCTGGGTTGATTCTGATCAAGGGCATGTACCTAGGTTGGAGGCTCCTCCCTGGCTGCGGCCCAGGTCAGAGCTCAGGCAGGAGGCAACCAATCAAAGTGTTCCTCTTACTTTGATGTTTCTTTCTGTCTTTCCCTTTCTCTTCACACACTCTAAAAATCAATGGAAACATATTCTCAGGTGAGGATAAAAAAAGAAAAAGAAAAGAAGTCATATCCTGTGAAAGACACATCTTGAAAATGCCTAAGGAAAGTTGTCATTTTTTCATGTTGAAGGGACTGGAGTCCGTGTTGATGAAAACACCTTGGTGGCTGTGGTGACTGGCAGTGGCTGCAGCAGCGGGGTGATGGGGCTGGTGCCTTCCCCTGATCAGCCCGGTCACCTCAGTAGGATATCCCCTGAGGGCTCCCAGTATGTTAGAGGGAGCAGGCTGGGCTGAGAGACCCCCTCCATCCCCCATTGCACTAATTTCGTGCACCGGAACCTTAGTATTATGCTATTATTCAACTTCTTCATATTGACATTTGGAAAGATGCTGCAAAAGCTGTGGTGGCTAAAACTCCTGGTGCCTGCTCATTCATAGGCCGTGCTGCACCAGTGCCCATGTTCCTCATCAACACATGCACAGGAGGAAAACAATATGAAGTGCCATTTTCACTTAATAATGTCCTTAAAGCAGTACAAATTATTAACTTTATTAAGTCTCAACCCTTGAACACACATCTGTTTAATATTCTGGATGACTGAATGGGGAGAATAAAGCTCTATTGCTAATAATTTAGTGTGATGATTGTCTCGAGGAGAAACACTTGTGCCATGGAGTTGCAAGCTGAAGTAGCCGCTTTTTCACCCAACACCATTTTTACCTGAAAGAATGTCTCACAGACAAACTATGATTATTCAGACTTGGACATTTGGTTCTAAGAAAAAAACATCAATGCCAGCCCACCACTTCAAGGAAAATACCTATCAATATTTGTTGCCAATGGTAAAAGCCTAACTTTCAAGCAAAAAATTAGAATTTTGAAAAACTTGTGTCTGGCACCGTAAGCTTGACAGTTTCCTAATACTTAAAGATTTTCCTGATGAGGTCACTGCTGACGTTAACGAGTGTGCTTTTTTGATATTGTGTGATGAACTGTGGCAACATTTGGAAAATCTGCCTAACTCAGTGAACTGGCATTTCTCAATGACCAGTGTGTGATGTTACAAGCCCTGCATGGGTAAAAGGTGTATTCAAATGAATACAGAAATATCCACTTTAATACTGTAGCAGAGTATGAAAAGTTCATTGACAGGTTTTCAGCTACCCTTTTAAAAAACTGTCCCCTGCTTAAGGTGTTGTATCAGAAGAAGATACATACTTATAGAAGAATATACATAGTTATCTGAAAAGGTTTTCCATCTATATCTGTATGGGACCAGCCTTTCTTTATGTACTATTAGAGACCGGGAGCCTTCGGGGGATATCCCTGTGGGGAGCAGGCCTAAGCTGTCAGTCAGACATGTTCAGTGCTGCTGCACTCGCCAACCATGAGCCCGGCTAATGGCTGAGCAGCACTCCCCCTGGGAGTACACTGATCACCAGGGGGCAGCTCCTGCATTCAGCATCTGCCCCTGGTGGTCAGTGCACATCATAGCAACCAGTTGTTCTGCCATTTGGTCAACTTGCCTATTAGGCTTTTATTGTATAGGATAACCAAAACAACATATCCCAACAGATAAAACTTAGAAACAAAAATGAGAATTCAGCTGTTTTCTATTAAAGAGAATTGCAGCCCCTGCTGGCATGGCTCAGTGGTTGAGCATTGACCTACAAACCAGGAAATCACGGTTCATTTCCCAGTCAGGGAACATTCCCAGGTTGTGGGATTGGTCTCCAGGAGGCAGGTGATCAATGATTCTCTCCCATCATTGATTTTTCTATCTCTCTCTCCCTCTCCCTTCCTCTCTGAAATCAATCTATATATATAAAAGCCTAAGTGACCATTCAACCGGTAGCTATGATGTACACTGAACACCAGGGTGCAGGTGCTCAATGCACAGGCATGGAAACATGGAACAGACTAATGAATCTTTTAGCAGGAAGGTGGAGGATGAGAAGAGATTAACCAAAGATCTTATATGCATACTAGAGGCCTGATGCACAGATTCATGTGCCAGTGGGGTCCTGTGGGGATTGGTTCTCCAACATCCCCTGAGGAGACCTGAATTGTGAAAGGGCACAGGCCAGGCAGAGGGACCCCACCAGTGCACGAATCCATGCATTAGGCCTCTAGTAACAATATATTTTTAAAAAGAGAGATTTGCAGAGACTTGACATTAAAGAGACTCACAAAAATGTAAAAAAAAACACTAAGTTTTCTTTTGTTTTGGAAAACAGTTTTTCATAAAAATTTATTTTTGTTAAGATCTAATGGATATATCATTGTTATAATTTTTAATGCATTAGTAAATATTTTTTAAATTTCTGTTTTAGTTTCTAACTATGAATAACTATATATTCATTCAATAGATTAAGCCTAATAAACAAAAGCCCTTTGTAGTCCTCAATTTCAAAGTCTGTAAAGAGGCCCGAAACCAAAACGTTTGAAAGCTGCTGTATTAGAACTGTGTGTAAACAGTTCTAGTCTCTGGTCTACATCAGTAAAACCTTAAATCCCTCCTCAAATTAAGTTTATCTATGAATAGCACTGTGGTTCTGGGTTCTCCAACATGGCCTAGTTAGGTACAAAGTTAGGGAAAAGAAGTGTGAACTGATTATAGAATAGAATACAGTACTTTGTTTTCCATGACTATGCCTACGGATGCATTGTATTATTAGTCCACTGGAGGCTCAGTACACAAAGTCATGTGTGAGTAGGTTCCCTAGGCCTGCGATCAGGGCCATCTTCTGCCCACTCACCAGATCTGCTGCCACCCACCCCAGTTCCCCATGGTTCCCCATTCACCATCCTGCAATCAGAGCCTGTGGGCTGGGGGGAGGGGCCAAGAGGTTGGCTGTTCCACTCACTTGCCAGTCCCTAGTCCTGCCCCACCGTTACCCACCTGGTTCTCCATGGTTCCCTATTTGCCATCCTGCGATCGAAGCCTGTGGCCTATGGAAAGAGACCGAGAGGTGGTCAATGCACCTCATAGTGACTGGTCGAGCAGTCATTCTGGTTCTTATGCCATTAAGGTCACTGGGCTTTTATTATATAGGTTAGAGATGGGAAGAAGAACAGTTCACTGCAAAGACTAAGAAATGTGTCTGCCATGCCTAAAGCCCCTTTTAAAAAGCTCCAGTTTCTGCTGAGGGAAGCAGCCTGAACTATTTGTTAAAAATAAAAATAAGTGGCCATGTTCCTCAGTGTGGCTTCTTCTCCCCCTTGCCTTCCCCTATGTCCTGTGTGAGGTTCAAAACTGAGGAGCTAGAAATGCCTTTGACTCATAGTTTATTGGGTCAAGAAGAGCCCCTGACCCTAATGTAGCCAGAGTCTGACAAGCAACCTGGTCTGCTGTGAGAGCTTCAGCCAGTTTAAAGACACCATGTGCCCAGATTGGATTCTTTATAAGAATTTGTGAATGAAAGATACCTGCGACTGGGAAAGCTGGCAAGTGACATTCTAATCTGTGGCTGGGAAGACAATTACAGAAAGCCCATGAGGCAAACTGAGTCAGCAGAACTGTGAGGAAGCAGAAGCAGAGGGGAGGACCCAAAGATGTATGGCAGGAGGGATAGAAGCAGAGACAAAAAGGAGTCATCATTGGTGTGGAGGATCCCTCACTTGGGCTGTGATGGGAAACCAGGGAATTCAATCCCTAAAGCTTCCTTGCTCCCCTCAGTTCTTGGAACTACTTTTTATGATCTTAGGAAGGCCTGACCCTATGGTCCTTATTGTCTTTTGTGTCCTTACAATAATCTTGTAACATGTGAAGTCACCTGAGAGTCTTGTTTCTTTAAAAAAAAAAGAGAGAGAGAGAAAAAGAGAGAGAGAGAGAGAGAGAGAGCGAGCGCGAGCGCGAGCTTAACATACAGGAAGGTGATTGGAAGTCATTTGGGGATGTGGGGTGGGAAGTGGGAGAGTCACCTTGGAGGAGTGCTTTTAGCAGGACCTGACAGGACATGAGTGGGCAGAGAGCATGTGACATATCTGTGAGAAGAGGATGAGAGGGGAGGTCACCCAAGTACAGTAAGGAAGAGATTGCTTAGGTCAAGTGGCCTTATGCTCTGTAGGGCATTGAAAGCAAACAGAGGATGGTGACGGAAACAGGTAAAAGGGACCTTCTGCAGATTGGGGTGTGTGTGTGTGTGTGTGGGTGTACTAGAGGCCTGGTGCATGAAATTCTTGCATGGGTAGGGTCCCTACGCCTGGCCAGCAATAAGGGCTGATCTGTGGGGTGACCGGCGGGGCGATCCAGGGAAACCTGCTGTCACCCGCCTTGGCTGGACTGGCACTGCCTCTGCCCCCTGCTGCCACCACTGGTCGCCTCCCTCTGCGGGGTGACGGGCAGGATGATCAGGATCCCCCGCTGGCACCCATCTTGGCTGGCCTGGGGCCTGCAGGCTGGGGGCAGCTCCTGCATTGAGTATCCGCCCTCAGTGAGTCATAGTGGCTAGTTGATCCTCTGGTCATTCTACTGTTAGGTCAATTTGCATATCAGGCTTTTATTATATACTAGAGGCCCAGTGCAAGAAATTTGAACACAGAGGGGGAGGGGTCCCCTCAGCCCAGCCTATACCCTCTCTAGTCTGGGACCCCTCAGGTAATGTCTGGCAGTCGGATATCCCTCTTGCAATCTAGGACTGCTGGTTCCTAACTGCTCACCTGCTTGCCTGCCTGATTGCCCCTAACCACCTTTGCCTGCCTGCCTGATCACCCCTAGCAGCCTTTGCCTGCTGGCTTGATCGCTCCTGACTGCTCTCCCCTGCCAGCCTGGTAGCCCCTAACTGCCTCTGCCTCTGCCTCTGCCTGGGCCCCTGCCACCATGACTTTATCCAGAAGGATGTCTGGAAGACATCCAGTCTAATTAGCATATTCCCCTTTTATTAGTATAGATTATACAACATAAGCTTTAAGGTAGAATTGCATTAGTAGAAATAAAGAGACATTTCATTAAAAATGTATATTGGTGTGATATGATTCAGTTCCACTTGTTTATGACAAAAATCAAGCCTTTAAAAATAGAATTTTCTGCCCTAGCTGGTTTTGCTCAGTGGCTAGAACTTTGGCCTGAGGACTAAAGGGTCCAACGTTTGATTCTGGTCAAGGGAACATGCCTGGGTTGCAGGCTCGATCCCTAAAAGGGAGCGTGCAGGAGACAGCTGATCAATGATTCTCTCTCATCATTGATTTTTCTATCTCTCTGCCTCTCCCTTCCTCTCTGAAATCAATAAAAATCTATTTTAAAACATAAAATAATTAGATTGCTTTGCTATCAAAGCCAAGTAAGGTGCGTCATTCGTTGTCCCTGATGAAGTCTGAGCTGCTCAGTTGCTAAGCAACTTCACTGGGTTCTTATCAAATAAAATTTCTTGGAGAAGCAACTATGCCCACCATGCATTTAGGCTATAAAGACCGAAAGTTGGGGAGTATAGAGTGCTTCTAGACTAGGAGACAGTGAGGGTCAGCAACTGGAAGGCAGGAAAGACAGGGAATGCCCAGTGCCTGGAAGCACCCAGGGTCTGGGATATGCAAATCTCCTGGGGGCAGGGGCAGGCTTGCACTCCCAAGAGGTCAGGTCCTGAAGGAGGGCAGGAGTGCGATTCCCAGAAATGCCCTTTCTGCGAAGCTCCTCTTCCTCCCCTAAACTCCTAACCTGTCCATTTGAATGAAGGAGTTGGGAAGCAGGTACACAATGCCTGGGCGGTATGCCCCTCAGTCCCAGATCCCTCCCCGGGTGAGGGAGGGGTGTTTGTATAGGTTTATTTTATTCTTCTTACACTTTGAAGGGGGTGGCAGGGGAGTCATCCCCCAGACATGGTTTCCTTCTGCTTGCTCACCCCGAGCTGCCCCTTCCTTTCCCGTGGCCCCAAGCTAATGGAGCTAATGTGCATGAGGTTGCTGGGTATGAAACTGGGACACCGGTTGTATTACTTGGAGATTGTGCTCCACAGGAACCTGCCTGATCTAGAGAGGGTTGGGGTCATTCACGGTGGGGAAAGGCTTGATTTAAATGATTTAAAGAAGCTGCCACTTAGATAGGCGTCAAAGGGTTTATCATCCCTCTGGCTGTTTCCTTGGAAACCACAAACTCAAGATAGCAGTGGAATGCTGTGTCCCCTTATCTGAAACCCTGATTCTTTAGGCCAGTGACTTAGATGCCCCAGGCAAGTGTGGGATGTCTCTTTCTTACTGATATGATGGCACACAGCACATTTTAGGTAGGCTAGGATTTGGGCTCCTACCTGGCCTGGTGAAGGGGACAGGGATGCAGCCTGCTGATCCAGTCATTATGTGATGGCATAGTGGACAATTTGCATATTCCTCTATTAGTATAGATGATGATACATGTATGTATATTGAATTTGGGGAAGAAGAGACTGGCTTGGTGAATAGGAAGGATCTGAGGAGAGAGCATTGAGCCAGAGAAGCAGGTTTTGAAGCCATTGTGGTAGAGTCAGTGGGGGCACTGGCTGCCTCCAAGCTGCTTACTATTGAACTTGAAGAGCCTAAGAGAGGTCTTGGCTCTGAGAAAATGGTTTTCTGTTGTGGACATCTCTGAGGCAGCAACCGTGTTGATCCCAACTGGTTGATCCTTCTTTTTTTCTTCCCCAACCCCATTTTCTAGGACAGATCTGAAAAGTTTAATGAGAAGTATATGAATAAAATCGATTAGAGATTTTTCCAAAAGTTAGAAATACCACAGCAAGGGCCCTTTTCTTTAAGCCAAA
The DNA here is from genome assembly GCA_011751065.1 of Lasiurus cinereus. Taxonomy (NCBI): domain Eukaryota; kingdom Metazoa; phylum Chordata; class Mammalia; order Chiroptera; family Vespertilionidae; genus Lasiurus; species Lasiurus cinereus. The sequence goes on along the minus strand of JAAGEH010000030.1, from coordinate 32,987,371 downwards.
TAACCCTGGTCGGGCTTGTTGAGATTTCAGGGGTGGAGTGTTAGGTTTTATTTTTGTGATATCCATACTTGGGTTTTTTTCTTCTTCAAAGTTGGTTGAATTTATGATTTACAGCTACCTGACTCAACTGTGCTTATGGTTCTAAGTGCTCAGCAAGCAGCAGGACTGCCTTTCTCTACAGGCCCTTGTCTTGCACTTGGTGACATATCCACTAAAGTGGGGGTCCCCTGCCTTTCAAAGGCCTTTATGTTAATGGAAGAACAAATTAGGTATGAATAGAAAAATAATCTTAAATGTTATTTTGGCAAGGATACCTTGTTGTGTGTTTTAACTCTTAGAAGTATAAAATTCCAAGTTAGAATGAGCCAGGTATTAATGTGGGGGGAGCTGAGGTCAGAAGCTAACTAATCCATTTCTATTGATCTTAACATGTTTGCTCTTAAACAATTGCCTTGATTCTCTATAGCCCATCTGTGACATGTTAATGATCGTAGCATCAGTGTGGACACAAGAGTTAAATGAATGAAAGAGCAACTTGACCAATAAACATGTATTACTGAGCATCTGCTGTATGTCATATACTTACATCTGGCATTATAGAAAACGAGATTGAAATGGGCTCTCAGGAAAGTGCTTACAACTGTGTTTAGTATATAGTAAGAAATTCAATAAATTGTACTGTTGTTGTTATTTTCATTTGAGGGAGATGCACCCAAGCTGAGGAATTATTGAGCAAGCCAGAATTAGCCCTGGGAAGGGTGTGGAAATGCAGGCCTCAAGAAAAAAGCATCCCAAGTGTGCCAGTCTCAGCAAGGAATGATGTCCCTGCAGAGCACAGACTGGCTTATCTGAATTTACAGTTTGGAAAGAGTCACGTATTGTGCTTTTCACACATGCATACACAGAGCATTCATTGCCATGTGGCCTCAGGCAATGAGAACAATGTATACTAGTATGTTTAGCCTGGCTAATAAATGGGTGTCGTTTTTCAGTAGGGCATTCATTTTCATCATAGGCACCTAGAAGGCATGCTTTTCAAACTTGGTCACATGTTAAACTGTGAACATACATTTTGTAAGAATGATGTAATATTTATCATAAGAAGGTCCATGGAGACAAAAAAAAAAATAGAAATAAGAGTCGATTGTGAGTGATTTTATTAAAATCTGAATTTTTATTGGACTCTTAAGATACAAGCTGTGCTTCTGAGTCCAGACTCAACATTCTGATGCAAGGCAGTGTCCACATGCATATTTTTGTGTAGTAGGGATCAGGGCGTACATCCTTTTTGTTGCTCCACTTTTGCATCTGACCTTGATTTGTGTTTCCTTAAATATTCTCACACTCCATGTCTTTCTCCTTGTGATGGCAATCAAATGATCTCCTGCACTGATAAGTAGCCATTGGCTTAACTTTTCATTCAATACTGGACATTTAGGTTTGTTTCCAGAGTTTCACGATGAGGAACATATTTGCTAAAATATTGTGTGCAGATTGCTTAGTCATCGTCTTATGCACCTTCTAGAATGACTCTCTCTGCCAAAGTCTTGGAAGTGGTATCAACTCATTATACTAAATCTTAAGAACTGACCATCAGGGTTTCCTTAGACAGCATCTGATTCTTTGGCTTATGCTTATTCACTTATTAGCAGATATGTAGGGAGAACCTATCATGTGCCAGAGAGTCCCAGGCACTTTGACTTTGGTGAGCAAAGCAGAAAAGTTCTCTGACTGATGTTGCATATAACGGCTAATAAATGCAAGGTAAGAAGCAGAAGTCACAGTAGTGACACTGCCATTTTTTGAACACAGAGTCAGCATTCCAGTTGAAAGGTGGACATTTGGTCTGAGTGCTGCAAATGTCTGGATACAGGACAATGTCACTACTTTAGATTAGCTGTAGATGGTCAGTGTGTGTGTGTGGGGGGGGTGTCAAAATTGTAGACTATTAAAAGCAGAATGGTTTCTGTTATTTCTCAATGTGGCTTACAAAGTGATTGCTAGGTTTGAAGATGCATGCTATAGTGAAAAGCACAAGGCTGGTGAATTCAGACAGTACTAGATTTGACTCTAACCTCTGCCTACCTGTAGAATAGTGGTTTGGGGATAAACATTTAAAACTTCTAAACTTCAGTGTCCTTATCTCTAAAAGGGCATAGTATCATCTGTCCTTGGTCTGTTTATATCCTCAGTGGCTAGTGCAGTGCTCAACACTGGGTAGGGGCTCAGCAATTGATAGTTGGCAGAAAAAAAGAGAAAGGCTGGATGCATGGATAGATGGATGGATAGATAGATGATTATTTAGATGGGTAGATAAGTGGATAGAGAGATTACTCTAGATTGAGAGGACCAAGGGCCTCTGTGCTAAATAATGTACAGATTATGAAAAGTAAGATTTTACACATAGAGTATGTATACATATATACGTAAGATAAATTATTTATGCAAGTTATATTTGCCCTATTTGCTAAGCAAATTCTTTCACTGCTAACTTAGTTGAGACCAAATTAAGATCCACAAGCCTCTTTTTTATGTATATCAGGCTATAAGTAACAGAAATTATGGCTAATTGTGGCCCTAACAAGTAGAGTGTTAGTTTCCACATCTTTGAAAGTCAGAAGGAAGCAGCTGATTTTCCTGTTTGCCACTGATCTTTGCTCTATTCATTTCTTTGGTCCACCCTCTTTGCTATGTTGTGTTTTTTTATTTTTTTTACTACCTATATTTCTTTGGATTAGCATTAACATGGTACACTGTTTTTCAGTCTTTGACTTTTATTTGCATTTATATTTGAAGTAACTTTTTATAGCTGGCATATAGTTGGTTCTTGCTTTTTTTCTCTTTTCTGACCATCTGCTTTTTAGTGACTACTTATAAACTTGGATCTAAATCTACCATCTATGTTGGTTTTTACAAATTTAGATTTGCTTTCTCCTGGTCATCAAATGGCTGTCACAATTCTGTGCTTCATGACCGGTTTCAAAGTTGAGAACTAAGGAGGTGCCTGTTACATAGCTGCTGGCAAAAACCTCTCCCAGAATCCTCACACAATTGCCCCTTAGGTCTCACTGGATTGGCAGACCACACGCGTGGCCACCCTTAGTTAGAGCAGGGCTCCCACCTTTTCGTGAGCCCACGGCTTCTCTTCCCAGACAACTGGGATTCTATTCAGAGGGAACTGTGGAGGGGGAGCCAGCATAGTGTCATTTTCACCCATGTGAACTATGGTGTTTTGCTTTTTTAAAGGCAGAAGTTTCAGCTTAATGGATATGGTTTACTTGTAAGACTGACATATGTTAGCAGATTCAGGATTTGCAAGCCTCATAGTTGGGATGTTAACACATTGTGGACGGATCACAAGAATTCTCATGTTTTCTGTTCTAAGGCTTGTGGCCAATCATACTTTAAAAAGATGTTAGCTTATAAGAACATGTAATAAATAACTTCAAACTGCAATGGGTATTTAATTCAAAATGTGCCTTTAACATTTATGAAAAATGTTTTGTTTTTTTTTTACTCGTTCAATAGAAACTTATCTGGCCACTGGATAAAGCTAGCAATAAATCTTTTGGTTCGCAATGTGTTAAGATCATGTTGGTTTTAAGCTGGGCAGAAATGTTTTTGTGACTGTATGTCTCTCTGTTGTGTATGTGAGAATTTTCTTTTTCTTCTTCCTTTTGCGTGGCAGAAGAAAAGAGGAGTAAAGAGTTAAAATAGTCAAATATTTCCTGGACTTAGGGGCAGGCCTCTGAAATGCTGCTTCCCCGACAGCCCTATGCGTAAACTGGACCAAGGATTGCTGACCAAATATTCCCCCCGCCAGACTAAGTGGGAGAAGGGCTGAAAGGAGGGCTGGCAGTGCAGCTTTGCAGAGCAGTGTAGGAATTTGAGGGTCGGTCATGGTATCACCAGTGTGGTTTATGTTGGCTCTGCCCAGGCTCACTGTTCAGAGGACAGAGGAAGAGAGGAAGCCTCTTGCACAACCTAAGCAGGATGCAAAGGCTACAGTGGAATCAAGCCCAGAGTTAAATTGCATGCATACACACATTCTAGGAATCCAGATTTGTGGTTAAAAAATAAATAAATAAAAAGTGTTTTGTAGAAGCTTTGGACTTGGATGACAAAATGCTTAATAATCAGAATTCATCATTTTCCTCTTCTGTACAAGCCACCTAACAACTTCCTTTCCTAAATGATTAAATAAATAGGATTCTATGTCATAAACATCAAAACTTTTAAGCTTGAAAGACTTACAACATGTAAATAAAAGTTTACCAAGATTTGACTATGATTCATTGCATTTTATTTATTGAGGATGTACAAGGGCAGAGCTGATATTGATTAAAGTTTTCTAGTTATGTTATTTCTTTAAAATATATATACGTATATATATATATATTCTCCTCCCCCCCCCTCCCAGAAAAGAGGGAAGAGAGAGAGATAGAAACATCAATGATGAGCAAGAATCCTGCACAGCCCCTACTGGGGATGGAGCCCACAACCCAGGCCTGATCCAGAATCGAACCACAATCTCCCAGTTCATAGGTCAACACTCGACCACTTTATGGCTTAGTTATGGTATTTCTAGTGTTAGCATTTGATCATATCCTCAAGTGACTGAAGGTTAATATTATGTTGTTTTTATATAAGAATTTCAAAATCTCCCGTATAAAAGCTCCAGAAAGGCGATGTTTTAAGGAACAGAAAAAACACAGTAGACAAAAATGCCCGTAAACCGAACTCTTTGAGTCTGAGGTTTGCTAAGAGGCCAAGCAAAGGATAGAAAGGTGGAATTCACAGAAGGAGATACCATTCACTGCCACGCTGGGAAAGTGCCAAGGGACTGGGAGAATGGAGGGAACACTGACCACTTGGTGCATCATGATAAATGAGGCTCATTCATGGAAGAAAACACTGAGCTTCTGAAAAGCATCCCTATTGGAGAAGCAACCAGAAAACCCAAATGTATTGGAGATAGCTGGCAGGAGGCATTTTTGCTTCCTTCTCTCTCTTCCCAAGGGTTTTCTTAATATTACACAACATTTTCTGTGGCCCTTGGGCCCAAGCTGTCTGGAAGGATACAACAAAAGGAGTGCAGCAAGCCACTTGGCATCGACATCAGAGCCAGCCGTATTCAGAATTAACTGAAAGAACCTCTGATTCTGCCATAAATAAGGCAGACAGTCTCTTTATTGAATTCTCTGAGGGTTTTGTTTTTTTGTTTTTTGTGTGTGTTTTTTTCAAGGCAGTAAAGCTTTAAGGCATTAGCATGAGGCAAAAAGATTGCAAAACATGTCAGATGCTTAGTAAAAACCCAGGGTAGCCGAAACCAATTTGGCTCAGTGGATAGAGCATCAGCCTGCGGACTGAAAGGTCCCGGGTTCGATTCCAGTCAAGGGCATGTACCTTGGTTGCGGGCACGTCCCCAGTAGGGGGCGTGCAGGAGGCGGCTGATCGATGTCTCTCTCTCATTGATGTTTCTAACTCTATCCCACTCCCTTCCTCTCTGTAAAAAATCAATAAAATATATTAAAAAAAATAACCCAGGGTAAAGCCATGAATTTGTATACATTGATCTTAGCTACCACAGCACCCTAGCACTCCCCAGTGGGGTGTCTCAGAGAGGACAGACCAGAATTCAGTGGTGTGGTGGGGAGGCATGTGTCACCTAAAAATCATCTATTATGTTATGATTGATTCACTTGGGAAGAGGGCAAGTATTTATTTCAGAATACAAACATCCGAAAATGAAATTCAATAAAACATTTCTGGCTGGGTGAGACCATGCATTCATTCAGTAACAAGAAACATTTTTTTATTGAATGCCTAGTCTGTGTCAGGCGGCGCCTTGGGCCCTGGGGGTACAGCAGGGAACACAGCATCCTTTTCTTGTGGAGTTTACATTCCAGTGAAGGAGAGGGCTCATAAGTCATAGCATAGAAAATAGAACATTAAATGCTGTGAAGAAAACAGCAGGGGAAGCGCAGAGAGAGTGGGCCTTTCGGAGGAGGTGACTCTTGTCACCCAGACCTGAAGGATGTGAGGTTGTGAAGGGTATCTGTGAGAAGTTCGGGTGGGAGGAAGAATCTGTGCCTTGACTTGAGGCAGGAGACTGCTTGGAATACTTGAGGATTAGGATGGTCAGTTGGCTGGATAGAAAGAGCAGGGCTGGTTCATGTTTAGCCCGGTCAAAGGGTGGGCTGTAGTGTGTGTGTGCTCAGCATGCTAGAAGGCCACCAGAGAGTTAAACAGGGGAATAAAGTAATCTGATGACATTCTTTCTGTTGCCTGGAGACTGGACTTGGGAGGGTCAAGAGTGAAGTCAGAGATCAGTATGGAGGCTGCTGAAGTCATCCGGGTGAGACAAGCTGTTATTTTGGACCATCGTGGTGGGGGTGGGGGGACCAGGTGGAGAAGATGCTGAGATGTGATTGGATTCAGGAGATGCATTGTGAAGGCAGGGCTTGTAGGATTTTTGGATGGACCGAGAGGATATGGAGTAGGTGAGAATGGAGCCAAAGATGGATGAGGATTTGGGCTTAAACAAGGACATGAATGATGGCTTCCCACTTTCAGCACCTGTAGCCCCAGGGGAGGAATGGTGTGAGGAGATTTTTAATTTGGTGGTAACTGTGGTTACGTTTGAGACCTCTAACAAGCCATTTTAGGGAGGATGTTATGATAAATAACTCTGGGAGTTCAGAGAAAGGGTTGGGATTAGAGATGTCAATTTGGAAGTTACTAGATTTAGGGGAGGAGAGTATCCAGCAAAGGCAGCTGGCAACGTATATTATAGTTTTCGAAAACAGCTAAGGAAGAGCACATCAGAAGTTAGTTGAGGAAAGGAAGGTTTCGGTGGTTATCAAAGATGAGTATGAGTTTTAAAAGGTTAAAAAAAATCTGTCCTACATTATCAGTACCCATAACTGTGCATAAAATTCGGACAGACACGTTTACAGGGTCAAAAGCTAGCTTTGCAAATAGAAGGTAAATAGGGACCTAATGTATGAATTCATCTTTCCATTCCTTTTCCACTTGGTCACTGTGAGCATTTCAGGTATAGATAATTTTGGCATAAATGTGTACATCCAGAGCTTTTTTTCCTTCCATTTATTGGATTATAGGGTGTGTTAGGTAAAGAGTTCACTTTTGTGGGCAGGAAAGCAAATACAGTGGTACCTCGAGATACGAGTGCCCTAACATATGAGATTTTTGAGATAGGAGTCGCGCTGATCGGCCGGCTGCACATGACCCACCAGTTTACTGCGACTCGAGCGTCTCATAGTTTCCCACGCCTCAAGGTTACGGAACGAATTAAACTCGTATCTCGAGGTACCACTGTATATAGAAATATAGAGTATAGAGTATGCAGCCAAAGGACCTCAGAGTCAAGTTGTCCATGCAGATATGTAAACAAAGGAGAAACAGGAGGGTCCACGGAAAGGGGCTGAGCGTAGGAATGGCTAGCTCCATGGTTAGAACATTGTCGAATGTCCTGGATGTCTCTACCTGCCCTCCCAGTGTATGATGAACGACGGGCTTTTTTCTCTTGGCTCTGGGTGGTGGTCTTGGTTATTTTTCTGGCACAGTGACTATGTGCTGGTGTACTTCCCCAAAGGGTGAGCAGATTGCCTGTGTAGTTCAGAATACATGTAAATGGGAAGGTCCATAAATGTCTGGAAAACTGTTGCAATTGAGGCAGTGACAGTGGCTTTCCCCAGGAAGCAAGTGGGAGGGGTAAGAACAGGTAGGCCCTTCTACTTTCTGTTGAATTGTGTGGATTTTATTTTTGTTGTTGTTAATTGAGAATTAACCAGATTATCTTTTAACATTTAATATGAAAAATCTTCCTTAAAAAATTAGTCTTACTTAGCCACACGGAGTAGTAAACATATTTTCATGTTTAAATTTAAAACATTAAATCCATATAATTCAACAGGAAGTAGGAAGTGCCTACCTGTTCTTACCCCTCCCGTGTTAGCAGATTATGTTGAGCACAGTTGGCTTTGTTGCTCTTTTGGTGATATAGGAAAAGAGGAACAAGTCCTTAGAATCTCCATATCCTGTCTACTCCTTCAATTGGTTTTCAATGACAAAGATTCTCAATGCCCAGCCATGTTTTGGTTGCTACAATTTAAGACTGTACCATTCAGTGAAGTCAAAACCCCCAAACCAGGGAGGTATTTCATGGAGTCCCCACTCCACCCATCTATGAAGTTGGAGTCTGGGATGTGGCGGGAGCCACAGCCTCCCCAAGGAGCACTCTCATTTCCTTCTCCTGAGTCCACAGCGAGGAGAAGTAAGCACATCCACCCGAAAGTCTGAGCACCTCAGAACAAAACCGCCCACTCTCAGGCTCAGGGCAGTGCCCTTTGCCATAACCTTCCCTTAATTCGCTGCATAGTCAGCGAACCTGAATATTTCTGTGATGAGTCTTTCTCGGTGTCTAACAGAAAGTGTGTCATCGAAAGGAGTGATATGATCAGAGCTATTGCCTTGTAGACAAAATGATTATTTTCAACATACAACAGCATCTCAATTTACCCACATGATCCCCTGAAACTGAAATCTTTAGAGGGAATCATAGGTCTAATATACATTCACAGTAATAAGTGTTGCTATATTTTACTTTTTTTTTTTTAAGTTTCCTGAGGCTAATAAAAATTTAATTCTATGAATAGTTTTGTTTTGTTTTTCTTGAATAGCTTTATTCAAGCTTGGTCGGATTTTAAACATATTTTTGCATTGAAAACTAACCAGAAATGTGTTGGAGGTCATTGTTTGTTACCAGAGAGAGTCTGAAGCTCATATCCTCACCCAGTTCTGTCAGGAGTTCTCACAAGGGGTATTGAGCCTGGCTGAGGTTAGCTGAGCTTCCTGGGGCTGGGCATTCAGGAGAACAGGAGAGCCATCTTTGGCTCCATTCCCACCCACTCCATATCCTCTCGGTCTTTGAAGCGGGATTTAATAGTGGGCCCTTGGCTCTGACCATGTTGAAGCCCTTCTGCATCGTTCTTAGCGGCTGTTGTACTTACGGTCCCCTTGTTAGGAAAGGAGTGCCTTTGAGGAGCTTAGGGTCCCTGTTATTAGACGGACTGTGTGCAGCAGCTGCCTGAGTCAAAGCACTGTAGCCCAAGTGCAAGTGAAGGTGACTTGTTTGGTGTCATCTCGCCCACACTCCCTGTACTTGTCTATAGCTCTGCATGGCTCAGTTTTTCACTTTCATTCCACAAAGATTTATCAGCCACTCTCTGCCTGTCAAATACAGCCATAAAGCATTACCCTATGGGGCTATATTTATTGGAAACTGTGTTGTGTTGTTTTTCTTTGTCTTCTAAACATCCTTAACTGTCTCAACAGTAAGAAGAGCCCCAGTTAACAAAGATATACAAAAATATGTGAATTACTCTGTGTGGCTAAGTAGACTAATCTTGTTAGGAAGATTTTCCATATTAAAAGTTATAAGATATGTAGTTAATTCTCAATTAACTACAAAAATTAAATTCAGTCTGTTGGCTAATTATTGTTTTCCATAAGCATCAAGTAAGCGATTCCCTTGAGCTAGTGATCACTAGCTCACTAGGCCAGTGGGTCGGCAATCCACAGCTCTCGAGCCACATGCAGCTCTTTGGCCCCTTGAGTGTGACTCTTCCACAAAATACCATGGCCTGAGCGAGTCTATTTTGAAGAAGTGGCATTAGAAGAAGTTTAAATTTAAAAAATTTGGCTCTCAAAAGAAATTTCAATCGTTTTACTGTTGATATTTGGCCCTGTTGACTAATGAGTTTGCCAACCACTGCACTAGGCCCTAAGCCTAGTGCTTTGCAAATGTTATTCCATATGAGTTATTGCAAATGGTATAGATCCCCAGGCATCCCCCAAGATATCTCAGAAGCTCAAACGGTCCAGGTTAACTTCCAGGGGCTTAGATCATATTTAAGTTTGCACTAGTTCCAATATAAAAACCTGGAGAATAAATCCTATCATCTGCTTCACGCAAATCCTATTGTTTGCTTCACAAACTCTGAGTGGGTGGCCAGCCATCTTGCTTTGTGTCTCACTGAAGGGATTCCTGAGACATGGGACTTTCATTGCTAAACCTGGGCAGTCCCACTCTGTCAATATGAGTTAGTTTCCCTAGACAGAAGTAGGATCAGTGGCCAGAAAGGAATATCATTAACTATTTCTTCTACATCCAGCAACTAAACTGTAACATGGAGATAATCCTGTCTTCCTCATGGAGTTGTGATAGGCCTGCTCACTATTCCTTTCTGTTGGTTTTTCTTTGGAATTGGGGACCAGCCTCATCTCTGATGGGGCAGTCTGTCCCCTTGCCCTTCAGAGGCCTGTCACCTAAAAGGGCCTTGGCTGTTCCCTCTGGGTGAGTCAGTGCCAGCTCTTTCTGATGTGAGGATGCTAGTTTCTGGGTGGGTTTCATTGGCCCCATGGTTACTTACTGGGTGGTAACTTACACTTTGGGTTCACCTGCTCCTGCCCTGTAGGCAGTGAGACTTCTCTCCATTTGAAACTCCTTTACTACAGTGCCCTGAGCTGTTTGCCACCCTCAGCAAGCACATGCTTCCTCTTGGGCATTTGCACAAGCTGTTCCTCTTGCTCGCTCACACCTCCTTCCTTTCATCTTCTAGCTGACCCTGGTCATTCTCCATACTTGAGCTTCCATATTACTTCCTTATGGAAGCCTCCATGATCTTCCCAGACTGCTCTAGGCTCCTCTCCTGTGTGATCGCAGAGCTCCTTTTACTTCCTGCAGTTCAACTACATGCCGTTGGAGCTGTAACTATGCAGTCAGTGGTCTGTATGACTTGTTGTAGGCTCTTTGAGGAGAGGGACTATATTTTGTTCTTTGTTGTATCCCCAGCGCCTTCCACATTGCTGGGGACTGTGGGAGGTAGAGAGGCTTGTAAGGAGCAGGTGGTGGAAGAGCGAACCAAACAAACCTCCTTCCCCTACAATTTGCTTTGGCCTTGCTGTGGCCCTGGCAGCCGCTGGCCTTCCTGTTCTCCTTGGGAGACAGAAGCCGCTCTAGAACTTTCTCAAACGAACCACATCCTCTCCATGGAGGGACCACCATCCAGTTTAGGTAGGTCTTCATTTGCCCTGTAAGGCACTGAGCATGTAGGAAAATGCACATTCAGTAGCCAACCTAAAGTGCCAAGGGTTACGTAAATATGAATAGGACCTGAGGATATTATGTAGAGTGGGGGCATATAATTTTATGTGTATTTCTAGATATAAATATGCAGAAAAAAGATAGTTCTACTATGACAGGTTTCAATAAAGTGTGAGATCTTCCCCTCAGTTCTGAAGATCGGATGACTCACAGGCTGTGGTGTATCATATTTAGAATGTTGGGCTACTCATTTCATGATTTGATCCAGGTTATTTTCCCTAGTGAACATTAATAGTTTCCTGTGAATTTTCCTGATATTAGGGAACAGATGTTCCGTATTTTTTTAAGCTTAATTTTGTTGTTGATGCTATAGATGTTTCCTATTTTTAACTGAGTTTTTCTAATGTGCTGAACCAGGGCTTTTGTGCTTAAGTGGTGTGTGTGTGTGTGTGTGTGTGTGTGTGTGTGTGTTGAGAGAAATGAGTTATATCAGAATTTTCAAAGAAAAAGTATAACAGACATATCTACAGAATGATTTATCCAAGGCTGGATATGTTTTTGGACAATCTGTTTAATGTAGGTTAGTATTGTTTAACTAATGTAGACTTTTGACCTAAGAATGTGTTAGACCTGTCTTATGATAGAATGCTTGCCAGAATAAGGTGTGGTGTAGCAATAAGCACACAATTAATGCAACCTATACTTTAATGCTCTGATCTTTAATCAAAGTGTAATTTTTTTTATGTTACTGTTGTCTCTTACCTATATAAAATTCTTCCCCCATCTCTGCATAAAATACTGACTGACTACCACCTTTGTGCAGAGCAGGGTGCTGGGCTCTTGGGGAGAGACAAACATAAACAAGATATGGACCCTTGGTACCTTATCCAGTAGAAGAGATGAAACATATTTTGAAGTACCTCTAATAAAATGTAGAAAGTGGTGTAAAGGTGTAGAAATGCAAGGGAGGAGTGGTTTCTTTGAGCCAAAGAGTGAGGGAATACTGAGGGAGGAAGTAATATTTATACTGGGTTAAAAATAAGAAAAAGCAACGCTTAATTTAGGTCTAAGTTATTTAAATTATTTTACCTGCTTTATGCGTCATGGCTTAGTGCTTGAGTGTTGACCTATGAACCAGGAGGTCTCGGTTTGATTCCATTCAGGGCACATGCCAGGGTTGCAGTCTTGATCCCCAGTGTCAGGCATGCAGGAGGCAGCCAGTCAATGATTCTCTGCCATCATTGATGTTTTTATCTCTCCCTCTCCCTTCCTCTCTAAAATCAGTAAAAATATATATTATTTAAAAACACACCAAAAAAAAAAAATCCTGCTAAAGATGATTTGTTATGTAAGTCATTGTTTTGTGCTTTTGCTAAAATAATAGTAACATTACTTGAGCACCTTCATGTAGCTGGCACAGTTCTCTGATGCTTTGTATAAAAGCTTTTTAATAGAAAATTATGTAAAATGGTGCTTTGGATAATAATGCATTTCGTATAAAATACATGTTTTTGTTTCACCTCCCAAGCTTCCTTTCAATAAGGAGTCCGTTGGTTCAGAGAAAGAATGTGGAATCCAGAATTCACCAATTTCAGGATTCAGTGACTGTTTAAGTCACCTGGCCTGTCTAGAGCTCAGTCTTTGCCACTGTACAGTGGGAATTGTCAGGCTCTCCAACTCACAAGGTTGCTGTGAAAATCAAAGTGGGAATAAATGGACATTAAAAAGCAATCAAATGCCAAACATTTGCCAAGAGGCAATATCCAAGCTGATGAGATTTATATAAAATACTGGAGGCCCAGAGCACGAAATTCATGCACGGGTAGGTTCCCTAGTGGCTGCCAACTGCTGGCGGGGGCCTGCCTTCATTCCATGACGCACCCTGGTGGTCAGCATACATCATAGTGAGTGATCGAACTCCCAGTCGATCAAACTCCCAAGGGGACACTTTGCATATTAGGCTTTTATATAGAGAGATAGCTGTTGCTTATCACTGTGTAAATGAAAAGATTATTTCAAAATTATAAACTATATCTGAAATATTTTCATAGCAAATGCATATGTAAACTGGATTATCATCAATATAAAGAACTCATTCAGCCCAGCCAGTATGGTTCAGTGGTTGAGCATGAACCCATGAACCAAGAGAACATCGGTTTGATTCCTGGGTTGCAGGCTCTATCCCCAGTAGGGGGCGTGCAAGAGGCAACAGTTGATATTTCTCTCTCATTGATATTTCTCTTTCTATCCCTCTTTCTTCCTCTCTCTCAAAATCAATAGGAAACATATTAAAAAAGAACTCATTCAAATTCAAAAGATAATTATTAAGATCCTACTACATAAATAAAGAATATAAACTTACTATATTTCAAGGTGACAAATCATTAATGAACAAACAGGAAAATCTGTCTCTTCTCCCTAATTATCTTAGAAGTGCAAATTAAAACAGCATTAGGAATAGCATTTTGTGGACAAAATGTCAGGGTTTCAGAAAGTCTCTATTATTTATTAGTGGTATTGTTGTTTGTTAATAAAAGACACTTTAAAAGCAAAATAACTAATTCTAGTGTAGGAATTTAGAGAAGCTAAAGAAATAAGTTAAAGGAAGGAAAAAAGGTAAAAGCATGAAGATATCTGATGTAATCTTATAATTGACTGTAACTTAAATTTTTAGCTTTAGGGGAGTGATTTAGTAAATTAACATTTTTCAACATGAACTATTATTAGGCCCTTTAGTTAGAGAATCATTATGAAGATGCATAGAAACACACAACAAATACTTAAATTTTGAAGTAAAGTGGAAGAAGAAAATAATAGCCATCCTTTATGGAGTTTCTTCTGGTGGTACTCACCAATCCTCTCCCTTGTGCAAAAGGGATTTTACACTTCAGAAGTCTATTGTCCAAAACCTTGCAGCTCATTTATTAAGGAGCCAGTATTCAAACCCAGATCTGTCGAGCTCCAGTGCCTTCACTAGGTTTACTACCAATAGCACATAACTATAGCCATACTCATAAAAAAAATATGTCTATGGAGGGCTAACAGGCACAAATAGATAGTAGCACTGATATGATGGGAATATGGGTCAGTTCCAGAGAAGGCTGCTTTCCATTTAAAACATTCATTGACATACAACAGTAACAACAAAAACCCAACTGCTGTTGCCCTTTCAAGAGAAAAATAGAAAAATATGCTGTGTGTGATATTTCAACTTATTGTCTACTCTTTTTATGTATTCTTTTAAATATTGGCAAAATAGAAATACATGTGTATTTTTTAAATTTCTCACCAACTTTGGCATAATCAGGATTACCCCCATACAAACTCCAACCTATCTACAAATTACTTGAGGACATATGCCCCTAGCTCCTCAATTAAAAAAACAAAACTTGAGGTCTCTGGAGCTCTCTGTGGATTGAGGACAGTGACAGATAGAAAAGTTTCTCCGGGTGAACAGCCCAGACCAGCTCTTCCTGATAGTCAATGTCAAGGCAGAGATAATGGGGTGGCACCATTTGGTTAAAGTAGGCCAATTCACCCACTCAGGGTGTGTCCCTCCCTGGGACAGAAGCCTTTGCACAATGGGGGCAAATGTCCTACTGTCTCTTAATTTTGGGGCTCAAGACTTGATTTCTGATTCTTGAGCACATACAGGTATCATTACTTTATAAAGTCAGTATCCCTGCCAGCATCTAATACCAGGAAAATTTCTGTGTTGGACTCTACACACAGGGTATGTTTCTTTCAATTTAGCCTCACCTTTGCGGAACATGTACCCTTTATGCCTACAATAGGGTCTTTTATATGTTTCAAAGGCCCCTTTATATCTCGTTTGCCCTTTGAGATAACATCATGTCAGAATTTGCAAGTGAAAACATAATAGACCTGACTAGAGCACAGCGGAGATGGCTCCAGAGCTGGAAACATTCTCCCACATACTTCTCAGTGCAGCCCATTCAGAGTCGCGCCCTGTTTTATAGGTGGGGAAATTGAGGCACTGCTCAGTTAAGTGTTGTACTGGAAGTCACTGGTAGTGTAGACCCTGGAAGCCAAACCTATGCATCTAGTACTCAGTCTGCTCTCCTACAATGAGAGCAGATTGAGTACTATATGCATAGTACTAGTTGTGTTATTTTCTAGAGGATTAAAATGAGACTGGAAACCACTACATTCACAGAGATTAGAAACCAATACCCATTCAAAGCTAAAGACCTCTCCTTACCCTCCGTTTCACTTTCTGCAGTTTGTCACCCGTGGTCAACTTAAGTCCGAAGACATTAAATGGGGAATTCCAGAAATAAACAATTCCTAAAATTTTAAATTGAGCTTCGTTCTGAATAGTGTGGTGAAATCTTGCACCGCCCAGACCCAACCCACTTGGGAAGTGAATCGTCCTTTTGTCCAGCATATCTGTGTTGCACACCCCCATCTGTTAGTCACTTAGGAGCCATTTTAGTTATCAGATCAACGGTCTCAGTATTGCAGTGCTTCAAGTAACTTATTGTACTTAATAATGTCTCACTCACCTCACTTCATCTCATGACATCAATATTTTATCATCTTACCTGACAAGAGGAAGGCGGAGTATAGTTCAATAAGCTATGGGGACTAGGGAAAGAGAAGCCACACTTACATAATTTTTATTATAATAGATTACAGTTGTTCTATTTTATTATTAGTTATTGTTGTCAATCTTTTATTGTGCCAAATTTATAAATTTAACTTTGTCATTTGTATGTGTATGTATAGGAAAAAAGCATAGTATGTATAGAGTTCAGTACTATACACAATTTCAGGTGTCCACTGGAAGTCTTAGAATATATCTCCTGCAGATGAGGGGAACTACTGTAATTTTAGAATTGTAATAAAGTTTACATAATAGACTTGACTAGAGCAAGTTATGAAAGTCTAGCAAGTTCTCATGTATGTTCTAGACAATTCCTGCCCAATAAACTTTATGGTGATGGAAATATTCTATATCCAGGCTGTTCAATAAATTAGTGGCTTTTGTTCACTTGAAATGTGGCTCATTCAATTGAGGGGAATGAGTTTTTAATTGTATTTAATTTAAATTCTCATATGTGCTGGTGGCTACTGTATTGGACAGCACGTTTCAACACCTCAGTGCTTTCTTGACATTTCTACTTGGATGTCTCAAAGTTAACACAGTTAAATCAGAATTCTTGATTTTTTTGTCCTCAACCTGTTTCTCCTCAAAGCCATCATCAACCCAGTTGCTTGAGCCAAAACCTAGGCGTTATCTCGACCTCTTTCTTTTCCTCATTTCCTACATCTACTTGATCAGCAGGTCCTGATTATTTTACCTTCAGAACCTCTACTAAACCCACCCACTTCTCTCCATCTCTTCTGGTGAACCAAGGCGTTATCAAATCTCACCTGAGCAATTGAATGGCCTCCAGTGATTGTTACCAGTGATCCATACATCACTGTTGCCTCTTCCCGACTCCTCCATACAGCTACCAAAGACACTATCAAACGCTTCAGTAGGTTGTGTCACTCCCTGCTTGTATGGAAACATTTGTGACACTGTGAATACTTATTTTCTATCCCCCATTACAATGAGAGTTCCCCTATATCAGGGACCTTGTTTACCTCCTTCAATATTGTCCCTCTAGCCCCTACAACTCTGCTTAGCACACAATTTGCACTCAGTAAACATCTCAATAACAATTCAATGAATGTTTATTGTGGAAGAAGATGAGATAGCAAGAGTCAAAATGTGATCTATAACTTTGTTGTTAATAGCTGAGATGATCCTGACATCCATGTACATGGAAGTCGATGGTTTCTTTTACATTCTGGATGTAGAAGGAAGGGTAGGCATTGTGACTAATTGCATGTATCTGTGAATTGGGAGGCTTGTCTGCAGAACTGATGTACTCGTAATCTCTGCCATGAACTGAAAAGAGCTTTTTTCTCTCTAGAGGTTTGTGTATGTCCCAGATCTTGAAACGTTTGTCTATCCCACTGTTAGAGAAAGAAGAGAATGTCTTCCTACAAGGTCACTTTTTATATTTATCCAAGAGGAGTTTAGATAGTAATGGGAAGAAACATATTATGGAACTCAGGTGTAGTGAATGGTGAAGTCCTATCTGGCCAGCAAAAGGAGATTTTCAACATGAGACTGTTGTTTAAAAACAGAATTTGACATATGCTCATAACTGAGTTATTTGAAACCAAGAAAATCTTAGGAAGCAGGGTTTTGTGTCCTTTTTTCCTTGACTATTGCATTTTATAAGGAAATATCTTTTCTAGCATTCCTTTATAAGGACGAACCAAGGCTTTCAGAAGGCATGCTCTTACCTAGATCCATTGATCCATGTGCAAAGCTAAATGAAGTTGATGAACTAGTTAGAGATATGATCAAAACTTGGTCAAGCTCTGAGTTGCATTTATTTTCCTTGGTAATGACCATCTCCTCAGCCCCCACTGGATTTAGAAGATGAAGTTAAAGCTTGCTTTATAATGTTGATATCAGGCTCTTAATCCCTGTGGTTTTTTATCAGGCACCAGTTTATAGCCCTGTCCCCATCCTTCCAATGCAGTCCCAGTATTTCCTGTGTGTGCCTTTATTAAGCAGACACTCTGTACCAAAAACCTTGCTAGGTCCTAGAAAGATAAAGATGAGTTAAACATATTCTCAAGTCTCAGATATTCTGCAAAGAAGTGGGTAGAGAGACAGACCAATAAACAAAAAACAAACAAAAAAAAACACAAAACGAAACAGAAGCCACTTGCGGTAACAGAGAGAAAGGCAGTAACAATGAGAGTAGAAGGCAGTGGGTGGTTAAGAGTGAAGGCTCCGGAACCACATTGTCTGGGTTCACAATCTCACTCTGCGATTATAAACCGACTTATAAACCATGTGACCTTAGGCTACTGACTTAACCTTTGTGCTTCAGTTTGCTCACCTATTAAATGGGTGAGCACCTACCCCATGTCGTCACTAAGTGGGTTGAAGAAGCACACTAGCACTTGGAACACAGCTCCATAAAAACCAGTCTTTGTTATCATCAGTAGCAGTAGTACATAATTATCAATTGAACTGAGTGAATACTTCTACTACTACAGAGAAGTTGTCTGTAAGCCAGCCAGGGGAGTTGACAAAGGCTTCCCAGAGAGGGTGACTTTTGAACTGAAATTTGAAGATAGGCTAATATTGTCAGGAAAGGACAGGTTTGATAGAAAGAACAGAATCTGCAAAGCCTTTGAGGAGTGTGAGTGTGGGTGTTTATGGTCCTGTAAATAGGTCTGTGTGGATACAGGATAGGGTGCCTGGGGGTGAGCATCCTGGAAGGGGGCAGGCCTGGGGCTTTGGAGTCTGGGCTAAGGAACTTGCACTTGATCCTAAAACCGAGAGGAAGCACTGAAGGACACCCAGCAGGTTCGGTGCTCGGAATGCAAGTCTGGGCAGCAGCCTCCCTCAGTGGCCTCCACCTGTGGCCTGTTGATTCTAAGTGTCCCTGACCAACCTCCTGCCCTATGATTTGGATAGGGAGTTCCCATATTTGGACCTGATATTTCTCACCAGGTGTGATTTCTTTGGGACCACAGAGTAATAATGGGTTTCCTTGATTCCTTTCTACCTGATTCTTCTCTTACTCCCTACCCCTGCTAAAACAGATACGGGGATGGCTGTCTTACCCCTTGGAGAATCGGATGAAAGTGATAGATCCTTCTCTTGGAAAAATCATGAGGACAAGATTTTCCAGAGCCCCCACGTTTCCTTTCCCCTGCACTCACCTTTGTCATCCAAATAGGCTCCCAGACCCAGTGCCACCTTTTGACCCCAGGCCTGCTTTTGGTTTTTGTGTTCTTACCCCAAATTGTTAACTTGCTAGCACATCCACTCTTCCGTCTGCCATCACTGCTATTATCTGACCGTATACTACTATGAGAGCAGCCTTAGATCACTTGGAGGTTATAATTAAAACTGAAAGCAATTATCTTATATTGAGCCGTTCAAATTTAATTGCGAGCATGTTGGCTGAGGACATGGGCTCAGGGGAGGACAGGAGTCGGGGAGGGGGCAGGCTGTGTGGATTAGAATCCCAGCTCTGTCATGGTCTTATAACTTTGAGTAAGTTACTTAATCTCTTTGTGCCTCAGTTTCCTCATTACAAAATGGGAATGCTATCATATGCTTCCCTCGTGAAGTTATTGTGAGGATTAATTGTGGTAACATAGGAACACGCCGAGAACAGTTCCTGGCACAGAGTAAGTGCTATATAAGTATTATTACATTATTATTTCTACTGAAATGACATCATGAATGGGATAATGTGGATTACTAAGAGCAGGAAAATAGATGAGTAAAATCTCCATATGCATTTGACTCACTTTGGAGCCTGGCCAGTACCTGATGGCCAGGAATAGATTTTCTACATCTGTCTGTGTGGTGACCCCTGTGACTGTGTGGAGTACTTGAAGTTTGACTAGCCTGCATTGAGATGTACTGAGTCTTGAAGATTTAGCGTGAAAAAAAGAACAAAGTAAAATGTCTCAATAATTTTTATATTGGTTATGATGAAAAGATATTTTGAATAAATTTGGTTAAATTAAATGTATTATTGAAAGTAATTTTGTTCGTTTCTTTTGCTTGCTTCATGTGGCTACTAGATATATAAAGTTATATGCGTGGCTTGTTTTATATTTCTACTGAGCAGCATTGCCTTAAGCTCACCATTATCACTAAAACAACATTTTGTGGTTGCGATAAGGTAGCCACTGTTAGAAAGCCTTGTATATGCCTCCCATTGCTATTCAAGTTATATTGGACCGGCCATTTTTTAGTTGGTTTCTTCAGGGAGCCATGGCTTGGTCCTAGCAGAAGGAGATTGAGGACTGAGGCAAGAGCAATAACGAGGGAGGCTCCCACCGACTTGGAGGGGTTTGGATGAAAACACTACCATTTATAGTTATACTGGCCTCAGCCTTTCAGCACTCCCTGAAGTGGATGAGAGAGTGCCTTCTCTTCAGGAAGTTGAAATATGTAGGCGAAAACTCTCCCTCTTCCATCAGGAGCCAGAAAAGGCTTGGCTCATCTTTAACTAAAAGAATAACACTCAACATTATGTCGGTCACTTGGGAGCGCAAGCACACCCTTTCCAAATGTGATTTACTTAAGGAGTGTTTTGTTTAATTCTGTTTCAGATTCACTCCTCCACTTGAAACCTGAAAACGGTGGGCCACACACAGTCTGACTGGTAAGTTCTCTTTCATTTTTAAAACAAAGTGACTGTTTGACATTATTTTTGAAATGATATTCACACTTCTAAATTAGATGTATCTCTACCAGTACTATGATTAGATGTCTATTTATTCACACTATTTTTTCTCTCCCTGAAATGAATTAATAAGTGTTCATATCTTTAAAAGAAAGTCCATTTTTCTTTTGCTAAGATCATGGTCAGAGAACATAGTATTTGATTATATGCCAAATACTATTAAAATAAAAAGCTTTTCTTTTCTAATGGAACTATTTCCAGGCCCTGTTGATGGTCTGCTTGTTTCAAGCAGTATCCACAACAACAGTGTTACTTCAGCCAAGGAATGCAGACAGTCCCTTGCAGTGTGTTGTAATGAAAATTGGCTCACAGCTATAACATATTAGCTTTCTTATTGCTCTATTTTTTTCTCTCATCTCTCTTTGAACCTGAGTGCGATTGTGAGATATGAGTTCTGGGGTAGAAAACTGCCTTTCGATCTAGGAAAGTGATATACTCTTTAAGTGAAAAAGCGTTGGACTTTCGTGGGGTATCACTTCCTGATATTGTGGCGATACTGTTATTTGCAGTGTGTAGCAGGTAGCTTTTGCTGCATAACATACCATTTCCAAATTTACAGCCAAAAATTTAGGCTGAAACTTACTGACTCAAAATGACAATCATTTATTCATCCCATAATTCTGCAGATTAGTGATTTGGGCTGGGCTCAGCTGTGTGATTCTTTTGGTTTCAGGTGGGACTTATTTATATGTCTATCCTTGACCAGAATTGAAGCCAGGGATCCTTCAGTCCACCAGCCGATGCTCTATCCACTGAGCCAAATCACTAGGGCCCAAGGAGCATTCATAATTGGCTCAGTCCAGATTTCTTGCCTGAATCAACTTAGCCAGAAGTAGGTAGTAGACAATAAGCAATACTTGGTTGGCTATGCCTTGGTAATGTGTTCCTTGAGAGAAGGTGAATACCACTAGAATCACATGGAATGGGGTCCTCTATTTAAAAAGATGGATTATTTTTATTTTATTTTTATTTTTTACCAAAAGAAGGAAGGAAAGAAAGAAAATTTCTAGGTAACAGAGTTCACTGACTTAGAAATTCATAATTTGGGGTCCACTAATCTTGAAAGGTTTAAACTTAGATTTAGCATCAATTGCATTGACTACCCATTGCAAATTTGGTGTCACGACCGAGACGATAGCCACAGTGAGCATTCGGAGAGAATGGGGATAAATGGCTCCACTGCAGGTAGATAGCTTTTGAGCTGAGGACCTCAGGATCCACAGAGTGGTTATAAACCTGGAGACAATGAATGGTCCTGAGTGGATATATAATCCATGAAAGGAGTCAATGCATGGGCTTCTATAATTATTACTAGAGGCCTGATACACAAAATTCGTGCATGGGGGGTGTGTCCCTCAGCCCAGCCTACACTCTCTTCAATCTGGGACCCCTCGAGGGATGTCTGACTGTCCGTTTAGGCCCAATCCTGGTAGAGCCTAAATGGGCAGTTAGACATCCCTCTTACAATCCAGGACTGCTGGCTCCCAACTGCTTGCCTGCCTGCCTTCCTGATTGCCCCTAACTGCTTCTACCTGTCAGCCTGATCACCCCTAACCACTGCCCTGCCAGCCTGATTTATGCCCAACTGCTCCCCTGCCAGCCTATTTGCCCCTAAATACGCTCCCCTGAGGGCCTGGTCACCCATAACTACCCTTTCCTGCAGGCCTGGTCACCCCTAACTGTCTTCCCCTGCAGGGCTGGTCCCTCCCAACTGCTTTCCCCTGCAGGCCTGGGTCCCCCCAACTGCCCTTGCAGGCACGTTTGCCCCTAACTTCCCTCCTCTGCCAGCCTGGTCACCCCTAACCTCCCCTGCAGGCATGGTCCCTCCGAGCTGCCCTCCTCTGCTGGCCATCTTGTGGCAGCCATCCACAAGATGGCTCTGTGTTGGAGTGATGGTCAATTTGCATATTACTCTTTTATTAAATAGGATAGAGGCCTGGTGCACAGGTAGGGACCAGTTGGTTTGCCCTGAAGAGTGTCCTGGATCAGGGTGTGGGTTTCCTTGGGGCGTGGGGCGTCCTGGGTGAGGGGCCTGTGGTGGTTTGCAGGCTGATCATGCCCCCCAAGTGGAGGCCCTGGTATCTGGGATTTATTTATCTTCTATAATTGAAACTTTGTAGCCTTCAGTGGAGTCCTGGGCTGGCCAGGGTGTGCAGGAAACTCGGCTTCTTCCATTCACAGGGAAACCCAAGCCTCCTGCTCACTCTGTGGCCACAACCATCTTGGTTGGGTTAATTTGCATACTCACTCCTGGTTGAATGGTGGGCATGGCTTGTGGGTGTAGCAGAGGTATAGTCAATTTGCATATTACTCTTTTATTAGATAGGATTATTTATTTTTTTACTGGAGAAAAGAATCATGCTTCCATCATTTCTCATAGGCTTCCATGGTCCCTTACTGCTTAAGAGCCATTGCTTCAGAATTAGTTGAATTGTTTTAGATTTGGCTGGTGTAATTTAATGTGTTCATTTCTTGTCCTGGCTCCACTGGTGAAGTTTAGCGTCCATGATAAACATAGCTCCTTATGGAGCAGAGACAGTGATGTCAGTGGCTGAGTATGTTGCATTAAATTACATGTTGAGGTTTTAGGCATATATGTCAACTCTGCCAGTTGTAGTTGCCATGTACCTAATGCTTACCTTGGTGCCAGACTCGGTGCTAAGTGCTTTACGTGCATTATGGAACTATATACTTAATACACATGACTATATTTCTGTAAACCTCAGGTCTGTGAACCACCTGCTGGAACCAACTCCTTCCAGCTGCCTCTCTGGAAACACCGGATACAGATTCTAAGTTTCTCTTTTACTTTATGTCTGTTGTTGTGGGTCTACCTGTCCCTACCTTCCTACCTCCAGATGATCGAGTCAGAATTTCAGAGTTGGAAGTGACCACTAAGATCATGAAATGTAGTGGTTTTGGGACTCTGCTTTTTGGTTTTCTAGCTCAAGGACACCTGAGAAAGAGGAGCAGGACCCAAGCCCCTGTCCTGCTTCGGTCACAACTGTCTGCTGAAATCCACTCACCTGGGACAATAAAAGAGTTCAGGGGTAGAGGTCAGACATGAGGCTGAGTCTAGGCTACTGCTTTACTTACCTTCCTGTGCGACTGGGAAAACTGCCTAACCTCTCTGAGCCACTGTTTCCTCATTTGAAAAGGGGATAATAATACCAGCCCCATGGAGTTGTTAGGGGGACTGAATGACGTAAGAAGGTCTGTAAAGATCTTGACCTGTGCCTCACACATAGTGTTTAGTGAATGTTAGCTGTAACTAGCACATGGCACAGCTTTATTCTTGTCTCCCACTGTTCCTCTAAAATTTATTCAATGGACTGTGTTTTTCCCCCATTTCCTGATAAAAACTTGGTCAGGGCTATGACTTTTCTGGTTACTCTTAGGTAATGAAAAGTCCTAAGGCCACTTTAAGTCACACACACACACACACTTTGGAACCTGGAAATACTCACTGTACTCTAGGGACAGTCAGTATTCATTCCAAGAGATTTTCTTCCATCTTGCAAGTGAGGTCCCTCTCCATCCCAGGCCTCCCCGAGTGCTGCAGACAGAGAGAGATAGAAAGTTCTTACCTGTCCCACCTTGCACTGGGTTCTCTGAGCCTGGGTAATAGGGAAGGGACTCTCTTGGCTGTTTCCATGGCTTTCTCAAGGACCCCACTGGAACTTTCCATCCGGGATCTCCCAGGACTCGGGCAGTGCCCCTCCTCTGCAGCTGCTACGTCTGCCAGCAGCTTCTGGCTTCCATTCAGATGTTCTCTTTGGGGGCCTCTTTCCCTCGGGCTGAAACCCTCTTGGGTAGAACCTGTTTTTAAAGACCCACAGACTGGAATTCCTGATGCCCAGAGTTCATATTCCTTTATCCACAACCCTCCTCCTCCCTTCACCCCGATGAGGGGAGGGGACAAGCAGTCACTCTGTCCTCTCTCGCCTTTGACTAGGCCACTTTGCCCCCTCCCTCCCCAGCTCACACTTGCTTTCTCAGGCAGGTGTCACATACCAGTCCCCACCCTCTAGGAGGCACAAACCAAAGCCCTCCAGATGCTGCCTTTGAAACCCTCTCTCCAGACTTGAGCTGAAAGGCTGACCCCCTCCACCCACCCACCTTTGGGATGCCAGAATCTGAGCATTTCTGAGGAATCTGCCTCAAAATTCCCCATCACTTTCCACTATCCTGAGCCTGTTTATATTCTCCTCCTGGGTCTTTCTGCCAGCTAGGCCAAATGCTTTAAAATTTACACATAATGGTCTGGCCCCTTGCTTTGGAATTTCCCTTCTGTTGACTCTTGATGCCGCCTGGAAACTTCCACTTTGGGCTCTTGTTACAGTAACTGTTTTCTTAATTCCCCAGCACAAGGCACTCCTCTTCAGCCCCCCTCCAACCTGTCCTTCTTCATCCTGCGCTTGAAGCCTGTCCAGGCGGGAGAGTCCCTCCTGAGCATCCCATTCGGAAATCTGGATAACTTGCAATTGTTGGAAAGAGGTTGCTGCTGTGAAGCTAGGCCTGGCTCCTGGTCACGTCCCCATGAATGGGGTCTGAGGAAATCCGCCCAGGTGGGAGAGATTCTCAGTAGCGCCCAGGCTTTCACTGACACCCTGGTCTCCAAAACTACAGAGAGGCCTTGGACCTTGTCTCTGGGTGGGTTTTCTCCACCGTCACACCCAAGTGCACTTGACAATAACCCCAAGAGGAAGCTGGTATTTGGAAACATTGTGCTTAGTGACCATTTTTCATGCTCATGACATAGTGTCTTTTGATCTGAGAGCTGATTTCATGCTTCATGGGGGCATGTTAATCAGGACTCCATCCAGAGCTTAGGAACTCTGCAAAATCAAGCCTTGTAGCATATGTTCCCCCCTGACCTCCAAAGACATCCTGGGTGGCTTGGTTGGTTAGAGTGTCATCCTATACACCAAAAAGATTGTGGGTTTGATTCCTGGTCAGTGCACATACATAGGTTGCAGGTTCCATCCTAGGTATCGGGGTGCTTATGGGAGGCAACTGATCGATGTTTTTCTCTCACATTGATGTTTCTCCTCTCTTTCTCTTTCTCCCTCCCCCCCCCCCCCACCGCGCTCTCTCAAATCAACAAACATATCCTCAGGTGAGGATTTGAAAATATATATGTAATTTTTTTAAAAAGGGAAGGGCAGCAGTGCAGCCACTCCCATCAGTTGGTCAATAATTGTTTATTGAGCATTTGCTATGTAATTGGGCCAGGGTGAGAGGGAGCAGACTGAAGGGAGAGTCCCAGCCTCTGACCACCTGCATGGCTCCCCAGCTCCTTAGCTGAGTCTCAGGACCTCTTAGCGGCATTGTGTGCACAAGGGAAACCTCTTACCAATACGCTCCTCCCACTGCAGGGCCAGCGGCAGGCAATGCCAGTATGGAGCTTAGGCTTCAGGGCCTTTCAGTGCCAAGGACCCTTCCGGAGCCCTGTAGCTAATGTGATGGTCCTAACTTTTGTATTCTTTTCCTAAAGAATTATATAAGGCTCAGGACCCACAAACACTGGATCTGCCCCTGGGCCAGGGAGAATTGTCACTCTCTTTGGGTCTTCCCCTCAGCTCAGTTTCACCATCACCAAGACACTAAAACTCCAGTTTCCTTCTCTTTCAGGAACAGGCTTTGCCCCTGTGTGTGTCTCTTCTGCACTGGAACCTGAGTTCCCCTCTGGGAGTTTCTAATCCTTTAAGTAAGTGAGGGGGAGGGAGGCGCATTGAGGAATTGCTGTCTGGGGTTCTTCCTGGCCAGCAGACACCCTCCACAGAGTGGAAAGGTCCCACCATCCATGCAGGAAGGCAGGGAAGGTGTTCTCAGACCTCCAGACTTTGTGGTTGATCCGAGGAGCTGGTGGGAGGGAGCCAGGCCTCCCTGCATGAGGGCAGTATCAGCTGTCCGATATAGGCCCTGTGAAAAGTTCTCCAAATAAAGAAAAAAGAAGAGTATCCTTGAAGCTATGTCAGTTTTGGCAAAACCATAATCCTGATCTCAAGTTGTAGGAAAATAGGCCAGCCAATCTAGAACTGTGCTGATAAAGTGTTCTCACTCTTGGCCCTTAATCATGGTCCTTCCCTCTCATTCCACGAAAGGCCTGGAGTTCTTTCTAATCAGCCAGGACTCAGTGTACGGAGAAGGAGTGGGAGGAGGGAAAGGCCTTTTTATACGTGAATATCTTTCTAACACTATGTGAAAATCCAAGTTTGAAAATAATTTCCCTTTTCAGTGAAATGCTGGCCAACTTCGCCCCCTGGAGGAGAAATGGAGAATTGTTTAAAATGAGCCCTGTAGAGCAAGTATGTCAAACTCAAAGGCTAACATGGGCCAAATAAACAATGGAAGTTTATGTGGACCGCAAAAAAAAAACAAAACAAAACAAAAAAAAAACTTCAATTTTCATAGGCTTATTTCGATAGAGAAATGACTGAGTATTTAGCTTGTATTGTGTTTTATATAATAAGTGCTTCTATATTGCAAATCTGTCTTTTGTTCACCAAGAGGTTGTTCGTTCATGTCTCTGGATGAATGTTTGTCACCCTCATTGTTTCGGATCTCCATCTCCCAAGTGGAGGGACAGTCCCAGCATTTATATTAGTGATGCTCATAATAGTGTTTTGGTTTTTTGTTGTTTTTTTTCCTTTCTCTCCTTGGCAACTCTGAGCTGCACTACAGGAAATAACATGTTATGAGGATGTTACATCAGATTAATTGCCTATATGGGACTATTTTTCCTCAAAAGAAGGATGTGAAAAGAGTGTGCAAACACCTTCTGAGTTATTGTGATTTCTTTTTCAATATTTGACAGACGCATCTAATGCTTATTGGTCATATTTTTATAAATTTGTGTCTATTTTAATTTGTCATTTCATGTAATTTTTATGTAAGAAAACATCTTTTGATAGCCCTATCTGTTTGCTGTTTCCCTGGTGTATAGAAATAAACTGCCCTAAGCACTAAACAAACACTATTAAGGGGGGAGGGTGCATATATTTCCTGCAGGATTCCTTCCTGGGAGAGTTCTTTGGTATCTGGCATCCTGATTCACTCTGACAAAGCCCAGAAGAGGGAATGGGCTGGGGGACCTGGCATTCCTGCTGATCCAGTCTCAGTTCATGGCACAGACTGGTTCTTCTTTCTGAACATCCACTCTCCTTGCCCGTGGCTGCAGCCACCACCCCTGTTATTTGGAGAAGACACACACGGACCTCTCTCTCTTCAAGGGCATCTGTCCCCTTTCCTGCTGAAAGTGGCCATGAATCTAATGTGAGACGGCCTGGTCCATTAATGATTCCTGGATGTCCAGGTAATTGCAAGGCTGAGCAGCACAAAATGGTTTGCGAGTTCCCTCTAATTTCAGAGCATTTGCAAGCTTTGGTTACTATTCACAAATTGCAACATGCTGGCTGGACAGACAGACAGGGAGGAGAAGGGCAGGCTTTAGAAATGGTTGTTGAGACAGGGCAGGGTAGGGTTTTTTATTTTTAGTAAAGGGCAATGTGCTGTAAACATTTTGAAGGAATTTCCTGGTAAGCACTGTGAGATGGAACTGGAGAGGTTCCGTGATTTCTCCCTTGCTCCCCAGCTGCAGCCACCTCTGTCCTCGTTCACAAAGTACCAGGCTCTTGTCTGCCTCCACCTGGAGCACTCCCTCCAGTGACTTGTCACCAGGATATTTCATAGCCCTTAGCACCAACTGTGTTGTATAGTTTATTTCTTTACATGAGAGCTTGATGTCGGCATCCAAAAAAGTACTGGCACAAAGCAGATTCTCAGTGGATATTTGCTGAATGAATGAAGGTACAAACACAGGAACGAATGTGTTCGGTGTTGTGGGAGGAACAATGACCTGCATAACCAGGCTTTAAACAGGGTTGAGGGACCTTTTTTCCTGCCAAGGGCCAATTGGATATTTATAACATCTTGAGGGCCGTACAAAATTATCATCTTAAAAATTAGCCTGCTATATTTGGTCAAACTTTAAAACATTTTTTTAAATATATACAGTGGTACTTCGAGATACGAGTGCCCTAACATACAAGATTTTTGAGATACGAGCCATCAAGCGAGTGATTTTTTGCTTTGAAATACGAGCAACATTTGAAATAGGAGTAATCGCATGGATCGGCATGCTGCACACCACCCACCAGTTTACCGCGACTCAAGTATCTCATAGTTTCCCACGCCTCAGTCAGTGTGCTTGTTTACCTCGTTGTCAAAGCATCTTTTGTGCATTTACATACTTTGTCACATTTCTTTTTATAACCATGGGTCTGAAGAAAGTCAGTGCTCAGAAGAGGATGATGTCTATTGAATTAAAGCGTGAAATCATAGAAAAATATGAGCAAGGTGTGCAAGTGGCTGACTTGGCGAGGCAGTACGGGCGTAGTACTTCAACGATATGCACTGTGCTTAAACAGAAGGAGTCGATAAAGGGTATAACGCCAGCTAAGGGCGTTACAATAATTTCTAAGCTCCGTAGCTCTCTCCATGAAAAGATGGAGAATCTACTGATGGTGTGGGTGATGGAGAAGCAGCTTAAAGGAGATACATTAACACAAGGCATCATATGCGAGAAGGTGCCAGCGATTTATGGTGATTTGCTGGAGCAGACCCCGCGCGCTTCCACGGACGAAGCATCAAAAGACTCATTTCAAGCCAGTAGAGGCTGGTTTGATAACTTCAGGAAAAGGTCCGGCATTCACTCCATCGTCAGGCATGGTGAGGCAGCAAGTTCAGATGTGAAGGCAGCTGAGGATTACCTCAAAACTTTTTCCGAACTGATAGAAGCCAAAGGATATATCCCCCAGCAAGTCTTCAACTGTGACGAGACAGAGCTTTTCTGGAAGAAACTGCCGAATAGGACTTACAGTATATAACGGCAGAGGAGAAGGCAATGCCAGGCCACAAACCCATGAAGGATAGGCTAACTCTCGCACTGTGTGCCATTGCGAGTGGCGACTGCAAGATCAAGCCTTTGCTCGTATACCATTCGGAAAACCCCAGGGTCTTTAAGTCACATAAGATTTTAAAAGATAAATTGCAAGTTATGTAGAGGGCAAACCCGAAGGCATGGGTCACCAGGCAATTCTTTGTCGAGTGGGTAAACCTGGTTTTCAGCCCTTCTGTTAAGAAATATCTACAGGAAAACAACCTAACCATGCAAGCCCTCCTCATCCTCGACAATGCTCCTGCTCACCCACTGAACCTCGAAGATGAACTCCTCGAAGAGTTCAAGTTTATAAAGGTTGTCTACCTACCTCCCAACACCACTCCTATCCTGCAGCCCATGGATCAGGAGGTGATTTCTAATTTTAAAAAGCTGTACATCAAGCACCTGTTCCGGCGCTGCTTTGAGGTGACGGAGAACACAAACCTCACCCTTCGAGAGTTCTGGAAGAACCACTTTAATTGATCAGGCCTGGCTGGGTGTTCCAACGAGGACTTTGAGCTCTGCATGGAAGAAGCTGTGGCCTGAGGCCGTAGCAAAAGGACCTTCGAAGGATTCGAACCCGAGGTGCCAGTGGAGGAGGAGATAGTGTCTCTGGGAAAATCCATGGGCCTGGAGGTGGATGAGAGAGACGTGAATGAGCTCGTCGAGGAGCACTCTCTGGAACTCACCATGGAGGAGTTACAAGAGTTGCAGTCTCAGCAACATTCGGAGGTTCTCCAAGAAATTGGTTTCGAGGAGGAGCCAGAGGTGGAGGAGATCTCTACAAGTGAGATAAAGGAGATCTTAGGAATGTGTGAGAGGGTGTCACACTTCGTGGAAAAGAAACACCCCGAAAAAGTTGCTACTGGTCGTGCATTGGAGCTGTTCAATGAAACTTGCCTCACCCATTTCAGAAACATTCTGAAAGGGAGGAAGAGGCAAACCTCGTTGGACACGTTTTTTTTTTGAAATCGGCCAAAAATGCAAAGACCAGTAGCAATTAAGTTCAGTGAAGATTAGTTAAGTTACATTCAGATTAGGGATAAAGTGTAGCATTAAGAGTGTAACGAGTAGGTAAATACACTTTATAAAACCAGTTTATTCCTTTATATTCTCTTTTATTATGTTTTAATACAATATTTATCATTTATAAATACATTTTTCTTATTCAAAAACATGTAACAAGAACAACTGGGTTGGCACTTTGGGGGCTGGAACGGATTAACGGCATTTCAATTGATTTCAATGGGGAAATTTGCTTTGAGATATGAGCAACTTGATATACGAGCAAGGTTATGGAATGAATTAAACTCGTATCTCGAGGTACCACTGTATATATTTTTTATTTCATAGAGGAAGGAAGAAGGAGAGAGAAATAGAAACATCAATGATGAGAAAACCATTTGCCAGCTGCCTCCTGCATGCCCCCTACTGGGGATTGAGCATATGCCCTGACAGAGAACTGAACTGAGACCTCCTGGTTCATAAGTCAGTCGATGCTCAACCACTGAGCCACACAGCTGGGCTTTGGTCAAACATTTAATTAACTCACCCTAATGCCTTGGCAGGGCCAGTCCAAATGATTGCATGGGCCTTATACAGCTCTTGGGTCAGACATTCCCCACCCCTCCTTTAAGATGAAGTTGACTAACACAGCAATGCAATATTATTTTTTGTCTTTCTAAGTTGAAATATATCTTACAACGTGCCAGTATGCAAGACCAGTTAGCCGGAGGTGGAGTAGACACATCAGTATGGGAGCACAAATGGGACAGGAGCATTTTTTGTTTTTTTGGTAATCTTCACAGCAAACATTTTTCCATTGATTTTTAGAGATAGTAGAAGGAAAGGGGAGAGACAAAGAGAGAAACATTGAGGTGAGAGCGACACATGCATATCAATTGGTTGTCTACCTGGACCAGGGCCACGGATGGAGCCTGCAACCAAGGTATATGCCCTTGGCCGGAATTGAACCTACAACCCTTCAATCTGAGAGTTGCTGTTCTGTTCACTGAGCCAAACCACCTATGGCTGGACAGGAGCTTTTTAAAAACAGTTATTTAGCCCTCGCTGATTTAACTCAGTGTATACAGCATCAACCTGCAGACCAAAGAGTCCCAGGTTCGATTCTGGTCAAGGGCAACGTACCTTGTTGCAGGCTCCTCCCCAGCCCGTGCCCTGGTCAGGGCTCATGCAGGAGACAACCAATCAGTGTGTTTCTATCCCATTGATATTTCTCTCTGACTTTCCCTCTCTCTTCCACTCTACCTAAAAATCAATGGAAAAATATTCTCGGATGAGGATTAACAACAACAACAAAATAATTATTTGTTAACAGCCTTAATATATTCTTTAATGTCAGAAATAAATCATTAATGTAGAAATTAATAAAAGCCAATAGATAGTTGATAGGAAGAGAGAGAAAGCTTCATTTTAGAATTATAACAAAATGATAAAACAGCCCAAGATTTTCCATTAAGAGAATGTTGACAAACCCAAATTGAGGGACAGGCCACAAAATAATTGATCTTTACTCTGTATTTCATGACATTGATTTTTTAAAAAGACTCAAGAACCGTCCCTGATAAAAGGAAACTAAAGAGAGAGGACAGTTCAATGCAGTGTAGAACTTTGGATTTTCTTTCACTGTAAAGGACGTTCTGCAAGCAGTAGGAGGTGCTTTCTGTGGCACTGGAGCTGAAATTCCTTACTTTACTTGCCAGTTCTTTGGATAGTTGCTGAAATTTGAATAAGGTTATATATTATATAATAGTAATGTGTTAATTGCAGTGTAGTATATAAGAGAACTCCTTATTTATAGAAAATACCTTGAAGTATTTAGGGATAAAGCAACATATTCTCCCTCCCTTCCTCATCCTCCTCTCTCCCTCTCCCTCTCCCCCCACTGCAAGAAGAATCCAGGATATAAAATGTTGGCATTTCAAGAATCCAAATATGGATGAAGGGTATCAGAGAATTCTTTGTATTATTCCTGTAACTTCTCTCAAACGTCTGATATTATATAATACATGGTGCTTATGAAGAGTTTGTAATCACATAGAGAAGGAGAAGAATATAAAATGGTATAATAGTGGGTGACTTCAGTGACTTTAAAAACCTCATGAACAAAAAGAGTAGGTACAATATGATGCTTAATTGATATTACTATGTGTTTTTTATAGATATAAGTGTGTGCGTAAATAGTTAGTATGTTCTATAAAAAGATGGACCTTTTTAGAACAAGATCAAACAGGACTTTATCTCACTTCTAATGTTTCACTATTCACAAAGAGCAGGCATTTATGTTATTTGTCTAATATTCAAATAAAAAATTATTAATTATTAAACAAAACTAAAAAAAGAACAAAAACTCATGAACAAAAGATTAGAAGGAAATATAGCAACATGTTAACTTTTATCTCTTATCTGAGTTAATATATTTTATGCATTTTTCTCTAAATAACATATTTCTTGAAAAATTAGGAGGAAAAAAAATCTAAGTGAAGATGGAGCTTTCTCTCAAATAATATCTGAGTGAAATTGCTCTTTGTGTCTTTACACATGCACCTCATTCTGTTAAAAAGATATGTTTATACACACATACACACACATACATATATACACATGCACACGCATACACACATCTAGATATACATATGCACACATGAACACTTATACACACACAAACGTTTTTAAATATTGTCTTTCTTTAATGGTATTTTGAGGGAAATCTTATCCCTGAAAGGAGTTTAAACCAGGTGACCTCAGAAGCTGAAATCCCTTCCTTTACTTGCCAGTTCTTTGGAAGTCTGCACCTTTGCAGTCCGTCCATGGTGCTAGGTACTGAATACATACATAAGGATGGAGGAGCCACCCGCTCCATTTTCTAAAAAGCCCCTGTGCACAAATAAATCTGTGATTACCATCCTGTGCTAGGTGTACTAGGAGAGTGTAGATGTTCCTATGAAAGACTAGCTTGACTGGGTGGCCAGGGTAGCAGTTGAGCAAAGCGAGCATTGATCTCTAGATCTAAAAAGTCAGATGAGATCTGGCCAGTCAGAGAAGGGTAGCAAAGATGGCTGGGCTGAGTGTTCCAACATACTGGCAAGTGTTCTCACTGTGGCCCATGCAGTATCATCCCGGATACCTGGCTTGGAGGCCAGTCTTCACAAGACCTGGGGGGCTCCAGAGCCTGAGGGCCTGCTTTCCCAGGTGGAGAGGACGTTGGGTACAGGGTCTTGCTGCAAGCAGGAGGAGGTGCTTCCTGTGGCTCCGGAGTAAGGCCTCCAGCCCTGAACTTAATCCTCCATTTGCAAAATCACTTGGGGAGTGTGCCGGAAGGCACACACCATGGAAAGAGATGTTACCTGGGTATCCTCAGGGAGGCCAGAATGAAGAGTGACGTACTCAGTGGAACTGCTGGAACGTGCTTGATTCATTTGGAATAAGAAATAAAGCCAAAGGGTTGGGTTTGGCACTGGGCCTTGTAGGCTCTGTCGCTGTGTCTGGAGAACCAACATTACTCCAAAGCAGTGCTGCTGTTAAGAAATGTGCTCCCTCTTTTTCGTCATTTGCCTGGGCCCATTCAGGTCATGAGAGCCCAGGGACATCAGTGCCTAGTATTTGTAACCCACCACATAACTAAGCAAGTAGACACACAACAGTGGTTAGGAATCCTACAGCTGGGTTCCGGGTGAAAGTGTCTCCATTTATCTTACGACCTTTTCTTTTCTGTTTTAACCATTTTAGAGCTTGATATTTCACACAGGTATTATTTCTATTTTGAGGATATCGCATAAGTTGTTAGGAGGATTGCAGGAGCTGATACAAATTCAGGGTCAGGCGCATAGCGACCGTTTGATAAGTCCCAGTTATTATTACTGAAGACTAGCATAGCAACTGAGGGAAGAGCACTGGCTCTTGGTCAGGACAACTGGCTTCTCGTTCTAACTCTCTCTCTCAAATCTTTGAAGTAGAGAGAAGCTGAGCTGGGAAGAGGCCTTAGAAATCTGTCAGCATCTAATCCAATCACCTCCTTTTCAGACAGGTATGAGTTTATTACTTATAGCTTAAATGTGTTTTCCAACTCATTTGTCAAGCTGGGGTAATAACCACATCCCCATCCTATGATTGTTGCAAGGATTACAAGCCAGTGTCTCTCAAACTCTTGGCACAGTAAGTATCTGGCAGCAGAGTGAGTCCTAATTTGTATTAAGTAGTGTTATTGTGGACTCCCTGTAATTATCTTCACCGCCCATTTGACGGTGAAGAGAGAGACCTGCTCTCCTTGCTTATCATTATGTCCCCACCACCTGGCACAGTGACTGGATCACAGGAGGTGCTCGGCCAATGTATTTTGAATGGTTGGAGGAAGTGTCTTGCTGAGGGTAGAATTTACTTAAAGTCTGCAACCCAAGTCTTAACTCAGAGGTCCAGGTTTTCCACACGGTTGCACGTCAGCTTCCTTCTCTCTCTGACTTTAGGTAACTTGTTTTATTTCCCTGGGCTTCAGTTTCTTTACTTTGGATGTGACCCATCAGGTGCCTTCCTGTTCTGAGCACTATGTACTTTGGCCCAAAGATTTTTGAGAAGACACATGTATGTGCTTTTCTGGCCACTAGATGGCATGGTAGGCCAAATATCAGAGAAAGCAAAAAAAAAAAAAGTGGGGGGGTAGGAGGTGCATAGCATTGAACTAATAGCCCCACCTAGAGTATAGTGGGTGTGGTCTTATCCTTGGAAACTAGTTGCACTTGGAGTTTACCTTGGGGAGGCAGGGCTCCCAGGATTTGTGTGCATGTTCTTTGGAGCCAAGTGTGGGATTAGATTCCATGGCTCTCAGACACTGTGGAACTTCCTGGGGGCCTTGTTATAGTGATGTCATGCATTGGTGATATCCAGCATCGGACATGCTGAGCACTTGGCCAGGATAAAGGAAGAGCTCTCTAAGGTTAGCAGCTATGAGAGCTGCTTCTGGTATAAAATAAAATGCCATGTTTTTGTTCCCTGCCAGATCAAGTGGACTTGTTCCCCGTTTTATTATAAAGCCAGAATTTAAATATTGCCAAATTAGCACTACAAAGCCAGGACTTTAAATAGCCCCTTAAGTGGCAGAATGGATGACATATCAGTAGCAGATTAAAGGGAAGCCTAGACTATTTGGAGGGACAGCAGAACTCTTGGGAGAGTCACTGTGGAGTTTTATGAGCCCAAAGCAGAGTGTTTTATGCATAACTGGGTGGCAGGAGGTGATGAGAGCATAATCACAAAATGGTCTTGGCTGAAATTGTTCAAAGAAAGGATTTCTTTGTTGCATGGACCATCATTCAGATCAGAGTGTCTTGTTTTAAAGTAATTTGGAGAGAATCTAGGAATAAGGATAATTAGCATTTATGGCATATTTACTATGTGTAATTCATTATGCTAAACATACACATGCATTATTCTATTTAATCCTCACAACAACCCTATGAGGCAGGTCTGGTTGTTATGCCCATTTTATAGATGAGGAAACTGAGGTACAGAAAGGTTATAATAACAGCCAACAAATACTGCATGCTTACTAAAAGTCAGGCATCATTTATTTAAGATGTTTAAGTATCATTCCCACAATCACCCTATAAAGTAGATACTATTATTGCCTTCATTTTACAAATGAGAAAACTGAGCCACGGAGACATTATGTAGCTTTGTTAAGGTCACACGGAGACTGATTAGAATAGTCTGAACACTAACTCTGGCCCACCTAATTGCCAAGTTCCCTTTTTTTTTCCCCCACCATTGTACTGTGCTGCCTCCCACAATACTTTGTATGTATACAGTAGGTACTCAATAAGAGTTTATTGAGTTGAGTAGCTCTCACACAGTAAGCAACATGGAGAAGAATCTGTAAGGAAGAATGATACAGGTCTTCATAGTCCTACCCTCACCTACACTGGCCTGGCCTTCATTAATGTCACGGGTTACCTATGCTGCTCCCCATGCTAACTTTTTGTTGCAAGAAGAGACTCTTCCACTGGAACAGTCAGAAAAAAGGCTGTCACCGTGGCAGATATTTTCAAGAAACACTTCCATGGGGAGGAGCCAGCTAATTTTATTTGTTGCACCTTTTTCTGGCAAACATGTCTTAGGTTTGTTTGTGCTAGGATAGTGGTGTCCGGCCCTATCTCTTATCCTCTAAAAGCCAGGCCCGGAGTGATGCCAACGTGTCCAGCCCGCCCTCGGTGTGGCACCATCAGTGTGTGCTCTGACACCCACAGGGCACACAGCGCACCTCCCAAGCCTCACTTGAGCACGTTCCCCAGATCTGAGGCCAGGCCGAAGCGAGAGCCGAGGGCATCTGCTACCCTGTAAGCAAACTGGCTGTCGCTACCAAGCAATAATTTTTAGTCATCATGGGGTGCTGATGGGGTGTTGAGGAAGGAAGGAAGGGCCCGGGACACGTTAATCATTCTGTAGGTGTAGTAATTTAGTCCCGGGTTGGTTCCTTGTATTTTCACATGTCACTGCGTTAGGAGACCCAGATGAAGTCAGACACAGACTTTTTCCTCAGTCCTGTGTCTAAGGCTTGCTTTCGTAACCATCTGTCCCTTGCTGCTCTTTCTCTCCCAGTGCACTGAGCCACCTTGATCTTCCTCAAGTAGGAAAGGCTCCTCCTACTACTTGTCATTGCGTCTTTAGTCCTACTGCTTGTCACCTTCTGGCATGCCAGTCCAGTGCTCACCTTCCTAGCATGCAGTGGGAAGTGGGATCATGTTTGCTCTGTCATTGAGAGAGCTAGTGGGCACCCGAGAGACGATAGGCCAGAGGAGATTCTGGCCCATGTGGGTTTTTCTCTCTCCTACCTACTTAGAACAGGGCTTCCTACCTGTTTCCTCATAAGAGCACACGCAGAACCTTAGAACGCTCAGACCACTGTGCGGGGGCCAGTGCCCAGGGCCTGAGGCTTCAGACAGCCAGTTCCTGCCTGGCCACCTTTGGCTGAGACACACCTCCACCTCAACCAGGGGAACTGGTTGAGAAGCTCTGAACCTCAAAGTGAAGATTACCCCTGCAGTCAGTTATCGAGCACCCTTTTCATCAAACCCTTCTGTTGCCTAAAGTTGGAACTCCTGAGTAGGTGTTGATTTTAGAGATTTTAAGATTCAGATGGTTTGTGGGAAAAACTGAGGGTCACACAGGCTTGAGCGGGGTCACAAAGGAAGCATCGGCAAGGTTGGGACCAGAACTGTCCTTGTACACCCATAATTATGGGAAAGGAGTGAATAATTAAGCAGGACTTCATATCACACCTGTGTGTGTGTGCACACACATACGCACATGCAAACACACTCACAATCTGGGTTCAGCAGACCCATTCTGCTTCTCTTAAAGTATCACATTTTCATATTTCATTCTAACAACCCACTAGAAATTGTAAAGCTCTACCCTGGACCTTGCGGCCTCCAGCTCCCCAACCCAGAAGATGGGAGGCTGATGGCCAGAGCTGCCATTCTTTGAGCTATAGCCACAGCACCATAAGCTCTGGGGGATCCACACTCGACCTGGTTCTGTCCTGAGAAGTCTCTGGTACTCCACAGTGAATGACTGCAGCAGCCTCCCCGCCAAAGCTCCTGGCTCCACGCTGGTGGCTACCATCCCAGAATGCAGCCAGAGTGAACTTGTTACAAACAAGCCTGATCACACTACAGCTTTTCTTCCTTCTTTTTCTTTTTTAAAATATGTTTTTGTTGATTTCAGAGAGGCAGGAAGAGGGAGAGAGAGAAACATCAATGACAAGAGAGAATCATTGATCGGCTACCTCCTGCATGCCCCCTACTGGGGAGCGGAGCTCACAACCCAGGCATGTGGCCTTGACCAGGATTTGAACTGTGACCTCCTAGTATATGGGTCGATGCTCAACCGGCTAAGCCACATTAGCTGGGCATCCTTTTTTGTCTTTCTTTGTCCCCTTCACTCCGGATTAATTAATGTTGCCTCTGCATTCAAATACAGCATAGCTGTGCCTCTGGAAGGTCTTCCCAACTCACCCACTGCAGCCTCCTATTACATTCTCCACTGAGTTCTTATAACAGTTGTCTGTTTTTCCCTTCCCTTCCCCCCTACCTCCCCAGATGCTAAGCCCTTGAGGACAGTAGGCCTGTCTTACCTGTTGTAGCCCCAGGGCCTGGCACAAGCAGGATGGACGCTCATTGCTCACTCACTTTAGATTTGGCCTCTTTCTGCAATGCCTCGCTCTGCTTGTTGTTCTGTTGGAAAGCCTTCACATCGTGGCTGTATCAGTGCATTCGTATAAACAAACAAAACTTAACCATTAGTGATGTCCCAAGACTAGGATATATTTAGCACAATTTGCTGATAATTACTGTTCATCATTATGACCCTAGGACACTATAAAAGTCTTAAGTGCCCTTGACTCATCAGAGACTAAATTATTCATTTGGCAAACACTTTGAGTATCTATGCTGTACAAAGCATGTGGTTGGCACTATAAGGTGCAGAGAGGAAGGGGAAGGGGACTACTGAGAGGTAGGCTAGAGTGCCTGCCACTGAGGGAAACATTAAAAAAAAAAACTTACATTGCTGAGAGGAGAGCAAGCCCTCTTTGGAGTTTGCTTGTAATGGAGAAGACACACAAGCACACTCGTTGTTCTAATGGGAGAAATACAGGTGCTATGGGAGCACAGCAAGAAGGCTTCTTGGAGGAAGTGGCATCTAAATTGTTTAAGAAGTCAGGTGTTTTTTATCAGAAAGTCACTCTCACTGCAACTAAGGGACTGGCAGGGATTCTGACAGAAGGTAGACCAGCTAGGAAGCTGTCGAGATGTTGCCGTAGTAAGTGGGGAGCTGCTTATAGTCCCAACTAGGGTGGTGGCAAGCACTGCTGGTGGTGGCAAGTCTATGGGTAAAAATATAGACTCATTTGAGAAATACTGTGGAGGTAAAGGGAGCAGGACTAGGAGGCAGAAAATGAGGTTGAAGTGGGAGAGAGGGGAGGCCAGGGTGACTCCAGAGTGTCTGGCTTGGGCAGCTGCCCGGGCAGGGATGCCACTCCCTGAGCTGGAGACCACAGCAGTAGGCGGAGGCTTGTGGTGGGGACGGGAATGGTGAGTTCAGGTATGGCTGGCGCTCAGTGTGTGGGAGGCGGGTGGGGTCAGAAACAAGCTGGGGAGAGAATCGGGAGCCAGAACACGCAGGGCCTCTGGGCCATGCTGGCGGGTTGGTTACACTTGATCCTCCTAAGAATTTGCGCAGACAATGGTGAGGAGAACTGGAGGCCAAAAAATGCCCTGAGCTACATTAGAAAGGTCACAGCTCTGCAGGCCTGGGCCTGGGCTGGGGACTGCAGGGTTGTTGTGTGTGACGGTCAAACAGGCTGCACGAAGTGGGCTAGAAGAAAGTGTGAGGTGGCCACAAAGGGACGGGGATATGCTAGCGTGACCGTGCTGCCCCTTGACACAGACGGAAAGGGAGAAGTGATAAGCTGCCTTTAACTTGGCAGAGCCCTCAGTACAGTCAGTCACACGCAGGGCGCACCGCCTGTGCTGCTGGGCAGGGCTGTTCTGGACGTGGGTTCCTGCTCTCCCTACTCGGCCGGTGCTCCTTTTACTACCAATCCCATCCAAGAATCTTTATTCATCGCTTTACTGAGAGCGAGGATTATGGCACTGAGGGCAGTATGGGAAGTAGGGAAAGGCAAAAGAAGAGGAAGAAAGAAAACAGCAGTGAAGCGTGAGGGCAGCACCAGAGCATGAGTGGCCCTGGTGCCTTCGGAGGACAGAGGCTGCAGGAAAGGGGGGTGGGGGGAAGAGGAAGGACCCTGAGGGCCCTGCCTGCCAGCATCAGCTCCAGTTTGTCTGAGCCAGCAACTTGCTTGATGAGGTAAACCTCCTCCCGCAGTTGCCGTTGTTTTGGATCAGGTGTTCATTGTAAGGCATGAGTTGAAGCCCTGAGAGTATTTTAAAAACAGGAGGGTGTGTGTGTGTGTGTGTGTGTGTGTGTGTTGTGCATTCAATTTATTTATTGAACACCCACTATGTACTCAATCGAGTCCCGGGTGCTGGGCATTTAGAGGTGATGAGGCATGGGTCTTGCCTTAATACAGTTAGCAGGGAGGACAGTTGCATGGACTGGCTGTTGTAGGATAGTGAGAACAGCGGTGGCATGTAGGAGGCCAAAGGGAGGCCACTAATCCAGCCTGGGAATCACCAGGAAAAGAGTGGAAGCCGTGGTTTAATCAGATTTGAGCTACCCTTCCCTTCTTTGGGATTTTTGTAGAGACATGGGGACATAAATTGGTGTTTCAGGTCTAGCAGTGTCTGGCACGTAGCAAGCATGGGATGGATGGTAGCTCACGTTATTTGTAGCTCAGACTAGTGAGGGATTAGCTGAGAATAGAGAAGATGTTGCTGAAATAAAGTAATGATACCTTAGCCAGCTGTCAGTTGCATCAAGATAAGAATTGACAGTGTACAAAATCAATTAGAATAGGAATAGTTCATTGTTTTCAACAGGGGTGCCACCTTCAGTGGATTGGAGCCAGGTGTTGAAACGGAGTGGTCATTAACTCATGTCTGGGTCCAACGAGAGAGCACTGATCCATTAGTGATGTCTGCCATGGGTGCAGGAGGGGGAAGGGACAGCGTACACCTGCCATCCTAAAATTAGAATAACCGGGATCTGACCACATAAAACCTGTGATCCCTACCCCTGCACACTTGGCATTTTTTTAGACAAACAGCAGTGCTCTGTTGGTGTGTGAAATGCTTTAAAGTAAGCAGTCATCCTTTCAAAGGAGTCTGTTGAATCTAGGTACATTCAGACCAGTCTCCCATACTGGCTACCACTAGGCAGCTGCCCTCCTGTCACTGGGGTCAGAGCTGGAAGCAGGAATTCTATTTCTCCCATTGGTAAGGGAGAAGAGGAATATGTTGGGTTTCCTCTACGAGCTGGTGTAAGGAAAGGGCAGGCAATGGGAATATCCAGTTATTTAGGGCTTCACAGGAAAGGGTCCACCGCCTCAATCGAGGTGGAAGGGAAATGGCAGTTTCTTGTGTCTTGATAGTAATTCTTGCTGAAAGACACTTGTGATACCAGTGCACCGGTACTTGTCACACTTCACAGTCATTAACCTGACTTCTCTGTTGTGCTGCATCAAATGTTGATGTGGGCTGGAAAAGCAGCCATGAACTCCAAAAGATGGGGAGAGGCACATTTGGTGCACGGGTTCAGCATACTAAGTTTGGGAGAGCTTCCTGTCTGCTTATGTTGCTTCAGTTGGGCACTTCTAGAATATCCACAGGATAATCCTTTCTGCCAATCTTAGAAATACACGAGACATCACGCTCTTCAGACTGGAAAGTTATATAGTTGCATCTTTTCAAGATGCTATTGCACGGGAATAGGAGCTGAGGTGTGGCCTTTTAGGTTCCTATGTGTCTCGGGAGCCATTACAAGGAGTAGTACAAAGAAAGGCAACTGGGTGCATGTCTTTTGTGCAAATGGGTCCCAAACACGGTAACCCTGACCTTCCGGAAGGCCCCGCCCTAGAAGTGGACAGTGTTCTCACAGAACTGCCATTCTGCAGGCTCTGACGGAGCCTGCGCCCTGGAGCCCCACGCTGTCCTCACCACGGCCTGGCTGGTAGTGTTTGTCCTCCCCGAGCCATAGAGAGCTTTTCTGCACACATGCAGAGTCACTCCCAGAGGCAGACCATTAAATCGTCTCTCTGTGCTCCAACAAGCAAGTGTCTTACCACTCCACCATTTTTTGTTGTTGTTTGTTTTTTAAATATATTTTATTGATTTTTTTACAGAGAGGAAGAGAGAGAGAGAAACATCAATGAGAAAGAAACATCAATCAGCTGCCTCCTGCACATTCTCCACCAGGTATATGCCCGCAACCAAGGTACATGCCCCTGACCGAAATCGAACCTGGAACCCTTA
The DNA here is from genome assembly GCA_011751065.1 of Lasiurus cinereus. Taxonomy (NCBI): domain Eukaryota; kingdom Metazoa; phylum Chordata; class Mammalia; order Chiroptera; family Vespertilionidae; genus Lasiurus; species Lasiurus cinereus. The sequence goes on along the minus strand of JAAGEH010000030.1, from coordinate 32,945,044 downwards.
AGTATGCAGGCCGACGCTCTATCCACTGAGCCAAACCGGTTAGGGCTCCACCTTATTTTTGAACGATAGCTTTTACTTTTAAAGCTAATTAATTCATTTATTTAGTGGCTAAAAAAAAATATTTTAATCGCCCAAAATAAATATATATGCAATGTATGTGAACAAAAATCAAATGGCCAGTTCTGGAGATTGTGATTTTTTTTTCTACATATCTTATTCTTTTGGAAACAGGTAGAATATAAATGGATATATAGGAGTGTACAACAAAAGTATATGCATCTTTCTTAATGAGGAGCAAAAATAACTTCTTAATTTTGTTTTTGAAGTATCAAATCATTACCTATATAAAATATCATAAAATATGAAAATACATCCAACAAGAGGGTGGGAAATCTGTGCAAGTCACTGATGTAACTAAACAGAATCATGACATCGAAAGAACATACTCCACACATGCACGGCTAGTCTGATTGTGAATCTCAGAAAATGAAATGGCTCCATTAAAAGGGTATATAAATATGAATAGGATATTCTGAGAAATCAACAGGCTTGGAAACCTAACCCCCAGTTATAAAGCTGTTTCTGTGGGAAAATATGCTTCATAAGTACCTTCTTTGAGGCCAGTTTTTGAAACCCTGCCGGTTTATAAGTTGGGGGTTAATGTTAGAAAGTAATCACCTACTGCTCTGTAAAATTCCCAGCAATAGTCCATCATCAAGCATTTATTAACTGCTGGATGGATTACGCAGTGATAAGCATAGCAGGGCGAGACCAAAGAAATAAAGGAGCGTTTCTGCCCTCAAGAAGCTTGTACCTAGCTGGAGAGAGAAAGCATGCGTGCACAGCAACCCAAGAGTTTTCACAGTGCTGGGCCTGCAAAGCAAGAGTCCTGCAGGCCAAGGTTCAGGAGGCCGTGAGGCCAGTGTGGTTAATCAGGAAAATGTGGTTCTCCACCAGCAAAGCATGTTCCCCATTCATTTGTAATCCCCCCGGGCACACCAAAGGCTCTCTCTCATTCTTCCTGCAGAGCGTTGCACAAGCATGAAGGGATGGCGGCTGTGAATGTCACGTGATTCTTTAGTGCTGAGCAATTCGAAACTACAAATGGCATGTGGCATTACCTTATTAGGAAAGATTTGCCTTTTTTCTTCCTTCCTTTCCTTTCTTTTTCTTTCTTTCTTTCTTTTTTTTTTTTTTTTTTTATGTTGTTGTTAAAGGAGGATTGGTTTTTGGCAGGCTGGTAGTGGTGTACCTCCCATCCCCAAAGTTCCAGCCCCGAAGTACGCCCTGGTGAATCAGAGCTGCCTTGAGATTTGGAGCCTGCCTTCTTGAGTTTTGTGTCATTGTCTGGGAAAATCTACAAATGGGACAGGCCTTAACCAGTGACTCAGTTACCAGCAGTCAGGGTCCTTGGTTTATTTGTGAGGAGGAACCGTTGTTTTTCATTCCCCTCAAGCCTTGAGGTCACCAAAAGGGAGAAGGGGCATGGAGGGTGGGGGACGGGGGGAGTTGGCTGTAAATTCCTGAGTCCAGGGCTGTGTCACATCTCCCTGAGAAAGCTGACAGCCTGTGGAGAGGGGGACGGGGCTAAGGCTGGTCCGCCAGTTAAGGCATGCCGATCAGCCACTGTGTCCTCATTGGAAATGCCTAAAATTGGACACTTGGCTCTGTTTCGCATATTGCCTCTGGGAAGTGTTTCCCAGGGGCTGAAATAATTGCATGGAGTCTTCCTTTTGCTGTTATTCTTTAGCTTTTAGAAGCGCTGATTCTGGTTGCTCTTTGTGCATTGCTTCCTATCCAGAGGGTTTATATTAAAATAATAAAAGTAATAATAATAGTAATAATAACCATAATAATAAAGCAAACATTTGTCTAGTGTTTACTGTGCAACAAAGCATACTTCATATGCTTTGTCTCAGTTACTTCTCCTTACATCCCTGGAAGGGTTTTATTATTTTTACCCCATAGGATAGTTTTATTTATGTATTTATTTATTTACTTTAAATTGATCTTTACTGTTGAAAATATTACAGATCCCCCCTAATAATCCCCTCTACCTTGCTCTCTCCTCCTGTCCCCCACTGCCCAGGCCTTCCCCATACTATGATAGGTCCATGGCTATGCATATATATGCATATGCATCATTGGTTAATCTCTTCCCGCCCCAGCCTGCCCTCTGAAATATTTAAGTCTATTTAGAAGGGTTTTCTTATTATCCCCATTTTGCAGATGAGAAAACTGAGGCTTCTGGAGATGAAGTAACCATTCGAAAGCCTCACTGCTAGTAAATGGCAAAGCCGGAGGCAAACCCAGAGCTGTCTGTATCCATCTTTAATTACAGAGTAGTCTTTCTCTGACCCCTTTTTGAAATTTACAGTTCCTTATAGATCTTACCTCTTCTTTATTCTCCTGCATTATTTAGGGAGGAGTGAGCTTTTTTCCCTCCAGCAAAGTGAGAAGAGGGAGAGGTCTTGGAAAAATAAAGTCAGTGCTGAATTTATTTTGAAAAATGAGGGCTTGTGAGGGAAATGTTGAGCTGGCCTGCAGAGAAGGAGGCTAGCCTATTCGGGAAGTAGCCTGTGTTTCAGGACAATGTGTGGAGACGAGTGGGAGAAACAGAAAGTAAACCAGGACAGGGCAGGTTCCAATGGAAGGAACTGTTATCATCAGCAAAGAAAGGGGAAGTTCTACCTTCAGAAGTTGCTTGTTAATGATTAGCACTCTGCAAACGTTTCAGAGCTCACATGCTCTCAGAGGTATGCAGAACTCCCTCGTTTGGGGGGAGTTTTGCTTTCCAAAGAACAAAACCATGACAGTTAATTCTGAGTTACTGCAAGGACTGGATGAAATCACGACTGGAAAAACAAGAATGGAGGTGCATGTGAATTATTTCAGGAACTCTTAGAGGGTGCAAATAAACATCTGCCATCCAAGGAGAGACACTGTGGTCCTTCTCTTGCTGCCCCAGACCCCGGTTCCGCTTCCTCTCCCCATTTTTTTTTTTTGTCTTGATTGAAGATTTCACATCCCCTGTGTTTCTCTGAAGAAAAAAATGCATAAAGCAGATTTTTGTAAAGCAAACTGCCTCTTCCCAGAAGCCCACAGTATCTTTCCTGTGCTTCTCCGACCTTCCTATGGACTTGATCTTTGATTGGCAGCCTACCTCCTAGTACGTTAGCCTTTCTGCCACCAGCATTTGAAAAGTCTGAAAAGCCAGGATTTTTTTGTCTGATCTTTAACCAAACTCTTAAATATCCAGGATTCCCCTCTTCAAAAGAACCATTTTGCAAGCAGAAAAATCCTGTTAAAAGTGAATTATACTGCACTTTACAGGTTCTCTCCCCTTTTTTCATCCCTAAAAGGAGGGATCTTCATTCCTGCCCTCCTTCTCTCCACACCCCTTCTCCCCACTTTCAGACTAGCAGTCTCTGGTTCTAATATAGCAAGTTCCGTAATGATTTGTCCTTTGCAGATTAGCATGCTGACACATCGCAACCACTTTGCCCCAGTGAGTAGAACTATATGCTCCACCATCCTTCTCCTCCTGGCCAGCAGCCTCAAGTCCCACAATATCTCTGCCTTGGCACAGGGAGCCAACATTGTTTGCATAGCGTACATTCCTGGACAACTAAACTAACCAATTTAACCTTCAGAGCATCCCCATCGGTTTGTGGGTGTTTGTTCCGGGGAGAGGGGGAGAAATGGTGGCTTTCATGGTTCACACATGGTGCTACACACACACACACACACACACACACACACACACACTATTACAAATCTCTACAGATCGGCTGAAAATTACGCTGCTAAAATTCACAAGTGAAATCAAGTATTTAAGGTACTTCAATCTTTTTTGTGCAAAAGCCCATAGCTTCTTATAACACTTCCCACTCAGCCACTCCCATTATACGAGAACTTTTTAAAAATAGCACCCATGTCATGTGAAATTAATCTTCATTCATTAAGATCCTATAATAGCACATCTTTCTTGAAATACATTCTGATTATGGAGACTTTAAAATTCTTATCTCAAAGACCAAGTCTTGGACCACCCAACATTCAGAAGATTCTTAATGCTTTTAAAGCTGCCCATTACATCAGGAAAGATATGAGCAGGTTGAAACTTACCAGTTTCTCTTCCATTTTGAGTAAGATTTAGTCTCTGGCTCTTTCCTCTCCCCTTTACCCCCAAAATAAAACTTTTAAGATATGTTATTTGTTTTAGGGCTGTCTAGCTGCCTTTTGCTTTCAAACTGGAAGTTAAGCCTTCTGCATCATCATCACCCACCTTCCTTTTATCTCCTTTCACCTTTCCCCACATTCAAAGAGAACAAATGTTTTAGAACCTTGACATCAAAATAAAATTGCATCCTCCCTGGATTGCTTACCGGTACATAATTTAAAAATCAAAACACCAACCAGTGGATTTCAGCCAAATTTCCTATTTTTAGCACAAGCATTTAAAAATTGCAGATTTTATTTTAGGCCACACAGATGAACAGTGATGGGGGAGGCTCCTGGCCATGCCTCCATCCCTCTGTGCAGGAGCTGGTATGGTCACCTCCTGGCCTGGGTAGCTGCCTCCCTCCAGTTGCTTTTTCCAGCACAGCTACTTCTGAGCCTCTGATGATCTGTTATGGGAAGAAAGGATATTGCAGGCTTCATTTTAAAAAGAAAAGAAAAACCCCAAAAAGTGTAGTTCCTTTCTGTTCTAGTGAATTTGAGTGCTCATTGAGCTTGGGGGCAAAGTTGGGACTACATTTTTAATTAAGAGTGGAGGAGAAAAGTTGTCTTCTGTTTCTTACAAGAGTCAACTTAATTATGCCTTTGTCAGCAGGTAGTTTATAAGGGAGTCGATTTTTTAAAAAGGCGAAGGCTCTGGCCTTTAATTATCTCAGTTGGTATTCAGCTCTGGAAAGTTGGTGTGCCTGCTGAGTATGTTAATTTAACCACTTTATAGTATCTTAACTCCCCATTCCCCACCCAAACCACCTCCTCAGAGAAAAGAATTTAGAGCAGGCGGGTAATACAGAAGAACTTTATACCTGCATATCTTCCCTTCTGTTTCTCAGTACTATGGACATTAATTAAAATCTTTAGGTCAGGGTGTTTTGCTTTGTTTTTGGTCAGGGAGAGGGGGGCTTCTTATGAAACTTTAAAGTCATTTATTCATTGATTCGAATATTCCTACTTCCCACAAATTCAATCAATAGATTTTTCTTAAGTACTTACTCTTTTTATCAAGTGCAGGAATATGAGATGCCCTGACTTTGGGGACAGAAAGACAAATTAGACTGTGCTAAATGATAGAACTATTTTCACAGAGATTTACTAAGTGCACACCTGTTACCCAGAAACGGGAGATGCTCATGCAGATCTGTCTCTGCCAAGGGTTTCTCAGATCCACTTCTTTATTTGCCCCAAACCCTGTGAGATAAGGGGAGAGGCATTTTCTTCAGCTTAGAGGAGAGGAGGAAATGGAAATTCAAAGAAATGAAGCCATTTGTTGAAAGTTATAAAATTCCAGTGGAACCAGAACCACTTAGACCCCATGTCTGTCTGTCCTCTTTCCTTCCCTGTGCCAACTTGCCACCTGGTCACACCAGGACCTGGCAGTTTTTAATGTATCCGGGTTCCAGACAATGAAATGCCTTCTCCAAGCCACACAGCTAATTCGCATTGCACCTGGGACTAACGCCCAGGACTTGGTTCGTAGTATATTCTTTAGTTCAGCAGTTCAGAGCGAAGCCTCCTGGGAATCACGTTCAGTGTCGGTGGTGGGCTTGTTGGGTTGGCCTCTACAGGAGCTGATTCGATGCATTTTCCATTGATAATTGATCCATTCACACTTGGTTTGTCAGCTGTGTGTACGTACAAGCCTCTGTGAGACAGAGTTTGTACCTTTGTATTTATTTCACAAACACCGTATGTGAGTAAACAGTCTACAAATATTCACCCATGCTTTCCTCAAAACCACCTGAGAGGAAAGGTACTGTTATATTCCTATCTTATGGGTGAGGAAGGAGGCCCTCCATCACACAGCTGATGAGTGGCTGAGCTGATCCAGCCTAGGCATCCTATCTGCAGTCTGTGGATTCAGGCACCACTCTGGCTGATGTTTGAAGTGGATGACATATACCCTTGGTGATATGCTAGGAGGTAGGGTTTGAAGCTAGAGAAGGCCCAGGTGCAAAAGGCCCCTTCCTCAGTGTGGATTTGGCACAAATGACTGAAACTCTCTGGGGCTCGCTCTTCCCATCTCTAACACAGGCCTCATGCACATTTTGTCGGGTTATAGCAAGAATGAAATGGATAGCGTTTACCTAGCCCATCACAAAAACACCTGAGTTCTCCCAGCAATTCCCTGTGTCATGGTTATATATTCTTGGTTCCGGATCCATCCCTGTTTCTATCTGTTCACATAAAGATATGTGGCCTCTTTCCAGAGACTACACATTGGCACCCCTTCCCATGCACGTTCTTTATAGACTGAAAGTGTTTTTAGAGAGGTGCCTGATGGTGTGGGACGCAGTGAAGAGGAAACACCACCTACCGGAAGCCTCTGTCTTTCCTCGAACACCCTGAGAGTCGCAGCTTGAGCTCTGGCTCACTGACAGCAAACAGTTGGGAGTTACAAAACTCTGCTGCTGAGCCTGGAACCATCTTGCTTAGAAAGCAGCTGAGAGACCAGCCTTTGAAAGCAAAGGTTTTGGAGTCATCCTGCTGATCCCAGCACTGATTTGCTAGCTCCGATTTACTGAATTTTTTCAGGCCTTACTTTGAAGTGGGGATGATGGGATCAGTGTGAAGAGCAAATCAAGTGGTCCTTGCATAGCACTTAGCACCATGCCTGGTATATAGTAAGAACACAATAAATACTGTTTCTTATTGTCAGTATTAGCATTCTACAGCAGTGCCTTTCAGAATTCTCTCTCTGCCTCTCCCCATGTCTCTCCTTCCTTTACTTTCCCCCTCCCTCCTTCTGTCTCCTTCACCCCTCTCTCACATACCCAAAGTGGCTTATTATCATTATATTAGTTTATATTATTATTATTATTATTATTATTATTATTATTATTAAAGATGGACCTTTTTCAATACTCTACATAACCAGTCCCATTTTCTCCATCTTCAGAAAATTATTTAGCATCCGAATGATATTCCCAAGTCTCTCAGGGACCAGTCCCTTTGCAGGGGGGAGGGAAAGCTTGATGGAAAAATAGGGGCTTCGATGGAAAATAACCTCACAGGGAGATCTGACCATAAATTCCTAACGAGGCATGTCATGGTGGGTAGTCACACCCCAGGCATATAAAGTCTTTAGTAAAAGGTTTATCGTCGCCTTAAGCAAGCCCATTGTTTCTGTGCATCAAGGTTAGCACACCTTTGAAATACACCATAACCACCCCGGGAGTGCGCACCAGCTTAACTGGCCTGCAAGTTGATTCCCCCCACCTTCATGTAGTCTTCCTTTCAGGTCTCCTTCATCTCAAATGCATAAAAGAAACTGCAAACTGTTATTCTCTGACGCATTTTTCTCAGTCCGTTGAGATCTTACTTCCAGGTGTATCCTGTTTGGCTCAAACAAATTTTTATAAAAATTCTCTACCGGTTTGGATGTTTCACACATGGACATGCCCTGCCTCATGATTTAGCTCCTGTTTCCAAGACAAAAGGATTCCGTTTACTGATGAGCAGAAATATAGAAATAGCCTAAGCATTGCAGCAGCCTTTACTACTTGCCCTTTTTAGTTTTCTGAAGCTTTAAAAATATAGGTCAAGTTTAAATAGGGCTGCTTCGTGCATGTGTGACAAGGTTAAGGAGCAAATTCACACAAAGGCGGACGAGTGAACCTGAACTGTCCGCTTTCCCAGGGGCCTCACCCACCCTGCAAAGGGTCCTCTTCCCCAAAGACGTGCCGCCCGGACTCCTCCTCATCTAATCCAGCCCCATCTGGGTTTCACTCTAGTTCTGTCGCTTTAGGCCGTACCTGCAGCAAATACCAGAAACATTGGTGCCATGGAATTGTGCAGTTTTTATTACTGACTAACAAGCATGGACTGTGATGTTGCTTTGCCTACCCCGGACTGGCAATGGCAAGAAGAACCTTGCTTCTGCTTCAGATACGAGGTACAGTACGTACTGAAGCTTGATGCTGAGAATCCATGATTCAAATTCCTAAAATACTAGACGGCATTTTGTTTTCACCCAGCTTCCCACTCCTTCCTTACTTCAGATTCCAGGAGGGTGACTTGGTGATAACGCTCCACCCAGAGATATATTGTTAGCAAACCCAGTGTTACTGCAAGTTTTACAATTAGCAATCAGAAACTTTTGTTCCTCCTGCTGAATTAATAGACCGTCTTCATTTTTACTCTTCTGATGAGTAAAACACCAGTATTTTGCATGCCATCATCAGAATATTTATGGTACCAGCATGCCATCTGATCCATGTTGATTGTTTTTCTTTAAATCTATTTCAAATGAACTCATTTGTTAATTTAGCCATTTCTCAAACAATGCCATCCTTAAAACCATTGGTCTAGTATGTAATTATCTTTTCCTAATAAACATTAAAATAAATATTAATTATTATTATTAAAATAAAGAGTGTATGACTGTGTACCATCAAAATTCACTGTCTGTTCCAAAGAATGGAAAATCACATTCTGAGACCCATCAGAGCGTATAATTTGCTGTATCTTTTTTGAGGTAATATGTGTCACTTTGAACATACTGTTCTGCACTAGTTTTCTTCATCTTCTCTGGACTCTACCTATCATTTGGAGCCCACTGATCATTCTTTGTATTCCTCTATTGAGATAAGGGTCACACTAACTTCAGAGAGCCATAGTGGGGATGAGAGCTCTATGCCTGACACAGAGTAAGGGCTGTCACTCCTCTTTGGTCTGTGTGGGAGTTTGCTCCCCAGTTCAGTTTGTCAAATTCTTGGGATAAGAGAATTCCTGAATTCTTTCGTGAATATATTGTAATAGTGGCTTGTCTTCAGAAGATGCCCAGCACGGATCTATGTAAATGATTAAAAGTTTAGCGGTTGTACAAGTCAGGGGAAATAGCAGAGATTGGGGTTGTGAGGATAACACGTATCTTGGTGGCAGTGTACTCATGCAGTTGCTGAGTCTCTTTGGTGACTCCCTTTTTCAAGGCATTCTTGAAAGACTATGGGAGACTCTTTTTGCCTAGTTTCCCCTCATTCATGCTGCCTTTAGGTAGAGAAGGAAGAACTGAAACTCAGTCTCAGGACTTTGGGAGTTCTTTTCTTTTAATACATATATTTTATTGATTTTAGAGAGGAAAGGAGAGGGAGAGAGAGAAATATCAATGATGAGAGAGAATTATCCATTGGCTACCTCCTGCATGCCCCTCACTGGGGATTGTGCCTGCATCCTGGGCATGTGCCCTGACCTAATATTGAACCTTGACCTCCTGGTTCATAGTTGGAAGCTCAACCATGAGTCAGGCAGGTCGGCAGGATTTTGAGATTTTTAATACCTAAACTTAATCATTGGTTCCATCACCTGCTTGAAACATTGAAACAACTTTCCCCAAGAGGGCTTACTCTGGGGTCAGACTCGGTTGCTCAAGGACCCAGGCCAGGACAGCCAAGCTGTTGGTAAGGCTGGTCCACCTGGGATCTGCAGCCTCAGGGAGTGTGCCCCCTGGAAAGAAGTCAGAAACCTGGACTTTTATGTTAAAAAGTCCAATTTCTACATGTTGGCTTCATTTGTTGTTGTCTAAATAATTCTCTTTAGGCCAGGTAAAACAGGGTCAGCCTCTACCCACCAGCTGCCAGTTTGTAACTTTTTACTTAGATTTTGCTCCCTTGATAGATTATAGAGTTTGCCCTTAGAGATTTTCTCAATAATGTATTCCAGTGTCAAACAGCTAGCCTAATTGTTGTAAACTCTACGAATGCTGGAATGGAGGAGTGATTTGTAACTTTGGTGGACAGTTTCTATTGGGGGTGATGTCAGATTTGCGTTCTTTATCTTTATCTCAGATAAAGCAGAGGCTGAAATTTTGTTATTCTTTGCAAACAAAGGAAACAGGTGTCAGGTAACTTGGTAGGGACTTTGGTTTAGGATATGGTTAAACTTTCCTCCAGAAACTTGAAGGAATAGCTTAGAAGAAAAGTTCATGTTGGCTGCACTGCACTTGTCAATGACATTATACAAGATGATCATGGCTCTAAAGTCCAGGTGCACAATCAGTCAGAATAGCCAGGAACTCTGATTTGTTTATTCTTCCCAAAGGCCAAAGAAGCTTTAAAAAGCAAACCAAAAAAATGTAAATTATAAGAAGTGCTTTTTAATTCTCAGAACTAATCTTTAAAAAGTATTTCTCTGTTTCCTTTTCCCAGTATATATTTTATTAAAATGAACTGAGGTCAAATTAGCTAAGCTATATGATTATTGCATGACTTTCATACCCATGCAATAATCATATAGCTTAGCTAATGAAAGTTGAAATGAAAATAAACAACATGGAGATATATTTGAAGAAGTCATTTGTTTAAAAAAAATTTTTTTAAAGAACTAGTGAATGGCCCAACCAGTGTGGCTTAGTGGTAGAGCATAGACCCATGAACCAGAAGATAATGGTTTGATTCCCAGTCAAGGCACAATCCTGGTTGCAGGCTCAATCCCTAGTAGGGGGCATGCAGGAGGCAGCTGATCAATAATTCATTCTCATCAGCGATGTTTCTCTCTCTCCCCTCTCCCTTCTTCTTTCTGAAATGAATAAAAAGACATATATTTTTAAATAATCACAAGAAAATCATCATTTAAAAAAAAAGAGCTAGTGGATGAAAGTATAAAAGAGGTAATTTCCTGTTTATTCATAGACTACTAGGTTATAGATAAGTTGAACTTCTGAGTGAAGTCAGGAGCTTTCTTGACTCTAGTTCAGAGGTTGGCACACTTATAAAAGCCAGCTGGTAACTATTGGAGGCTGTTTGGACTATACAGGCTCTGTCACAACTACTCAGTTCTGCCAGCAAAGGGTAAAAGCAGCCAAGGATAATAGATAAGCAAGTGGGCATTCTATGTTCCAATAAAACTTTATTTGCAAAAAAAATTGCAGACTGGATTTGGCTCATAGGCTGTAATTTGCAGACCCTTGCTCTAGGTAGGTGAGAAAGAATTACCGAAGACTTAATTATATTTGTTTAGGTGTTACATTCTTACTAGAGACCCAGTGCATGAATCCGTGCACAGGTATAGTCCCTTGGACTGGCTGGCAATCAGGGCCATCTCACCCAGTCCCAATCAGGGGCAGCTGGCAAGGGGAGGGACTGCAGGAGGTTGGCTGTGGGAGCACACTGACCTCCAGGGGGCAGCTTCTGCATTGAGCGTTTACCCCCTGGGGGGTCAATGTGCATCATAGTGACTGGTCCATGGGTCGTTCGGTCGACTGGTTATAACTGATGGTTATAGATTTTTCTTGCTCAAAACAATAACAAAAGAATATTTATAGTTCCTATTTAGCAAATTAACTTTGCTTTCTGTGTTCTGACTGCTCTGTCCATTTGCATGTATAATTTTTATGTAGCTTAGACTAGCAAGGGTAAAACTATTTTACTTAATGTAATAACTTAAATATTTTAATATAGCAATACAATCTCCATAAAGTATACTTCCAGTGGCATAGAATTCTCCATCTGGCTGACATGCTGTAATTTATCCATTTGTGTATGTTGTAAATTTTTATTTTCTTTCTTCATTTTAAATATTTTAATCAATATACCACAGTGAATATCTCTTTACATATGCCTTTTACTTTGGATTATTTCCTAAGGATAAATACCCCGGGTTGGGATTATTGGTTCACAAGATATGAACATTTTTTGCCCAGCTGAGTGGCTCAATGGTTGAGCATCAACCTATGAACCAGGAGGTCATAGTGTAATTCCTGGACACATGCCTGAGTTGTGGGGTCAACCCCCAGTAGGGGACATGCAGGAGACAGCCAATCAATGATTCTCTCATCATTCATGTTTCTATCTCTCCCTCTCTCTTTCTCTCTGAAATCAATAAAAATATATGTTTAAAAAAAGATATGAACATTTTTTTTTCTTTTTGAAAAGCATTGCAAAGTGGCTTAAAAGAGTTGTGACTGTGGATGAGCTCACAGCAGTTCCGGTTTCACAGGGGCCTTCACAGCCACATTAGACTTAGATTAAGCATGTTCTTTGGTCTCTGAATATCTAACCTCACTGTGTCTGCTTCAAGCCTGGCTCTGGTTTGCTCTAGCCTACCTGAATGGAAACACACTTCCCTCTCTCACCACTGGGGCTCATCTGCCAGCCAGCCTCAGTAATGGGAGGGTCATTAGGAGTAAATCTCTTAACTTTCCAAGTAGACAGCTCTGAAGCAGGCTCTTCCTTTGAAGTCATGGGCCTTGAACACCACTTCCAAAAGGCCAACCCTGGTGCTCTGTGCCAGCCAGAGCCCCTCTGCTCTGAGATCACCTGGCATAAAGCACACATACCCATACAACACCCATAACAAGATTTATCACTTTTATAAGGTGGGCCTTGCCTCCCTGGCGTATCCCTGGAATTTTAACATGGGGCCTAGCATGCAATAGGTATCCAGTAAACTTCGGTTGTATTGCAATCTTGCTCCTGCGTGGGAAAGCTGCCGTGCGTTGGTGGTCAGTGGATACAAAGAAGGTTGTAAGGACTCGCTCTATTCTCCAGCAGAGACTGGAATTAAAGTGGTCTTCTAAGCCTGGAACTGGTGAAAATCCAAACACAGTGGAAGAGATGGTATTCCTGGGGCACCACCAGACAAAAAAAAACCACATAGAATATGTCAAGGCATGATCCATATTCAGAAGAAAATTGAAGCAAAGTTAGAGGAAACTGACAGGTAAGGTAGGGAGATGGCTTTTTCAGGCAGGGCTATCAAGAAAGGCCTTCCTGAGATTATGATGTGAGCAGAAAACAAAGAGGATAACCCATGCACGTATATAAGGAAAGAGCATTCCAGGCAGGGGAACAGCATATGCTAAGGCATATGGTGCGAGTAGGCCTGCACATATGCGAAAGCTAGTAGACCACAAGAATTAGGAGAGTGGGAGACAAGACTGGAGTGGTGGCCACAGGCCAGACCTAAGGTCTCATAAACCATGTAAAGAATTTGGAATTATTCTAAGAATGATGGGAAACCACTGAAAGATTTGAAAAAAAAGAACAATGTGATCAGATTGAATTTAGAAAGCTTCCCTCCAGCTGCTGATTGTGAAATAAACTGTAGGGCAGCAGGAGAGAAATGGGAAAGGCCAACTAAAAGGCCATCGCAAGAGTCTTGGAGAGAGATGAGGATGGCCTGGACCCGCTGGGAGAAGAGAGTTGCTAGAAGCCTCAGTTCAGGATATGTTTTTGTAGGTGGTGTCAGCAGAGCTACCTCTGGGGTTAAGAGGAAGAAAATACTCAAAATGACTCCAAGTATTTGGGGCCTGAGTATTTGGGCAAGTAGTGTTACCTTTCTAGAAATGGGGAATGCCAAGGGAGGAAAGATTTTGGCCGACATAGGGGGAATAATTGGAGGTGGTTTACACATGTTAAGTTTGAGGTGTGTTTTATTTTTTATTTTAATTTTTTAAAACATGGAACATTTCACGAATTTGCATGTCATCCTTGTACAGGGGCCATGTTAATCTTCTCTGTATCCTTCCAATTTTAGTATGGGTGCTGCCGAAGTGAGCATCAAGGTGTGTTTTAGAGACAGCCAAGTGGAGATGTTAAGCAGAAGGGTGGATATTAGAAGCCAGAGCTCCAAGGGGAGGTTGAGGCTGGAGAGAGAGGGAGGGCTCAGGATCATGGGAAAGACTTGGCATGGACCAGAGCTTCTGTGTGGACAGTGACCGTGCCTGTGGTATTCACCTCTGTGTTAGTTCTATGTCTGATGTGTAAATTAGTCTGTGGCTATTCAGCTGTTGCATGATGAATGTGGTTTAGTGCAAAACAAAAATCACTAACTGAAAAGTGGCTTTATTATTCCAAACAAAAAATAGAAACCTGGTATGTAGTTTCTTAAGAAATAATTGGCATATGATAAAATCAGAGCTTGAAGCCATTTCATGGAAAAGTTCAAAGTGTGTGGACAGAGGGTGGTAAGGGGAGCAGACGACGGGGTATTGCCAAGGTTGAGAGAATGTTCCTAGAAGCCACACATCAACTTTAACCTGAATAAGTAAGGCCTTGAACATCAGCGCTCTTGTTCAAGTATATGAAGATGTTGCCATTGATAAAATAAAAGAGAACATCATTCCTGTTAATCTTTTGTCATTGTGCATTTTTGTAACAGGACATTCCCAAAGAACAACTGTCTTTGGAGGGCAGAGAGTTTAGTAAGTATTTGTACATTCAGAGGAGTCTTCATAAGGAAATTTGTGACAAGTATTCATGGATCTAATCGGAGCCCCTTGTTTTACTGATACAGGAAGGAAAAGGGAGTAGGATTATGTGATTTGCTTAATTATGCAGCTAATTAACGGTTGGGCATAGGCTGACCCTAGGTCTCCTTAACCTGGGTCCAAACTCTTTCCACCACCCATAGGCCTGTTCTGTCTTTCAGAACCAACTTTGTTCAGACCAATCAACAAGGTATTTGCCTTAGAACAGAAACTAGTCATATTTGGCTGTGGAATTATTTTAGTGATTTATTTTGCTAATGATTTAATATGAGACTTATAATTAAATTTTGCTTTTAGCTAATTGCAAAACCCATGTACAATTCCCTAAGCATATTCCATTCGGCAATACAAAAGAAGGATCCCTGAAAGTAAGATTTTTTAATTTTCAGTAGATAATTTGCCAAGTAACTTTCATGTCAGAAATGAAGACTTGATTTTAGTTGCAAACATCATTTTAAAGAAGCTCAGAAGCCCATGTAGAATTTCAAGAGGGGACACATCTGAATAGCCACCCATCCTAGTTCAAACCCTGGCTCCACAACTCCAGCACCTGTTCCGACCTTGGCTATGCTAACGCACTCCTCCAAGCCTCCGTTTTTTGCATCTGCAAACGGGGGAGCGAGATGCTTACTCTCCAGGATTATGGTGGACGTTAGAAAGCACACACACACACACATTTGATGCCTGCACAGACAAGGCCTTGGGGAAAGACATGAGACCATGTCATCTTACACCTGAGGAAACTGAGGCTGATGGGAAGTGACCCAAAGAAACCATCCCAAGTCTAGCCTGGAGTCCAATCCACTAGGTTTTAATTACCCACCAACTCATTCCCCATCTCCTGGTGTTCCTGGCTCCTGCTTTCCCGGGCTCTGCTTGCCAGGAAGTTGGCGGTCCATTACCACATGGACCGTTTCCCTGGCAGAGAAGGTGGCCTCGTGAGGGGCCCCTGTCCCTGGGGCAGGCGTCAGGAGTCTGAGCCTGTGGGCTGCCTGCGCAAGTTTCGCTGAAGCTGCCCCCGTGGCTCCATTACTCACACATCCCTGCCACACTGCAGCTGGCCCTGGCCCAAGCACAAGTTCATTTACATAGTTGCACAACAGGAAGCTGGTCCAGTGCTAAGAGCCACTCTGGCCCACTGAGAGCAAATTGCCTTAGGTGCCCTGGGTGCTGGAGCCCTGGGCTGTGCCCTCAGCTTCCACTTGGGGAGCATCAGCCTTCTCCTGCAGCCGGGAGGAGAACTTGGCATTTTGATGTTATTGATGTTTTGTGGGGGTTTTTTGGAGGGTGGGGAGTTGCTTTTGTCCACTGTCACATGTTTGGCAGGCATGACCGGAAAGCGGGGGGGTTGGAGGAGGGGGTTGCTGCATCAGGCAGGAAGGGGGTGCCTTTAGTGGAGTCAGTTCCTGCACAGTTCTCCCACAGTGGCTGCAAGTGAAACGGCAGATGCATGAGTCACTCCGTAAGATAGGAACAGGAAGGCGTCCTGTTAATGCCAAGCCATTTTCAGTTCAGTTATGAGGATCTATCCCCATAAAAAGTCAGCCTGCACCTCCCTCCTTTCCCTGAGCGCGGTGGGTCCAGCACCTGGATCTGTCCCTTGGAGAGGAAGTCTCAGCTTGGTTTGGTGCTCTGGAAATTGGCTCTGATGTCCTTGGTCTGCTTCTGTTACTGTATCATAAAACTCTCGTGGCCAAAGGAGCTTTCTGTCTGAGCTACTTTTTAAAAATATTTCCCCTTGTTTCTCCATCCCTTGGAATGGTAATGCACTTGATGGTGTTTTAGAATTTTTTTTGTGTGTAAACATTTTTCATGTTATTTTGACAGGAACTGTCAGCAAAGATCACTCCCAAGTATTAATATTTGCTGGGATTCTCTGCTTCTTTTAATGAATTCTCATAATTCCTTTGTTCTTAAATTGTTTCGTATTCTTGATAATCATTATTATATCTCCCATTTATTGAATGCTTAGAGCTAAACACCATTTTAAGAACTTCACATGTGCACTTAATTCTCACAACAGCTCCCTGAGGTGTAGGGACTGTTGTTATTCTCATTTTGCAGATGAAGAGATTGCGTCTCAAGTTAAGCAATTTCCAAAGTTACAAAGTGCGTTAAATGGCAAGAGCCAACGCGTAAGCCCTGCTCCTGACAACTCCCTTTGCCCGCATTCACTCAATGTGTGGCCAGCAGAACATTGTTCTCACAAGCTGTTTCTAGAAAAACATATCTGTGTTCAAATAACTGGGGGGAATGCTACAAGCCATAAGCCTGTTGCATATGTGCCATGAACTGTTTTTCCACACTCAATACACTTAGTCGGTTGTAATGCGTCTTAAGAAAAAGCACAATAGCATAAGAAGGCACGTAACCTGTTGATTAAGTGTGTGGGCTTTGGTGCCAAAGACCCTGGATTTAAATCCTCTATCTGCTACTACCTCAGTAAATTATTTAGCTTCCTCTGCCTCACTTTCCCCATCTGTGTAATGGGGAAATATAATGGCGCTCTCTCACAGGGTGACTGTGAGAACTGTACTGGTCAGTGTGCCTGAAGGGCCTAGAAGAGTATCATGCATAGAGAGAAGTGCTGGGAATCAAGACATGTGCTACCTCTTGGGCCTGGCCAACACCAAAATGCTGTTTCACGTTGTTCAGTAAACATCTCAAAGGAAGCTTGCCCTCCCTCAGACATAAAGGCAGAGACCTGCTCTTTTCCATGGTGTTCTCTGTCGTTACTCTGGATTCTTTTGGCCTCTCACCATCTGGTTGGTCCAGATAGCAGCTCAGCCCTGGGCTCGGTCTCTGCCCTTGAGTCAGGATTAGCATGCTCTCCTCCCAGGACAAGGGATAGCTATCAGGGTTAGCCACACGCTTGTGGGTGGCCCAGGCAGAATCTGCAGAGAGAATGTGCTGGTGAGAAAAGAACTCAAGTTCCTTATGTTTAAACAAAGCAGCTGCCCTCGCAAACCGTGGGCCCCTGGATTTCCAGAAGGGGAAACAGTTGCAAAGCATTGTACTTCCACTGAACTTGCCTCTCCCCCTTGTCACCTGCCACTGTCCAAAACAGATCCTCCAAGGGGAGTGGGCGTGGGTGAGGAGCCTTGCATTTCTGCAGGCTCGGCTCCCAGGTACTGGTGTCTCAGCACCCAGCGGCCTGAACCACCTCTTGGAAAGTCCTGCAACAGGCAGATATCGCTTGTGTGGTCTTGCTCCTCCCCTCCCTGCATGGTCTGAGGTTGGTCGGGCAATGACTCCCAGGATGATTGGGGAAAAAGAGAGCAATGGCAGGAATTAACTAATTTTTAAAATGAATCCTACATAATTATATTTCCTTTGTGTGTGTTTTTTCTACAAATGTTAAATGTTTCAAGATAAAAATTTAAAATTAGAAAAATGTGCCAACCCCCTGTATGAGCAAAGCCGGTTGCTCAGGATAAATCTATTGTTGGTTGAAAAATGAAATTTGCAGAACTATATGTAAATACGATAATGTTTATTTTAAAAAACCATATGATGTATGTGTTTGCGAAGGCCAAAAGAAAGTAGGGGGTGAGGGAGGAAAAAGACTATGGACAGTAGTTACCCCCTTGGAGTGGAACCAGAAGGAAAGAGTTTCTGTTCTAGACACATGCAATATAGTTTGAATTTTTTTTTCAGCATATTCCTATTGTTATTTTTTAAAAAGAAAGTAAGAAAAGGCTAAACACCCCGACCTAGCTCCAAAAATAGGGCTAGACTAAATAGTAGTGGCCAATAATGGGTGTTGCCTGACTGAGCTGGAGGCTTTGCAGGGAGAAGAAAGGAAACTCAGACCAGAAAACAGACCCGTTCTTGTCACCGTCAGCACAGTGCACACTCAGCCTGACCTTGCAGTGTGCGGCTTTGGGCCTGTGCAGTTACAAACGGTGCTGCTACGTTTTCCTTTTGCTTTCCCAGGACTTCCCTTAGGGAAGCCACCCAGGCTGCTCAGATCCTCAGGGGTTCGGTTCCACGCGTATTGCCCTTGGCCGTGATACAGCACTTTAATCACCCAGGCCCTGACCAAGCTGGAGAGGCCCACCCTAAGCTCAAACACAAGTGGGAACAACTGCTGTGAGGGCAATTGTTATCACTGGGTCACCTCTGCGGAGTCCTGGCTCCGGTGAAAGTTCCTCCCCCAAACCCTGGAGCCTCGCCAAGATGGAAGGGATCAGAGAGTGTGAGGCCGAGTGGGGAAAGCCGGTCTGGAAGTGGTGATCTGGGGTTCTTTCCCAGGGCGGAGGGGCCTGGGCAAGGCGTCCAGCTTCCTTCTGCTTCTGTTTTCTCATGCACTAGATGTACAGAGTAATTTAATTACAGGGTGATTCTGATAATAGAAGTGGAAGAGCTTCAAAAGGGAAAAGGTGGTGATGTACAAAGAGAAACCAGCCCAGTGGACATTATTATTAATAGTACTGAGCTAGGGGGCTCGCTGCTCAGTGCCTGAACTGATTTCTCTCCAATGCAGTATTGCTCATTTGCAAGGCAGAGTCCCCTCCTCTGCAGCAAAGTACTTGCTGTCATAGAAACCCCATGTTTGTAGATAAGAAACCCAAGGGCCTGAGAGGTCGCAGTCTATCTCTTTCCCCCACCTTCCCAGATCCCAGCAGGAGTTGGGAAACAGGGCCCCGTGAGGCCGGATTCCCAGATTCTATGTTCTGGGTGCTAATTGGCATTTAAGGGGACTCTCCTGAAATAATGGCCCCTTTCTCCTGAGGGCGCCCCTGAAACTGAGAGTGTTCGCTGAGAGCATAGGCTGGGACAGCGCTCCTCACGTGTACTTCCTGGAACAGGGCCTTAGGTAACTGAACGCAGCAGTCTTTTCCTCTGGCTGTCATTCAGCACGGGGGAACATTTAGGCGGAGATGCTGAATTTTAAGGTTGAACAGAGCACCTGAACCTGTCCAGCTCGTTTACGTTGCATCCTGTTTTTTTTCTTTCTCACCTTCCCATTCTCCCCATTTATTCAAAACCCATTTAAAGCAGACAGTGTGCCTTCATTGAAGTAAATATTTATTGAGTGCCACCGTGTATAAGACAGCATGCTAGCACTAACACCATTTTTGTCCTTCATTAGCTCAAGCCCGGCAGTGGTCGGGAGCACAAAAAGATAAGCACACAGATAACCACATTACAAAGCAAGAGTTAAGTGCCATAGAGGCAGAACAGTGTGTTTTAGACCCGCAAAGGAGGGATAGATCATCTTCATCCGTTCGACTTTCCAAGAAAGAAGGCACATTTCTGATATTATTCCATTTTAACATTTTTTGATGGCTCTCAGTTGCCTGCAACCTAAAAATTCAAAGTTCTGAGCCTGGCGACCAACATTTTGATGCCAAGCCATACCCCTTCAAAGTTCTTCTTCATGGTCTCTGCTCTGGATGAACCCATCTCCCCCCCTTTCCCTGCATAGCACCAGGGCTTTGACAGCACTAGCCTTTGACCCTCCATTTAGAATGCCCACCCTTCCCAGCTACAAGTCCTGCAGTGCAGTGCCACCTTCTCCATGAAGCCTGCCCAGATTTCCCCCAGCCGAAAGGAACCATTCTCTCCTCTGAACTCCCCTTGGACTGACCTCTCTTTTAGGCTTCTTTTCTGCCCAAAGTTATTTATGGGTGTATCTTGTTTTCCCTCTACTGGATTGAAAGTGCTTTGAGGGTTTGTTTGTTTGTATATGCTCAGTGCCTACCGAAGGATAGGAGCCAACCCCTGATAAATAGTTATGGGAGGAAGGCAGGGAGTAGTCTCCAGTTGGAGGATCGGCAGGGACTTGGTGGAAGAGGTAACCTGACTTGACCTGGAAACAAGGGTGGAATCTCACTTGGGGGAGTTGGGAGGGGCCAGGGCTTTCTGGGGAAAAATAATAGAGCAAGTCCAGAGTTCAGTTCCAGGAACCATTTGAGTTCCTGCAGGTGGGATGATTTTTCTTTATCCCTTTTGGATTACAGGTCTCTTTAATTCATGTTTTGGACCCTCTCCCTAGAAAGTGTACATACCCACAGCATTTCACAATGTCTCCCAGAAGGTATCTGGGATAAAGAATCCTCTAAAACAAACAAAAACAGTTAAAAGAAGACTGAAAAGGTATATTACAGCCACATTGTAAAGGGCTTCTGGGCCAAAGTTGCACTTATTTGGGAGCAGTTAGTGGCTTGGTTTGGTTTTTGTGATGTGTGTGTGTGTGTGTGTGTGTGTGTGTGTGTGTGTTTTTAATATATTTTTATTGATTTCAGAGAGGAAGGAAGAGAGAATTAAAACATCAATGATGAGAGAGAATCATTGATTAACTGCCACCCGCACGCCCCAACTGGGAATCAAGCATGCAACCTGGGCATATATCCTTGACTGGAATTGAACCCGAGACCTTTCAGTCCTCAGGCTGATGCTCTATCTATCCATTGAGCCAAACTGGCTAAGGCTGTTTTTGTGACTTTTTATTGAAGTATAACCTCATACAACACCTTACCCAAATCATAAGTGTAGTCATTTTTTTTTACAAGCTGAACACACATGCACATATGTCGCCAGCACTGGGGAAAATCCCCTGGCCCCCCCTTCAAAAGTAACCCTAGCCTGATGCCTGACAGCATAGTTTCACCTGTTTTTGTACTTGATGAACTCCTATGGTATGTACTTTTTTATTTTTATTTTTACTTTTTTGTGTGGCTTTTTTCACTCAATTTGATGTCTGTGAGGTTCATCCACATTGCATGTATTTGAAGTTCGTTTGTTGTAATTGCTGTAGAGTATTTCAGTGAGTGAGTTCTTCTGTGTGGGTCATTTGGGCAGTTTCCATTTGGAGCTGTTACGAATGGTGCTGCTCAGAACATCCAAATACATGTCTTTTGGTGAACATGTGTATACCTGTCTGTCGGATACACACCTAGGATTAGAATGGCCATAAGGGAATACATTGCCACAAACCAATAGATTTTTGAGGGGCAGCATATGACTAGAGATGAATTTTAAGAACATATATCTGGCTATGGCAGCCAGGATGGCTCGGAGCAGGGGTTTTCAATGGTTTCCCGGAGCCCTGGGGATCTGAGCATTCTCTCAGCACTGCCACCAGTAAGAGAGAGAAGGGAAAGCTGTGCTGGTGGTCGTGCTCCAGGTCCCTCCTTCCCAGTCACCCTCCATCAGAGCAGGCGTGCTCAGTTCTGTTTAAGGAGTTTGGCCATTATGTAGGATTACTGGTCCAGGGCCAGCAATGTGGCAGGTTGACAGCGTTGAGGGAGAGCACAGGGATAGCAAGGAAATGAAGGCCGTTGCGGTCATCTCCCAGCGCAGATCCAAGGGAAGACCTGACACAGAGGTTGATGACAAAGGCACCAGGGAGGAAGGTTCAGATAGGACAGTAGAACCTGTAGGACCCGTCACAACCTCTTTGGATGTCAGGGAACAAGGGGCTGGTCTCAGAAACAGAACTAAAGTTTGGAGCTACGATAGAATTTGTTTCATTAGCAGAGAGGTTGAGAAGCCCAGTCCAGAGAAGGGCCTCCGGGTCAAGGAGGGGGTTCCAGCTGCTGTCAAGTTTGAGGCAGGAGGGTCTCCTAGACAGCCTGGGCCAGATGTAAATGTCAGGATCCTCTGCGAGCCCTTGGGGATGAATGAAAGGGAGGACAGAGAGGAAAAACAGGAACTTGGGCAAAATCTTCAAGGACAGCTGAACTTAGAGGATTTGGAGAGAGAAAGTTGTCAGCTCAGGAGACAGAGCAGGATGGTCAGAGACGGGTCCAGGGAGGGCACAGCCCAGAGAACAAGGACAGAGTCCAGAGGATGGGACAGCCCAGCAGGCTTAGTGCTGAACAAAAATGAACTTGTATCTGGAATGATGAAATTTCCCAAAGTGCCTTCTTAACCAGCAGCTATGCTCAGGGTTATGTGTGTATTTTGCTATTATCTTTGAAAAACTGGCAACAGTGTGCCCTTGCACATGGTAACTCAACCAGAAATTTCAATTTGCTCTAACACCCTTTCCCAGAACATTCTAGCTAAAAAAGAGCTTACCGTATTTGTGGGTACGGCTTTATTTTTAAACAACTATAAACACTATTTTCTGTCCTGTATGCTTGATGGCTTTAGAACCTACTTGGTAAGGAAAGACGCCCTGCCTGTTTGGGCCGGTCCCCAGTTTAAAGTCTTCTTCGGAGTCTTCCAAAGCAGCCCATAATTCTTTCAGGGAACGAGATGTTTGTGTCACCTACAGGTTTACTTTAGTGACAGTCCCTGCCTTGATCATCATGATAGTATACAAACATGAAAAGCTTAAACCGATGGTCTGAATCTTTCCCAAGAGCAGGAAAGAGAGGACCATTCAGGGAGAAGCAGAGAAGAGGCACAGAGCATCTATGCTGTTCTTTGTTCAGGATGAGTGGCCTGGAGCTCAGAAAGGGAAAATGACAAGCCCAATTCCCTTGCTTACTCCAGGCTGAGCAGTCAGGGAGACCTGGGTATTGTACCTGAGCAATCCTGATGTGTTCAAGTCCCGTGGCTCTTTCCCCAGAGTGTATGTTCAAATCACCAGGAGCAGTTTCAGAATGTACTTTTCCTGGAGCTGACCTCTGATATTCTGATTCTGAGGTTGGGGGTTGAGGTTTGGTCATGGGTGCGTTGCAAGAGCTGCCAAGGTGATTCTGAAAGGCAGTCCTGTTAGGAATCCAACTTCTAGTCACCTGGTGGTATCTGTCTTTCACTGGACATATCTCTTAAGTGCAGGTCTAATCTACTTCTAAGAAGACATCATTAAGTGGGTTGTATTTAAGAGAGGAAACACCAGTACTTTCCTCCATTTTTAAGAAGCATGTGGAACTGCATGAAAAGTTAAAAGTGAAAATACATTAAATATTAAGAAGGGAAGCACCAAAGGCTACTAGGATAAAGAATTCGCAGGAGACAAAAGGATTCTAATTCTTTTCCAATCCTCTGCAAACATATCTTATTTATTGATAATATAAATTTGCATGCCAAATTTAAATTTCAACACATAAGTAGAAATTAAAATAAAATTCATTGACCCTGCCAAATACAGATGGTGTATGAGAAAGCACTTTGTAAATTACGGTCTTTTATGGCATCATCATCGTATCAGACTTAGCACATTAGAAATAGAATGCCAGATTTCTACATTGAGTAAAAGCAGAAGTGACATACAAAGTATGTGGTAGCCTCTTCATGTGACACTTAGGTATGATTCCCCAGAATTTAGGGTGGGTTGTTTTCATTTATAAATGAAGGCACAAGCATCCAGCAGTGCGTCATCACCAGAACTGTGCATTTATACATGGCTGTTTAGAAGACTTGAATGCATTTATTTACTCAATCCAGTAAGATCAGTCTCATAATTTTGACATGTAGCATA
The DNA here is from genome assembly GCA_011751065.1 of Lasiurus cinereus. Taxonomy (NCBI): domain Eukaryota; kingdom Metazoa; phylum Chordata; class Mammalia; order Chiroptera; family Vespertilionidae; genus Lasiurus; species Lasiurus cinereus. The sequence continues at coordinate 32,921,222 of JAAGEH010000030.1, read as the reverse complement.
AGCATGTGTCATTTATTTTGACTTAATTGTGCATTCAAGTGTTCCAAAGAATCTCATGCACTACTGAAAATATCCCAAGGACACACTTCTGGGAGGGTCAGCTTCATGCTTCCGAAACTCATATTTGGTCACAGTCAGCTAAACGGTTGTTCCCAGTGCTCTCTCTCAGGAGTTTAGTCCCCAGGCTCATTAAGTGTTAGGAAAGTTTAATTACCTGAATTAAATACATGAGTAAATAAAATATACAAATATTGTTGTATTAGCTACTAAGATTTGCTTGAAAGTATAAGTTATTCCCAGTGCCATTCATAAGAGGATTAGCCTTGGGAAGTAGCCCTTTTCCTCCACTTGACCTGACCTGCACAGGTAGATTTAAGCAGTAGAGGCATCCAAGGGGAATGTTGTTCTTTCCAGAGCTTACAGCATCAGAATTGGGCTTTTCTATCTCTGTCCTTAATACATGGGGAAAAGTGCCATCAAAGATAGATGCTAGATAAGGAGCTGCTTTGGAAATCAAGGATAGCAGGTAGCCCAATACCAAAGTCTGTATCACCCTCTCCCCCATAAGTACAGGGGTGAGGAAAGTATACACACTAGCATTAGATTTTTGTTATGCTTCCTAGTTGATATTTAATCAGAATCAGAGCTAAATTGACTTCCCTTCTTTGTTCTACAAACAGTACATCAGGACAATATTATCTGAAGGAGTCTTTTGTAATGTGACATGATTGATCCCCATTTGTCTCATAAATTCTGATTTTCATGCATGGGTTCAGGCCCTTATCACTCACCGAACATACTGCCACAGGTCCTTGTGCCATCATTTCATCCAGGGCCTGGATGTTTATTGAGGCCCTGCCCTGTGTCTAGCCCCAGGAATATATTGTTCCTTCTCTTTCCTAATATATGATGAGGAAGACTTGCAAGGCTGTTACTTCCTGCCAAGGCCATTCACCTGACTCGTAACAAATCAAATCAGTATATCTTCATTCTTTGTGTATTGCATGTGGAAGAGATAAAGAACCATGGAATACGGGGTGCTTGGCCTCATGGGACCCACATCAGATAGAGGATTAGACAGACTTACATAAGGGCTCTGATAGGTTAAGGAGATGTATTTGTGAGAGAAGTATGACAACCATTGTTTTAAAGCCAAGTCTTGGGATGTGTGGTCTGGTAGGTGACTAGCACACCAAGAGTGGCAGAACCATTGAAGTGGTTCTAGCCCGGAAAGGCTGGGCCTAAGAGTAGCCATAGAAATTCTTCTTCGGGGCTTACAAGCAGAAATCTTTCCCACTACATTCCATTTGATGAGCTGGTTTTGTGAAATTCTTGAGTTTTAAGAGAATAAGCAAATTGTTGATATGTGTTGTAAGTAATGTGCTGTGTATTTAAATTGATGTAATCTTTCCCTTTGATTTAAGTGATGTTGTGTCATGATTTGTTTTGTTGGACTCAAACCTCTTTCTCAAAAGTTCTCTAATTTAAAGAAAAATATTAATTTGAATTACTTCATCTTGCTGGAAAATTTTATATCACCCCTTAAAGACGAACTGGAGACACTTCTACAATTTTTACAGAACTCAGTGGGCTGAAGTGGAAGTTTGCCTTTTGGGTGCTAAATTCTTTAAATTGCATGGATGTTGCTGATGAGGTTTGGACCTGCAATGACTTGGCTTCCTGTTCCATGTTTTCCCTCAAGTAACTTTGATTTTTATAAAGGAATTAGTCCACAGGTTTGCATTTAGAGGGAGAATTCTAATCAGTTTGCATAGAGAATTAGAACTGCAAGAAGCTAACATGAGGATTTCTTGTATCTTCAGTACTTTTCCTTTCAAAATATATAAACTTTTAGGTACCAACAGGCTCAAAACAACAAGTGCTCTAATTGTGAGGGCCCACATATTATGTTCATTTTGCTGGTCAGGTCAGGAATTTGATAGACTTTCCTTTTCCTGAAAGCAGTTACCAAAGTCCAGACATGTTTGAAGAGACTAGGGGCATGTTTCTTGGGAGAAGGTGAGATGAAGGAAGAAAGAAAAATTAAGTGTCCTATTTTGTCATCTTTTGGCATATACAAGGTATGGGTATCTGGACCACAGTGTTGGGCCTTTTATGTGTGAGTTTTGGGGGGAGGAGAGAGAGGAGTGCAAGAAGAGATGCTTGCTGGCCAGTTACACTTTGGCATCAGTGGCCCAGGGCCCGAGCACTGTGTAAAATGGGCAGAGGGCCCAGATCCTGGCTGTTTTAATCCCATCTGTGCCTCCTCCAAAGGCAATTACTTCCTTTGCACTGTGGACATTGGACATCCTTGCCAGATCATGATCCGGTGAAGGAAATGGTAGATAATAATTAACGTAACTTCTATGCCTTAATGACAGAGTTCATCTTATAGTGTTAATAATTATCGTGTAATAGGTTCTGAAGGGTTTAGAATCATAGAATTTTACTTTGATTTTTTTTTTTATGCCTGAAATTTTCAAACGTGCTGACGTGGAAGGCATCCCATGTACCCTTCACTCTATTGCAACAAGGAGCCACTAACTCATGGCCAGTCTTGCTTCATCTGTGTCCTTATTCACTCTATGCACTCCTAGTTTCTGTCACCATGCATTAGTTTTGTCTTGAACTTTATATAAATGGGATTAGATAGCATGTGCTCTTTGGGGACTGGCTTTCTGAGCTGAGGATGATGTCTGAGAGATTCGCCCGTATTGTTGCGTGCACTGTCAGTCCGTTTCCCTTGTCCCCTCACCTTTCAGAGAATGTCCAGGCTGAGCCTCGTGATGCCCCTGCTTTTCCACCTCTGTGTCTTTCAGGCCTCTGTTTCCCAGCCCCTGCTGTCCTCCGGTCGAGCTCAGTCCAGACGCCCATGCTGTCTGGCTCTCTCAGTGACACCCGTCCCCCACTCTCTCTCTAGCATCTTCACTCTCTCCCTAGATGCTCAACACCATTCCTCTGCTTTTGAAAATGCTCAGATGACAGCCATCTCTTACAATCCTCTTCCTAAAAGTGTTCATTCAATTCCTCGCTTCCAACACATTGCCACGCTTCTCTAAATATTCCCCTATACTCACTGCCTCATTTCAGGAAGTAATAGTTCTCTTCTCTTCAGCCCCTTATCATTTGACCTCCATGCCCTTCACATTGTGAAAGCCACTAGCGCAGAGGTCCCCAAGAAGCCCTAATCATCTAGCCCCATGAGCTGTGCTTGTTCTCTCTCCTTCCTTTACCCTTGGAAAGTGACTAAGAACTGCTCTTCCTCCTGGTTTGGGGAATAACAATTACTGGGATTTTTTTTTTTTTTTTTTTTTTTTTACTCATACAAGTATCCCATGTGATTAAGAGCACAAACTGGAGCCAGGCTGCCGGCATCCGACTACTGCCTCCTTCACTTACCTTTGCTCTGACCTTGGCCTTGACCTTAGCTATGTTCTAAACTGCTGCCCTCACTTCCTTTAGTTCTAAATTGGGAAAGCCATAGTAACAACCTCATAGCATCATTATGTAAACTGTTAGAACAGTGCTTAGGAATTGTTGTAAGTACTATGTAAGTATTAGCTATTAAGACCAGAAAAAAAAAATAAAAATTTAAAAACTGTTGGAATGCATAAAAACACTATAAATCTCCTAAAATTCTCACCATCTAGCAATAGCTACATTTTGGAGTATAGTCTCCCAATATGTTTTTTGGATAAAATATATTTTCAATTAAACATAATCTATATAGCACTGACTTTTGCCTTTCCTCCCCAAATTCCCTCTCTTACCCCAGTTTTTGTGACAAAGTTACTTTGTCCCTTCACAAATACTTAGCAACTCGCCCACAGTGGAACTCCATCTTCGGTATGTTCTTATGTTCTTTGGAAATCATTCTCTCACTTCATACAGCATTATTTTCCCTCCAAAAGCAATGAGCCTTTGAGGGCAGGAATTTAGGCTTCTGCATCTCTGATCCATCCCACTTCCTTGTGCTGCCCCAGTGAGCTCCTAATATGGGACCTGCAGGCAGATGCAATGCGGTGATGACTAGGAGCACCAGGGCTGGTGTCAGCCCTGGCTGGCTCTTACTCATGACTCACTGGGTATCCTTGAGTGCTTCAATGTCCTTATTTGGAAAGTGGGTTAATAATACCTTTACCATGCTCCCCAGAATATAATGTTAATTAAAATTTTTATAAAGGGTGCAGTGCAATGCATACAACATACTCTCGTTTATATTTTTAAGACAGATTATGAATAATCATACTTGTGTATGCATGGAATGTCTTCAGAAAGAAATATGAGAAATTGATTACAGTGATTCCCCTGGGGAAGTCTAGAATAGGCCAATTAGTTTTTGTTTAATACACTTTAGAATTGTTTATAATTTTTATATATGTATACATTTTTTAAAACTATTCAGGGATATTATGGAGAGTAAATTAAATAATTTTATATAAAATTTTACCATAGTGCATGACACAGAAAAAGCACCCTGTAAATGTGAGCCTTTGTGTTCAATATTAAATAGTTGTTGTTTTCATCAAATTCATTCATTTACTCATTCATGGACAAATAAAACATCCAGCCATCCTAAGTCAGCCAGGCAGATATGAGCAAATCATTTCTCAGCCAGACTTGCTACTCTAGGTAGATCATGTACTGTGTTTCTAAACGTCACTCTCAGTGTTGGCTATAAACATAGATCTCTGCATGGCGGGGCCCAGGATACCACACAAGGGGCTGGCTCCTGCGCCTCTGTGGGTCACCATCAGAGAGTTGTTTGGGGCACAGTACAGGGGTACAAAGCATCATTGTCCTTGGAATCTGGATGTCACACATGTGGCCAGCCTGTGCTGGAGGTGAAAGTTCATGGCACCAGCAACTGACATTAATCAAGTGCATGAGAGTCCCAGAGACTCCACCCCAGCTTCTCAGAGCTGTGTAGGAAATCAAGCAGGTGGGTAACCTTTGGCTTGGAACACTCGGTATTTTCAGGATACCTGTGGAAAAGTGAGCAGGGTGTATCTTGTTTCTAAGAAAACGAACACTGTGTACATAAACACCCTAGGGTGAGAGGTTCGAGCTGGCCCGTGTGTTGGTTGCTACATCGAGTGTCCTAATCTACTTATGGAGGCCCCATTCCCTGCATTAGTCAATATGAGAGAGAGACAATGGAATGGAATAACTCATTGGCCTGATTAAGGGCATGGCTTTGAAGTAGGGGAGATCTGGGTTTAAATCCTGTTTCTACTACTTACTAGCTGTCTGATCTTATGCCAATTATTTCACCTTTCTGAGCTTCAATGGATATGATAAATCCAACCTCTGTGGTTACAGATAATATTAAAGGAACTAATATATATATATAGAAAGTACTTGGTAAAGTAGCTGACACATAGTAAGTAATGAAAAAAAATGCAATTGCTATGCTGTTATTATTGAGCTAGATTTCCTACAGTTTGGTGGGAAGACAGTATCCACACACAGTCCATTATATAAAAATAAGCATTAAATAACATACAATTATGCACCGAAATAAATAGGTATGGACCCTTTTGAGAGCTTGGTGATAGCTATAAATCATCAATTTGGAAAGAATAAAATAGGCACCCACAGTGAATTTTGCATACAGTTTTAGGAAATTCATGCATCCCCCGGCTCCTGCCTGCTCTTCTCATGCATGAACCAGCCCCTTAGAAGTCCTTGAACCCCTGAGCATATAGCAGGAATCCACAAAGGGAATCCCTGTAGGCAGAAGTAATTAGGAAGGCCTTCCTGGAAGAGGTTAAACTGTGAACTAAGGCCTAAAAGAAAGAGACTGTAAATAGCCAAGAGTAGCAGGCAGAGAACCTGGGCGGAGACTTGCAGGTGGCGCCTGTAAAGGCAGCAGTGGTATGGTAGTACATTAGCAATACAGGCTTGGGGCCAGGCCTCTGGGTCAGACTACCTCAGCCAAGCAGCTGGGGCTTTGACACTCGGCATGTAAGTCACTTCTCTGTGCCTTGGTTTGTTCATTGGTAATGGGGATGAAAATAGAACCTACGTCACAGGGTCAGTGTGGGTATTCAGTAGGATAATGTCTTCTTGACAGTGATTGGCACATTATCTGGTGTCCAGCATACAGTAAGCCCCATGTGATCACACGCTGCTTTTATGAATAGGATTTCTATTATGGTGGCAGAAGTATTAGAGAGGACTTTGACTGCAAAGCCAAGCCCTTTGGACTTTTCCTGGGGCACCAGGGAGTCTTTTTTTTTTTTTTTTTTTGAGACAGAAATAAGCTGGAGGTGCTGCTGTATCAGAGCACAGTAATCAGGAGAGACTAGATTGGGGAAGAAAATGGGTATGAGTACTGTTCCAAAGCTGATGCAATAGCTATAGTGGTTCTGGGAGCCAACGTTGAGGTAAAATAGAAGCCAGGGGAATGGGGAAAAACAAAAATGGGGCAGGGGGAGGTTGTCCAAGTAAGAAGACAATTTGGAAAGTACTAGGGTGTAAGGTTGCACTGTCGAATCAGGCAGTCACTTGAAGTGACCGTTTGAGCCCTTGAAATGTGGTTCATCCAAATCAATGTCACTTCCTTTTAATGTGGCCACTGCAGAATTTAAAATCCCATATCTGTATTGGATAGCATCAGGCCTAAGGAATCAGTAGGAGGGCTGGGGCAGAAGGATGCATGATGACAGGGCCATGGTGGTGTCACTCGCTGAGAAAGGGACATCCGAAAGGTCGGGATTGGGCAGCAATGTTTCATTGCTTTCGGTGTGCTATGTGTGAAGCAGCTGTGCACGGTTCGAGTGTAAATTTAAATAGGCTTTCATTTAGACATTGGGATTAGGGTAAAGAGTCAGCGCTGTATGTGGTCATAGCTATAGTCAGAAGGGGAGAGCATCATCTACCGTAACAGAGGGCCAATGTGGGTCAGGCAGGTGCTGAGTAATTTACATATGTTCTCTCATTTCCTCCTGGTAGCCAGCCTATGAGGGAGGCACTATTTTTATCCCTTCCCATGTCAAAGATGAGGGAACTGAAAATCAGAGAACTGAAGCCACTTGAGGTAGTAAGTGATGAGCCAGGACTTGAACTGCATCAGACTGACTGTGAAAGCCCTTGTGCACTCTGCCATACCAGGCCTCCACCATGGAGCCCCTGAGAAACCAAGCCAGAAGGAGAGATGCGGAATGTCATTGCGCAGCAATGACAGGAGAGTCCAGCATTACTGAAGCCAGGGAGGAGACACTGTTCAGGAGGACACATATGTTAAGAAAACAAAGTTATCCCTAACTGGTTTGGCTCAGTGGGTAGAGCATCGGCCTATGGGCTGAAAGGTCCCAGGTTCAATTCTGGTCAAGGGCATGTGTACCTTTGTTGCGGGCACATCCCCAGTAGGAGTTGTGCAGGAGGCAGCTGATCAATGTTTCTCTCTCATTGATGTTTCTAACTCTGTATCCCTCTCACTCTCCCTTCCTCTCTGTAAAAAAAAATCAGTAAAATAGTAAAAAAAAATAAATAAAAAAAAAGAAAGAAAACCAAGTTAGACTTTTGTAACAAAAAAAGATAGTAAGCGGTAAGAGCCGTTTCATACCGAAGGAGTCTTAATCTTGTAGGGTAAGAACATTTTTTAAAAATGAGAATTTTCGAGGACTTGTTCAGAGCTTTGCAAAGGTAAACATAGATAGGAAGGGGCATTCTTTTACATCAGTAAGTTCTCATAGCGAGGCAGAAGGAAACATAGATATGACTAAGAGGTGGACACTCTGATAATCATTATTAGTGTTTCTCATGAGGACGGACCTACATCAGAATCATTTTGGAAGCTTTTAAATAGAGATTCTTGGGCCTTGCCCCAGGCCTACTGAAGCAGATTTTTTTAACAGGTGCCCCAAGTGTTCTAGATACACAGTGAAGTGAGGAACCCGCTGCTCAGGCTCGGCAGCTCTCTCCTCCGGATTTATTACCCAGGATTGGCTCATCCTCGAGGTTCCCTGCCAGGTTTGCCATGGACGGGAGGAGGATGGGATCATCCTGTTCTTTAGCAACAGTCTTACCTGGAATCTGGGGCAGTTTTCCTTTCAGATAAGAACAGCCAATTCTCGCTTAGGTCTTTTCCCACGGCCCCTAGTGCTGTCTTTGCCCCTGCTTTTTCCCCACTCCTTCTTTGTGCTCTTGATGCTCACGGAAAGCAGTACACACTGAGTGGCCAGATTATGATCTCTGAATGCATAATAATCTGGCCACTCAGTGTATGTCCTATATAATAAAAGGCTAATATGCAAATTGTTCCCTTGACCAGGAGTTCTATCAGCAGGCAGGCCCGCCAACCACCCATGTCCCTCCCCCTGGCTAGGCTGGCCGGACCCCACCCATGCACGAGTTCATGCACCAGGACTCTAATACACACACACACACACACACACACATACACACCAAGTGGCCAGATTATTACCCGTTCAGAGATCATAATAATCTGGCCATTCAATGTAGAGTGGTGATTGAGAAGATGACCTTGAGAGTCAGGTGGCCCAAGTCCCAGTTCTGCTTCGTTAAGTCAATGTAATCTTAACCTTTTTTGACCACTCTGTGCTTCGTCTGTCAAATAGAAATGATAAAAGAATTCATCTCTAAGAGGATTAAATGAAATGATTCATGGAACTGACTTACCTGACACATACTAAGTACTCAATAAGTGGTGGTAGTTATCCACTTTTTTAAATATATATTTTTATTGACTTTAGAGAGAAAGGGAGAGGAAGAGAGAGATAGAAACATCAATGATGAGAATCATTGATTGACTGCTTCCTGCATGCCCCCTATTGGGAATCGAGCCCACAACCTCAGCATATACCCTTAACTGGAATCGAACCTGGGACCCTTCAATCCACAGGCCAATGCTCTATCCACTGAGCCAAACCAGCTAGAGCAATAGTTATCCATTTCCATCATTACAACAGCAACTTTATCATCATCATCATTATTATTATTCAGGGACATGTGCCTGGATGGTGGGTAAAATCAACTAATGAAAAATGAGGACCTCCAAAAGGCTTGCAAATAGAGAAGCACAACTTCTAGCAGCTGAGCTCTATTGAGGTCTTGAGAGAGAGCTGCCCGGGTTCTTTTTCTCTCTGCTGATCCTGAACCTCTATAAACTTCTTAGAAGAGCTCTGATCACGATTCCCACCGCTCCCAGCAGCCTTTCCTCATCACTATCCCATTTTCCTCCCCCACAGGCACTTTGTTCTTTCCGATCTTTGCTGTCAGTGCTGGACGGGAGCAGGATCGGACAGGTCACAGTTTCAACCACCTTTGGCCTCAGGGCCTGTGGGCTTTGGTCAGGGAGAAGGAGAAAAGGAATTTTGTCTTACCTTTCCCTCTTTTGAAGGACACATGCCCTGGTTTTGGGCTCAATCCCCAGTGGGGGCGTGCAGGAGGCAGCTGATCAATGATTCTGATCATTGATGTTTCTATCTCTTTCTCCCTCTACCATCCTTTCTGATATCAATAAAAATATATTTTTTTTAAAAAAAGGTTTAGAATTTAGCGTATTCAGCAATAGTGGCCTGATACTAATAGGAATCGTAGCTGACCTTTGCAAGTTATTTGCAGATCACAACGGCACATTAACCTTTGTGTATCAATTGGGATTCAGCTACAGCAAACGCTCTCACACAGAACAGAAACAGGAGCTCTCGCGGAAACAGCAGAATGGGCTTTAATTCAGGGGATGAGGCACTTGCATAATCAAAGGAAGGCCTGGAGGGCTCTGGATGGAGCCTGATTTCCAGGCTTCACCACAGAACTGGCCCCAGGGCCAGACAGGAAGTGAAGAATTGGAGGCTGCTGCAGCCACACAGCTCTTAGCACCATATTGCTCTTAGCACCGTATTGCTCTTGAGGACAACAGGTGCCAACACCTCCACAAAGAGCAATTTGCCCACCACACAAATGGCCAACAGCCAGAGAGTGGCCTTCTCCCTTGGGTCACCCAGAGCCCTAGCTGCTGGGGAACCTGGTGTCCGAGTTGGCTTGGGCTGCCATAACAAGGCATCGCCCACAGGGTGGCTTTAACAACAGAAATGAATTTTCTCAGTGTTTTGGAGGGTGGAAGTCTGTGAACAAGGTGTCAACAGGGTTGGTTTCTTCCGAGGCCTCGTTGATGGTTATCCCTTTGTACCCGTCTGTGTCTGCATTCCCTCTTCTTATGAGTCCACCAATAATACTGGATTAGGGCCCATTCTAATGATCTCCTTTTAAGTTAATCACCACTTTAAAGGCCCTATCTTCAAATACAGTTCATGCTGCAATACTGGGGGTTAAGACTTCAACATATGAAATGGGGGAAAGGGAGCATAATCCAGCTGATACCATGAGGAGACTTAGCATCTTGCTTTCCATCCCTTCACTACAGCCAGGCGCCTAAGAGGGCAGGGTAGCTGCCCAGCGCCACCCATCAGGCAGGGACTGTGGAGTGCTTCGAGCACTTTGCATGGGATGTGATCAGAGGGTGCACATAGTTAATGCTCAGCCCAAGTACTCTTTATACTTATTACACTCACATGCTTATTTTATCTGATCTTAACAGTCCTTTGAGATACAAAAGTATTATTATCCCCCATTTTTCCCATGAGAAAATTGAGGCTTAGATAGGTGACAAGTCCTTCCCAGGCCCCAAAGCTAAGAAGGAGCAGGAGTGAGCTCAAGTCCCCTGGCCTAATCCTTGAGTATGCCTGGAACTAGATAGCCAACACATAGTATAAAGGAAGGCCATATCACACGTTCAACTAGAGGGCCCAGCAAGGGGGCTAGCAAGTGTTAAGGGGGCCACCACTACTCAGATCCAGCCCAGATTGTAAGATTTCTCCGACTTTTCCAGAAATCTTTCATTTGCAAACTTTGACAATCACTGTAATGTTAAAACACAGATCCTTTTGAGTTAACCCTTTGTGGACCCCAACCAAACACATCTACGGGATGGATTCAGCTCATAGGCCCTGACAGAAAATAAGTGTTCATGAAAAGAGGAGTGACTCTGCACTCCCCACACTTCCTGCCATATTAGAAAGATGTTGCTACCTGGTCATATGACCTTGAAATTCTTCTTGTGCTGTCTGAATTTTCCTCATGTCTCGCCACATAACAAGGTTTCTGCCTTGTTAAGGAGCCTATGGGCCCAGCATTCATTGAGCATTTGTATGTACAGGATGCATTACTGATAGGCACACCCAACAACCCCTAGGAGATAGGGATTGTGCCCTCTTTCACAAATGGGAGGACAGGCAGGAGCTGGAGTAATACCCTGATAGCTGAAGGCAAGATCAGAGGGTAAGTGGAAACCTCTTTTTTTGTTTTGCCTGCTCTTTTCTAACAGCCACAAGGGGTGTGTTTGCTCATGAGCATTGGCTGCACTCCAGTGATTCAATTCCTGACCAGGCCATGGTGACTTGTGATGCAGATCCTGGAGCCGCCTAGTGTCTTCCTTCTAGAGTGTGATATTCTTTCCACCTCTCTCCCTGCATCAGGTCTCTCTAGTCAAAGATTAAAATGCCCATATTTCCCTAAGGGGACATTCTGTTCCTAGGAATTTCTAGGATCCTGGGAATTCAGATGAACAACAGCTTTAAAACCAATGCAAATTATCTGAATAGCTAACTGCCGTATATGCTTATTCAAATCTGTTAGCCCCATGCAAAAATGAAAACAAGGCTAGTGGAGGTCTGCACAGGCATGCACAGGCCTTGGCTTTTCTGAGTGGCCAAGATCTCCAGATGCTGACCTCAGTTCTTGCCTAGGAGAAGCAGCAAGAACATTTTTGCTTAACTTGCGGACCAGGCGAGGGCTGGGGAGAGGACAAGGTGGGGGAGGGGAGAACTGTCCTCCAGGGCATTAGACAGATAAACAGATACCTTCTGCACCAGAACAAGTATTGCACAAACCTAACTCCAGGTCTTGGAGCGTCAACGTCACCCTTGATTAAGAACCACATCGTGGACTGTTCAGTGATGACCTGAGTGTTTGTGAATCAAATCTATTGGCATTGCATCCTTTGCATGGTACTGTGGGAAGTGTGGCTTCTGGGGTGAAAAGGCTTACAAACTAGGTTAGCTTGGAGCAAGTTTTTCTTACCTGAGTTGTCTCATCTATGAAACAAGGATAAAATCGTGATACACCTTTTGGAATTAGAGCCAGGCTTCATGGACTAATGCATATGAAAGCACCGTGTGCAGTCTACAGTTCCATACAAAGAGCAGGTATTGTTTGCCTTGGAAGCTATTCTTGGAGCAAGAATAAAGCATGCTTTTCATCCACCTAGTAGCACAAACAAACAGCAAGATATCCTTGCCATTAAGGCAAGACCAAAGAAAACCCTCTGAAGGTGCAGAGGTGTTTGTTTCGCAGCCTCTTGCTCTGATGCTGCTCAGGCCCAGCTGTTGAGATGCGAAGCAGCAGCTGCAGCTTGGGAGGAAAACCCCAGCGGGCCCTCCTGCCCCTGTACACAGCCCCCACGCCTCAAGAATTAACAGCAGTGGCCCTTCTTGCACAGACAAGAGGCAACTCAGCTTCCTAAGTTGAAACAATATAATTTTAATCTGATTTCTCCACAGGAAGCATGTTATAAGATTTTATTCTTGGAAAAGAGAAACTGTATTTGAGTTGGGAGCCCGAGAGAGGCTGGCAGGGCAGAAGGGGATGGCAGGCTACCTGAGCAGTGGAGACGCTGTCTGATGCCTGGGGAGGCTGTCTGGGAAGGGGTATGTCAGAACACAGATTTCAGGATAGGGAAAAGCTGCAAGGAGCCATGCTGGCGGGTGTGCATTGTGAATTGCTGGCTGTTCTTAATCGTGACTATAATAGAGTCAGGAAGTAAGAAAGTCCTTCATGTACTAGATGCAAAGTTTCTGGCTAGTGTTGGAGAGGCCTACCCAAGCATTTTATAAATAGAACCTGACTGCGGACTATTTGCTTATGGCCATGCGGGTGGGAGCAATGACTGATCCAGTCCGATTTGTGTGAATTGTTCTGCAGTTACAGGAAAGCTTGCTCAGGCCTTGGAAACTTTAGCCCTAGAGGTTGAGAAGAGGAGGAGAATGCTTGGCGCTGTTCTCATGCAAGGGGAACATTTAGAAAGTCCTTAGGGTGCAGCCTGAAAACCACAGGCCGTCAGAAAGGGTGTCATGTTCGCTTTCTGGAGGCTGTGGGGGCCAGTGCTCAGAATCAGGGCCAGCTGGCAGGGGAGCCCAGGATAACGTGCCACAGGGAACAAAATATAGAAGCCGCGTGCTGTGAACCAGAGCACTTCATACTTTTCACAGTGAGCCCGCCTGCTGCCTGGGTCCCATTTCAAAGACTGTTAATAAGCTCGTGCCTGGGAACACAGGAATGGGCTGGGCCAGGCCAGTGGGTGTGAGCAAAATCCCTGGGAGGACCTCCTAGGCCTGCTGGGGTGAGGTGGGACAACTGAAGAATCTGAGGAAGAGGCAGCTGGTCAGGGAGTGTATTGAAACGAGGTCACCCTAAGCCACTAGCCCCGCCCCAGCATTCCTCCTCCCAGCTTCCTGCACTGCTAGAGCTTCCTTATTTCAGGGGATTTCTCAGTTAGATGTCACAAACCATTCCATTCTGTCCTACACTAGCATGCAGCAGAACTGCTTATGGATGCTATAAAAAGGGTGGCTGATGCCCATAGACCACCCAGACCTAGTCAGTCTAAACCCTTGAGGCTCATTGACCAGGGGAGGCAGACAGGTACCCAGGGAATTTTGGTTTGCTGTGCTGTGTGTGACCCTGGAGGAGAAACATAATAGCAGCTGCTGGTGGTAGAGTGTCTTGGTCCTATGCTAAACACTACGTGTGTGCGCCTGCGTCAGCAAATTAAATCCTCAAAAGTAATTGTATCCTTATATTACAAGTGAGAAAACGTGGGCTCCTGGAGGTTAAGTAACCTGTTTCAGGAACCAGTTTCATCCAGCTAGTGTGAGGCAGAGGCAGGGTCCAAACCCAGAAATGAGACACTTGCTAATTAGGCTGGATTTTCAGAGTTTTGCACAGTTTTATTGGTGCATTTGACCCAAGGCTGCCTGTGACCTCAGAGGGCAGAAACCCTACTCAAGGCCTTGAATTCAGCCCCTGGGAGCATTCTAAGTGTGAAACTCGGGTGGACACGGCGGAAAGCAAAGGTCACCTGTGTTTTGCAGCCTTGTTTGGTCTAAGGCTTTATGGCAGACATGCTTTGTGCAGCTGCAGCCCCTCCACAACATTGAGACAGCCTGGGTTTACTACTGATGCCACAGTGCCCTAAGACTGCTCAGCCCTCGCACAGCAGCGAGGAGGCACACCTACCGTCATCCACCTGCTCCTACGAGTCATAGAACTGCCACCCGACTGCCAGGCCTGCTAGCTCTGCATTTCCCTGCAGATGCCACTAGGCCCAGAGAGAACTTAGTCATATATGGCAGGGCTCCAGCTGGCCCTCCCCTTAGAATATACCACTGGACAACAAGATGGGTTGAAGCTCAAGGTCCAGGAGGTTTCCTTTGATTTTCACTGGGTGGCTGGGGAAAGGGAGGAAGAGGCAGACTAGAATCCCAGGGCTGAGGCCCAAGAGGAGAAGTCGACCTGGGAACATGCAGTGGGTACAGGATTAGCAAAAGCCCTGGCTGCCAGGATGAGGCTCGAAAGGGCAAAGGAGGGAATGATTGTTTCATTAAATATGTCGGGCTGTTCAGTTTATCCCACTTGCCATTTGCAATGGATCTGTCTGTCACTGAGAGTCTTCCAGCTGAGAGGTCGCTATGTTTTCTGGGATAAAGACGTCCTTATCTGCCTAACCAATATTCTCCCAACTGTTGCAAATCCTGGTAGCACCTAAATCTGCACCCTTTGTGCAGAGTTCTCCAGGGGCACTGTCTTCTGCCATTTTCCATTGCCAGAACTTGTATCCATGTAATAGTTGGGTAAGAGAGCCAGAATGAAGTAAAACCAAGCCTTCTATTAAAGCACACAGCAGTACTACTAACTGCACGTGTAACGTGGCTCGGGTTGCACATGATCACATTTGCTGGAGGCCCTCTACCTACTGCAAATGTTTATGTATATTTGTTCCCCTTTAGAAAGCCCTACTTTATATAGGGCTTTATGCTATATATGGGGTGCATGGATTAAACTACTAACTAGTACTGGGTTTCTACAGATCAAAGGTTTATAAAGGTGCTCAAATGGGTAGTAAGCTTAGACACCCAGGCCACCACTCACTGTTGAGGGGTATTTCAGTACCTCATAGATGTTGTTGACTGGGAAAATGCAGCCTTTTCCACTCAGGTAACACAAAACATTAAAAATGTTTAAACATAAAGGTGATTGTTATTCACCTTTTTAAAAAAATACTCTCTTCAGCTTTCAGGTAAAACCAATAATTGAAGATGTCAAGCAAAACAGCAAGCACCAACAACATCACCCAGGCAAGGAGAACTGTGCAGCAATTAAGACTAGAAGCTTCCATCGAGAGAATAAAGGTAAGATGACTTGATTGGATGTGTTTTCTGAAGGCCAAGCCACGTTTTAGAGAAGGTGATGCTACTTAATGCAGCCTGGTGCCAGGATGTTCCTAGAGCAAGCTGCAAGCCTTAGACTCTTAATTCTAATTTCTACCAAGCACAGACCTCATTTCAAAAGCACTGGGAGCCAGAGTGTCCCAGCTAGCCTCTCTGTTGGGACAGAAACCTAAAACCTATGGCAGGATTTCCGGAGGGCCTACCTTCTCGAAGCCAACACGGTCAGGTCCTGGGATTGCTGGGTTTTATGTTGGCACAGGGATTCCTCGTCATCCCTCTAGAATTCAGTGTTCTGATTTACCAGTACAGCTGAGGCAGGCCTGCATCACAAGTCAGCAATCGGGGTCTCCTTTTTTAGGAGAATGCAGATTTCTGTGTGGGCGTTAGTGGCCACGTTCTGCACCTGGGTGAGCCATGCCAGCCCTGGTAGAAACGGGAAGGTATGTGCTAGTTCACCTGACTTAGGCCTCCCCACGCCCCCCCTCCCCCCCCCCCCCCCCCCCAAATCCCAAGAAAGGGCTAGGCGGTGAGTGCCCTGGAATGCTGTGAGTAATGCTGTTTCCTAGAAACTGAAGCAGTCACCTGATAAATTCCTGTGGGCCTGGAGATAGTCACCTGTCTTTAAAACACAAGGCGTGCTCTGCTGTAGTTGACAGGGTTCAGCTGAGGACACTGGTGTGAGCATTCGCATGGGATCTCCCACCAGCCTCTGAACTGAGCCTGGCATTTTCCATTTTTAACTCGAGCCAGAGCGAGGCCCTGCATCTTCCCATGCTGGCTTTGTGTCTTTTTTATTTTCTCAAGCCCAATCAGTAAATCTTGAAACTCCAGTCGTATTTGGCTCTAAACCCATAATTTGGTTTTTTAACTGTGTTCTGCATCCTAATTGATTTTGGGGGCAAGGAGGGAGGAAACAGAAACTAAAATACAACCTCCCATTGATTCTTTTTTTTTTCTTACCTCCCCCAACTTTTTACTTTGAGAAATGTCAAATCTATAGAAGAGTTGTAATAGCAAACACCCATGTACTCTTTACCAGGATTCATCCATTGTTAGCATTCTGCCCTCTATTTTTCTGTCCCTGCACACACGTACTCACAAAATACATATAATTTTTTTTCTTTGAACCACTTAAAAGTTATTGGCAGACATCGTGACTCGTCACCCCTAAATACATCACCAAAGTACAAGCGCATTCCCTTACACGACCGCCGTACAGTGGTAACACTCAGGATCCGCTGAGAAAACTAGTATTATCTAACACACAGTTCATTCATGAAGAATCCAGGCCGCTCTCTGCAGAGTGGCCCTCATTCGAGATGGAACTGTTTGCCAATGATTAGATTCCAGTTAAATGATTTGACGGAACACTAGCTAGCTGTTGATGTGTTGGTATTCACAGTAGGACATAGATGATGTCACTTTTATCTCTTGATTAAGGAAGGCCTTATATGCCAGATTTCGCCATGTAAATTCCCCCCTTTAACGAGTAATCTGTGACTGACATTGTTCTCTAACAGTCTTCCACACAATGCATGAGCATTCAAACACTTCGCCCCCCCCGCCCCGCCAGTTTGTAAATAAAGCATTCCCTTTCTTGTTTGTCTGCATGTTAGGTATCAAAGGCATCAGCCGATCTCATGTCCTACTGTGAGGAGCATGCCAGGAATGACCCTCTGCTGATAGGGATTCCAACCTCAGAAAACCCTTTCAAGGATAAGAAAACATGCATCATCTTATAGAGGAAGAGTGAATCCGTTCCTCACGTCTCTTCAACAAATCAAACTATGAGCAGCTCCTTGAAGAGAATTACCTTCAGCTTATTTGGTAACCACTGCTAATAACTAAAATGCTCTTAACATGGAATAATAGACTCCGAAGTCGTCCTTTCTCTGAAATACCCTTTACTGATCTAATACAAAGTAACAATCTTGTTTTCCATCTGGTAACCATGGTGTCATATTGGGTTGCTGCTTAACGAAAGTCAGTCTGGGCCTTTTAAAAAACACAAAGATAATGCTTTCAAGTATATGAATGATCCATTTATGTCAAGACCTAAATTACCTAAGCCCCTGTCTAGATTAAAATGCCAAGAATAACTTTAAGTCCTTAAACTATTATATTATAATGTGTTCTTAATAGGGTTGCGCCAACCTGTACAGTGTATACAGATGAGGAGTGTTTTGTGTATATAGATATATATACATGTCTTTGTATATACACATATCAAAGCTTATTTGCTTATTAAAATGTCTCTCCATACCATCAGTCCCTCAGCTCCAGAAGTTGTCCCTTTATCTTAAGCTATGTGTAAGTAGAATAAGAAATTGTTTCTATATAGTTGTTGTACAAAAACTAAAGGCCATCCTAAAGGTTGTATTCATTGCCATCAAGTAATGAAGTCATCTCTTGCTGACCCTCTTCGGCTATAATAAACTGTGCCAATTAAAAAATTTAAAGTGACCTGAATGCCCTTTTATAATGTGAGGTCTTCACATTTGGGCTTCAGTGATCCTGAGTTTAGACAAGCAGAGGACATTGGGTAGGTGTGCCCAGGGCTCACAGTCTCTGGATTAGGGGTAGACACCCGACATTGCCAACCTAATGATAGGAATGGACAGACAAGAGTGCTCAGGAGCCTGGCAGAGAAATGTTTGAAAACCCGCTGCTATTCCTGATCAGACTTTGTGACCTGGCTCCTCTTTTTCTTGCTGCCTTGCCTTTCTTTTCCTCTCCTGCCACAACATCTCTTGGCAGAGGTAATGTTCACCTCTCCAGCCCCAGTGTGGGGAACATGATGGGAATTGAACATACAAAAAAAAATAATGGTATTAAGACACAAGCTCTTTTCAAACAACTGCAGTGTCATTCCCTACCTTGTCTACAAACCATCGAGACACGTGGATTCAATAGCGTATGACCCGGGCCCAAGAGGTCCAGCCGCTGGGCATTGGGTTCCTTGATTTTCCTCTGGGCACAAATGTAGCCCTCACATCCTCACAGTATCCAGTGGGGATCCCAAAAGAAGGAATCTCCTATAACCAGAGAGTATGTTAACTTTGTCACAGGGGAGGAGAGTTTCTTTTTTTATTATTATTAAATGCTCACTTAAGGGCCCAAACCATATTTTCATTCATCTTTAGTTCATTCAAAATAACTACTAATGAAGGATTACAAACATATTTTCAAAAAGGACTCAACCCCAAGAAGGAATTTACAACGGATTTTTCCTAGTTCTGTGCAGTCTTGCTCTAAGCCCCTTTCAAAATTGAATGCCTGGGTTTTGAATATTATGGTAATTGTGGATAAACAAATGCAGGACTATTTTTTAAACTGCTCAAATGTGTGCAGTATTTTCCCATGCCACATATCTACTCAGCAGAATAAACTGCCCTCGTTTTTTCTAAGACCATGTGAATCTCGCCACTGCCCTATACCTCTTATCATCTGGAGCTTGGTTCTACAACATGACTAATTTTCCAACTAAGTGTCTAGAAGGGAGAAGGGTTCACCTTTCCAGCAGTGAACTTTGAAATGTACACTAAAAAGACAACTTTACATTTAACGTTTCACTTGAGATATTTTTTTTTAATAAGTACATTTTTCTGGTAGTTTCAGAACACTGTTTCTTTAAATATTTATAATACGTCTTGTTAAAGTATTTTCATGAAATTGTTTATTATACAGGTATGTGCACAGTTTTGGTAGCAGGCATAGTTTATTCTTCAATACTAAAACATGTTCTTTTACCTAACAATAAACAAGTATATTTTGCTATATACTTGTTCATATGCTTGTAATGATAAGGAATAGAATTGAGGCCCCAGGAGACTTTATATTTTTGCTGGTCAGGCATAAGAGCCATAAGTATACTTAATTGTCACGTAACTTCCTAACTAGGTAGAGGGCCTGCTCAAGAAAAGTGAAGTCAAATCTTTCAATGCTGGACACAAGCGGGGGGGGGGGGAGTAATTGTAGCTAAATGCTGACTTACGTATAGCTAGACATCTATGTGAGAAAATATAATATATGTATACATATATATGATATGCAGAAGTCACTTTTATTTATCAGGTTTTATTCTACTTATGAAGCCACAGTTCAACTATTCTTCAGCAGCTGGTTTATGATGATGGACAAATGCCCAGTGTGTGTTATTTTTCCGACTGCCACTATAATGACACACAATCACATATATACATGCAGCTTCTTGGCTTCCTATCTATGAAGCCATTTAAATCTGTTCACTCTACTTTGTCTTCGATGCTGCTTCTGTTAACAGTGATTTTTTTTTTCTTATATCTTCATTCATTCATCATAAATCTGTCCAGTTGAGGCCTCAGGATCATGGCAAGGCATGCTAGACAAAATGTCATGACTCCAAAGAATTTTCTAGAGAGAAAACACTTTATATACCAGGTAGTTCCCAAGTTATAGATTGTAAGTACTTTTTTTTTTTTCTAAAAAGAATCAGGTTTTTCTATTTCCTTACTTTATTAAAATAAAAAAAGTGCCATCCTTATCTTTTAAAGGAAAGGCGTAATTTGCTTTCTCTCTATTTGGACTATTTTTGTACTTGACTGATTTTTAAACTATCAGAAAAAGAATTGTACCATTGATTTTGAGACATAGGTTTAGTTTAGGTCATGGGGGATGTGCCAAATTTTCTCTTCAGATGCCTCTTTTCAACAGATTTCCAATTACAATAGTGTCATCTGAGTGACTCCCCCCAATTTTGATTTAAGAGTGAATAGGTCTAAGAAGTGAATTACACTACATGCCAGTCCTTTCTCAATAAAATAAATAGAATACAGACTATGTTGTGAGTTGTATTGATTTCTTTTATGGTGTATCTGTTAACAGGAAAAAGTACATTAAATCAATAGAAATATATGTATGTTAAAATAGAGCACTTACCTAAAGCTGGGTGGCTTAGTTTTCTAGCCAGTCCTGTGTCCCTGTGTCCTATGGCTTTGGACAAGGCACTTCATCTCCCCGGGCCTCCACTTGCCATCTGTAAAACAAGGGGCTTGTTTTAGATGGTGGCTGAGATCCCTTCCCGCCCTCAGATGCCTCGGGCCAAGGGGCCACCCTTCTACTTGTCTGCCAACATGTTGGTGCTATAAGCTGCTTCAAATATAAAATTGGTTTGTCTATCATGTGTGCTCATTTAATAGCTTATGAAAGGCCTTTTTGTCATACAGCCTTTTTCCAGTTTTGTGGACTTGATTGCTGTAATAATGTCTTGTTTTTAGCTGTGTAACTATAAACATATATTCTCTTGATGTCTCAGTAAAATTTGATATGTAGTTGATGGGATCTTGTTATTTTATAAAATCCTTTGGCTACTCAACTTTCCAGCATCTGATTCACCTAAACACTGTGATCATTGTTTGGAAATCTGTCCTATGGCAAGAATAAAAGCATTTGTTTCACAGCTAACATGTTCACAGATTTGAAAGACGTTTCATTAAAGCACCATTGATCTCTGTCCTGGGTCAGTGCCTCGTTGTGTCATCCTACGCGTGTTTGGCTGAACAAATGAAAAGACCAGTTCTCTTCCCCTTTTCCTTCATTCCTTCAGTTAACACTTTCTGAGCACCTGCTGAGAGCCAGGTGTTGAATGCAGACTCTGATGATACTCAAATCGGACACACATCAGCCCATGAGAAACTTCCAGTCTCGAGTGAGGAGGGTAGGAATCACAGACACATAGTGAATAATTACATCACCATGTGAAACGTGCCACATAATTCAGGGGAATGCCCAGTGCTATGAGAGCCCAGAAGAAAGAGAGCTCCACATGAGAAGGCTTATAGGGAGGTGATGTTTGAGCTGGATCTTCAGAGAAGAAACCCTTTAAGCATTCTAATGAAGTCTTAGGAGGAAATGAAACGAGAAAAAGGAGCTCAAAAGCTAGTGTGCAGAGTGTCTCCCTACTACCTGTTTGTCCCACAAGAAACAGGAAGTCAATGGAGGTTGTCAGGGAGTGACATAAGGATTCCCAATGTGTGGAGGGCTGTTTTCCATGTTGAGACCCAGCAGTGACCATGGCAACAGATAACAAATGGGAAGGTCATTAGACTCACAATGACTCATAGTCACCAAGCAGTTTGCTGAAGGTGCCCAGCCTCCTCCTCAGCCCCTTTCCCTAGGGCTGGGATTCCCATGGAGATGAAGGAAAGACAACTTCATACAAAAGGAAAAACAGCTAGTTGAGCACCTGGTTACAGACTAGGCAGAAGTGGCCTCTGCTTCTGAGAACCAGTACTCACACCCTACAAAGGGTAGGAGCAAGTGATGGTTTATTCATCCTAGGAAAGGACTGAAGAATTTATACACTTTCACCATGAAAAATAGGCAACAACTGGCAAACACTTTCTCTGGCACAGGCCAAACTATCAAATTCTTGTGACTTGCAATGGAAGATGGTAGATGGGGTTGGATAGCATTGAGTTTAAAACAAGGTGAAGAGAGGAAGGTTAATGAGGCCAAAATGGATAGACTATGTAAGCAATCATAGCGGACGATATGTTATACTTAATGTCATGAACAAGGAGCTCAGACCTGCAGGTAATGATGGGAACATGTCACATGGCCTTTCAACTCTCCTGGCTATGAGCAGTGATCAGCTTCTCATTGGCAACATACACGTATACATATGGGTAGTCATTATAAGCCACCTATGTAAAGCTAGATAGTCAGTCTTGAGTATTTCTCCCTCCTTCCTTCCCTATGCCCAAGTTTGCAAACGTTTAGCTTATAGCTCTGATTGCAGAACCAGATCCCACGATCAGCTCTATCCATCTCCGCACAATCTGGTGTCACTATTGCCTTTAGCTTGTTTTTCAGATTACAGTTTGAGTCTACTTGCTCCTCTACCTCTTCACCATTGCCAACCTCTAGTAACCTCTGTCTTCAGAAGAGCCCTTTTGTTTCTCCAATGACTATCTCCTTATCTGAGTCATTCACATCTATTAAAGGTTGTTCAACTGCAGGCTAGCCCTGGGCAAACATGTACAGTTGGTCTCAGGAACCCTCACCTCCACTATCAGTTTTAAAGAAACTAGTATTTTCTCTGCCTTGGAGGAAAATGAAAGTTCAAATAAGTTCATCCTAAAAATGCTAATGGCTTAATATACAAGTCCATAGAAAACTATTGGCCTTACAAAATAGAACTATGGAGAAAGCAATGTTTAGCAAAAGGGGTGGAAGTTAAAATTTTAGGTATCACTGAGAATTTTTCGCATGAAACATTTCTATATTCTTAGATAATCTATCATGAAAGCAAGTAATTTAAGTGGTTGAGTTACTTAATGGTAAGATCTTGAGTTTGGGAATCTAAGAAATGTGCAGCTGAGACAGCTATGTGCCAGTTGTTACTTCTGGCCTCCACATCCACCCTCCTTCCCCTGCACATTCTACAAACACACTGCTTAGTGACAGAAGTGAGAGCTCCCTCTTATAAAAGACCTTAAATCTGATATAGGACATTCACTATGTGATATCACAAGAACACTGGGTTCACAGGTTGCTATGTTGGGGCAGGTCTAAGGTAGTCACTCACTGAACAGATGTGGCCAGTGGTACCTACCTGGTTATTAATGTCACCTAAGATGAGGGGTAAGGATAACCTTAAAAATTGACATGTGAGATTTAGATAGTACACAAATTTATGTACCACTGACTCTGAACTGTGCAGGTCCACTTATAGGGACTTTTTTTTCAATAAATTCCGGTACTTTTTTGAGGTGCGGTTGGGAGTCTGCAGATGCAGAGAGCTGACTCTATGCATTGATGTGCTCCATTTTATACAGGGAACTTGGGCATCCACAGATTTAGGTATCCATAGTAGGTTCTCAAACCAATCCCCTCAATGCATACTAAGTTTTGAAGGAGTCAAAAGTCATACACAGATTTTCAACTGCTGGGGTGTCAGCTCCCCTAACCTGCGTGTTGTTCAAGGGCCAACTATATTGGGAAAACTAGAACTAGCACTAGTTATGATATAAAGTTTCCTTCTAAAATAGATGTCAATAAAAAGTAAGCCAATTTACATCTTCAAAATGTAAACATACTTAGTACAGCTTGTACTTGGATATGTTAAAATTCGTAAAGGAGCCTTCCAGTGTGTCAGGAAACAAACATCCTTTGGAGAACTGCACTCTGAGCGTCCTGCATGTGTGCAACAGAGAATTGCTATCTTTAACCTTTAAAAGGCCAATGTATTTTTTCCCGCTGGCCAAAGCATTAGATGGATTGGTTCTAAATAGACCTTTGTAGATCTGATATCAATATGGGCCATATAACACCGGTCGATATTACAATACATTTGTGTGAGGCGCTGGGGAAAGGAAGAACCCAACCTTGACACTAGGCTGGCACTCTACATCTGTTCTCCCATTCTAAGCCTCACAACAACTCTTAAAGGACAGTAGATGTTATTTTACTCTGTCCCACAGATGAGGAACTGAAGCTTGGAGAAGTTAAGAAAGTTATGCAGGATCCTACATTAAAAAGTACAGATGCTCATTTCATACACAGAGGTCATTCGGACACCACAGCAAGTGGACTGTCTTTATACTTGTAGCATTGAATAGGGGAAGAAAAACAAAATAACTTTGGGGAAAATTAATCCAGTAAGGCAAATAAGTTTTGTGTCCACATGCGGCTCGAGAGCCGTGGTTTTGCTGCTCCGTTGACTAATGAGTTTGCTGACCACTGGCCCATACCTTAACTAAGAATAAACAATAATAAATTTCAGTCACTTACTTTGGTCAGGTATTATTCTCAGCATTTTATACCTATTAATTAACTTAATTCTTACCACCAACCAGGAGGTTGCTATTATTATTATCCACATTTTACATAGAAGGAAATGGAAGCTTGCAGAGATCCAACCTTCTTACACTTAAAACAACCTGCATTTTTCATAAGTAGTCAGTATGAAGAGAAAGAACACATGCCTTGGACTCAGGAAATTTAGGTTCAAGTCTGACTGCCATTAATTTGCTGGACAACCTAAAGACCTGATCATGACTTCTGATCATGTTTCCAGAAAAAAAAAAATCTATTACAGTGGTACCTCGAGATACGAGTGCCCTAACATACGAGATTTTTGAGATACAAGCCGAGCGAGCGATTTTTTGCTTTGAAATACGAGCAACATTTGAGATAGGAGTAATCACCCGGATCGGCCTGCTGCACACCACCCACCAGTTTACCACGACTCGAGTGTCTCATAGTTTCCCACGCCTCAGTCAGTGTGCTTGTTTACCTCGTTGTCGAAGCATCTTTTGTGCATTTACATACTTTATCACATTTCTTTTTATAACCATGGGTCTGAAGAAAGCGAGTGGAAAGGTCAGTGCTCAGAAGAGGATGATGTTTATTGAATTAAAGCGTGAAATCATAGAAAAATATGAGCAAGGTGTGCGAGTGGCTGACTTGGCGAGGCAGTATGGGTGTAGTACTTCAATGATATGCACTGTGCTTAAACAGAAGGAGTCGATAAAGGGTATAACGCCAGCTAAGGGCGTTACAATAATTTCTAAGCTCTGTAGCTCTCTCCATGAAAAGATGGAGAATCTACTGATGGTGTGGGTGATGGAGAAGCAGCTTAAAGGAGATACTTTAACACAGGGCATCATATGTGAGAAGGCGCGAGCGATTTACGGTGATTTGCTGGAGCAGACCCCGCGCACTTCCACGGATGAAGCATTGAAAGACTCATTTAAAGCCAGTAGAGGCTGGTTTGATAACTTCAGGAAAAGGTCCGGCATTCACTCCATCGTCAGGCATGGTGAGGCAGCAAGTTCGGATGTGAAGGCAGCTGAGGATTACCACAAAACTTTTTCCGAACTGATAGAAGCCAAAGGATATATCCCCCAGCAAGTCTTCAAATGTGACGAGACAGGGCTTTTCTGGAAGAAACTGCCGAATAGGACTTACAGTATATAACGGCAGAGGAGAAGGCGATGCCAGGCCACAAACCCATGAAGGATAGGCTAACTCTCGCACTGTGCGCCAATGCGAGTGGTGACTGCAAGATCAAGCCTTTGCTCGTATACCATTCGGAAAACCCCAGAGTCTTTAAGTCACATAAGATTTTAAAAGATAAACTGCAAGTTATGTGGAGGGCAAACCCGAAGGCATGGGTCACCAGGCAGTTCTTTGTTCAGTGGGTAAACCTGTTTTTCGGCCCTTCTGTTAAGAAATATCTACAGGAAAATAACCTAACCATGCAAGCCCTCCTGGTCCTCGACAATGCTCCTGCTCACCCACCGAACCTCGAAGATGAACTCCTCGAAGAGTTCAAGTTTATAAAGGTTGTCTACCTACCTCCCAACACCACTCCTATCCTGCAGCCCATGGATCAGGAGGTGATTTCTAATTTTAAAAAGCTGTACATCAAGCACCTGTTCCGGCGCTGCTTTGAGGTGATGGAGAACACAAACCTCACCCTTCGAGAGTTCTGGAAGAACCACTTTAACATCGTGATATGCCTCAGAATTATTGATCAGGCCTGGCTGGGTGTTCCAACGAGGACTTTGAGCTCTGCATGAAAGAAGCTGTGGCCTGAAGCAATAGCCGAAAGGACCTTCGAAGGATTCGAACCCGAGGTACCAGTGGAGGAGGAGATAGTGTCTCTGGGAAAATCCATGGGCCTGGAGGTGGATGCGAGAGATGTGAATGAGCTCGTCGAGGAGCACTCTCTGGCACTCACCACCGAGGAGTTACAAGAGTTGCAGTCTCAGCAACATGCGGAGGTTCTCCAAGAAATTGGTTTGAGGAAGAGCCAGAGGTGGAGGAGATCTCTACAAGTGAGACAAAGGAGATCTTCGTGGAAAAGAAACACCCTGAAAAAGTTGCTACTGGTCATGCATTGGAGCTGTTCAATGAAACTTGCCTCACCCATTTCAGAAACATTCTGAAAGGGAGGAAGAGGCAAACCTCGTTTTTTTTTTTTTGAAACTGGCCAAAAATGCAAAGACCAGTAGCAATTAAGTTCAGTGAAGATTAGTTAAGTTACATTCAGTTTAGGGATAAAGTGTAGCATTAAGAGTGTAACGAGTAGGTAAATACACTTTATAAAACCAGTTTATTCCTTTACATTCTCTTTTGTTATGTTTTTATATAATATTTGTCATTTACAAATACATTTTTCTTATTCAAAAACATGTAACAAGAACAACTGGGATGGCATTTTGGGGGCTGGAACGAATTAACGGCATTTCAATGGGGAAATTTGCTTTGAAATACGAGCAACTTGATATACGAGCAAGGTTACAGAACGAATTAAACTCATATCTCGAGGTACCGCTGTATTTAAAAAAGATTTACACTAGTAATTGTTAATATTTCTTCTAGCTTTACATTTTATACAAATTTGAGAAAGGAGAGCAATTCACTTTTGGTTGTTTTTTGCCATCTTCACCACACATCACTCTACATTTTCCTTCTTGAATTGAAAATCAAGAGGAAAAGAACCAAAGTCTAGAGTATGGGGTCAGAGAAGGGTATGTGGGTTTGCTGTGTATAATTATAGGGTATTTAAAAGATATTTAAAGATTCACTTCCTGATACTTCAGCTGCTGACTCATCAGCAAGACTGGGAAGAATTTTTAAGGAAAAGTGAATATAGAAAGGTATTTTATATATAGGCAATTAATAGAATTAAATGAGCAAAGTTCTTAAAGATCTCAATGCCCTATAAGAAAATCTCATAAAACATAATACAAAAAATTAAACTAGCCTACTCAAACATTCCATTTCAATAACAGAACATTTGCTTTTTTAGAAGCAGGACAGACGGATTTATTCACTTGTTGAGCTTCTACTCAGAATATTATAGCTCCTGCTTGCACTATGCTAAGTGTGTCCTAAGATAAACCCAGAAAAGACAAGGATTTCGAAGGATAGTGGGAGTGGGGGTCGGGTGGTCAATAAGAGGTAAACAGATAAATCAATGTGGTAAGTGCTATTATAAGAAGCTGCTCTAACTTAATGAGTCAGAAAAGTTTGCATAAAGAAGGCAATAAATCAGTTGGGCCTTGAAGGATGAGTAGGAGTTTGTTCCTAAGAATAGGGAAATATATTCTCAGCAGCAAAAACAACAGTGGATCCAAACTCTAAGTTCTAAAGATTTTTGTGGTGGCAGTATGGGAAGGAGAATGCTAATATGGCTAGAAAGGAAGTTTGCATCCAAAGTAAGAGTTTGTATCCATTATATAAACAAAAAGAGGGAGTTGGTAGAAATTTTAAAATAAGGTCTTGACATGATAATCTTTGTTTTCATAAAGATAATTAGACTGAACAAGGAGAATAAATTAGTAGAGACAAACTAGCAATAGTATTTCTTTTTTGTTTTTATTCTAAGGTATTTTTTTGGCAGTAATATTTCTAATCTTTGTTGAACCCCAATGGTATTTCACAATTCTCCATCCCAGACCTTTATCATTCTCTTCAGACCCTCCTATTTATCTTCTTTCCATCATGCAAAAAAAAAAATCCTGCCTTCTCCATAAAATAAAATATTGGGACCATTTAGCCTGAATTCTTAAATCTTCCCACATCCAAATGTCTCCATCACACACATCTGAATATCTTCCATCAGATGCTCAGGCTGAGAAGCAACTTGTGGTTCAGGACCAAGTCTTCCAGCTATTCCCCAAGTCCCTAATCCTCTTATCTCCTTTATTAAAATGTTCCAAAGAGTGGTCCACCTTCCCTGTCTTCTTTTCCCTACCTCCCATTTCTCAATTGGCTGCAGTTTGGCTTTTGCTCCCACCCATGTAATGAAACTGATTTTTCTCAGTAGAATGGCCAGTGAATACCTAATTTCCAAGTTCAGTGAAACCCTTTAATCTCTGCCTCCAGGTCCCCTCTGACATTGAGTCATTCTCTTCTGTAAACTCTCCTGTGTGTACTACCCTCTTTTTGTTTATCTTTGTTTTTTGTTAATCCTCACTTGAGGAAATTTTTCCTTTTTTTTTTTTTTTTTTGGAGAGTAGAAGAGAGAAGGAAAGACAGAGACAGACATAGATATGAGAGAAACACATTGATTGGTTGCCTCTTGCACACCAAGGTACATAGCCTTGACCAGAATCGAACCCAGGACCCTTCAGTCTGCAGGCCAGTGCTCTATCCACTGAGAAAACCAGTGAGGGCTGTATTACCATCTTTATGGTATCACTCTCATTTTTCCCCTCCTCTATCTTCTCTTCCTATGTCTACCTCCTAAAATCCCATCCTTAGTCTCAAGTTTCTATCTTAGCCCACCTCTGCTCTTCTCATTGTACCCATTCTTAAAGATCTCACCTGTTCTTGTAGTTGTTACATGATCAGAACAAAACCAAATCAAATCAAAACATCCAGCCTATATTTTATCCAAGCATCAGACTTGCCTATCCTCCTAGATATTTTAATAGATGGTCACCCAAAGACCAGAAACGCAACCCGTTTCCCCTTCCCTAAAATTTCATTGGTAGTACTATCATCACTAAATTGCTCTCGCTGGAAACCTGAGAGGCATTCAAGAATTCTCATTTCTTACATCTGATCACCCAGTTTTGCCTATTCTATTTCCTAAGTACTTCTCAAATCCATCCCTGATTTTCCTCATCAACTACAAGTTCAGGCCCGTTTCATCTCTTGACTGAACTGCTGCAAAAGCCTCCGTCTAGACTGCAGCCTCTGTGGTTGCCCCTGGTATTAGGGTAATCAACTGTCTGTGTTCACTCAGGACTGTCCAGGTGTTAGCCCAGAAAATCTCACATCCCAGAAATCCTTCAGCCTCCATTGTTCACCCTACTTTTAGTTGCAAATGAAACTAGCTTAAGGCCATTTATTTTTCTTCTCTTGGTTCCAATGGGGAGAGGAGGAGAGCGGGCAGTTGAGGGTGACCAACTGTGTGTATAGCTTGGAAATGGGGGCATGACTCCTTGAGCGGAGCCAGAGGGTCAAGAGGGTCAGCGGTGGGAAAGGGATGGTGAATACAGAAAAACTCAATAGAGCATCATCCAAAGGCTGCTGGAGTGAGAAGGTCCAAGCCTAATCAGAATGTCTAGCTACAGGAGAATGAAATCAGAGGACTGCACTTAAAACCCCCAATGATCTTTCTCAGTCAGCCTATCCTGCTAGAACTTGAAGTACCATTCAAAATATGTGGTGGTATCCATGGGCAATACTACAATTTGCTTAGACTTTTTTGAGGAGGGTGGTTTCCCACCAGAAAGCAACTACCTGTTTGGGGTACTATATGGACAGGAAAGCGGTCACTGGAGACTATCAGCCTCTTACTCGCATACAAAGTCAAATACCCTAAGACCATGAGTGCGCCAGCATCAATAGCATTTATGGATTTATGATGAAAGTAAAAGAAGCTATAACATTGAACTATAGAAAACTTTCACAGTCTGCTTTAACTATTTACTGATAGCAGCCATCATGGATGAGAAACTATTTTGCTGTCATGGAGAAACTATTTTGCTGTCTGGTTTACCACCAGATCTGCAATCTATGGAGCAGATTTGGTGAATTGTGTGACCAACTGATGGACAAGATCGAGGTCTTCTTTTGTGGTCTAGCTTCAACAAAGATGTCTTAGGCTGGGGTGAACATGACAGAGTGTCCTTGACATTTGGTGCAGAGGTGATTGCCAAATTTCTCCATAAGCTTGATTTGGATCTTATATGTCAAGCCCATCAGGTGGTTGGAAACGGATAGGACTTTTTTATAAAAGGGCAGTTGGTCGCTGTTTTCTGCACCCCATTATGGTGGACAGTTTGGCGATGCAGGAGCCATGATGTGTCTGGATGAAACACAGATGTGCTCTTTTCAGATGTTAAAAGCTGCCGAGAAAAAGAAGCCGAGTGCCACGAGACCCTACTACTTCCAAGGGATATGATCACAAAGCAAGCCAAGAAAGGGATGTCTTTTGACACTGCCTAAAGTTGAGACTTCGTAATATATAATACATAACCTTCAGTTTTAAAACTGTCATGTGTTTTGGTCGGCTGCTCAAATAGCGTATTTGTGGGGCCCTCCCTTCCATTTTTGAGTTAGTTAATGAATGGCATTTGCTAATATCAAATGAAAGATTTCACTCCCAAGGGGGAAAAATGTTTTATTTAATTCTCTCTTCCTTTTGCAACCAGCTTTAATGGTGGTGATAAATCTGTACACCCCTGGATGTACAGTTTATTCTAAGAGGTAAGTGTATGATTGACCTTTTTTTTAAGTTCATTACCAGGCATGAATAATGTAATGCTTATTTTTCTTTAGGCTAATAAAGAGAGCCCTTGGAGGCTCAATCTGTGTATGTTATTGTCATAAAATGCATGCACTTGGTACGACCCACTGAACATTTTTTTTTATTTTAAGAATTCGTTTCAAAGGGATTGCTTATTTCTCTCATTGTCTTGTCATGTACAAACTGATTTTTATAGTTATCAACATTAGGAGTAACTTTCAAGCTTGCCAGCATCACTGGTCTAATGTGTATTTAATTAAAGTACACTTTCCCCTACCGTATACTTAAAATGATGATGAAAGCCATTATTTTAAATGCTTGTGACTCATTCCTAAAGCCAAAGTTTCTGTTGAAATATATACTGACACACCCCCAGTACAAGAAGGCATGGTTGTGTGCCCGTGCCACCTTCTTGAGGATTCAGAACCAGGTTTTTTAGTTTGAATAGCAATTAGTAACATAGTGCAGTTTAAGCTATAAACGTTAACATTTTATACAATTTCCACAGTTGATTCATTAAGTAATCCTTTTACAGCTGCATCAGGCCTGAACCTGTCCTTTCAGAAAGCTCCCAATTATAGAAACAACACTCTACTATACAAGGGACATTATGCTTTCTTTGGCCTATATTCTTTATTTTGCATGAAGTTGAGACTTATAAGTCAAAACAAAGCAACTAACATACTACCCACCAGTTTATACAGAACATACATAACCTATGGCTTTTTAAAACTAAAATCTGTTAAAGAGAAATCTGTTTCAACAGATGACTGTGTACAATACCATGTAATAAAAGTGAACTCAGACTTATTAAATGATGAACTTGTTAAATCCTCTATTTATCAGCACAATACACACAAGAGCACTGTTGGTGGCACATTAATAGATTTGAATGAATAAATTGCTCTCGAAACAAACAAACAAAAGCAAGCTCAAGCACATTACTAAAAAGCCATGGGCCTCGCTTCAGGTACAGCTGGATGCAGGTGCCCTGCTTTCAGGTTTCATCTTTTGTCCTTCGCTCTGGAAGAGACTTATTTTCTGTGGCAGGCAAGCCAGCCAGCAAATCAGCCAGCTGGGCAACACAACAGGGAGATTCTCTCCTCTGGCAGAAAAGTCTCTGGAAGATCTGATTGGCCCAGCTGATGTCACAGATCGATCCCCAACCAATCATCATGGACAGGAGGGCTGTTTAGGCCTATATTACAAAGTTACCCTGGAGGCTTAGGTGAGGGGTACTAAAATGAAAAGGTTCACTGGAAGAAGAGGAGGGTGGGCAAGACAGACAAGAACAGTGAAGCTGTCCCTTTACATTACCATCCCTCACCCCTACCCCACTGAGATCCCACTTAGCACACTGTGGCTGGACAGTTGGATCATCTGGGAAGAGTGAGCCATAGAACACTCTAATTGGACCATTTTCATTTTCTATATAAAATCCTCAGAGCCCTCATACCACTTGTAAGACAAGCCCATGCTCCTTAGAAGGGAAAACATGGTTCTCTATGATCTGCTGTTTACCTTTCAGCTTCTCTCTCTCCACTCCCTTCCTTAACACTTAATTTTTTAGCAAACACTGCAGGCTTTAAAAAAAAAAGCCCCTCATTTGCCACGCTTTTCTCCCCTGACCAGTTCCTAATGAGGCTCCAAAACTCAGGTCAAGCATCTCCTTTGCCTGTAAGTCTTCCTCACACCAACACACACACACACACACACACACACACACACACACACACACACCCCACATGCCCAAACTTGCCATGGCACCACAGACTTAAAATTATGTTTTTCAGATTCCTCTTCTCAACTGCAGGTGGAAGAAATTGTACCACAATCACCTTTGTATAGCAAGTTCTAGCACAGTGCTTGGCACACAGTACATGCTCAACCTTTGATTTTGGACAGAAACTGTTCTGATGATTCAAAATGAGTGAGAAAGAGCCAAATTAAGTTAATAGAATCAGAGAGGAGAAACTAGATTAGTGGAAATTAACAAAACTTAATAGGATGGTGTCTTTCCATATTCAGTTCTGTTGGACTCTGTAGTTTACCGGGGTTTTCTTTTTTATTTAGATCACTCTCTAATTTACCAACATGGCATAATTACCGAAAAAACATACATAATACCTGTACATAGAAAATTACTGACTGACGGGAGATACCATTGTTATTGGGTTATATATGTTGACCGCTTCCAGAAACTGAGCTAAGTGCTTTCTGCAGTTTCCTTTAATTCTCGCAACAAACCCATGATATAAGCCTTGTTTATTTTTTATTTTTTAAAATATATTTTTATTGATCTCAAAGAGGAAGGGAGAAGGAGAGAGTTAGAAACATCAAGATGAGAATCTTTGATCAGCTGCCTCCTGCACACCCCCCACTGGGGATTGAGCCTGCAACCTGGGCATGTGCCCTGACCAGGAATTGAACTGTGATCTCCTGATTCATAGGTCAATGCTGAACCACTGAGCCACGCCAGTCAAGCGTTTTCCCTGTTTATATGGGAAATAACTGAGGCTTAGAGAAGTTACACTAACTTTCCCAAGTTCTAGCTAAGATCCAAGATCCAAGCCCAGCTTTTTCTGACTCTAGCAGCCCATTGTCTCAACAGCGATACTCTTACTCTTTATCTCTGGCCAGCTCTGTCTTTATTAGTTACACAAAAAAACAAAAGAAACTAGAAGGTTCTTCTCCAGGAGAGCCATTTCTTGTCATGCGATTATTTTGATGATGATGATATGACTACAATATGGGGATATAATCAGGTGTTAAGAGGTGATACTAAGAAAGCTTGAAGCTTTTCTGCATTAAGTTCTTTCTCAGCCCTTAATTGCAGAAAATACGTAGCATAAGAGCACCCAGGGACACAAAAATCACTTCTGCCTTGAAAGTTCTGAGATGAAAAAGAACCATTCTTAGAATTCACTCCTCCTCCTTTTCGTCTCCTTTGGTTTTCCTGAGGCTCTGTCCCACTTACTGGATAAGTCAGAGGTTAGATCCAATTAGTTCCACCCTCCCCCAGGCTAACCTCTGCTGCCTGGTGGGCCTCTGAGAGACAGGTTCACAGAGGCCTGAGCTCACGGTGCAATTCTGAATTTCCCCCCTTCCTTGCCATGTGACCTTGGAGGTGTCTCTTGACCTCGATGAGCCTCAGTTGCTTTAGCAAGAAACTGAATTAATCAATGTGACATGTAATAAGCCAGAAAGTACTAATGGATGTAAGAAAAGTGGGAACGCCACTCACTTAGCTCCTACCTTGTTCCTGACATTTCGCAGGAAGCTGTGCAAATACAGGTTTTTATCATGCTGATCGGCGTCTTCCTTGCCTTGTCCAAAGTGCCAGCACTGTCTGGCACATAAGGTCAGCTCATCGGTCAGGCCAAGGCCGTGTTAAGAGCCATTCTGGGTGTGGACGGCCCCACCTTTTGTGGTTCTTGTGCAATAATCACTTTGGTAAACTGGTGACTTCTCTGTCCCAGGGAGCAAATTGTTTTTGTTAAAACTCTTCCCTGGAAATCTCCTCAGCCTTCGCTGGGAGATGTGTATACCTCAGCTCCTCATGGGCTGACAGCCCAGAGACTGGAAGCCAATCAAGTGAAAGCCTCTGCCTCCCACTCCAACTCCCTGAGACCACAGAGTTTCAGCTGGGAGAACTCCGAGAGTGGAGAGCGTGCAGCATTCCTCGGAGTTCCCTGATAAGAAGAATCACCTGAAGCCCTTGTTAAAAAAACAAATTCTCAGCCCTATCCTAACCCCACTTAATCTGAAGCTCCTGGAAAGAGGTCTTGAAGCTGTCTTTTAAATAAACAGGTCTTTGTTATCATCAGAACAATTTGAGAAATTCTAATAGTGCAAACAGCTTGTCTTTTACACAGAAAGACTCTGAGCCCCAGACTGAGAGATACTAGTTGTTGGGGGTAAAGGGTGGACCTCACATCCCCAAGTGAATTAGAAAGAGAAGTCTAAGTCAGTCCAATAGAATTGAATTTACAATAAGAAGGGTGAGGTCTGTGGCAAACTGGAAACCCTTTTATCTAAAAGGGAGGCACCTGCCCTGGCCAGTTTAATGGTTTGAGCGTCAGCCTGCAGACCAAAAGGTCCCCCGCTTGATCCCTGGTCAAGGGCACGTACCTCTGTTGTAGATTCCCCAGCCCTGGTATGGGCGCCTGTGGGAGGCAAGCAATCAATGTGTCTCTCTCAGGTTGATGTTTCTCTCTCTCTCCCCCTCTCCTCCTTTATACTCTCTATAGAAATCAATGGTGAGGATTAAAAAATAAATAAGAGAGGTGTTCCTCTCAGCTCTAGCCAATTGCTGCCATGCAGAATTGTTGCCACAGAGAGCAAATTTTCAATAGACAATAGAAATCAGGATTTTTTCAAAGAAATTTCCCCATGTTTATTCTTTTTCTAAAAAAAAAAAAAAAAATTCTCACCCAAGGGTATTTTCCCACTGATTTTAAAGAGTATAAGGGAAGGGGAGAAAGAGAGAGAGAAACATCGATGTGAGAGAGACACATCAATTGGTTGCCTCCCCCAATTGATGGGGCTGACCGGGGCTGGGGATTGACCCTGCAACCCAGGTACATGCCCTTGACCAAAATCGAACCCGGGATCCTTCAGTCCATAGGCTGATGCTCTCTCTATCCACTGAGCCAAACTTGCTGGGGTTCCATGTTTAAAAATTGACAACTGATTTTTTTAAAAAAAACGTTTTTTTAAACATTGTGTAAGCCATATTTATCTTGGCTACCAGTTTCCAAGAGAGACTTTTTGGGCCATAGTTTCACCTTTTCCTTGCCTCTGTCATGTTTTAAGTTATTTTTAAATGAATGGCTTTTTATCACCTAGCGAGAAGAGCCTGGCTTGCAGGGCCTCTCATGGTCTGCTTCCTACCACCTTTCCCACACCACCTGTCACTAGAGAACATGGGTTCTAGGGTCAGAATGCCTAGGTTTGCATCCCGGATGGATTTGTCACTTACTAGTAATGATTCTGAGCAAATTAATCTCTGCATATCAATCCATTCACCTTCAAAATGGTGATGATAATAACAGTTCCTACTTCTATTTGGTTGTAGTGATTGCTATTAAGTTACTATAAATAAAGTGAGCAGAACAGTGCTCAACATGTAGCCTCCAGAAGCTAGCCCCAAGCATGTTGAATTCATACCCACCAAAGTTGCAATTCTCCTCCCTGGAATACATGCTCTTCATAGTCCTTGGCAGGTCTCTTCATCCCTCGGGTTTCACTGATCTGGCAAAGTTTCCCAGTCCCACCCTCCCCACTCCCCTCTCCCCGACCCAGGAACACGTAGGCCTTGAGTCTACCCCAACATCACTTCACACCCAGTATTTCAGGTGTCGGGCATCTCCACAACTGTGCACGGCCTTGAGAGCAGAGACCTTGCCTTCTCATTTCTGTAATCCCAGGACCTAACACAGTGCCAGGTATGTGATGGGCTTTCATAACCAGTATTAAGGAATGAAGGCACTGCCTTGATTTCCCTACTCGATTATATACTTCTTAGGGGCAAGCTATGGCTATGTCTGTCTTCTTCATGGGACCTCCCAGAATTATCAATTACATACAGACAGTTCCCGACTTACAATGATTCAACAGACAATTTTTCAACTTCATGGTGGCATGAAAACAGTACTCATTCAGTAGAAATGGCACTTTGCATTCTGAATTTCATCTTTTCCTGGGCTATCAATATGCAGTGCTCTCTTGTGATGCTGGGTTGTGGCAACAGCCACAGATCCAGGTCAGCCCTGGGATGATGAGGGTAAACAGCCGAAACTTCAGAATGCAGTTATTACATGCATTTTCCACCTTCAGTGGGATTATCCTGATGCAATCTGACTGTAACTTATAGAGCTACTATAGTAATTTGTGCTGTTTGCAAAATATAATGCTAGCTTCTGATCAAAGAGCTTACAACCTTTCTCCCATTTCACCCCCATATGCCATCCAGAGATGTCTACCCTTTGAACTCCAACAGCAATTCTCTGGGCCTTTCTTATGGTACCGAACACTTCTTTTTGCTTTGGATTACATCTATCGATGTACATGTCTTATTGCTTCACTAGACTACGAACTCCCTGAGGCCACGGTATGTGTCTAATTTCAAAATCACCACCGTAGTCCCTTGCCCATAGTCAGCATTCCTTAACTATTTCTTGGTAGTCTTCATGAATACCACCTTTTCACTGAATTTCTTATATTTATCTAGGGATTGTTAGAGAGGAAACACAAAGATTCAACTTAGTCTGCATGGTGTTAAATCATGCCATTGAGAGTTTTGTTCATTTGAAGGGAACATTCATTACTGTTTGAGGCCTTGTAGCAAGAATCAAAGAACAAAATTTAACCCACATAGTTGAAAATTGAGGAAGCAGTGATTTCACAAAAGTTACAGTAAGGTAGATCGAAACATGCTTTGGAAATGCTTCCAACTGACAGTATAAAAACAGCTCTTTCCTAGAAATGGCCATTTTTTCTTTAGCTGGAAAATAATATATGTATTATAGGAGATTAGTTACCTACATGAGTCCTTTCATTATAGAAGTTTAACTTACTGAGAGCCTTGGTTAATTGTAGAAAAGTGGAGGCAATGATATTTCTGATGCCAAGGTGAGGTCGACAGTGGAAAAATAGGTATTTTCCACATACAACACATGTTAGGTAGATAAGGGGATTTTTGTTCCTATTGTAACATTTCCACAAACTTTCAATAAGTAGTTTTAATGGCATTTAAGGCAACAACAGGATAATATTAGCATCAATTTGAGGTAGAAGCCGTGCAGGTAATTGCACACATTTATAATTAGCTCATGTTTCATAATTGGATTTTTCAATGCCATGTTAATTTTATATAATGTTCAACCAGGAAAGAATAGCAGTTCAAACTTGAAAATCAGAACAACAGCTCTGTGTTTATTGTTAAGATTTTATTGAAACAAAACAACCTGCAGAATGTATACTTATCACTGCATATCTTTAAGCAGTATTATGATTTAGAATAGAGATTATAAACTTCTTTCCTAAAATACATGTTATAAGCAACATTTCTCTAGTGCCATAAAGTTTTCTGGTTGCCATCTCTGAGGGTTTTAGTAATAGACACACATAGTGAGCACCTATCACATGCTATGTAGTTGATTAGTATTTCTAAATCACTCATTTAATCAACAAATATTAATACTTACTACTCACCGAGAAATGTGCTAAGTACTGGGCTATAATTATGAACCAGACATTAACTCTTACCTTCAGGGAAGGTACAATCTTGTAGGAAGCAACAGCTCTGCAAGATGGGTAATTTTATCTCAATTTCACAGATGAGGAAAAAGGGACGAGGAGGGACTACTACTAGCCAATCCCCATGCTCTTTACACCTCGCATCCCTGCTTCTCTCCCTTCTGTTTTCCTAGTTTAATTCACTCACCTTTTGCAGGAGTGCTTTCAATCAAGTAATTGTGGCAAATAATTGAAAATGCTTACTTTAGTGGGAAGATTAAAAAAAAAGCTGTTTAAAACTTACTGCCTCAATCTTTTGGTAACATAAAGAACAAATATTAAATACCAGTTATATTTTGGATTGGGAGCTGGCTTACATAAAATTCAAGCCTTAACAGGGCCTAAAACCCCACATTTTTCACAGGTATGGAAAAACAGCAACTTAATGGCAAGGTGAATGGCTCATGGGCCTATGTTATTCAAATGCTATGCAGAAACTTGGAGCTTTTTATTAGTTGGTTTATTTTTCTCAACTCTGATTCCTGCTTTTCCCTGACTGCATGTAGTTGTGACAAAGATGGCAGGGGAACCATGGAGGATATGGTTAGAAGTAGGCAAAAATCCTGTGGACTAAAACAGCGTTAGTTTTTGCCTCAGAAGTGTTTTTTGCTTTCTTTGGCTATATCTACATGAGATTGTTGCAGTTAATTATCAAGTGATTGTTCCAACTAAAAGATGGTTGTTTCTGTTGAAGCCTTTTATTTCTTTTGCTTCCATCTCTCCCCTCTGATATAATTTAACCCAACCCCTCAGAGCCATAGCAGAAATGTCCAGCTGGAAGGCACACATCTCTCGAAAGAGAATATAAGGCACCCGAACTCTTGGCCAAGCCACGTCCTTATTTATTCCCTAAGTAAGGTTCTGCAAAATGCACAGCCCCAGACAGTTAGCTACTTCCTAATTGGCCTTCTTACCTAGAGCCACTTATCCCAATAAGCCGTCTTTCTGGGTCCCCGGTGTTATCTTCCTAGAACACTGATCGAGTCACTCCTGCATGAAGGCCTTTGGTGACTGCCCAAAGTTTTTAGAAGGAAGCCCAAATGCCTAAAGGTGACACAGAAGGCCCTTCAGTCCAAGCCTAATCCCCGCCCCCCCCCCTACTTGTTCGCCATTATCTCTCCCTATCTTTCTACACCAGAGGCATTCACAGAATCATCCTTTGTTCCTGGAACAGGTTTTGGCCTTTCAAGCCTCCATATACTATATTTCACAACTAGCACCATGGCCAGCTATATCCTTTCCCCATCTCTAGCTGGGAAAAGAAAATTCATGTGTTAGGATCCACATAAAATTATCTTTCTCCAGTAAAAACTTCACTTGTCTTGCAGGTAACTTTAGTCACATTTCTCTCTTTGAATCCTTGGCATTTTGCATATAATCTAATTGTATCACTTAAATCTTTGATCAAGCTTTAATACTCCTTTTTCCTAACTGCAAACCCAACTCCTCTTAAATCACCTTCATTTTCTGACTTGGTGCATAGCGTAGAGTAGGGCATCAGAAAAATGTCTGTTAAAGAATAAAAAATAAAAGTATGTTCCCATGTCCAGCCCAAATGTTTAAAAAGTAGAAAAAAAAATATATATAAGCATATATACACAGAGATATATATATATCTATATACAGTATAGACACACACATATTATACATATGATTTCAGAAATTTTAATTTTTTTCATATTAAAAAGCCTTTTAAAAATAAAGTCCAAGTTAAAAGAAACAAAAGCACACGTTAAGGAATAATGCAATTATTCCATACCAGTTTATTGTAGGTATTGTTTCAAAAATTTTATAGCATAAATAACCTTTCATGTCAAAATAACTTAGTACAATTTATAATAAAACTTTGAGAATTTAACATCTCATCAAAATACAATAAAATATGGTTTTAAAATATGATTAACGCTTTCTGCTTTTCTTTTACTTGTGGGCATATAAACCCAAAATACCCAAACAACTGCTGCACA
The DNA here is from genome assembly GCA_011751065.1 of Lasiurus cinereus. Taxonomy (NCBI): domain Eukaryota; kingdom Metazoa; phylum Chordata; class Mammalia; order Chiroptera; family Vespertilionidae; genus Lasiurus; species Lasiurus cinereus. The sequence goes on along the minus strand of JAAGEH010000030.1, from coordinate 32,881,170 downwards.
TTTAAACTTTAACAAAGCATATTTGGCTTAATTAAATGTAACTCAACCATCCTAAATTAATACATAGTTTGTTTTCCTTCCTGTGTGGTTCTTTGTAATTTTTGTTCCTTTTGACTTGTATTTCTGTTTCAACACAGTTTCCTTCTTCATTTTCACCTCTTTCCACCTGCAAAGTCATCTAACTCTGGGCCCCCAGAGCATGTAGTTGAACTCAGCCCCTTTGACATCAGTTTCTGTAATCCTTGCATCAGTGTAGGGAGTAACTGCTTGAGTAACTACAAAGGTATTTCAAAACTTCAGTGCAATTTGGTTCAGTTATTTTCATTCAGATGCCATCACCGTTCAGGAAGATTAATTACTGGAACCCACTGATCCATGTAGCGACTTTCCCGGCAAAAGCAAATAAGTTGACTTAAGGCGGGATCCTTCCACTGTGACGAATGTGGATTCTAGGAACAAATTTAGAAAAATAAGTTTACTATTAAAAAATCAGCATTTGCTAATAATTACACTACTGTTGAGGGGAAGACACGTGAACATTCTATACTTTGTGTGACATGAAGACCAGTTACAATCATAAAAAATAAAATTTCTTCCAAGTCATTGGGTTTCCTGCAAAACCACTAAGGGTACTTGTGTAAATTATACTATACTCTGCAAAGTTTGAATCAATGCAATTTGACAGAGTCATATGCACATGTTTGCATGACAATATTTATTCAGTTTTGCATGCGAGTATCATTCACTGGTCTGTCTTACCAAACTTGTACTGAGGCAGAGACCTGAATGAAACAACTGAGCAATATTTCCATGCTGTGCTCACAGTGAGATGAGACTTGCATAGCAGTTCACTAAAACTGCCACCTGTTATCCTCCCAAAAGAGAGAGTAGTATTTTTCAGTAGCAAAATAAGGCAGCCAAAAAAGTAGGAGGCAAAGCTATAGCATGGATCCCTGCAACCACAAGTTATCTACCTACGAAAGATGTGGTTTTTTTTTTAATCAGGAAAACAAAAGAAAAACTCCATTAAAAAAAAATGCAAGATTGCAAAGAAAAAATTTCCACTATGATTTTCATGCATTTCTAGAGAATTAATTAGGTCTATCTCTTACACCATTTCTATTTTTAGCTTCGACTGGCAGAGAATGAAGCTGACTCCTTAATGAGAGTGAGCCAGGAATTTATTTGGCTTTATCTAATCTGCCCTGCTAAAGGAATTAGTCACGGGAGGTAGTGCAGATGTAGGTAGGGAGTAGCTGGGCTGACAATGCTGACTCACAAGGATCTCTTCCGCTGCTGGCAGCCTTCAACGTGCTTAGACATGTTCTGTACCAGAGAAAACCCTGATGATGAAACTGGCACATCTCGGCTGAAAGTCCAGCCACACGCTAATGGGGCAAAGGCAGCCACGCTCTTGACCCCCACCCATTCCACTCTGCAGTCTGGCAACTCTCGGGCTCGGCGCCCTTAGTCCCAGGAGGCGAACCCCGATCAGCACCGAGACCCCTTCTCCCTCACCGTCACGAGCACGCAGTGCAGGTCCGGGGGCTGCTCAGCGCCTTCGCTGGCCCCCGGGCTGGCGTCCGTCTCCAGCAGCAGGAGCTTGGCCAGGCGGCCAGGGTTGCTGACGCGCAGGATGTTGATGTCGTTCTCGCAGCAGAACGCCTGGATTAGGGTGAAGTGGATCTGCAGAGCCACATCCCTGTCGTCGTCCTCGTCGGCGGCCAGCAGGCAAAGCACCACGTTGTCCGGGTCGCTGCGGGCAGCGGGTGGGGCAGGTGAGCGCAGAGGCACCACCAGCCCTGGTGGGTGCCCGCAACACCCGCCCCGATCCACTCGCTCCCTCGGGGGGCAGACACCCACCCGCAGATTGAAAAACAGCAGGAAGCGACGCTGCAGGGCGCGGAGCGGCCCGCGCGGGCGACCTCCCGGGGTCGGGGTGGGAGGGGGGCTGTGCCAGGAGAGACGCGCGAGGGCCCCACTTACACATTGAGCAGCTTAGCCGCCTCGTACACCCCAACCGTGATGGTGCGCTGACTCAGGGCTTTGCTCAGCACTTCCTCCAGGGCATCCCCCACATTATCCATCCTGCATGCCGGCCAGAGAAAGAGGTCCCGTCAGTCCCGGTCCCTCGGGGCTGTGGCCGCTCGCTCCCCCTGCACCGCGACCCTCCCTCCCGAGTGCATGAGCCACTGCGCTTCTCAGCTTTCTGCAACCCCCCGACCCCCTCACCATTCATGACCCCTAGAAGCTGGGAGTCCCAGGAGAAACCCCAAGAGTGCCACCCGCCACCCTACCCCGAGGGCGCTGCCAGTCCCTGGCGCCGGGCGCTGACACAAGGTGCCAGCTGCAGGAGCCGCACCGGCAAGGAGGGTCCTTCTACCCTTTGCAAGGGCTCGAAAGGGCTCAGCCGGGTTGGGGAGGCACGCTCTTTCCGTCCGCGGGCACCGCTGGGAGGGTCCCCGACGAAGAAAGACGAGAGGTACCCTTTGCAAACTTTTGCACGCTCACTCCACCTCAAGCCTCCCACAGCCCGGCAGCACTGGGGTGCAGAGCGCGCCAGAGTTTCACGAGAGGCTCCGGCCGCCTTACCTTTCGGTCTTTTGCTCTCCAGCAGAGAATTCCTCCAAAGTCATATTGCAACTGCAGGTCCCCCACAGAGAGAGAGCGGCGGGGCAGCTCTTGCACCCTAGGGCGCGCGGGCGCCGGCTCGGTACTCCCTCACAGGCTCCTCCAGCGCCCGCCGCCACCGCGCAGTCCGCCCCTCCCGCCGGGATCGTTCGCCCGTCACCACGGGGCTCCACTCTCAGCCCCACCAGGAGCCGCACAACCTACACCTCAGCTGCCTCACAGCCACTGAAGGACAAAGGCCCCCGTGTACAGGAGTTATTCTGCCAACCCCCAGCCAACCACCTCCAGCCTCATTTGCATACGCGCAGCCATTGGGCTATGCAAATCAGCATTGGAGACAATTTGACCCCAGCTCCTGGAACAAGGCTGAGGAGCGGAAGGGGGAGGAGCTGCACGGAAGCTAGCCCGGGGTGCGGGGGCGGGGCTGGGATACGAAGGGCGGGGCCTTGAGCTGACTTATCCCTTTGGCCGGGTTTGCAGGACAGGAGTTCTTTGCCTGGGAGGGGAGTGGGGGGGAAGGGGGAGTTATTGTCTTCAGCTTGGGCTGGAGCAGGCTAGGCTGCCAAGAGTTTTTCTAGTTGGTGCACTTTTTTTTTTTTATTGTAGTTTTCATGTCTTTTGTTTTTAGGGGCTGCTATTAAAATCTATTTTCAGGGTTAATGCACCCAAGTCTAGTAATTATTAGTAAGCAGGTTACATAAAAAGATGTGTCCAGACCTCTAGGGCAAAGTTTACCTCAGAAGTGTTGTTTATGAAAGCCCAGGCAAAGCTGCTTACTACTAGTAGTATTATTTTGGTGCCCTGATGGCTGGTTTGATTTATTTTTGGAAGGTTGCAAGGGTTGGGAGCTCAAAAAAGAAAAATCAACACATTTGTGTTTGGTGGTGGCAGGGAACCAAGTTGGAATCTTTTCCACGAAAAAGCAGAAGGGCTTCCCACCTGCCTAGGATAACTCTGGAAAACCATGCTCAGGAGGGAGTTGGTTACCACACGTGTGTATCCTAGCCCTACAGCCCAAATTCACCTCTCTCAGAGAGACTTGCCCAAGGTTGCATCCTTCTACGCCCCCACGAGCTAAGAGACAAATGTTTGACACCCATAAAATTAAAATGCTCTCAATATGCCCTAAGCTTTCTTTCATAAGGCAATATGTCACTACCTTCCACAGGGAGCCTGTGATCTCACTCTGCATTATTGATGTTAGATGCTGAATCATGAAGCTGCAGCTATAGGACCTTTTAGTCATATGCTAAAATTTCACCTTTGAGATAATGGCAACCAACCTGTGGGTGGAAAGTAAGCATTAGTGGCATATTTTCGAAAAGCAAACTTTAATATACAGACTTTCACTGAATAGGTTGAAGGTTCTTTCCTTTGTTTTATGAGTTTATGCAATAAATGAAAAAACATGTCTTAAACTTACTGAAGTCACCAAAAGTGATGAAAATGCCCTCCTATATTTGCGTTCAAAACAGTGCTTGCATTACTAAGGTTATTCTATAGTCAAAGGTCACAGAAATCATTTTTGCAAAGATAAATGGGAGTTTTTGTATCATTCTAAACAAAATATTCTCTAGGTCTCTTAGTCTTCATTTAATGGAAAAGTGATAAGTCAGTTTTCTGGCTCATTTATTTGAGCTGTTATTTTGTACTTAAATCACTAACTGCAAGGGAGGGACAATGCTTGAGTAAATGAATGGTAATGGCTAATTCATAATTTTATCCAAGGATGCTTGTGTATTTCATATCTATACCTTAAATCCTAACATGTAATGTCTTTGTTTAAAAATTATTTAAACTTGAAATTTAGGTACGTGCTGAGCACTTTCAGTTTTGCAAACAAAACCTGCATTACACAACTGGCCTGAGTCATCATTTGGAGATTGTTGAATTGTGTTCTGTGGAACTCCAAGGTTCTATCCACAAGGCATTTTTTGGAAGAAAATGTGATCACAGCAAGCTGACAAAGAATGAGGAAATTTGTGAGTTTCTTGTTAGCAAGGACTGTGACTTTATCAACTGGGGTGTTCTCAGCACCTAGCACAATTTCTGCATTTAGTAGAAGCACAGTCAATGTTCATGGAGCTGAATAGTATCTGAGAGTTAAACAAGATCTCAGAATTCTGCCTTCCTATGTATTGCATGAATTCTAATATATTTCATATTTAACTTAAGTCTGAAAAACCTTTGATGTCTTCCTATATACCAAGAACTGTGCAATTCCTAGACCTCTGCCTTTAAAGAGCTTATCATCTGATTGGTATGTGTATGCATGAACTGCATTTTGGGACAAAATAGTATGCAATGTCATCAGCTAGCTATGCTGAAAGTCCCATGACTTTAGTCATCTGAACAGAAACTGTAGGAGAGTAAAACCCCACATATTGTTTATGGCAATTCAAATGAACCACAGCTCTAATAATGCAGTGAGCATGTGGCATAAAATGCTTACTTCTAATATAGGCCTAGTCTTTCATTCAAAAAGTATAATGCATGTTTTTTTTTTAATATATTTTATTGATTTTTTACAGAGAGGAAGGAAGAGGGATACAAAGAAGTCAGAAACATTGATGAGAGAGAGACACCAATCAGCCGCCTTCTGCCCCCTACTGGAGTTGTGCCCAAAAAGCAAGGTACATGCCCAGACCATAATCGAACCTGGGACCTTTCAGTCCGCAGGCCGATGCTCTATCCACTGAGCCAAACCGGTCTCTGCAATATAATGCATGTTATATTGGGGTTCATGTAAAAATAATTTGTTCAAGGGTTGTTCTCTGTGAGATAAGCCTAGTCTTCCAGTATTCACAAATATTCACTTGTCATATTTTCTGACTCAGAGAGCTTACATCATTTTGCCTCATTGCTGAGTCTACCTAGAATGTTTCATCAGTGATTATCAGCAAAGTTGGTTCACATAGATGGGAGTAGAAGCTGCATTTAGCTACAGTTATATTGCATTACACATTAGGATGATCAGAGATGATCATTTCATAAATGCTTATTAGTCCCAGGGGCAGTTAGTATCCAATGATAAATCAGAGGAACTTCACTAGGTCAGTATTTTATATACACATATAAAATAACTCTAAAGTGTGAAATTATTTTTAAAACTACCCAGGTAGCTCCTAGGAACTTCAAGTGTGCAGGACTTGAATGACTTTCTAAGGATATTTGTGAGGATGCCAAATAGTTATTGGAAGTGAGATGGAAATATGTACTCAAGATTGTTAAACTATTTTAGCACTGCTACTCACTTTGAATATTTTCTTCACTTTTAGCATACATATATTCTTATGTATTGTATAGTATTGAATGGCAATTTTTCTCTTTCAAAAATTAGTCAATCCTTTAACATCTGAAAGAAATTTTATGATTATTATTTCAATATTAGACTATTGTTCACATGCAAGGAAATGAGACTATTATATTATAGTCTACTTTGTTATATTTTATTTTATTCTTAAAAACCATAAGGTTCCTGATGTATTTTTTGTGTGTGTATGTGTGTGTGTGTGTGTGTGTGTGTGTGTG
>JAAGEH010000030.1:32804476-32874608 GCA_011751065.1 Lasiurus cinereus | reverse complement strand
GAATCGAACCTGGGACCTTTCAGTCCGCAGGCCGATGCTCTATCCACTGAGCCAAACTGGTCTCTGCAATATAATGCATGTTATATTGGGGTTCATGTAAAAATAATTTGTTCAAGGGTTGTTCTCTGTGAGATAAGCCTAGTCTTCCAGTATTCACAAATATTCACTTGTCATATTTTCTGACTCAGAGAGCTTACATCATTTTGCCTCATTGCTGAGTCTACCTAGAATGTTTCATCAGTGATTATCAGCAAAGTTGGTTCACATAGATGGGAGTAGAAGCTGCATTTAGCTACAGTTATATTGCATTACACATTAGGATGATCAGAGATGATCATTTCATAAATGCTTATTAGTCCCAGGGGCAGTTAGTATCCAATGATAAATCAGAGGAACTTCACTAGGTCAGTATTTTATATACACATATAAAATAACTCTAAAGTGTGAAATTATTTTTAAAACTACCCAGGTAGCTCCTAGGAACTTCAAGTGTGCAGGACTTGAATGACTTTCTAAGGATATTTGTGAGGATGCCAAATAGTTATTGGAAGTGAGATGGAAATATGTACTCAAGATTGTTAAACTATTTTAGCACTGCTACTCACTTTGAATATTTTCTTCACTTTTAGCATACATATATTCTTATGTATTGTATAGTATTGAATGGCAATTTTTCTCTTTCAAAAATTAGTCAATCCTTTAACATCTGAAAGAAATTTTATGATTATTATTTCAATATTAGACTATTGTTCACATGCAAGGAAATGAGACTATTATATTATAGTCTACTTTGTTATATTTTATTTTATTCTTAAAAACCATAAGGTTCCTGATGTATTTTTTGTGTGTGTATGTGTGTGTGTGTGTGTGTGTGTGTGTGTGTGAGAGAGAGAGAGAGAGAGAGAGAGAGAGAGAGAGAGAGAGAGAGAGTCCAGTGAAGTTATTTTCTAAAGGCCAGCTCTGAATTTCCCTCTTTTTTTTTCTCTTGTCCCCAGAGAAGACAAAATTTACCATCACTTAGAAATGAGTCATTTCTTAGGATCAACACTTCTATTTGAATTTAACATAAATATTTAGTTTCTTGGACTATACTGGGGTAGGCAAATTCTAAGATGACCTCAATGATCTGTAACAACTGGTATAAAATTCTTCATAATCTTCTTCCCTTGAGTGTGGGCAGAACCCATGCCTACAACTAAGAGAATACACAAATGATGTTGGGCTATTCACATTCAATGGCAAAGGTTAAAAGATTTTGCAGATGTAATTAAGGTCCCTAATCAGTTGACTTTGAGTCAATCCAGAGGTGCATTATGCCAGGTGGGTCTGACCTAATCAGGTGAACCCTTTAGAAAAAAGCCTAGGCCTTCTCTGAAAAGAGACTATAGGCATCAGAGACTCCTTCTCTCCATTGGTGGCTATCAAGAAGCAAACTTCAAATAATTCTATAGCTGCAAGAAATTAATTTTGTAACAACACAAGGGAACTTATAAATAGTGCCTTCCCAAGTCAAGCCTTCAGATGAGCCTGAGCAACATTGATTTTAGCCTTGTGAAGCCTGAGAATAGAACCCAGCTAAGCCTGGACTTCTGACCTGCAGAAACTGTGAGATAATAAATGAGTGATATATATATATATATATATGATTTTTAGAGAGAGAGGAAGGGAGAGAGAGAGAAACTTCATGTGCCCTGACCAGGAATTGAACCAGCAACCTTTCAGTGCAAAGGACAACACCCAACCCACTGAAGCCATACCTGGCCAGGACTTACTGTTGTTTTAAACCACTAAATTTGTGATAATTTTTTTGGAACATCTAAAACCTAATACAATCCCCTTAATACCATTTGTTGTGTGTTGAATAAAACCTTACTCTATAGAAATTTTCTTCAGCTATTAATATTCATAGCAGTGGAATCATGGTGCTGCATTGAGCGTTAGGCTAGCCACCTGTGTTTCCATCAGCTGCTCACATTTCACCAGTTATTCAGGAGCCAGCCAGTGGAGGTGTCAAAGAGACTCACTAGGACATTTTTCAAAGACCTCCTCTTCCCATTCCGCCCTTCCACACCCTGAGTTCAATGTGTGTCAAAAGCCTTCTACATAGCTCTTTCTGTGAATGTCTCTACTTGGTGGGGTAATCACGGATGAAGAGGTAGGTAATCTGAGTTGGTAGTTGGTAGTTTGTTCTGATACCTTGAATAGGTTTTCCAAGTTTCTATCTCTGAAACAGCAGACTTGATTCTTTTTACTTTTTTATTACAAAGTTTTCTTTTTCATAACTTTCAGCAGCTCAGGCCTTGGGTTTCTTCTCTATCTACACTCACTCTCTAGGTGATCTCATCCAGTCTCATGCCTTAAATATTTTTTATATGCTGATGACTCCCAAATATATTTCTAATCTGGTCAGTCATCTCTTCTGAAGCTGAGGCTTAGTCATCTTCTCTGTCTCAAAATACAATAAACATCTCAAACTTGAAATGACAAAAGTTGACCTCCTTACTGTCCTCCTGTGGATCAATGGCAACTCCATTCTTCCCATTGCTTAGTCCCCAAACTATGGTGTCTTCCTTTACTTCTTTCCTTAACAACCCATCAGCAAATCCTATCAGTTTACTTCAAAATGCAAAATAGTTCAACCATTTCTCAGGACTGCCACCACCACCATCATCTCCCCCTGAGTAACTGCAACAACTGGTTTCTCTCCCTATGCTTCTGCCTTTTCTCTCCTTACCTCCAGCAGCCAAAATGACTATGAATAGCAAGTCAAATCACAGACCATTCTCTGACACAAATTTACTAAAAAATGCAGCCAACAAACATGGGATTCAATCAAAATACCTTTCCTTTCTAATATATAAGAGATAACTTTTTTTTTTTTTACTTAGTGTAAAAGCCAAAGTTCTTACAATGGCTTAAAAGACACCACAAAAATGTCTTGACCACGATGAAAAGATCCTAGTATGGATGGTGTTGATAATGCACAACACTTATTAATATATTAAAAGCAACTGAACAGTATGTGCAGGGTGAATTGTATAAAATATGAATCATGTCTTAAAAATATATTACTAAAAAATATTGATTCTACTGCAATCTTGTGTTTTACTACTATGCCCATGCTCATTCCTCTGTAGCCACATTGGCCTTCCTTTTATCTTAGGGCATTTGTACTGACTATATGCCCAGATTATTCTTTTTCTTAATGACCACATTGCTCACTCCCTTCAAGTTCCTTTCTCAATGAGGCCTACCCTGCCTACTCTTCTTAACTTGCAATGCCTCTATTCTTGGCATTTCTTATCCCCTAAAATCTGTTCTCTCTCAAAAAAAAATTATAGCTCTGTTCACTTTCTAACACATTTTACTTCTATATATTGTCTGTTATCTGGCTCTCTTCTCCAGCCCACTCTATTCCCCAAGTACAAGTTTAATGGAGTAGTATTTGTTTTGTTTACTGGTTGACCCCAAATGGTTAGAATTGTGCCCTGCACAGAGTGGATCCTCAGTAAATATTTATTAAATCAAACACTGTTGAATGAATAAGTTATACAGATTTCAAGATGTAATTAATGAATTAAAACATAAAGCTTCTGGTCTTTTATGTGTTAGAAAGGAAGATGTCCTGACTGAATCCTACTTTTGTTGTTTGTGTTATTTTAATTACAGATGTTTGTGCACCCTTATCTGCATTTTAAATTCTTCTTCAGACTTTCTCTAACCCCACCCCAATGATTTTTAAAATATTGTTTTCAGGAACTGGCCCACTTTATAAACTAAGGAATTGTGACCTCAACCAGTTTGTATTGTATACACATAAAACCCATTAGATTAAAAGGTGCTTAATTGCCAAGCTTCAAGGCTTGCTCTTCCAATGTAGCATAAGAGATTATAATGATGAGGAAAACAACCTTGAAAGGTTTTATGAAGGTGAGTTTTGAAGTGGAAGGTTTAAAAGAGCAGAGATGGCGTGTTTTGTTATAGAAGCAAATTACAAGAAACACAAATGGAGATGAGATTAAAGAAATTGAGAAATATTTAGGAGACTGCAAACAAAAGAGATAAGGGGTAAAGAAAAATAAGAGCATTCTTTACTATTATTTGAACTTGTATCTCTTACTCTGGCTTCCATGCTTGTAAGCATTTAATTTCTATTCACTGGAAATTTTTGCCAATAGAGCTCACACTTTGAAATTGGATGTAAGGTCTGTTCTGTGAATAATATTCATTCCTATTTCCCTTTGGTCCTCCTTTAGTTTGACCATGAAATGTCAGCCTCAAAGTCTGGAAGATATTAAGTATAAAAACAGGATAATTTATTATTAAGTCTTATAAGACTGTGATCTTTTAAAGAAGTTCTAGGACACAGTCTTTTGAAAGGCCCATTTCTGGATAGTTGATCTTAGAGGTGGTCTAGCAGTATTCTGTCTGGCAACTGTCTGACTTTACATTGTAAAGGTCCAAAGTAGCCTCATTTTTAGTAGCCAAAGAATGCAATGAGCAGAATGTTATCTGGTTGTCCATTATGAACACTTTACTCCTGTGCTCCATGGACCATATCAGTTTGTGGAAAAGTGATGGATTGCTTTTAACATTTGGTTGTTGACCTATAAGGATTTTTGCCATATGTTCTAGCTCATCCCCTAAAGATATAGCCGGGGGAGGGCACATTAGTATCGCTGGCCACTAAGCAGAAATGTGTTAGGGATTTTGCTTTTTCAGCTGGAACATCACCTCCTTGTCAAGCCATCCATCCTTAGTTTAAGAAAGCTTCACCACCAAATACAAGAAGGCCTGTTTATAGATGCATTTGACTGTTTATATTTCATGTTTGTCTTTTAAAGAAGTTTTGAAATGATGTAAAATAAAGATCCGTGAGGCCACTTTGCATGCACAGCCAACATGATAAATACAATTTGGTGTTCTTCCAAAAATGAGGCTGGAACGATGCCCACTCTTTGGCAGTACTACCCTCTTTCCTCAGTTTCCCCATTTGTCCAATATTTTTAAAAAATTTTTTGGAAGAGCACTTCTTTTCCTCCAAAAGAAATAGTAAGCATAATCCCCACATTCAGAGAGATAAAAGCAAAGGTGTTCTGGCTGAAGCAGCCAAATGGGAGTGGGGCTGAGGGATAGAGGTCTGTAGGTTTAGGCCTTCTCTTAGTCCCCTCCCAACTCAACCCATGGTTTTAGACACACATTGGTCCCAATCAGAAACTGAAAAGTTTATTCTTCTAGCTCTAGCACTTTTTGCTTAAAATTTTATTCTCATAATTATTCCACGATTTTCAGCAGCCACTGAAGTATTTCTAATAGCTTATTTTATCACACACAAAAATAATTATTTTTCTGGGCCTTAAAATTTTAATCACTAGATAATTTGCCTAAAGAATTAAAAAGACATTTATATTCTTCTGCTGTGATACCAATTTCCAAAAATTTCAATCCATTTTATAGGTTGAGATTATGTTACAACTTGCCTTATTAACCTTAAGATATTGCCTGGTTAGCAAACTCTATGGAGTATGATTTGGCACTGCATCTTAATAAACAGGTCGCACCTGGGAACTAGTGGGAACTTTCCCTTCTGAGAAGAAACAGCTACAACAGATGGTAAAACGACCGAAAGCCAGGTGGGGTCATTGTTTAATGACCATCTGAACTAAGTTTGGTTAATTTGGTGTGTCTCTCATTATCCCTGGCAACTGGACCCTCCACTCCTTTTATAAGTTTGGGTTTATGTCTTTCTCATAAACAAGTCCATCTGTGATCCTGAAGCTATTCCCACCTTAAATTGAACCACAATGTAAATCCCAATTTATTCAGTTAGAGCTGTAAGAAGCCCTTAAATGTGGGACTTTGGCAGAACTCTGCATTTTGCTTTTTTCTCAGGTTACTTCTTGTCAACCATGACAAGGACATTTCCCCTCACTCTTTCTCTAATTGTTATTCACAAAAATAACTGCCTTTTAACCTAAAACACTTACTAGCACCATTTATAAGAATCTGATATATCAAAATTTCAACCTGTGTGCAGCCCCTTTAAAAGAATTTCTTCTCAAATCTGTCAGCAACAGGGAGTTGGCTTCCAGAGATGTTTCAGAAAATTTCTAACTAGACTTGTGATTTATTTATAAAAACAGCTGAATTCTTAAGTGTTTACCATATGCTTGGCAGTATGATGCATTCTTATTTATAAGGCATCACTTGACTTACAGCCATGTTTGAGGTCACTACTGTCATCTGCATTATCCTGTTGAAGAAGTTGGAAAGGTTAAGCTGTTACTAGCTCAAAAGGCCCATCTTTAAGTGGCAGAGCCAGATGCAAATGCACATCTGTGAGACTCCAGATCTCACCTTCTTAGCCATTGGTTACCTTCTTCTAGAACAGCTGTATTTCATCCAGCATCTGAGCAGAGCATTCAGAATGCAGACTCTGTGCAGTCAGGCTTGGGCAAGTTGCCCAAACTCTTTTGTCTCTTTCCTGAGTAATGATAGTACCTGTCTCATAAGTTTATTATAACGATTACATGAGATAATATGCGTACAGCACTTACAGTGCATGACACATTGAATGCCATAAGTATCAATTATATGGCGCCCATTTTCCAATTCCCACTCTAATTTTCCTTGCTTTAAATTCCTTCATCTAAGTAAAATATTGTATTTTCATTTTCTCTAAATGTCCTATTGCTGATGGTAAAAGTGCAAGACTTCCCTGTCCCTGCCTAATGCTGTAATAATAATTCCTCGGAATTTTAGTTTAGCCACTGAAGAAGTGTTTCCTCTCTAACTATGCAGCTTGCTCCGTTTGTGCACTTTAGATCTTTATACTGTTTTGATAGCCTGAATGATGTACTTCTGTGTGCTAAAGAAAGGGTTGTGTGTGTGTGTGTGTATGTGTTTAATACAGAACAATGGGTTTCTCAAACTGTAGAATGGCCTTACATTTCTTTTCTTTTTTTTTTAATCCGCTGAGAGCTTCCTGTATTTGTGAAGTCCTTTCAAATCAGCAACTGCAGCCTCAACATCTGGACCCTCCCTGCTGTAGGGAACATAAATTAACTGGCAGGGTCTTATAAATGGGCGGGAGTGCACAGAGGCGGCCAGGGTGCATTCAGTATCTAGCAGCTGGTCCCCAGGCAATGCCTCAGAACTGGTTTTAGCTGACGTCACCAGATTGGCTTGTAGTACCAGTAAAGTTGACCCCTCCCACTTCCCCTCCTGCCCCTGGTGCTTGCCAGAATGCTGGAGACCATTATGAACTCACAGTTGTCATTTGATCTCCATCTGGCTGCTGTCACTAAAGCTGCCTTTTATCACTTGCCAAAAGTGTAAAGCTGAAGACACTCCTTTTTCTCACAGATCTTTGCTTCTGGTCCTTACTTTTCTAATTTTCTGGGTAGTTTCAAATAATTCTCCTTCTGTCTGAATCTATGCACTACCATCAGGAAACTTAACAAAGGACCCACTCGAATATTTACCCACATGCAAACCTTCTGGGTGAACTAGATTTAGCAATAGATGTTTAGGAAGTGTTAGAGGTGGGCTGTGGCTTCATTGACTTCAAATAGTATGTCTTCAGTTTAATGTGGTTTGAATTTCTGATAAAAATGTAAGATTTGCGTGTCTGATCTCATGCTGTGGTAAATTTTATGGAGCTGTTGATCACAACAGTCTAGCCATACAATTATATGAGTCCCTGTATTGAATTAGAATCTCCCAAGTTAAACAGTAAATATAAGGGCAACATGCCATAGTTGGATTTTATAACAGCTTAATAATCTGAGGAGGACAGAATAATGAATTCTGAAGTGATATTGATTATACTTAGTGGCTAGAATATTCTTAGTTAAATCTGACCAAGAATCTGGTGCCAGCTTAAAGATTTACTGACAGTGATTGATTGTTCAGTTTAGCAATCTTAATGCTGCAGTCTAAAGATTATTCATAGTCAAGAAATATCTATAGAGATGACATTTCACATTCAATAAGTGTTATTGATGGTAATGATGATGAACTATCCTAGGTTCAAAAAAATTTGAAATAAATTTAGAATCCTGATTTTTTACTAGCTTAGCAAATTAATCCTTCTAAGTAATAATTATAAGTAAAGATAAAATACTGCCATTTGTGACAACATGAATGGACCTTGAGAATATTATGCTAAGCAAAATAAGTCAGAAAAAAACAAGAACCATATTTCATTCATATGTGGGATCTAAAACTGAAACACATAGGCACTGTATAGTGGTTACCAGAGGGAAAGAGGTGGAGGGACAGTAAAAGGCAAGAGGGCCAAATATATCATGACAAAAAATGATTTGACTTTGAATGGTGGGCACACAATGCAATATAAAGACCACGTATCATAGAAATGTACATTTGAAAACTATATGACCTTATTAACCAATGTCACCCCAATCTATACTAATAATAGGGTAAAATGCTAATTAGACTGGAAGACCTTCCAGAAGACCTTCTGGATATCCTTCTGGACAAAGCCCTGGTGGCTAGAATAAGGGAGAAATAGTTAGGGATGATCAGGCCAGGAGGAGAGGGCAGTTTGGGGTGAGCAGGTGGTGGGGGAGGAAGTTGGGCTGGCAGAAGAGGCAGCTGGGGGACCCATTGGGAGTGAGCAGACTAGCAGGGGGGTTAGTTGGGGGTGAGCAGGCCAGCAGGGGGAAGCAGGGAGGGTGAGCAGGCTGGTGGGGGGCAGTTGAGGGTAATTAGGCTGGTAGGGGGGCAGTTAAGGGGAGCAGAGTGGTTAGGGGTGATCAGGTAGGTAGGCAGGTGAGCGGTTAGGAGCCAGTGGTTCCAGATTGTGAGAGGGATGCCCAATTGCTGGTTAGGCCTGACAAGGATCCCAGATTGGAGAGGATCCTGGCTGGGCTGAGGAACACCACCCCTCATGCATGAATTTCATGCACTAGACCACTAGTAAGTTTAATAAAAAATAAAATAACAAACTTTTATGTATGCTCTTTGTATACTACTTATCCACACACACACACACACACACACACACAAAAAAAAATTAGAAGGCACTACATTCTATATCTAGAATCTCTCACAATTCTACATATTGTGATGAATGCCCTTCCAAATTACTTCATTATGTATTAAAAAATGGAAGGACACACATCACAGTGTAAACCATGTTCCTTTTTGAGTAATGGCATTACAGGTCATTTTGGGTTTCTTATTGTTTACTTTTATTTGATAATGTTTCATATAATAAGCATATGTGTCTTTTTTAAAAGGATATTTTTTTTGTTCACTCTACTTAAAGTAATATTTTTTTTAAATATATTTTATTGGTTTTTCACAGAGAAGAAGGGAAAGGGATAGAAAGCCAGAAACATCGATGAGAGAGAGACATCGATCAGCCGCCTCCTGCACGCCCTCCACTGGGGATGTGCCCGCAACCAATGTACATGCCCTTGACCAGAATCGAACCCAGGACCCTTCAGTCCCCAGGCCGACGCTCTATCCACTGAGCCAAACCAGTTTTGGCTTAAAGTAATATTTTTAAAAGGTAAATTTACCTTCAGTGAAAGAAACAGATCATAAGTGTACAATCTGACAAATTTTGACAAATATATACATTTATTAACCCAATCAAGGCATATAATCCAATCAAGCTATAACCCCAACCTATATATATATAACCGCCTAAGCAACCGTTAAGATGGAATCACCAAAATGACTGGAGCAACTGGAATGACCGGTTGCTATGATGCTCACTGACCACCAGGAGGCAAAGGCTCAATGCAGGATTCTGCAACTGCCCCCAGCCCAGAATCACCAATTGCCAATGGGGCCTCCCAGTCTCTCCCCCTAGCCAGCAGGCTCCAATGGCCTAATTGGGGTCAGGCCTCTGGGTCAGGGTGGAGAACTGAGGTTGGGTGGCAGCAGACTTGGCCTCTTTCCCAGGGTGGCCAAAAAACAGCTCCCTCGCCGAGACCGGTTTGGCTCAGTGGATAGAGCGTCGGCCTGCGGACTGAAAGGTCCCGGGTTCGATTCCGGTCGGGGGCGTGTATCTTGCTTGCGGGCACATCTCCAGTGTGGGGTGTGCAGGAGGCGGCGGATCGATGTCTCTCTCTCATCGATGTTTCTGACTTTCTATCCCTTTCCCTTCCTCTCTGTGAAAAATCAATAAAATATATTAAAAGAAACACACACCAAAAAAAAAAAAACAGCTTCCTCTTCAGCGCCAGCAGCCAACCACCTGAGTCCTTCCTCCTGTTCCTTCCCAAGCTAGCAGGTGTTGTCTGGCCCACCGTCCACCCATAATGGTGACAGTTGGTCCCTCCTCCTGGCCGATAGGTCCCAATCGCCCAATTGGGGCCAGATCCTGGACTGGGACAGGGAACTGGGGGTGGGTGGTGGTGGACACAGGCATTGAGCAAAGGAGGAGAGGGAGAGGCGGGGAAGCAGGGAAGTGGAGAGGCGGGGAACCGTGCTGTGGTGGAGCACAGTGGTAAGGGAAGGAGGAGGCGGGGAGTTGAGGAGGTGGGGAAACTGATCAGTCCCGATTGCTGGCCAGGCCTAGGGACCTCACCCATACATGAATATTGTGCACTGGGCCTCTAGTAATGATATAATCCCAATCAAGATATATAACATTTCCATTGTCCCAGAAAGCTCTCTGATATCCCTTTTCAATCAATCCCTACACCCCATAAGCAGCCACTGTTCTGATTTCTATCACTATAGATAAACAAGTTACTTTTTAATTGAAAAAAACATACTACAGCCCAGCTGGTGTTGCTCAGTGGTTGAGTACTGACTTATGAATCAGGAGGTCTCAGTTTGATTCCTGGTCAGGGCACATGCTGGGGTTGTGGGCTTGATTCCCCAACAGGGGGTGTGCAAGAGGCAGCCAATCAATGAGTCTCTCTCATCATTTTCTATCACTCTCTCCCTCCCCTTCCTCTCTGAAATCAATAAAAATATATTATTTAAAAAAAACATAGTTCAGTTTTTAAAAGAAATTTCTGTGTAGACTGAAATAGGAACCAAAAAACTGTTGAAATATTTCCCTTTTCAGTGAGGAGATGAAAAAAATAACAGAGCTTAGGAAAGAATATTTAAGAGCTAAATCATGTAAGTCAAGAAAACTCAGAGAAGAGCAAAATAGTCACATAAGATTTTATAAGCTCTTGGATCCATTTAGCTTCAACAGAATAAAAAGGGAGGAAATTACAAAAGGGTGAAAAAATAAGAGAAAAACAGAAGAAAAGGGGTAAAGACTACTAGAATATAAGCTCTAAAAGGTCAGGGACTACATTTATTTTATGCACTCCATCCTCAATACCCTTACACATTACCTGGCAAAGGTACTGACTCAAGAAATATTTGTGGACTGAATAAATATATACTATCATTCAGTTACTCAGTCAACAAAAATTTATTCACTATTTCAACAAATATTTATTGACTTATTATTGTGTGATATGGATTATGCTAACTCATGGAGATGGAATGGTAGACAATGGTCCCTAAAAATGATAGACATGGTTCCTAATCTCATGGAACTTATATTGCATCTTGTCAGGAAGAGTGATATTAACAGTGTTTTAGAGGGAGGTAGAATAGCACTAGTGAGGGATGAAAAAGGAAGGCGCTTGGTGAGGATGAGGAAGTGAGAGAAGGCCAGTACAATGAGCAGGGATAAGGAAGGATGATATGGGGCTGCTGAATTAGTCAAAGACCAGATGATGCAGATAGAACCTTGCTGGTTGTCAGATGGGCTTGGGATTTTATCCTAAGAACAGAAACCTATTGAAGGATTTTAAGCAGGGGAAGGAGACAAACAATTTTGTCTTTTTAAAATATCTTTCTGGTTGATGGACAGAGAGAGAATGGCTTGGATGAAGGCAAGGGTACACACAGGAAGACTAGTCAAGAGACTGTTGTAGTAAGCGGGAGTTGATCTTGGAGAGTGTCCCAGCAGGAGAATTAAAAAGGCATATTCAGAAGTAGAAATGAGCCTTGGCAAATGATTGGCTTTGTTGAATGCATGAGTAGAAGTGGCAAGAGTGACTCTGGGTCATGACATTGGTTGATGGTGGAAAAACTTCATTTTTTCCTCTCATAATATATGCAAAAGAAGCCAAGCTTATGGATTGACCATGTTGAGGGCCATACCTCTGTTGGGCAGAGACCAAACCACAGACCTATAATGTGTCCATTGCATACTTGAGATGCAAAGGTGGTGATTTGGAATGGCTGGTATAGGGGACATGGTGATGGTGGAAGGAATTTTATGCCCACCACCTGTTCTTTTTGTTGCACATGCTCCTCCCTTTCTTTCAGGTATCTGGAAACTCCTCCTTACTAAAATAATTCCTGATAATTACAGATCTGAAAATGGGGCTTCCTTTACTCCACCCCTAAATCCCACATACCTTGAATCTTTGCCTTTTAATAGGAATGGGATAGAAATTAGGGAGATAGAATGGGTCACAGAGACAGTCATAGTTTTTTAGACAAATGAGGCTGGGACCATCTTATGGTTTTATATTTACCCTGTTATTTTCTTATTTGCCCCTTTTCAGTATTTTCTTTGCACTCTCTGCCTGCCAGTTATCTTTATTTTGGATCCTAGCTCTGTCAGCTTGGAAAATTTACTTAAGATCTCTGAGTCTCTGTTTCCTCAATTATAGTTGGGGGATAATATCGATGTCAGTGGATTCAATATCTTCTATATGGTAGTTTCTCACTATTAATTGCTCTTCTACACCTACTTATTCATTGGCTCCCTTGTCTGGAGTCATCGGAAAGTAGATACAGGAAGTCACTCTCAGGCATACTCAGCATCTCTAGGCAAATTTAAAGGTACCACCACAACAGATTTTGGAAGTGTTTTTCTCATCTCTATTACTCTCCTTACTTGCCCACTACAACAGGACATGTCATCTTTGAGTAATGGTCATTTGCTTCACCAAGTGGTAAGTGTGTACCACTGAACACAATAGGGGAGAGAATTAGGCTAGTCTGCACAAATCCATCTCTACTAGGAGAAAAGCATTCAATTCAATAAGTGTACATATACATTCTTGTGTATGAAGACTAGTTCTCTATATGCAGAATACACAAATGAATCAAGCAAGTTCACCCATATCACTTATATCTATGAATAATACATTTCCATAGATTTGTGGAACAAAAAAGAGCCCCAAAATAAACCCATGTCATCAAATATATAATCAATTAATCTATAATAAAGGAGGCAAGAAAAAACAATGGGAAATAACTATCTTTTCAATAAATGATGTTGGGAACTCTGGTATTGGAAAATAAATGCAAAAACAAAACAAAACAAAAAAAGAAACTGAACCACTTTCTAATACCTTACACAAAAATAAACTCAAAATAGATTAAAGACTTAAGTGTAAGACTTGAAACTATAAAACTCCTAGAAGAAAACATGGGCAGTAGACTCTTTGACATTGATCTCAGTGATATTTTTTTGGATATGTTTCCCTGGGCAGTGGCAACAAAAGCAAAAATAGATAAATAGAACAACATCAAAATAAAAGTTTTGCAAAGAAAAGGAAACCATAAACAAAATGAAAACATATATCCTATAAGGGGCTAATAGTTAAAATATATAAAGAAATTATACAACTTAACATAAAAAAAACAAAAAAATTGATTAAAAATTAATAGAAAACTTAGACATTTCTCTAAAGAAGACATACAGATGGCCAACAGAGATATAAAAAGATGCTTATCACTAATCATCAAGGAATTTCAAATCAAAACCACACTGAGATATCATCTCACACCTGTCAAAATAGCTGCTATCAATAAGTCAATAAAGAATAAGTGTTGTAGAGGGTGTGGAGAAAAGGTAACCCTTGTGACCTGTTGGTAGGATTGTAAGTTGATGCAGCCACTATGGGAGTTCCTCTAAAAATTAAAAATGAAACTACTATACAATCTAGCAATTCCACTTTTAGGTATTTATCTCAGGAAAAAAAACACACTAATTTGAAAAGATTTATGTACCCTGTGTTCATTGCAGCATTATTTACAAAAGCCAAGATATGGAAGCAATCTAAGTATCCATCAATAGATGAATGGATAAAGAAGATATGTTATTTATATATATATATATATAATCCATATACTGTATATGGATTAGTACTCAGCCATAAAATAAAATAAAATCTTGCCAATTGTGAAACATGGATGGAACTAGAGTGTATTATGCTAAGTGAAATAAGTCAGATAAAGACAAATACCATATGATTTCACTTATATGTGGAATCTAAAAAACAAAATTAGCAAATAAAACAGAAACAGACTCAGAGATACAGAGAACAAACTGATAATTGTCAGAGAGGAGGAGGCTGAGGGGTAAGTAAAATCATGAAAGGAAATAAGAGATATAAACTTTCAGTTATAAAATAAATACATCATGGGGATATAATGTACAGCACAAGGAATGAATTCAATAATCTCATAATAACTTTGTACAGTGACAGATGGCTACTAGATTTATCATGGTGATCACATCATCATCTACACTAATAAAAGAGAAATATATAAATTACCATCTCTCTGTGATGCCCACCAGCCAATCAAGAGGGGATATGCAAATTAGCAGGACAAAGGTGGCAGCAGCCCTGCCCCCTAGCAGCTCCAGGCACTGAGTGGCTGGGCAGGGCAGGACAGGACACCTGCTATGAGGATGAAGTGGGGGGGGGAAGTGAGAGGGTGGGAGAGGGGAGTGGAGGGAGGGGGGGTGGGTGGAGGGAGCTACAGGAGAGGTGCTCTGGCCAGAGCAAAGTGAAGACTGCAGACTCTGGCTGGAGTCAGTGAGAAGCCTGCAGACTCTGGCCGGAGCAAAGGCAGAAGGTGGCCAGAGGGAAGGCCGGGGTCCTGGATGCCTGAAAAACCAGTGAAGGAAGGCCTATTGCACAAATCTTTGGGAAACAGGCCTCTAGTAAGATATATAAATGTCTCATCACTATGTTGTATACCTGAAACTAATATAATATTTTATGTCAACTGTTCTTTAACTAAAAATAATATATGTTTATTGAAATTAATTAATAAGGACCAAGTATCCACTCATTCATTTAGTCATACATGGTTAAGCACCTACTAGGTGCAAGAGCATGCACCAGGCACTGAGTTCCCAGTGATAAACATGACAGTTTCAGTGGAGTTCACAGTCTGTTGAAGAAAATGAACTTGAGACAACTAGTTACATAATTCATTTATCAATTATAGTTGTGGTAAGTTTTACAAAGAATAATTACAGGTTGCTATGAGAACTTACAGCAGGGAGAATTGATAAAGTGGGGAGGTCAGAGAGGTTGGGGAGACTTCTAAGGGATTACTAATAAGCCGGGAAGGAAAGGGAAGAGCTGCCTAGGTGTTAGGCAGGTGAAGGGTTTGAGTTTCCCAATGCGGTGGTACAATCTCAGAATATGACCTTGGGTGACTTGGTGTTCTGAAGCTGTAAGGATCCTCCCACTTGGTTACAATCAAAGAGAAGAAACCCACTCAGGCACCCTCAGTACCAGTGAGTTAAAATTAGGTGGGGAGTATAAAGATATTCAGTATCACTTAATTTCCCTCACCAAACACACAAACAGGTGCCTCAGGAACCTCACTTTTTTGGAGATCTGCTTTGGGACAACTGTTTTACACATCTGTGAACTCACTCCATCCTCCACTAACTTTGCAATGCAGATACAAACCCTCGCACCCAGGGTCACTGAGTGTGAGGGAGTATAATGACCTGCCTAAGATCACATCTGTACCCACCTTTGTCCCATGAAAACCCATGAACTTTCCACAACACTGAGCTGCCCAATTGTTAGCTTCTTGTTCGAAAAGTGCTGTCCTCCTTAGGGGCACTTTGAAAATTAAAAATTAAAAAAAAAAGTTTTTTAAAGTGACAGGGAGCCCCAGAGCTAAAGAGTAAATCCAAGTACAATCTGCAACGTTCCCATTTTTTAAAAAATGTCATTTGACAATGATAATCATGACTGGTGAGCAGGTCCATGCTTTGACTTTTTAAGTTTGTGTACACTGAGTTTTATCGGCAAAGGGATGGAAGAGTAATCAGCACTGTTAAGAGAGTTTCTGAAAATGGGCCGCACTTTGAAAAGTGCAATGGAAGCGCGCATTAGAGTGATAGAAATAATTGAGTTGTGTGAACCATTGTCAGACTCCCAGGATTCCAGGATGAAACTAATATTGTTGTATTTGCATTGAACTTCCATTTCCAAAGCACTAATGTGAAACTTAGTTTTATCCTGATTGTCTATTTGAAGATCACATTCAAATACTGCCAGCAAACCAAAGAGAAGTCAGGAAGCTTCTCGGGAACAGTTTGGCAACTGAGAAATCACATCAGAAGGGTTTAAGGACCATTTCTTTTTCTATTTCAGGGGAAAAAGTCAAGTGACCCAAAAAGCCATGGTTCTTTGGAAGGAGATCAAGAAACAAATAAATAGACTCTTCATGTGCCGCTTCGCTTGTGGGAGTCGCACACATGGAAATCTACACAAGAGCTTTATTTTCTTGCAGTCTGTACATTGACCTTCTCCAGGATTGGCGGTGTCCCTGATATAAATGATGCTAAATAATTATATCAATTCATTTTATAGCACTGCTTTAAATTAGTCTGGCAGGCCTAAGCAAAATAGTGAGGTGTTCTCTTGAACCCCACACCCCTGTTTGAGCCTCTTTCCTCCCGGGTTCCTTATGCACCTTGAGTGTAAATTCCTGTAAACCGTGCCTCATACTCATTTCTCAGACCTACCTTTCTCAGACATCCCCACAGAAAGGGTCAAGTTCAAGATTTGAGCCTCTCAGGCCCGTGTAATTGCTACTGCTGCCGTGCTTTCCTTTGGTAACCTCCCTCCCTCTACTCCCTGTGTGAGTCCAGGAAGTATCTTTTTGCAAATGATCCAACCAGACTGCAAAGTCCAGGCTACTCAGAGTGGCATATGATCCTACCTCTGCTGTCCTCACCAGTGTCATTTCCTGCCTCATAAAGTACTTCTGCCCCAGGTACTTCTTGTTCCAGCAATGCTGAAGCATTTATGGTGCCCTACAGGTCTGGCTTTATGGACAGGCAACCTGTACCTTTGTATGTGGGGCTCTGCGCTCAGAAGGTCTGCTGTAACTGTGTTGAAATTCTTAATAATTAATGAACAAGGGGCCCTGAATTTTCATTTTGCGCTGGGTTTTGCAAATTATGTAGCTGGTCTTGGTGCCCAAATATCATGTTGCTTCCTTCCTCTTTGTCTTGTATGTCCTCTTTTCTCTTTACCTAGTATCTATTTCCCTTCATCTCCATCTCATGTGCTCTTCTTCATCTTCCAAGCCTAATTTGAATGCCACTTCTTTAGTGAAACCTTTCCTGAACACTTGGCTTCCACTTTGACTGCATTAAGCACTCCCTCCTCTGTGCTATCCCTTTACATTGCTCACACATCTGTTATAGTCCTTTCATGATATGTGATGATTACTCACATACCTGCCTGTCTCTTTCTACCAACCTTTGATCTCCTTGAGGACAAGGCCACACAGGGCCAGCCAGTGCAGCATTATGGTTAGAGACTCTGGAGCTAGACTATCTGGCTGAGGGTGATCCTCGAGAAGTCACCCGGCTTCCTTCTGTCTTAGTTTCCTTACTTGTTAAAAGAAGGATAATCATGGAATCGACCTTGAAGAGCTGTTGTGAGAGTTGAATAAAATAACCTATGCAAAGTGCTTGGAACAGGGCCTGGCACACAGTAAGTGCTCAATAAATATGCCTCATCTTATACATTACTTTCTTTGGTGGACCTGAAACCTAATACAGTGGCTAGAACATTTGTTTCTGAACATTTATTGAAGACCTGCTGCATACCATGGCTCTGTGCTGGCTGCCTGAGATACAAAGGGAAATAAAACACAGCCTCTGCTCTCAAAGAATTTAACTTTAGTCAGGGAGAGAGATAAGCCATTAACGATCATGGTCCAGCTGATAAAACATTAAGTGCAAGTGCGTTTGAGAGCACAGAATGAAGGCATACGAATCAGACTTGGGAGACAAAACCTGGTCTGAATTGTGCAGAATAAACAGGATTTAGCTAAGCCTGGAAAAGGGATAAGATTAGTCTACAGAGACAGAACAGCACATGCAAAAGCATGTAAGTGTGACAAGTCTCACGTGTTAAGGAAAATATATGACATGTGGCTAGCGCAAATTGTGTTTGGTGACATTTAGGGACACAAAAGATAGACTGGCAAGACTGACAAATAGATTGTAACTCTGGTCTATTGGTGGTCGCTGCCTGAAACATTGTACAGAGGATTCTGAAGCCATGTCCAGTCTCTGTGGGAAAGAATGATGGGACACATTTGTTCTGGGAGGAGAAGAGGGGAGTGGGAGCCTGCATGTCACATATCTGCTTTTATTGATAGATTATGTAAAGTCTCAAATGCTTTATTAGGAGGTAGGATTTTATCCTGAAAACTATAGGGAATAATTGAACCAGTTTCAGTATGGTAGTGACACTATCAGATTACATAATAAGTGTCCCATAAATGCTTGCCAGATTGAACTAACTATGAGCCCCACTTCACCTATTAATGATTTAGTGTGTCAAATGCACCCAAATAATGTGAACCCAGCAAATAAAACATGCATAACTGAGCCGATCACACTCAGAGCGCTGTGCTGAGTGCTGGAAGCATTAGAACTGCATCCAAAGGTGCTTAACATGCTCCTGGGTGTCATTTACACAGTAAAATAGTCTGATTCACACTGCAGTTTCAAACAGAGGATTGAAGTGGCATTAATAATTGATGCAGCTATAATATTTCATGTGATGAGCTGAGTGTATCTCAAAAGAAAGACTTTCAGGAGGCTTTTTGAACCTTTAATCATCTTGCTGATTACAAATTAAGCAGTAAGAAATGGATTGGAAGGAACAGATTGTAATGTTTTAAAATATAAATATATCGATATGTTTTTATAAATATTGCTAATAGGTATTTCATTAGTACCTAAGTAGAGACAGGTCTGAGATTTTGGCTATTTAAAAAAGTAATAGCCCTAGCTGGTTTGGCTCAGTGGATAGAGCGTTGGCCTGTGGACTGAAGGATCCTGGGTTCAGTTCTGGTCAAGGGCATGTACCTTGGTTGCGGGCACATCCCCAGTGGGGAGTGTGCGGGAGGCAGCTGATCGATGTTTCTCTCTCATTGATGTTTCTGAGTCTCCATCCCTCTCCCTTTTTCTCTGTAAAAAAAATCAATAAAATATATTTTTAAATATATATTAAAAAAGTAATAAATACCCAGACTTATCATTCTTACTATGAAAACACTATAAAATTGTTATTTGTTATTGCATTAAAACATATTTTGTGAGAGGCTGTTCTTCTGAAAGGTTACACAAAGAAAGGCTGTCCTCAATACATTTAGTATAATAGCCATAGGCATACATTTCTACTGATTTTTCCCTTGATTTGAAATTGTATAGAACAGTGTAAGCAATATAGCAAGAAAAAAATAATTTAAAATAACTACAAATGATGGGACACAGGGAATTGGAATGTAAGGAAACCCAATAGAGCTCCCATGTGGGATTTGTACACAATATATGAGAAAGTTTATGTATCTCAAGACACTCAGGCCAAGCAACACTTGAGTTCTTATCACATACCAAGAAGAAAACTGAAGTAAATGACATTTCTGATGTAATTATTATCGATGAAAAGACTAAAAGCAGATTTTTCAGATGCTGCCTAGAAATGATTAAAAGAATCAATGAAGATACAGAGAAGATGAAAAGTTGTACCACACTGACCAACTGTTTTCACTCTTTCTTGTGTGTCTGTTTTGACTCTGTGGCTTTCTGGCATTTCCTCCCTTGGACTTCCTATTATTATAAAGACTGACATTGGTCGTAGATCATTATGGAAGAGTCTTGTCTTTGTAAAAATATTCTCGTTTGCAGCCACATTGCAGGGGTGGAGGGTAAGAAGAAAGGATGTGGACTACAAACAACTTGAACAGTGTTATGTCTGTGTTACTAGGTTCTAGCACAGTTCCTAATGTACAATTGTGGGTTGAAAGAAGAGAATTTCATAAAATTTATGAATCCTTATAAAAATGTGTAGCCACTAAAGTTGTATGCCTATGTGGTACCATGGTCATAGCTTCCAAAACTCAATTCTTAATTTATATGGTCACATTACCTGGACATTCAGTTCTAAAACATCTAGGCTACAGTGCAGCCCCTCAGAAGAAGGTCCATTAGGGAGACAAGGCATGGAAGTCAAAGGAAAATCAAAGAGCAGGCACAGAGCAACTCCTCTTCTTTTGCTGCTCAATTATTTGCTGTTTCCTTAATTCAGGCTTTTGTGAAAACAGGAAGACCTCCAGGGCCTCAAACAAGACCCTCCCACCCAGCTGACTTTTGGTTCTCAGAAAGGGTTTTGTTTTGTTTTAAGCTTCCTTCCATGTAGACTAGAACAATTAAGAGATTTGGGCAGTAAAGAGGTCTCTCTCTCTCTCTCTCTCTCTCTCTCTCTCTCTCTCTCTCTCTCTGTCTCTCTTTTCTCCTCCTCCTCTTCCTCCTCCTCCTCCTCCTCCTTCTCCTCTTCCTCCTCCTCCTCTCTCTTTTTTTGTATCTAATTTGTGCCAGGTGCTTTGTTAACCAGTTTAGCAGAGATTATACTATTTAATTCTCATAGAAATTTTGATAGACAGGTATATTCACACTTTATAAATTAAGAAACTACTGTTCACAATAATATCTAGCTTCTACAAGCATAAATAATGGGATGGAGCTAGGACATGTCTCCGCAGCTTCTTTCCCCCTTAGTATGCAAGAAGAGGCACTTCCACTCAAGCCTTTCTCGGGAACTTTCTTGTTTTAATTGTTGATCAAGACCCTCTTTGCTCCGTGATCATGAGGCATAGTAATCTTGCCCTGGAATGGGCAATAATATTGTTTATAGTTCCAATACATTTGTCATTAACTGTTTTAACAGATCAGTCCAGTTGGCCAGGTACTTCACAATGACCTATTGTTTGAGCAGAAAAAGGAGGTCATGGTGAGTTTCTGTCACAAACACAATAGATCTCCAGCTCCATGAGTTGACCATTAAAGTGTGTTGTTCAAATTACTGATACAATGATGATGATGAAAACGGTGATGACGGTAGTAGCATTCTCATTTAGTGAACTTTCGCATGCGCCAGGGGTTGCTGTAAACACTCCTATTGTGTCATTTAACCTGAAGAATAATTCAACAAAATAGGTGCTATTGTCATCATTTTACAGAGGAGAAAACTGAAGCTCAGAGGTCTGAATAGCTGGGTTCTTATATGACTGCATAGTAGAGCTGATTTTGAACCCAGATTTGAAGCTTATGCCCTATTTTTAGCTATGATTCCATATTATCTTAGACAATAATAATTGGCATTAAAATATTCCTTTCCCTTAGATTTTAATTTTGCTTTCATGTCTCTACCAGAATTGCATTTGTTAGTTTTTTTTCCTAGTATACTTGTGTGTGTGTGTGTGTGTGTGTGTGTACGTGTGTGTGTGTCTAATATGTGTTTGTAGTTAGTTCTGCCATAAAGGCAAATTCTATTAACAATTTAACAGGTCCAAGTGTCTTCTTGGTCAGAATATATTGGTTTGTTATATAACTTAATTTTACTGTAACTTACAATGCTTATTTTTCTATAATAGTCTTCAGAACATGCATGCTACTATATTATTTTACTTCATTCATATTATGTGTATGCACATATAATATGAAGAACTGGTTGGTGACTATAATCTCAGTCGCATTATTTCACCATTTCAGGTGAAATGATGTCCATCTCATGACCCAGTTTCTGCCACTATTCATTCATGTAGTATGTACTGAGTATCCACTGTAGGTGAGATGCTCTGCTAGCCATCTGAGACACAAAGATGTAAGAACATGGCTCAAGTACTCAAGGAATACATAGCAACTTATTCTAGTTTATGTTTAAAGCACAGATACGGTTGATCCTCAATTAGTGGAATAGTCATATAATTAGAAAAACATAGTCCACTAATCCTATTCCCCACTTTCTATAGAAAGGTAGCAGTAAATTATAAAGTACCTATGTTCAGTGTGCAGAATAAGAAATACCCAGTGGCCTGTCAATGGATTTTAGTCAATTCCTACTCAAAGAGTTGTCCAAAGTCCTGGAACACAAAATACTAAAGGGGTCCCAAAAACAAAAAAGATAATCTTCATGACGATTAGAAGATTATACTATTTTAACTGTGTTATCCAAAGCCTGGAAAAAAACATGCTCTATACTCAAATCCTGGCTTCTTCAGCCACTAACTGTATCCTGTTACTGTATTACATAACTTTTCCTGAGCTTTGATAACCTTCTTTGTAAAAGAAAGATAATAATGACTTTTATTGATTTGCTTACATATTCATTCATCTAGAAAACAGTTTTAAAATACCTACTACACCCCAGACCTTGAGCTAGGCAATATATGAACAATGTTTAATAAGACAGCCTTTGTTCCTGCCCGCAGGAACCTTATAGCCTGGTGAGGGAGAGAGGCACTAAATGAACTGGGGGGTCTGAGAGAGAATAGAGGGAGCTAACTGCTTTCTAGTGGCTGGTCAGGGAAGGCCTCTCTGCAGAGGTGACACTTAGACTGACATCGAAAGAATGCAAAGGTACACTTTGGAAACAGCAAATGAGAGAAGCTTTTCAAGTATGGGAAGTGGTTTGTGCAAAGGCCCTGGGTGATAAAGAGGGGTTGAGACACTGAAAGTAGCCTAGTAGATTGAAAAATAAAATGAGGACATTATCCTAAAAAGTGAATATTGTCTATCCCAAACCCCAATAATTCCACTCCTGAGTATATGTCCTAGAAAAATCCTTGCTTGTTTCTATTACAAGAACACTCCCAGTAGCACCACGCTTTGTTTATGATAGCACAAAACTAAAACAACAAACATTGACAGAAGAAAGGAGAAGTAAGACTTAGTATATTCACATAGTGATGAAAATGAATGAATTATGGCTCTTCGGACCACCAAAGATGCCTCTTATAAACATTATTTTGAGTGGAGAAAAAAAAATCATTAAAAAACAACTTACAGTATTATTTACTAGGAATTTTAAATGATCTTAGGATACCCAAAATTTTAAAATATTAATTGCTGTGGTTACATAGTATATTATAAAAGGTTTTTGTTTGTTTGCTTTGTTTTATAAAAGCATTTTTCAAAAACAAGGGAATTAAAACGTCTGTTTCTGGCCAACAAGATGTTGGACTAGAGAGTAAATTTACCATTCTGCTTTAGACAACTAAGAAACTAGAAAATTACAGTGTGAAACAATGGTTTTCAGAACTGGATGGCAGCCAAGCAGGACTGTCATGCCTGAGCGAAGAAAAACAAAAACAAACAAGGTGAGCTCTGATTGCACCATCTTACCCCCCTGGAATGAGTTTCCAGTTGGTAGCATAGAAAGGGGAAACCCCATATCCATTGGTCTTGCTGAGTGGAAGAAACAGACTGGAATTAGGGGAGAATCAGGCAGCCACAAATTGCTGGGCAGTATACCAGGAGGAGGGAGCTATAGGGAATGAGAACTCCAGAGATCTGTAGGGGGAATCACCCATTAGCTGAGTACCTATCTATGCTTGAGTGACACTGACTTTATCGGTGGTCAGGGAAAGACCTGTAGGAAAGGAATAGACAGAACAATGCCTGGACCTCACAAAACACTAGGAAAAGTTCTTGTTCCCACACGTCAACAATCTCATAATATATGGAGTATCAGGTAAGAATCTTAGAAGTCAAATTTTGCTAGTGGGCCTGAAACCTCATTAAAGGTTACTGTGGACTCAACATAAAAAGCTTAAAAGCAAGCTTCAAATTATCCAAATAACTTAACTGAGTGTCAGGGGGGAAAAAAACACACCACATGATCTAAAGAAATACAATAAAATCTAGCAACCAGCAATATAAATTCACAATGGCCAGTGTCTGATTTAAAAAATGATAATAACTATGAGAACAGTGACAGTGGCAGTGACTGGCAGCTCAGGATGAATGCGCATAACAGAATCCTCTGATTCTTCAGAAACTCTTCAGTTTTCCTTTCCCTCAGTCCATTTGAGGAGGGATACTGGTGGTACAGACGTGGCTCTTAATAAGGAACTTGGACAAAATTAGAGAATACAGAACTAAGCAACAGTCATCTGGAGGGCCTGTTTGTCCCGGCCCAGAGTACCAAGCTTGAGTTGCAGAGAGAGCTTTTTAAGCTTAAGCAAATGTAGGGTAAAGCAGACATGACTTCAAATTTGAGTATACCAAATTTGAAAATACCGAAACTGAAATCATTGAAAAACCTCAGTCCTAACGAAATAACATAAAATTTAACTGCTAATCTGTCCTAGATAAGTGGTACAACTGATCAGAAGTATCAGAATAAACATACATTTCACAACTGTCAATTGTTCTTTTAATTCTGATACAAATAAATTATTTGGTGATGTTGGGTGAAAAACAAAATAACTCAGGCATGCAAAGAAGCACGAAAATAATGACCCAGAACCTAGACAAAAACCAATCAATAGAAGCAGACACAGAAATAATGCTGATGATTGAACTAGTAGATAAGGACATTAAAACAATTATTATAAATACGTTCAAAAGGTAGAATAAAATATAGCAATAATAAATGAAGAATTGAAAGATGTGGAAAAGACCCAAGTGGATGTCTAGAGATAAAAATACAATATCCAAAGTAAACAATACACTGGATAGCATTTGTGCCACTGAATTATTTTTTAATAATTCGCCCAATATTTTTTCCATTGATTTTTCAAAGAGAGTAGAAAGGAGAAGGAGCAGGCGACAGAGAGAAAGAGAGAGAGAGAGAAAGAGGTGAGAGAGACACATTGATTGTTTGCCTCCCACACGCTACCTGACCTGAGACCAGGGATGAAACCTGCAACCCAGGTACATGCCCTTGACAGGGAATCAAACTCATGACCCTTCAGTGCATAGGCTGATACTCTAACCACTGAGCACAGCAACCATGGCTGTGTCACTGAATTTAAAGTGCATCTCTGGTAGAAAACATATATTGAATCTTGCTTTTAAAAATCCAACCTAATAATCTCTGACTTTTGATTGGAGTATTTAGCCTGTTCATATAAATGTAATTAGTAATATAGTTGGTTGAAGTAGGCCATTTTGCTCTTTTATTATTATCTCATCTTCTTTGTTGTTGTTGCTCTGTCCCTCCTTTACTACTTTTTGTGCTTAGAAAATTATATTTTGCATTCCATCTTATCTCCTCTGAATTTTATAACTATATTTCTTTATCTTATTTTTTTAGTAGTTTTTCTAAAGATGCAGTAAACATCCTAAACTTATCCCAATCTACTTCAAGTAAACACTAATGTATTTCCGACAACATACAAGAACTTATCAACAGTCTAGTAACTTTTCCCTTTCTTTTGTGCTATCACTGCCATATATGTATGTTGTAAACCTCATGATAAAGTATATGATGTTTGCTTTCAAGATTCATGTACCTTTTAAAGAAATTAAGATAATAAAAGAAAAAATATATAAATAAGTATAATTTTTCACATTTATACAGATATTTACCAGTTCCAGTGTTTGCCCTTTCTTCCTCTGCATCTGAATTACCATCTGGTGTCATTTCCCTTTAGCCTGGTGGACTTCCTTTAGCATTTCTTGTAATGTAGATATGCTAGCAACAGATTCCCTCAGTTTGTTTATTTTCAATTATCTCTATTTTGCCTTTTTTTTAAGAATAGTTTAGATATAAAATTCTTGGTTGACAAATTTTTCTTTTAACATCTGAATCATCATTGCAATGTTGTCTGGCTTCTACTGTTTCTGAGAAGTCAAGCATTATTTGTATTGTTTTTACCCTTTATTCATTCAATATATTTTCTGCCCCTTCCACTTTCCTCCCTTTTGAATTTCAACTACATGTGGAATAAACTGTTTCATATGATCCCACACAGGTCTCTGAGTTTCTGTTTATTCTTCTTTATCTTTTTTTCCTCCCAACTCCACAGATTTTTAATTTCTATTGACCTATCTTTAAGCTCCCTGACTTCCTTTTTTCAAGTTGTATCTTCTGATGGGCTCATCTAGTATACTTTTCATAGGAAATGAATCTTAGAATAATAGTCAAATAAGTTTGAAAAAGTAAAAGAAACATATTCTACATCTCCAAGACTTACTGTATAACTAATGTGATATTAGCATGAGGAGAGACACATAGGCCAATGGAAAAAAAGTAGAAACAGGCCCAATCATATATGGTCAATTTATTTTTGACAACAGTACTAAAGAATTTCAAGAGGGAAAGTATAATCTTTCAAAACAAATGGTGTTACAACAATCGACCCTTACCTTATACCACACACACAAATTAACTTTGAAATGTATCATAGACCTAGAAGTAAGAGTTAAGACTATTAAAAATATAGAGAACAAAACTTAGAAGACCTTTATGACTTTGAAGTAAGCAAATCTTTTTTGACGGGGCATAAAAAGTATAAACTATAAAAGAAAAACCAATAAATTAGATTGTATCAAAATTGAAATCATTTTTTCTTGGAAACCTTAGTTAGGAAAATGGAAAGGCAAGCCACCAACTGGGATAAAAGTTTGCAAAATATGTATCTGTTAAAAGACTTGTATCCAGTTTTTCTCTGACTGGCATATTTCACTTAGCATGACTCTCCAACGTCCATCTATACTGCTGCAAAAGGAATTAGAGTTCCTCATAACTTTTGCTTATTGGAAGAACTTGAAGGACAAAAAGAGTAGGCAATGATGCGATTAGCTGGGTCCTTGAAGATGATAAAATTTTGACACTTCTATGGAGGACAGGCATGATTATTGGGCCACCGAGGCTGGAATAACTGAGGAAAGCTGACTAGTGGAGGAAGTTGCCTTTGGAATGAGCCTTGAAGAACTGACAGGTAGAATTTCAGAAGGTGGTAATGGGGATGGAGAACATTCAGACAGAGAAGAGAAAAGACACATTATAAAAACAACATATAGCCTGAAAGTAGCATATGGACTGAAATACCCAGAAACTCCTCCATCAGTTAGATTTGTACCAAAATTAATATGAATGGAATAAAGTAATTCCAGTGGAATGATAGATGCAGGTAGCATAGCAGTGTTAGCAAAATGGTAAAATTCACATAACATTAAACTTGTACTTCAAGAACTAAAATATCCAATGATGTCCAATGAAAATATGAATTCAACAGCCAACAGAAAGACATACAACAATTAATTTTAGTGGAGCTCAAACTTGTCTTAAATCAACAGTCTTCTACTCATGTTTATATCTTGATTAAGTGTCACAATGCAAAATACCCACACATTAAGTAAAGGAATTTCAGCTGGTAAACATGACCCGGGCATTTGTAAGAATATGTTTAATATATATACACACATTCTGTTTTCAGGTAACAGGAAGAAAAATGCAGCACGCCTTTGTAAGGAACTGACATTTAAACATAAACCTGGCCCCACCTGCATGGCTCAGTGAGAGTCAACCTATGAACCAGGAGGTAAGGTTCAATTCCTGTTCAGGGCACATGCCCAGGTTGCAGACTTGATCCCCAGTGGCGGGTGTGCAGGGGTCAGCTGATCAATTGTTCTCTCTCATCATTGATGTTCCTCTCTCACGCGTGCGCACTCTCTCTCTCTTCTTCCCTTCCTCCCCCTTACTCTCTGAAATCAATACAAATATTTTTTAAAATAAATATGAATGTATGGTGAGAAGTGTCAGTTGTGGAAGCATGTGTATTTCTAAAAAGTAAAAATCTCAAGAAGGAGAAATAGCATGCTTTATCCATCTTGTTTAGTGAAAGAGCTTCTATTTAAATTGGTTCATGTAGCAAGTATAATGAATACTACTACAAATTATTCTAATTTTTGAAGTGGTGTGAGTGCTGACTATCAGTAGTATAAAAAATATATTCAGGATTGTTTAGTTACCTGTATTTATAATTTCAAAGTGTCACAAGGAAGATTGATGAATTTCTATTAAAAGCTGTTTCATGTAACAGACATGGTAAACAATAGTTTACAGTCTTAGTTTGACCAACCATGCATATAAGTTTAAGTGAAATCAGCAAAAAGAAAATAGGTGTATGGATGTATGATTTGGGGATTAAACAGTCTTAAAAGATTTTTTTCATTTTATTATTTTACATTTAGTACTGTTTAAGAAACTTCAATAAAAATTTAAATTTTTCTTCAATTAAAAAAATGAAAATAAAATGTGAATTGTGTCCTCAGAAACTGTGCCATTTCTATTTTGTTGATGTGGAATATGTATAGTACCTTGCCAAGGCAGCAAAAATTGAAATTATTGTAGCTTTTCATCCATACACACTTTTAATTGTTTATCCTATTTTGTACACTTCTTGTAAATTGGAATCTGCAGAATATTTCAGAGAACAATCTGATTACTTCAATTTCTTCTTTGGAGAAGGAAGAATCCCAGGTATTACATTTTAACTTTGATTTCAACAGAAATACATGAGAAAGATGTTTGAATTATAGCAATTTTTATGTAATTATAGGCTATAAATTATCCAAATATACATTCTATTTTTTCATAGCATCTTTTTTCTTTATTTTTCTGTGATATTTCTTCTTCCAATGCTTTTAATACCAACTGGAATTAATTTTATCCATTCCACTTGTCTTTCACTTTGGCATATGTAATTCTGGACTGATATTCTGCTTTTACCAAAGTTACTGTTTTTCATTTCAAAGTACTATGTATACTACTTTGTTGACTGTATTCTTTTCTTACATAATTCACTCATCAAAATAGAAAGGTGGTCAGGTAATAAGGACAAATTTCTTAAAATGTCTTGACATGGTTTTATCAAGTTCATTCAAATTTAAAGCTTTGAACTACCTTTTTGTGGTCAATAATATATTCAACACAGCCAGCATGGCTCAGTGATTAAGTGTTGATCTATGAACGAGGAGATCATGTTTCGATTCCTGGTCAGGGCACACGCCTCGGTTGTGGGCTTGATCCCCAGTGTGGGTCCTGCAGGAGGTAGCCAATCAATGATTCTCATCATTGATGTTTCTGTCTCTCTCTCCCTCCTTCTTCCTCTCTGAAATCAATAAAAATATTTTTTAATAATAATACTCTATTCAAGTCAATGAGTTTGTCTAAGCTTTTAAATTCAACTAGCTATTCAATTTTAATTGTCAAAGATGTTTGAGATGCTTTAAAATGAAACATAAAGAGTATATAGAGCCCTGGACAGTTTGGCTCGGTGGATAGAGGGTTGGCCTGTGGATGAAAGGGTCCCGGGTTCGATTCTGTCAAGGGCATGTACCTTGGTTGCGGGCACATCCCCAGTGGAGGGTGTGCAGGAGGCAGCTGATCAATGTTCCTTTCTCACTGATGTTTCTCACACTCTCTCCTTCTCCCTTCCTCTCTGTGAGTCAATAAAATGTATTAAAATAAAAAGAATATATAGATACAAATTAGTGCATGTGACTTTATGAAAATTGGTTTGAAATTAATTACGACCTTGTAATACATTCTTAGAACTTTTAAATTGTTAAGGGAGATTGAGTTGAATTACACTGATGTCATATATAGGAGTCTTATGGTTACTGATGATCTAAATCAATCACTTTAGTGACTTATTTTCCACTTTGGAAAAAAAACAAAGTCTTGTATCCAGAATATATAAAGAAGTCCTATTCTATCTAATAAAATGGGAATATGCTAATTAACCATTACTCCATCACAAAATGGCTACACACACAGCTGAGGCCAAGTTCCCATAAGGAGCCTTAACAAGCAATCAGCAGGGACCTGAGGCTATGCCCTCCCCTACCCCCATGGGGCTTGACAGGGGACCTCAAGGTGCACTTCTCATCCTGGTGCTGGGCTAGAGGATCTCAGGCTGCACCTCCTGCAGTGGCACCAGGCTAGGACCTCAAGCCATGACCGCCACCCAGTGGGGCTTGATGGGGGACCTGAAGATGTGCTTTCCATACTGGTACTGGACTAGGGGACCTCAGGCTGCTCCCCCTGCCCTAGCACTGAGCCAGAGGACCTGAGGCTGCACCCTCCTGCCTGGTGGGGCTTGACAGGGGACCTGAGGCTGCATTCCCCTACTGATAGGGCTTGGCAGGGGACTTGAGGATGTGCCCCCCACCTGGCAGGGCTTGATGGGTGACCTCAGGCCATGCCTCCCACCCATCAGGGCTTGACAGGGGATCTCAGGCCATGTCCCACACCTGGAAGGGCTTGACAGGGGACCTCAAGGCATGCTCCCTGCCCTGGTCTGGGCTGGGGGATTTTAGGCATGCCCCCCTGTCCTGGCACCAGGCCTGGGGACCTGAGGCTATGTCCCCTGCCTGGCGGGGCTTGACAAGGGTGGGAATGGCCAGGTCTGCATCTAACCCAATGATGGGGGGGTGGGCAACCGAGTCTGGATCTCACGTGATTTTGAGGCGAATGTGGGTGGGCAGGGACTTGATTCTGGGTCTGATGGTGTGCCTCAGACTCTGACAGGAGGAAAGTTTTCAAATACATTTTACTAATTTTCTTTCATCTCTGACACTTCTATTATAGAGAAAAGGCAAATAGCAATATTAAATTATTTCCCCTAATTAATCCCCTTTTAATGTGCACAAATTTTGTGCACCGGGCCACTAGTAACTTAATCAGAGGACAAAAATCTAATTTAAAAGATGGGCAAACAATATGCAAAGATACTTCACCAAAGACAATATTTAGATGACAAACATATAAAACGATGTTCATCATCATTAGTCAGTAGAGAAATGCAAATTGAAACCACGATGACATATTACTATATTCTCACTAGAATGGCTACTGTTAAAAAGATCATCCAGGCCAAGACCCAATGAGAATATGAAACAGCTGGACCTCTCATACATTACGGGTAGGGATGAAAAATGATGCAATCACTTTGCAAAAAGCTTGGCAATTTCTTATAAAGTTAAACATAGAAGCCTGCAATTCCATCCTTGGATACTTACCCAAAAGAAATGAAAACATGTTTACATAAAGACCTATACCTGAATATTCAAAGCAGCCCAACCCTGGAAACAATCCAAATGTCCCTCAACTGGTAGAATGGATTGCATTGTGGTATATTCATACAATGGAAGACTATTCAGCATAAAGAATTATTATATGTGTGTGTGTGTATTTGTATGTATAATATAACAACATGGGTGAATCTCAAAATTATTATTCTAACTGCAAGAAGCTAAGCACAAAGGGCTACATATTATATGATTCAATTTTTTCAAAATTCTAGAAAAGGCAAGACTATACTTACAGAAATAAGTGGTTGTTAAGGGCTGAGGGTGGAGATAGAAATTATCTGCAAAGAAACAAGAGAGAACTTTTTGAGGTAAAAGAAATGTGGTAGATTATGATTATGATGATGGTTAAACATAATGGCATATATTTAGCAAAATTCATTGAATTGTACTCTTAAATTATGTGAATTTTATTGCATGTACATTATTTGATAGTACATGTGATTAAGAAAAAAGCCAGGGAATGGTAAAAACAAAATTCATATAGTGGTTACCTTTGGCTGAGATGCAGGGAGATGGAATATGAAATATGCATATAAGCATACTGGTGATGGTCTTAATAGTTTTTTCTGTACATTAAGTTAAAATTTATAGTAGTAGAGGGAAATGAGTCAGTAGGGGAGAAGAAACGTGCACATGTGCAGATTATCTTGGCGAATTAAGGAAGAGGCTAAAAATATGATGGCAAAGCTTTTGTCTGTTTTTAAATTTCAGAGATGCTCAAGCCTGTTATACCAATGAGAATGACTCCCTAGAAATGGGGGAGAATAATGATGGAAGAAAAAGTCCTTGGGATGACAAGAAGGGATGGCTTCTGGAGAGAGATTGGCCTTTTTCATGGGAAAGTTTCTTCCTTTAGGATAACAAGAAGGAATAAGAAGATGGGTACAGATTCATTTAGGCTTAGGAACATAGTGGTGGGAAGATGAAGCAATTTCCTTCTGAGTCAAGGCCATAAGTGTGAGTTAAGGCCATAAATAGAAGTGGGGAGAAATAGGCGATTTGAGGAGAGTATAAGAAATGACCATTTGGAGAGTGCAGCACGGATCCCAACAGGAAGTGTATGCCTATTGCCTGTACACTATTTTCCACATCAGCTAAACTCGGTGCTTTGTTGGCTGAGGGTTACTTACTCTCGAGGCTGTGGTCTGGAGGGGAGAAGTGTTCACTATGAGTAAGAGTCAGCAGAGGAGACAGCTGTCTTCCTGGCAGTCTCCTCGTCCTAGATCTGCCGTCAAAAACATTGCTAGGAACCTGTTTACAGCATTTTGTAATCCATAGAGGGTTTGCTTGCTAATCTAAGATTTCCAGCTAGGCCACTGCTAAAGAGAATGTTTTTCTTAGATTGTTTCAGTTTGGGGCATTTGTACATGGTATTTAAAAAAAAATTTTTTTTTTAACAATAGCTTCTTTTAAAAAACAGCTTTCTATTGATTTCAGAAAAAGGAAGGGAAAGGAAGAGAGAAACATCGATGACAGAGAAACATTCATTAGCTATCTCCTGCACACCTCCTACTGGGGATGGGACATATAACCTGAGCATGTGCCCTGACTGGGAATTGAACCGTTGACCGCTTGGTACATGGATCAATGTTCAACCACTGAGCCATACTAGCCGGGCTGTACATGCTGTTTTTGATATGCACTGAATTGATCAGTTGATTGCTCCTTCTGTTGTACTCCCCCTCTCTGTGCTATACAATACTTTGGATTATACTACATGTGTGTGTGCATATATACAGAGTATTCCAAAAATGTGTATATACACTTTAACAGCTAATAGCTCAATTGGCATTTCTTTCTTTTCAGATTTAACCCACTGGAATTAATAATTATTCAAAGTGTGTATACATTTTTTGACCATATATATATATATATATATATATATATATATGTATATACACACACCAAATTTACTATAATAGGATTTCCAACTTACAATATAAATTTTGCTTTACCTCTCTGTCTGAGATTGTAGGCATTCATAAATGCAGAATGAACTAATCAGTCATTCAAAATGTATTTATTGACTACTTATAGTGCTTGGGAGAGAGGCTTTAGCAAAAAGTGCAGACAGACACTGCTCTCAGATCATTGACAATTTGGTTGGTAAGACATATATATATGTTAAGGAAATGGTGTGGTATAATGTCAACATACAGAATTTGGAGTTGAATTGGAAGTCTAGAGCAACTAATTATAGTTATGACCTTGGATAACTTGCTTTGCTTTTCTGTGCCTCGGTTTCTTTTTTATTAAAAAATGGGGGCTTGGGTTATTATGAGAAATACAGTGGTACCTCGAGATACGAGTGCCCTAACATACGAGATTTTTGAGATACGAGCCGTCGAGCGAGCAATTTTTGCTTTGAAATATGAGCAACATTTGAGATAGGAGTAATCGCTGGGTCGGCTGCACATGACCCACCAGTTTACCGCGACTGGAGTGTCTCATAGTTTCCCACGCCTCAAGGTTATGGAACGAATTAAACTCGTATCTCGAGGTACCACTGTAGAGGTATCATAGTACTTGAGCATAATTAGAGTTCAATAAAGTTGACCCTGCTGCATGAAAATACCTTGTTGGTAAAGTGCCACATTTGAAGTACAGACAGTTGTTCTCTTATCTGTAAATGAAGACCACAGAACATCTTCTTCTTAGTGTCATTATGGGAATTGTGCTGTAACAATACTACACTGATGACCGGTATTATTTCAATGGGTTTCTACAGTAACCCTGAGGTGGGAGGATTCTTATGCCCATTTCACAGATGGGCATAAGAACTAAAATAGAGAGGGATAAATTAATTTTTACCAAGTCACACAACTAGTACATGGTAGAATCAAGGTTGACAAACCCAGGCAGGTTTTTAACTAGATGTTAGTAATAGCAGTGGGTATTAGTAGTACCAGCAGTACCAGTGGTACCATCAGTACTACTAATAGGTATAGGAATCACGAGTAAAGAGAGATCATTTTGGTGGGAGTGGGCACAACAACTTCTTGGCCAGAAGGAGGCCACTTTAACCCCTGCAAAAGGTCTGCCGTATAGAAGAGTAGTATAAGATGAGGCCAAAACTGATGGTTAGGGCTGAGAGAGAACTAAATACTGTAACAAGACAAGTGTGTTGTGAGCAAGGAGAATTTTTGATCTGCTGTGACAGGCTGGAACTCAAGATATACTAGTAGGTAGTAGTAGGATTTGTGTGCACAGAGGTGGTTAAAAAATATAATGTCTTACATTCTTACAGAGCTTTTGAGTTTGCCTAGAGCTTTGACATCCAAGGTTTTTGCTGATGCTCACAGTAACGTAGTCATTAGTAAAGACAGAGAACTCCCAGTGATGATCACATGTGAGAGGCCTACTCTCAAGTGCATACTTAATCAAAGTCATTTTCTTATTTGTAGACAAGACAACAAGGATCAAAGATGTTAAGTAACTTGCCCGAGTTCACAGAGCGAGGACTTGGACACAACTCCTTTGCTCACAGCTTATTCTGTTTTCCACACTCCACATTATCAGCCCAATTAGTTCTACATAATTCATCCAACAGACACGTGAGCTGCCACTGTCCGTCTCATATACTATCAAGCTATAGGAATGTGGAGATAACTATGTGTAATGCCACAAACCAGTGGGGAAAATAAACTTTTTTAAGAACCGAATTTGGCAAGTGCTGAGATAGTGGTTGGGAGCATGAGTGTTCCAGAACGGGGGTCAGCGGAGGGAGGTGGGCAGGGCTTCACAGGGAAGGTGAAGTTTGAACTGAGGCACCATCCAAAGCTCTCCCAGATGGTCTAGTCTTGACTTCACCTCCCAGGATGTCAAGTGTTAATGGATACGCTGGAAACAGGGCGCTTCTAAGAGGAGGAACAGCGTAAGCAAGAGACAGAGGGAGTATAGGGATGTGGCAGCCAGGATCTTGCACCCCAGGATCTCCCTCTGAAAGAATCAGATGTGACGAGTGTGGGCAGAGACAGCCTCCAGCTGCTACCCCTCCAGGTTCCACCTCAACGGTCAAGCGGAGGGGACACTTCCGGGGCTGCTCCTGGCCTTGTCAGGGCATGAAAAGAGTCACGTCATTCCTGCCCTCTAGGGGAGTCTGGGACCAGCACTCTTCCCTGGGGAGCACAGCCGGACCAGCACTCAGAGCAACAGTCAGGCAGCCCAGCAATTCCTGCCTGACCCTCCTACCTCCCTCTCCTTTTGCAGGTATCAGATCTGCGTCATGTTGCAAGGCTCTCTCCACAACTCCCATGTTGCAAGGCTCTTTCCACAACTCCCACGACCTTCTCCTTGAGCTGACACAGTCAGACAGGGGGAGACACCAAAGGCAAAATATTTGGAAATGCAGTACTGTTGCTTTGTAAGTGAAGAGAGGACCATGAAGAATGCCATCGTGTTAGGAGGAAACTCAGCAGAAGACCTGTCACCACAACATGGAGAGAACAAATCTCAGGAAGATGGTCTCCAGTTGGATTTGGAAGAGGGAATAGGGTTAGTGAGAATCCTCACGACTACATGCCAGGCATAACAGTGCTCTAACAGTGCTGACTGAATGAATAAACAGAAATGGAGAACTATTAGGGCATTTAAGCCAGCAGCTGCAACAGAAAACCCCCAAGTTCTCAGTTGGTTTTATCCTGCAAATGTTTGTTTTTTCACTCACAGCAAGACCAGTGCTGGTCAGGAGACCTTCCTCTGCGGCTGTCCATATAAAGCAGGCGTTGCTGTGGATGCCGAGACAGGGAGGAGGGAGCATGGGGTTGGAGGAGTTTTAAAGGTCTGACTTGGGAGTAGTCTGCATCACTTCTTCTCACACCCCATTTGCCAGAAACCCAGACACATGGCCTCAATCTAACAGGGAGGGAGGGGGAAGGAAAGATCTGTTCCTGGGTGAAACAAGGCTAGGTAAACCACAGAGCATTATCTTTGCCATGTGTAATATGCCATAGTACTTGGCAACTAGGAACTTATTATATACCTTCAAAAGGATGAGAGTATAGATGAAGGGTTGGGTTAGGATGGGGGACATTAAATTAAAAAGATGTTTTTAATCCTCACCCGAGGAAATGCTTAGAGAGAGGAATGAAGGAAGAGAGAGGGAACATTGATGTGAGAGAGAAACCAACTGAGCCAGTCCGGCCGGGCAGAGACAGGGACAGGGAAGTTTAAACTCAGCCGGTATTTTCATAGAGTGAGCAGACAGTCCAAATGCAACAAGTGAGTGGGGTGGTGTGTGTGTGTGCAAGAAACTGAAGATAACCCAGCTCTACTTCCAGGAATCCTTCCATGCTGCCCACATCCACCCTCCGACCCCAGGGTTGAAAATTGCTCTCTCAGCTGCTCCCACACACCCTTTGCATTTGCCCACCCTGCTCCTGTATGGAAAGCACCAGTTCCCCTCACTAGGCCACGTGCTCTGTACAGAGGGGGTGGTGTGTGTATGCCTGCGTCCCAGCCCCTTGCACAATGCCAGGCACAAAGTCACTATCTGTTGTGTGAATGAAAAGCATTCTCTTCCACTTTGGAGATTCTGGGATAGGGGTCATGGGGTGGAGAAGGGTCATCTTTTTTTAAAAATATTGTTTTAAAATTGTGGTGGAATATACATATTAACCATTTTAACTATGTTTAAGTGTATAGCTCTGTGGCATCAAGGATTGGTTGTGCATCTATTCCCACTATCCAATTCCAGACCTCTTTTCATCTTGCAAAGCTAAAACTCAGTGCTCATGAGACAACTCCCCATTACCCGCTCAGCCCTGCCCCTGGTAACCCCCATTCTATTTTCTGTCTCTATGAGCTTGACTACCCTCAGGGCCTCCCATAACAGAATCAT
The DNA here is from genome assembly GCA_011751065.1 of Lasiurus cinereus. Taxonomy (NCBI): domain Eukaryota; kingdom Metazoa; phylum Chordata; class Mammalia; order Chiroptera; family Vespertilionidae; genus Lasiurus; species Lasiurus cinereus. The sequence goes on along the minus strand of JAAGEH010000030.1, from coordinate 32,837,589 downwards.
ATAGTATTTGTCTTTTTGTGACTGACTTATTTCACTTGGAGTAACGTCCTCAAGGTCCACCAACATTGTAGCCTTTGCTAGAATTTCCTTTGTAAGGCTAAGTAATATTTCATTGCAGGTATATATCACATTTTATTTATTCATTCATTTGTAGATAGACACTCTGAGTGTGCTCAGACACTTGTGTTGCTCCCACTTTTTGACTATTGTGAATCATCTGCTTCAAACATGGGTATATGAATATATCTTCACATTTCTATTTTCAATTATTTGGGGTGCATCTATGCTCTTTTAAAGGTGCTTCAGGTGATTTGATGCACAGCCAGAGTTGAAAACCTTCTTTCATACAAAAGAGAAGAAGAGAGTTGAAGGGAATGATGTAGGAGTTGGGGGAATGAGTGACAGTGCATGGGGCAGGAGGCAGGCACGGACAAGACGCTGGTTAGAGAAGAGTTTATTGTGTTCAGAAACCAAGGAGATGTGACAAGGACAAAAGTCACAGGATTCAGAAAAAGGGAGGAAGTCAGCTGACCTAATTCCTTAAGTAAAGGTGATGTCACTGCTGACCAGTGCAGGAACCGGGGTGAAAGTGAGGTTGGAATTGAGGAAAGAGAGGGCTGATTCATAGTAGTGGTGAGAAGAATGCAACTGGAAGATGATAGGAAGATAATTGACCAAAGGACAGAGACAAAGAAAGGACCCAGTGGAATACGTGTGAGGAGAGGGGGTCAAAGTGGAAGGAATGCCTTTTTATTAAAATCAAACTCATAGGAAGCAGAGAGTGAAGAAAGTTTGTGGCCAGGGTGCTGAGAAATGGATAAGAAGTCCTGAGAAGGCTAGAGGGATGTTTGTGAGGGCCAAGCTGTACATGTGGCGGGTCAGGTCACATGGTGGGCTTCGGGGCTTCAGGGCCAGGTGGAGAAAATGGATCATGGAAATGATCCAGGTTTGGAAATGAGCCAGGGATGTGGCAGAAGGTCAAGGGAGGGGAGGGAGGCCAAATGCCGAAGTGCTGAGCACTGCATACCTAAACAAACCCACAGCTTCACAGAACTGTACGGGTTCAAATAAGGAGCGCTGCTGTCGAAGACTTACACACTATTATCTTATCTCATCCAATCAATCGCAATGTTCCTCGGAACCTGACCTTGTTGAGAGCCCTCTCTGTCTCTAGACTGTCTTCCTAGCCAGGGAAAACTGTCCTTCTAGATCAAGGTCATCCCGGCTGCATTCAGGAATCAGAATTCTCCCTGGTGAGTGCCTCATTGCTCAGTGGCTGCAGCCTGCAGCCAATCCAGGGCCATCAGTAACAGATGGCTAAGACCTCAGGGACCCCCTCAGTGAGTCAAGGCAGTGACTTTGCACTTCTAGAAATCCTTGCCCTTTCTACTCTACAAAGGCAGCTGTGGGCTGCAGTGACAAAGTCCCCAGTGATCTCATTTTGAGCTCATCTTTGTAAATAGAAAATAATCAGAAGTTTTCTAAGCAATTTTACTGGAAAATCTATTCCCAGCCTCCTCCCTTGCTCCTCTTCCCTTCCTCCTTGATGACCCACTCTATCTTTTTGATCTGGAACTTCCTTTATCTGGTATCTTATGGCAAATATGAAGCTCTGCCCCAACTTCCCCATGATGCCCCATTTACCCGGAGCCTCTTTTCCCTGCTCTGCGGGTCTCAGCTCTCTCCCTGTGTAATTGCTCAGACGACCTCCTGCCTGCTCTGAGAGATCTGTCAGCTGCTGCCTGCTGCTTGCTGTCTGTTATCTTTTACTTGCTCCACTGGGTTTTTGGCTGCCCTGTGGACATTGCTGCTGTTCTAGGACTAGATATAGATCTGTTTGTTTTTCGAAGTAGCCTCTTACACTAGCATTTTGCTGTCCATGTTTTATTGCTTTTCTCTCTGTGTTTTTCCCCCTTGTCTACTCCCAGTTGAGAACAGGAGTTATCACAAGTGCTCCAGAAGGCAGGCAGCCTCGGGGAACCACTATCTTACCAGAGTCCTTGGAAGTGTTCAAAGTGACAGTGTCCTTCAATTGCAAATGTGCAGGGAGCCTGGCAACTGGCCAGCTGACTCTGGGACAACCCAATCCTGAGAAGATACTGAGAAAATGAACTCCGTTTAACAGATAAAATAGCCAGACACAGTTAACTATAAAATCTCTGGGGCGGGAAAAAAAAAAAATGTAACAGGAGGTGTCCTCTTGTTCTTTGTTTTGCTTGTGGTTTCTGACAATGGGGAGTGAGACCACTCCAGGGCTCTTCTTAGAAATTGCCCGTGACCCTCGGGACTCCATTTCCAGCCCACCTCCACTTCATTCCAGCTCAGCAGAGCTGCTGACCTCTGACCCTTCTGTTTGCTTCTAGAAACTGCTGTTGGCCCTGGATTTTCTGTGTTTGTACTGTCAGCACTCCCTGGGGATTTAGGCTGTTTCGATTCTTGTCTGCACCAGGTACAACACCCCACAACTAGTTTTGGTCCCATTTTGAGCTCATTCTAGGGGCTACCCTCAGACCCTCCCTGTAGGCCCAGCCTCCAAAAGCTGTAGGGTTTGGGAGATGGGGGTGGGTGGGCCATGGTGCAATACAGTTCACAGGGAGTATTAGAAGGATGCTTGTCCTCAGATGGCAGAAATGAGAGAAGCAAGGATATAAAAGAAAGGGGAAGAAATTTAGAGTAAGCTCTTTGCACCCGGCCAACATTGCTCAGTGCTTGAGCATGGAGCTATGAACCAGGAGGTCACAGTGCAGGAGATAGCTGAATGATGATTCTCTATCATCATTGATGTTTCTATCCCTCATTCCCTCTCCCTTCCTCTCTGAAGTAAATAAAAATGTTTTAATTTTTTTAAATAAAGGTGAAAAAATTTAGAGTATCAGTCAAGTAGTTAAGAATAGAATGGGGTGGGGTGGGGAGAATAGCATGAATCCAAAATTTGTAAAAGTCCTAAGAAATAGGAACAAATATTGACTCAAATATTTTTAGAGTTGAATATCAGACCCATAGCAAAACGTAATAATAATCCAGACAAATTCACAATTGGCTTAAATTATTTAAGGTAAGTACCCCTTCATGATCAAAAGAGTGAGGCTGTCTGGCCTTACTCTTTCTTTTTTTGAAATAATTTTTATTTTATTTTTTTATCACCATTTATCTCCTCTATGCCTTCTTCCACCTCCCCCCGACCCCTGCCCCTGACCATTGTTACACTGTTGTTCATGTCCATGAGTTCTCTCTCTCTCTCTCTCTCTCTCTCTCTCTCTTTTTCCCCTCAACCCCTCCACCATGTCCTTACTCTTTCACTCTTTCACAGATCTATGTCACAGGTATTTTTGAGCACCAGCCAAGCACCTGCCTCATTCTAGATGCTGTGGGAACTATAAAGAAGTAGAACACCTCGTGCATGCCTTCAAGATAGCCAGACCCATGAAAGTTAAGTTAAGAGAATGAAACACAAGGTACTGCAAGAGAACTTGACTAAGTATTGATTAAAAAGTTACCATATGTCTTCATGGGGAAGCACCCTGGGGACTGGCGGGGAGCGCGAGGGTTCATGGAGAAGGTGAGCCTGGAAGAGACCTGATGCACAGGTTAAGACTGAAAGGGAAACCAGGAATCCTCATGCTTAGTGAAGATTTACTGAGTCCTCGTTACACATGACAAACTTCAGAAGAGCTGTCTCAAGTTAAAATCAACAAAGGATACCTTTGCTGGCTTCCAAAACCTTGGCAAACATCTGGCTGTTGGAGTAAGTGCTCATGTGTCCCGAGTTTCAGATATTTTATCACATTACACATCAGGAAGGCATGTTCTTTGACCTGGAGAGCAAGGATAGAGGTTCCCGATGCATTCAGCACTAATAATAGAATGCTTGGTTAACAGCAGGTTAATCAATAAAAATGTTTAATTATCTCACTAAACAAGAAGCCCACAATTGCTATAGCTGCCCACCTGTATCCTGAATAGCTGCCCGAGCTATTTCTTTCACTGCCACCTTCAATGGGAGATTTTCGTGTGACTTTAGGCTGATGTCTGTCCTCCTCTCTCCCCCACCCCCGCCTCCACCCCTTGCCACCACTACCATTGACACAAGAATGGCAGCTGCAGCTTCACAGAACTGCAACCCAAGCCTGCAGAAAGGGGCAGGGGCCACCAGCATTCTCCTCCCATGGCTGTCTTTCCACCCTAGAGGAAATTCTTTGATGGGGTTCTCCAGCAGATTTCCTCTAAAACCTCATGAGCCAGAACTGAAACAAATGCCTATGTCTAGCCAATTACTGGCAAAGCCACTTATGATTCATCCCCCTTGGACTGGGGTAGATGCCCAGCTTTCATGAAATCAAGGGATCTCTACTCACCTTCCGAATAAAACCAGGGTTCTCTTTGGCAGAGAAGACAGAGGGCATGATGGGTGAACACACCATGAACAAAGCCTGCCACCTTCCTCAGAGCTAAGGGTCCCTGCCACTGTGGCTCCTTTAAAGGCTGCTTGCTGCCTGTGTCTTCTGGTGCTGCAGCAGCCCCTGACCCTGGCCTTCTTCATTTACAACTCGTCCCTTTCCCCCTTCTTAAAAAGTATTGTTCCTGCACAATGGATCTGATTTATGCAAGAGAGGTAACTGAAAACTCCCATCAGCCAACCCTTATGCAGAGAAAATGCCTTGGCCATTCCCCATAAAATTGGTGAGTGAATGTGCTTTTGTATGTTTTTAAGTTTAAAAATTGTTAAAGTTAGGAGACATTTTTACAACTCCTCTCCTTTACTAAACTGGCTAAAAATGAATCAATCAATCTCTAGATAACTGCTTTTAGATAACAGGGCTCCTTATATTATAAACTTTAGGGTTTTTCTGTTTGTGTATGTGTTTGTGTTTATTTTTTTTTGCCGATCTGATAAAACAAATAGGTATCATTTTTATTCCTTCACACTGGAAAGTTATTGTTATGTTAGCTGTTGCATATATATACAGTGGTACCTCGAGATCCGAGTTTAATTTGTTCCGTAACCTTGAGGCGTGGGAAACTAAGAGAGGCTCGAGTAGCGGTAAACTGGTGGGTCGTGTGCAGCCAGCCAATCTGCACAATTACTCTTATCTCAAATGTTGCTCGTATTTCAAAGCAAAAATCACTCGCTTGAGGGCTCATATCTCAAAAATCTCGTATGTTAGGAAACTCATATCTCGAGGTACCACTGTGTGTGTGTGTGTATACTTTGGCAATCTAAGGGAAAAGAGGTCAGTGCCCCTGACTAAATAGTCAAGTATTACATGTTTTAGAAATTCTTGTGGCGCGTTGCATGAAAACCGCTGTCCTACTGAATTGAAATCTAGTAAATGGAACTCATGTCTTAAACAAGTCTGTGCCTAGAATGCTAGAATGGTGCATTACATACAGTAGCTACTAGTCACACATAAAGCTGCTGAGAATTTGAAATGTGGCTAATGTGACTGAGGAACTAAATTAATTGTGTGAAGTTTTAATTAATTTAAAATCTGATTCAGTTATTGGAAAACTTTTAAGGATGCCTGAAACAATTCAGGTATGGCAATCTACTTTTCCCATTGCAAATTTTATTGTGGGGAAGCATGGGACTTGGTTGGAAGGTCTGTAAGGAGGAATTTCTGAAAGGTCGGAGGCAGCAGCCCCTGCTTGACTTTTCCAAATAAGTCTGCGCCCCGGGTGTTTTACTAGAATCCTTATGTTTAGACTTCGAAACATCCTTGTTTAAAAGAAACTACAGATGCAGGTGCTTTCTCAAGGATGCTTACCCTGTTGATAGTATCTAATAGTTAATTTTAGTTCAAGCTATAACTGTTGTGACAATAAAAGCTGAAGAAGGCAGGCGAACAGGGCTTTTTGCTCCTAAAGCAAAACAGCCCTTTAGCCTCTCCTTCCCAGAAATGTGTGTCAGAGTAATCTGTTCATCCGTCGTTCAGGGTCTGCCGGTCAGCCCCAGCATTTTATAAAATCTAGAGATAGACTGACTATTTCTGATGAAATCTTAGCATCTGAGTTTAGGTGTGCCATAGTGGAAAATACAGGATTTTGAAGACCTAGCATGGAAAAAGAGTGTAAACAAAAAAAAATCTCAAATAAGTTTTTATATTGCTTACATAATGCAAAGGTAATATTTGGAACATATTGGGTTAAATGAAATATGTTAAAAGTAATCTCACCTGTTTCTTTTTACTCTTTCAAAGTCACTGCTAGAAAGTCTTAAGTTACCCACATGGCTTGCATTGGACAGTGCTGAACTAGTAAATAGTGAGCACTCAAATGCCCACTGACTGAATGAATACATGAGCTCAGTGACTTGACCAAGGTCACTTAGAAAAGCTGAATCTCGGGTGCCTTTGATTCCCACTCCCTCTTTCTTCCCACCATGCCTTGAAGTCTCCTCTGTGCCATACTGTGCTTCCTGGTCACCTTCTCATGTCCACCTGCAGGACAGAGTCTTTCCCCATGGAGGTGAGCTTTGCAATCTGAGGGGAGGGAAGAGCATCTGTGTTGAGGTTCTATAAAGGCAGAGGCTTAGAGAAAACAGAGCCCTTTCTGGAGGTGAGAAGGAAATGAGTTAGGATGCCAAATCTCAGAGGGCACTTGTGTTTCATATTTACAGTTTCTGGGTGTCTTTCCTGAGCTCTCCAGTCATTTCACTATACGTTCTCATTCTGAAAGTTCTTTCAATAAAAGGGTGGTTTTACACTTCGGGGCAGATTTCTTGCTATTCCCAGGGCTCTGGTGACACAAAACAGACAGGAGTAACGTAGGCTGTGTGCGCACACTGGAGGAAAGGCAAGAAACGGGCCACCCATGCTGCTTGCTGCTTGCCGGAGAGGCTTGGCACTCTCGTGGCTCAGAGAGCAATGTCTTTGTTAGACCCTGACCCAGAAGGCTTGCTGGAACTGCACTAAGACCATTCTCCAGACTGTAATCATTACAGAGCTGAGCCTCTCCCGGAAAACACGCACAAAGCCATCTGGGCCTGCGAATCACATGCTGCAGTGAAAGCACAGCCATTCCATATTTGCCATTTTACATCTTCCCGTTCACACAGAAAGTGTCTTCATTTATGAAGGGTTTCATTCAATAGACATTCATTCAACAAATATTTATTGAATGCCGTATTGCTGTGTGCCAAGCAATGGGAGTGCCCGAGATAACATGTACTGATTTACCGGTCTGAACCAAACATAAGTTACTTCTCAGCCTGAACTAAAAGTACAATATGTCTAAATGTACCTGAACTCTCAGAGGTGAAGAGTGGCACACATAATAACTTTTAAGAGTATAAGCCAAAGCTGCATCTTTACAAAAATAGGATACTCGCCATCCTGGTTCAAAACCAGGCTTTCTCTGAACCAATTGTTTTATCTCTGCCAGTGGTATTAAAAATTTTGGTGTAACTCCAGGAATTGATTTTAAGAAAATAATCAGATAAATGGTCAAAATATTACACATGTGGGTGGTCACTGCAGTGTTAGAGAGCAAAACTATGGAAACTCTCTAAATGTTGAATAAGAGAGGCTTGAAAAAATTGGGGCCAGTCTACATGATGGCAAATCATTATAAATCAAGTTCTAAAGAATATATAGTGATATGAGGAAATATTTTGCCTATACATTAAGATTTAAAACTTGGGCTATTAAAACACACATGGTATATGTTGTCAATTTGGGGGAATATCAACATATGCAGAGAAAATAAGACTAGGCAGCTATATAATCAATTAACAGTGTATCTCTGGGGAAGGGAGGGGAGGTGAAATTGTACATGCTTTTAAAGTTTTTCTTCTTTACACTGTATATTTTTAAATGTTCTGTATAATTGCTTGCTATTTTTGTAATAAACAAAGAATAATTTTTTTATAATTGTGATTTTATTGATTGTTTTGAGGATAAGTACACAGACATTCAATTTCTACACAATTCTTAACGTACAAACCAAAAACCTAGAGTCGTGTAGTTGTGATTCCTTTCTAAACAGTTATTCCAATAATGACTTTCCAGCTTAAAATCGGAAGGCTAATTTTCTTTCATAGATACCAGGTACCAATGTCTTCAAATGTTGATACTCTGTTATATCAAAGTCCCACTAATTCACAATTTAATATCATATGCACTATATAATCTCATTTTCAATTTTTCACAGCACATTAACAAAGATGTGACTGAGTGCACAAAACTCTGACAGGAGAGCCACAATGCTACCAAAAATATGAGCCTGGAAGTAACTGAAAATGCTCAGGACATAGTCAATGCATGACTGACTCCAAATTGCCATATAGTCTGCTTTGCATTATAGGATATAAATACTACTACTGTCTATGGAATGTTAAGCTGCCACCAAAGACAATCAAAGTCTTCCATATTCAATATGTTGTTATTTTCTGGTTGTACCAAAAAATAAACAACCAGCAAATTATCTTAACTTTTGTTTTAAAGCATTTGCATTTTAAAAACAGGGTGGGGTACAATCCTACCCCTCTTCACAATGTTTATAGAGCTATTAAAAACCTTGCATTTACAGAACAGTTGATAAAAAATATCCCTTCAGATTGTACAAGAAGGAAGAAAGAACCCCTGATAGGACATGGTATATGATATTAATCAGCCTTGGCTTCTTGCTCTCCTGCTTCATCTGGACTCTCCTTGCTTTTAGTTTCTCCATTTTCTGCAGGTAGATAGATCCTCATTGGTTTCCTGGTTAGCCACTTGGACCTGACCTGTTTTCCATTTGCTTCCCCACCCCCAGCTCCACCCCCACCTTTTTTTTTTTCTTTTTTGCACTTTTTCTGTCTGCAGATTTATCCTTTCCGGCTGTCTTTTTTTGGCTTTGTTTACACTTTTGCAGGAGCAGGTTTAGCTGACAACCTTGCAGATTTACTTTTGAGCTTCTCCTTCAACACCCCCTTGGCGTAGCTAGCCTTCCTTTCGGGCATTCTGAGCTGCTGGGGCCGGCAAAGGGGACAGTGGGAAAACCCAATAATAAAATTTTAAAAGAAATCTGGTGCAGTGACATTACTCTCTATGGAATTATAAATATTTTTCAAAATGAGTCACCCCCTAACATCTCTTCATTTCTTTAAATACTCACTCTGGGTCTTCACACCTAACTTTATTTAAAACTTTTTAATCAATTTGTAACATTGTGATAAATTAATGTTTATGGGACATTGCATTTAAATCCATAATTTCCTGATATCACATGAGGTAATACTACTTACCTCCCCAAGCTACTGGGAAGACTACATGATACAAAGAATGCAGGTGCTTGGCCCATAATGAGCATCTCTACTTGATTCCCTCTGCCTCTACCTATATTTATTCCCCTCGCCTCTCTCTGCTTTGCATATTGGTAATAAGTAATTAGTAATTATAATAAGTAATTCATTCCTTCTCTTTATAAGTAATTTATTTCTTCTTTTATTGTGGTAAAATATATATAGCATAAAATAACCATGTTAATCATTTTTAAGTGTACGGTTCTTGGTATTTAGTGCTTTCAGATCATTGGGCAACAATCACCATCATTTACCTCCAGGACTTTTCATATTCTCAACTGTAACTCTGCATCCCTTAAACACAGACTCCACATCCCTTTCTCTTCCCAGTCCCTGACAACTCCCATTCTACTTTCTGCCTCAATGAATTTGATTACTCTAGGCACCTCATACAAGCAGAATTAGACACTATTTGTCATGTAACTGGCTTATTTCACTTAGCTTAATGTCTTCAAAGTCTATCCGTGTTGTAGCACATATCAGAATTCCTTTCCTTTTTAAGTCTAGTATTCCATTGTATGTGTCTAACACATTTCGTTTATCTATTTTTCTGTTGATGGACACTTGGGTTATTTCTACCTTTTGACTATTGTGAATACTGTTATGAGCATGGGTGTACAAATGTCTGCTTGAGCAATTATTTTCCTTGAAGTAGAGATGGCCGGATCACATGGTAGTTCTATTTTTAACTTTGCAAGGATCTTCCAAACTGTTTTTTGTTTGTGGCTGCACCAATTTACATTTTACAGTGTTGTTTTGTATTCACTTGTTTTCTCCTTAATTAAGTTATCATCTGGAGATCCAGGGCATCCACTTCTGAATTCCTCAGAGCAACTAGAAAATTGCCTCAAGCATGGTAGATGCTCCATAAACACCTGATGAATAAGAGTTTCTTTTTTTCCCTAGTTTTTAGAAGCTCATTTTCACTCTTGGTGTGTTCCTTCTTCTTTTCCCCATTCTTCCCTCGGCTCTCAGAGCCTGTGGTTGAGTGGACCTCTGCTAATCATTTCCTTATCTTTCATCATTTGTAAACTTTGGTCAGGCAGCTCCTTCTTTCCATGCCATGCAGCTGTCAAGAGCATGCCATGGGAGTCAGAAAGACTGGCCTCAAGTCCTGGCTCTTCCACTTACAATTTATATGATCCAGGACAAGATTCTAATCTCTTCTTTCAAATGTTATTGCTGCATAACAGGACACTTCAAAACTTAGTTGCTTAAAACAATAATCATTTTATTATTCCTTACTATTCTGTGGGTCTACTGGTTCAATTCTTTCTCCCATGTGATATCTTCTGGGATCACTCACAAGGCTGCATTCATCAGTGAGCTTGGCTAGGGTTCACACAACTATAAGGGCATCAGTCCCATGCCTCAGTAGGGGTAGCTAGTATTACTGGGGGACAGCTGGTCTTTCCCTCTTTCTTCTTAGTCTTCCATAAAAACTGGCCCCTTTTTCTGTGAAGAATCTGTCTCTCTCAACAGGTTATTGAGATAATTCCAGAACCCACCTGACACCATTCATAGTTACTATAATACTAGAAGCCTAGTGCACAAAATTCGTGCACAAGGTGGGGCAGCTGCAGGTGCAACCCAGCCTGCACTCTCTCCAATCTGGGACTCCTCGAGGAATATTTGACTGTCCATTTAGGCCCGATCCTACCTGGATTGAGCCTAAATGGGCAGTCAGACATCCCTCTCACAATCTAGGACTATTGGTTCCCAACTGCTCACCTGCCTGCCTTCCTGATTGCCCTTAACAGCTTCTGCCTGCCAGCATGATCACCCCCTAACCATTCCCCTGACAGCCTGATTGATGCCTAACTGCTCCCTTGCCAGCCTGTTTGCCCCTAACTGCTCTCCCCTGCAGACTTGGTCCTCTCTCCTCCCTCCTAACTACTCTCCCCTGCAGGCCTGGGTTTCCCCCAACTGCCCTTCCCTGCAGGCCCAGTCGCCCCTAACTTCCCTCCTCTGCCAGCCTGGTCACTCCTAACTGCCCTTCTCTGCAGGCTTGATTACCCCCAACTGCCCTCCCCTGCCAGCCTGATCACCTCTAACTGCCCTCCCTTGCAGGCCTGGTCCCTCCCAATTGCCCTCCCCTGCTGGCCTGGTCGCCCACAACTGCTCTCCCCTGCTGGCCATCTTGTGGTGGCCATCTTGTATCCACATGGGGGCAGCCATCTTTGACCACATTGGAGTGATGGTCAATTGGCATATTAATCTATTATTAGATAAGATTCTGTATGCAGTGCCTTATATCCCTGTGACTATTTTGTAACTACCCATTTGTACTTCTGAATCCTTTGCCTTTCTCAGCTAGCACCCATCTGACACCCTCAGTTTTTTCTCTGTGTCTATGATTCTTTCTGTTTTGTTTATTTGCCTTTTTCTTTAAATTCCACATATGAGTGAAATCATATGGTATTTGTCTTTCTCCGACTGTCTTATTTCACTTAGCATAATACCCTCTAGCTTCATCCACATTGTTGTAAATGGTAAGATTTCATTCTTTTATATGGCCACATAACATTCCATTGTATAAATGTTCCACCACATTTTTATATACTTGTCTATTGATGGCCACTTGGATTGCTTCCATATCGTGGCTATAGTAAATAACACTGCAATAAACATAGGAGTGCATATATCTTTTTGAATTAGTTTTCTTCCAGAAGTGGAATTGCTGGGTCATAGGTAGTTCTATTTTTTTTTTAATTTATTTTTTAGGAACCTTCACACTGTATTCTATAGTGGCTGCACCAATTTGCAACCTCACCAAAAGTGCATGAGGGCCCCTTTGCTCTATATCTTCACGACACTCATTTGTTGATTTACTGATAATAGCCACCCTGACTGGTGTGTGGTGATACCTCATTGTGCTTTTACTTTGCATTTCTCTCATGATTAGTGGCATTAAACATATTTTCAGATACCCATTGGCTATCTGTGTATCCTCTTTGGAAAAGTATCTATTCAGGTCCTATTTTTTAATTAATTGTTTGGGGAAGGTTGTTGTTGAGTAGCTTCTGTTCTTTATCAATTTTTGGATATTAACACCTTATCAGGGATATTATTGGCAATAATTTTCCACATTCAGTAGGTTGTTGTTTCTTTTTGTTGATGGCTTCCTTTTCTGTGAAAAACTTGTTAGTTAGATGTAGTCCTATTTGTGTGTGTGTGTGTGTGTGTGTGTGTGTGTGTGTGTGTGTGTTTTCTTTTTGTTTCTCTTGGCCAAGGAGCTATATCAGAAAAAATATTACTAAGAGAAATGTCAGACAGTTTATTGCCTATCTTTTCATCTAGGAGTTTTATGGTTTAAGGTCTTCCATTTGTTTCTAATCCATTTTGAGTTTATCTTATATATGGCATAAGAAGGTGATCTAGTGTTTTGTTTTTTATGTATCTACCCAATTTTCTCAACACTATTTATTGAGTAGACTGTCTTTACCCCATTGTTTTTGCTTTCTTTGTCACAAATTAATTGATCATATAGGCATGGGTTTATTCTTGGGCTCTCTATTCTTTACTATTGATTTCTGTGTCTTCTTTTTGTCAGAACCTTGCTGTTTCGAATGTTATAGCCCTGTAATATAGTTTGATATTAGGTAGTGTGATGCTTCTAACTTTGTTCTTCTTTCTCATATTTGGGATCTTTTGTGAGTCTATATAAATTTTAGGGCTATTTGTTCTAGATATGTGAGAAATGCCATTAGTATTTTGGTAGGTACTGCATTAAATCCATAGATTGCTTTGGGTAGTAGGGACATTTTAATGTTTTTAATTCTTCCTATTTATAAGCATGGTATATGCTTCCACCTATATATGCATCTTCTTCAACTTCTTTCTTCAATGTCTTACAATTTTTTTAGTAAATTTATTCCTAGGTATTTTTTATGTAATTCTAAACTGGAATGTTCTCATGTTCAACTCTAATTTTTTTTTCTAATAGTTCATTATCTATACTAATAAAATAGTAATATGCTAATTAGACTGGGAGACCTTCCGGAGACCTTCAGGACATCCTTCTGGACAGAGCAAAGGGCTTGGCCGGCCTGCAAATCACCCCCAAATGGCCTTCAGGCCCTTACCCAGGCTAGCCACCCCCCTCCCAGCAGGGACCCTCACCCCAATGGGGATGTAGCCTGTCTGCAAACAGCCCTCAGTCCATCACCCAGACTGACCATGCCCCCCCCATGGAGACCCTCATCCCAATGGGGGCATGGCCCCTCGCCCAGGTCAGCCACACACTCCAGTGGGGACCCTCAGGATAATGCTGGCCTGGTAAAACGAACTTGGGAGTTTTCCCTCCTCTTAAATTTCTTGGAATAGTTTGAGAAGGATAGATGTTAATTCTTCTTTGAATATTTGGTAAAATTCACCTGTGAAGCTATTTGGTCCCAGAGTTGTGTTCATTGGAAATTTTTTGATCACTAATTAGATTCATTGGTAGTAATCAGTCTGCTCAGGTTTTCTGTTTCTTCTTGATTCAGTCCAATCAACTCTATTGTTGAAAACAGTCACAGGTCAGTTGAGACTTAACAGGAAGGGAAATAGACTTAACATTTGGTGGAAGAAAGGGCATGTGCACTCTGGGAAAAATTCGTGGCCATCTTTGCAGGCAACCCATCATCTCTAAGCCTCTGTTTCCCCATTTGTAAAATGGGAGTAAAAACAGTGGCTATCTTTATAAGATTAAAGATTCAATGTGATAATGCATGAAAGATGTGCATTAATTATTATTGCAATCATTATTATTATTACTATTTTATTCCAATCAGGGTGAAAGTTGTTCAGGTTCCTCCTAAAATTCACTTCTCTTTCTTTAATCCATTAAAATCAATAACATGCTATTCATCACCCAAGGAGTACTGGAATCAACACAAAAATTCCTATTCTCCCTGGCACAAGCCAGGGCTGGTCTCCCTGGGGAATCCTCAGGACTTTCCAGTCTTCATGCCTGCTTTCTGCTTTCCTCTTGAGGTGTGGCTCTTGGAATGAAAGGTCATCACTGTCTCTGTAGTTCACCTTCAAAATGCCAAGAGATTTCTGATATGTGGTTTTTGTGAAATCAGTATTAAAATTCTGGAAAATTTTAATGCCTTCTCTCTTTGACATTTCATTACATACTTTAATGAAAGAAAAATAAAAATCATAGGATAGCACAAAATGCACTATTTCTTAACTCTGATATTCAAAGAAAATGTCATTTCTGTGCTGTTCTGTCTTCCTCACCAAATCGTATTCATTGGTGAGTAGGAGAAAATGTCTGCTTAAGAGCCAATCTGATTTAAATAGTAGTTTAATCTGATCATTTAAACAGTTCCTTTTAGAGGGCATCATGTCTTGGGTAAAATGCTCTGTCTCTTAGACAGTCTTTCCTCCTCCTGGTTTCCTCACTAAGATGGTCTCTGGACGTAAAGGGTTGGGGGGTGCTGTGGCTATTGATGCTTCCTGGACTAATAAAAGAGCTAGAGTCCTCAGGGCCATGTCCTCTCACTCTTTTGATCTGCAGGGTAGTGCCTCTACCTGCTTGCTGCTTGTCCTACAGACATTGGCAGCTGATATCTGAGACTGGTTACTAGTCATTTTATCACTCTGGTGGTAGCACTCCTGGTCGTGCTACCGGTCTGATTCCTTGTCAGCTGAGTTCCTGTGGGTACTGTGGCTACTCTGAGGCCTGGTCATGGCTCCCAGTCTATGCTAACTCAGGCAATCAACTCTGCAGCCCTCTCTCCGGAACTTCACCCGAATACAGCAACCTCTCTGGCATTCTGCATGGCTCAGTCCTCAGCCCCTTCTGGATCCTGCCTTGCTCTAGTTGACCACACTGCCAGCACCATTCACATCATCCTTTAGAAGTCTGCTTTCACAAACAATGCCCTATGGGACCAGGGGGGATGCTTTCCAGGAACAGATACACAGGAGTGGAATTGTGGGATTATAGGTTATATTTTAAGATGGTCCCTTATTTACCTCCAAAGTCACTATTACCAATTCATACTTTATTTTTGCATAGTCAAGTTAATTATAAAGATTATCAAACTTTATCAAGTTGGCCAATCTGATGGCTGTGAAACATATATTTTAGTATTGCTAAGCATTTTTCTGGCTTATTGACCATATCTATTCTGTGAATTTCCTGTTCATATCTTTGACTTCTTTTTCATCATTTTTTTCTTTCTTTTTTTTTCTTATGGATTTATATATCTAAATGTCTAGTCAGCTTGGGCTGCATAACAAAATACCTTCTACTGGGTGGTTTACACAAGAGAAATCTATTTTCTCCCAGTTTTGGAGTCAGGAAAGACCAAGATCCAGGTGCCCACCAGATGGGTATCTGGTGAGAGCTCTTCCCTGGAGTTGCAGACAGAGTCTTGCTGTGTCTTCACATGGCCTTTCCTTGATGTGTCCATGTGGAGAGTGAAAGACCTCCCTGTTATTCTCCTTATGAGGCCAGAAACCCTATCCATTTAACCTAACTACCTCCTCAAAGCTTTCTCTTTAAATAGCATCACCTTGAGGGTTAGAGCTTCAACATAGCAATTGTGGAGACACAATTCATTCCATAGCACCAGGATACTATCCTTTTGCATATTGTTTAAGTTTGCATGTGTTTGTGCATATATGTACATATAAATATATTGCATTTTCTCATAAACCATAAATTGTCTTTTAATTTTGTTAATCCTATCTTTGGTCATAGAGAAATTTTCAGTTTAGTGTAGTCAAATTTAGTCATCTTTTCTTCTATGGCTTTTTATTTTTATGATTTATTTAAGAAAGCCTCTATACCCCAGAGGTCACAACAATACTATTTGTTCTTTCAGATTTGAAACTTGCTTATAAGCCTTTTGACTCTGATGCCCTTTTCAGGGCAGAAAGGAGGTACTTTTTTTTAATTTTTAAAAATATATTTTATTGATTTTTTACAGAGTGGAAGGGAGAGGGACAGCGAGCCAGAAACATCGATGAGAGAGAGACATCGATCAGCTGCCTCTTGCATGCCCCCTACTGGGGATGTGCCTGCAACCAAGGCACAAGCCCTTGACCAGAATCAAACCCAGGACCCTTTAGTCCACAGGCCAATGCTCCATCCACTTAGCCAAACTGGTTTCGGCAGAAAGGAGGTACATTTTAAACTATTAGTTCAATTTCTTTAATGGTTGTTGAGCAAATTTTTTTTTAATATATATTTTCCTTGAAAATCATTAATTTCATCTGGGTCTCAAATTTATTGGTGTAGAGAACAACAAGATGGCGGCATAAGGGATACACCTGTACATGCTGCCTCTCACAACCACACCAAAACTACAACTAAAAGACAAAACGACTATCCCCTAGAACCATAGGGAAGCTGGCGGAGTAGAAGTTCTACAACTAGAAGGAAAGAAAAAAGTGCATTGAAATCTGGTATGACAGAAAGGCAGAGGGACAGAGATGCTCTTGAATCAGGCTGGCACTCTGGGTTTGTTTTTGTTTTTTGTGTTTTTTTGTTTTGTTTTGAATTGGGAGGGAGTTACAAGTTCACGACTCTCTGAACTTCAGTTTCCAGCAAGATTCTGAAGACCTAGACTCATACAGGAAGAAACTAGACTCTCTGCCATTGGGTTGGAAAGGGAGGGTGGCTCTCTCGCAGAGGTGAGCACAGGAATCATTGTTTACTGTGCTGGGTCACGACTCAGGATGGGAGACACGGAGGAAGGGAGGTGAAGGAAACACAGAGAGGCAGAGAGGGCTGATTGGCAGCCAGTGCTGTTTGCCATGCTCTAGCAATTCCCTGAGACCCTGCCCCACCCAATTTACAAACCCACCCAGCAGTGTGCAGCAGCTTTTGCATATGAATGGCCTGCCCTCTAACAGCTTAATCTAACAAATTACAACTGGGTCAGACAACTCCAAAAATTCCAAATTCCAAGCCAAAGGAGAAATCTGTAGATCTCCCTTTAGTTCCTGCTGGGTGGGCTCAGACACTAGCTGACTTGCACCTCCTTGGAGATCCAGGAACCAGTGTACCTAGAAGTCAATGTGAGATGACATCAGATTTCAACTCCTCACATCCATAAGTGACACACTCAAGAGGCAGACTCGGTGAGCACCAAAGCCCCACTGAAGCAAGTTCTGCCCAATAGGGGTGTCCCCAGCACAGCAGTTCTTCCATTAATAGACACAGCTAATCCTCACAGTCAATTGGCCTGGAGATCAATTTCTCCCAGTGTACCAATAGCAATCAAGGCTTAACTACAACAAAACTGTGAACCCAGCCCACAAAGGGGTGCACCAAGAGTGTCCACCTCAGGTGATTGGGGAGGTGGAGCTATTGGGCCATAAAGGACAACTAGCACACAAAGCCACTCCATCAACACAGGGAAGCAGCCAAAATGCAGAGACAAAGGAACATGTCACGAATGAAAGAAATGGAGGAAAGCAAACAATTGGACATAGAATTCAAAACCACATTTATAAGGTTACTCAAGAACCTTCTACAAACCACTGAGAAACATAGTGAGACCTCTGAGAAACTTAGTGAGACCTTCAAGGATCTTAATGAGAATGCCAGAAAAATGGAAAAGGACCAGTCAGAAATTAAGCGTACACTGACTGAAATAAAGAATAATATACAGAAATCCAACAGCAGACTAGAAGACCCAAAGAATCAAACCAAATATCTGAAATATGAGGAAGCAAAAAACACCCAATCAGAAAAGCAGAAAGAAAAAAGAGTCCAAAAATGTGAAGATAGTGTAAGGAGCCTCTGGGACAATTTCAAGTGTATCAACATCAGAATTATGGGGGTGCCAGAAGAAGAGAGAGAGCAAGATACTGAAAATCTATTTGAAGAAATAATGACTGAAAACTTTCCCTATCTGCTGAAAGAGATGGACTTACAAGTCCAGAAGCATAGAGAACCCCAAACGAAAGGAATCCAAAAAGGACCACACCAAGACACCTCATAATTAAAATGCCAAAAGCAAAAGACAAAGAGAGAATATTAAAAGCAGCAAAAGAAAAACAGTTAATTACCTACAAGAGAGCACCCCTACAATTGATTGTCAGCTGATTTCTCAACAGAAACTATGCAGGCCAGACGGGAGTGGTAAGAAATATTCAACGCGATGAATAGTAACCTACAACCAAGATTACTCTATCCAGCAAAGCTATCATTCAGAATTGAAGGTCAGATAAAGAGCTTCACAAACAAGAAAAAGCTAAAGGAGTTCATCACCACCAAACCAGGATTATATGAGATGCTGAAGGGTACTCTTTAAAAGAGGAAAAAAGAAGAAAAAGAGTTGGACACGACACTAAATTCTCTACCCCAGCCTGAAGTTGGAATTTAAGCTGTAAGTGGAACAGGGGATAAAATAAAAAAAGGAATCAGAAAAAAAAATTCATTGGTGTAAAGTTGTTCATACCATTCTCTTTTAAATGTGTTCTTTATACATGTACATCTGTCTGATATTGCCTAGCATTTTCTCTTTTTATTAATTGTTCTAGCCAAATACTTTTTACCTTAAAAAGGTGAACCTGTAGCCCTGTCCTGTGTTAGAGCATCAGCCTGTGCACCAAAGAGTCTTGGGTTTGATTCCAGTCTAAAGCATATACCTGAATTGCAGGTTCGGTCCCCAGCCCCAGTTGGGGCTCATGCAGGAGGCAACCAGTAGCAACCAGTCAATGGATATCTCTCTCTCTCCTGGATGTTTCTCTCTCTCTGCACCTCCCTTCCTCCCTCTACTCTCTCTGAAAAGCAATGGAAAAAAATATCCTCAGGTGAGGATTAACAACAACAATAAAAAGCAAACCCACGGTTTTAATTTTGCTGCGTTTTTTCTCTATCTCATTAATTTCTGCTTCTATCCTGATTAATTAATTTCCTACTATTTACTTTGGCTTCGTTTTTTTCCTTTTCATTCATTCATATGATCTAATAAACAAATGCAAGGCTAGAGTTTTTTGTTTTTTGTTTTTTTTTTTGTTTTTGTTTTGTTTTGTTTTTTTGTTTTTTGTTTTTTTTCTGAAAATTGCTTTGGCCAAATTTCATTGGTTTTGATGTGTGCTATTTTCACTGTGATTCAATTCCAAGTAGTTTACTTCCTCTTTAAGCCAAGAGAGCTTCAGTAGTGTGTGTTTATATTTTAGAAGTATAGACTGTTTTTGGCTCCCTGTTTGCTAATTTCTAAATTTATTGCATTCCAGTCAATGAATGTGGTCTGTATAATATCAGTTTTTTAAAATGTGTTGCTATTTCCTTTGGGCATAGAACAGAGCAAATTTGGTGAGCTCTGCATGTGTGCTCCCAATTAAAAAAAAAAGCTTAATATTGCATTATTTTTACCTTCTGGTATTGTCATAGCTCCTGATAAGCAATAATTTAGTTGCATTTAATAGCAAAACTATTAATGACTCATGTATGCAACAGATATTTAGTGAGTGCCCATATGTTCTAAGCACCGTCAGTCAGCTTTGGAGGACACAAAGGTGAGCAAAAATAGACATTACCTGCCCTTATGAGTTTATAATCTAGTGGGAGAAGCAGACCAAATCACACAATCCCCTTAGTGAAACAATGGGCTGAAGAAAAAGAATGCATACCCCAAAAGATCCAGTCCCAGAGAAAACAGAGATTAGAAAGGGGAGGAAAGAATAAGTAGGAAAAAGGCTGGGAAGGGAGAAGTGCCTTGTAGGAAGAACTGCATGTTGTGAGGCCCTCTGTGCTTGTCCATCAGGTCAGCCAAAGCTGGGAAGGGGGGCTGTGTGTGGTAGGGGGAGAGGGATGAAGACATACAAGGTCTTCTAAATAATTTGTGTCTCTATGTAAGAAAAATGGGAATCCATTATAAGAAGGTAGGTAGACTTACAGAATCACATTTGTGGTTTTAAAAGGTAACTTGAAAAGAAACTGGTAATGTGTGTTCTAGGGAGTATTTTTAACCTTTGATGTTGTACACATGATGCTGTACACATAGGGAGCCTACTTCCCTTCCTGCTCCCTCCCTTTAGTGAAGTTGGACTAACTATGTTCAAGGATATAATCACCCTGTGTATTTTCTCTTAGAGGGCTGAAAACCATTTGGAACCAAGCCTGTTGGTGGTAGATAATTATAATAACAATAATCCCATAGTGAGAATGATAGCTACTGCCCTGGCCAGGTTGTCAGTTGGTTGGAGCACCATTCTGTATGTACACCAAAAAAGTTATGAGTGCAATTCCCAGTCAGAGCACATACCTAGGTTGCAGGTTTGATCCCTAGTCAGGGTGCATATAGAAGGCAACTAATTGATGTTTCTTTTCCCATCAATAAAAAACATATCATCCGGTGAAGGTAAAGAAATAAGAATAAAGAATGACCGCTATCATTTTTTGAGCATTTACTATGTGTCCTAGCTCTGTGCTAGACCCTCTATAACTCTATCTCACTTAATTTTTCACAACAAATTTATGAGGTGTGTTCTTTTTAACCACACGTGTCAATCATTATGTCCGCCACCCCTTGTAAGGGAAACTCCTATGCCTGTTACCTCAGCTGAATGGGAGCTGCTTTTAGTGGCTTTGATTTGTCTAATTTGATCATCCTCAAGTGCACGTGCGCGCGCGCGCACACACACACACACACACACACACACACACACACACACACACTGATTAGATCAGGGGTGGTACCAGCAACCAATCCCACTGGCCTAGCAGCAGTTTTTAGGGTATCATAAAACAAAAAGCCTCATCCAAATAGATTCTTACTTTTAGAAATTTCAAGTTGAGATATATAAAGGAAATGAGTTAACTGCAGAAATGAAAGTTGAAAGCTCGGAGGCTAGAGAAAGAAGCAATGACATGCCTGAGTGAGTTGAGGGCAGAAGTAAGTCAAAGTGTAAGCAAGCAGAAGTGTGAGGCAGAGACAAGACACTTAGGGGAGGATGGAGAAGCTGGTGCAGAGAGGGAAGAGAAGCAGACTCAAGAAGCCAACTCTTGGAGAGTAACTGATGGGCACTAGAGAAAAGTCTACACTTTCATGTGCTGGGCCCAATTCCAGCCTCTGAAAGTCCAGCCACTGAGTGTTTCCTGCTTTGCATGAAATGCCTTCCTCCCTCACCAGGCCTTGCCAGAAGCTCATTACAAAGAGTGTCTGAAGGAGTCACTATTCCATGCCACACAGCATTCTCACATGCAGATGAAGACACAGAGGCTCAGCAAGGTTAAGTAACTTCCCCAAACTGCCACAGCAAACAGAACAGAGATTCACATTCATATCTGTTTGGCTCTGAAGCCCTCATCCATAGGCATACTGTGACTGTTACAGCAGCAGAAATTATATGCTCAGAAATATCTGCTCAGACCTTTAGCTTTTCCTACCTTGAAAACAAACATAAAGGGCACACAACCTTCAAATTAGTAAACCAAATGACTTGCCATTATTGGCCCGTTGGTAAGTATCATGGGTTAACCATATTCAACATAAGGGGATCATTGCTTCTGAGTCTACTGAAGGAAAGCAGTGCTTTGACTTGTCAGCTCTTTATGTATGTGTGTTGCGGGGTGCGGGGGGGGGGGGGGGAGGTTGGTGTGGGAATGGAGGGACATGGACAGAGGGGGCAGGATTGGGAGCAGGGACATGTCAAGAGATAGGTTCATCATTTCTCTTCCAGTCACTGGTTAGAGCCTTGCAGTTCTGGGACCTGGTTATCTATTCACTCAGGGAATGGCACTGGGAGAACTGGGTCAGGCAAGAAATTTCCAGCAATCATTAGATTGCAACTAATGCTGTTTTTGGTTGTGGAGAAACAGAGCTAACTGTGGTTTTCCATGTAGAATGTCCTTTTCCTTGTAGAAAGGCTTCCAGGTGAAGTGGCAAGAGGAGTGAATACAGAACAAATTCTGTGAGTAACTAGTCAGTATGAGGCCTTGTGCAGGGGAGAACATACATGTCTGAGTCACAGACCCTCCAGGCCTGGCATAAGTTGCCTTCACTGTGGTGCAGCAGGAAAGCTCTGAGGCTGCAGCCTTCTGGTCAACCATCAACCCCTTCTTTCCTGAAACCCTTCTCACAGCCATGCACTGGCCAATCACCTCTCCAGATTGTTCCAAATCCTGTGTCGAGGGCAGTGGGGATCCTCCTCTTTATATAATAGTTTCCCTTCCCCCAAAGCCCTTATGTGTCCTGAGCAAATTGCAGCTGAAGGCATTTCTTTTCTTGACCTTTGCCAAACCACCTTTTACCTAATTCCTAGTGTTTTACTCTGTCGAGAGGAGGTGTGGCTATGACCCAGAGAACAGACAGACACACAGAAGCGAGACAGATTGGGAAAGTCCCTGGGGACACAACAAGCGTCAGTTGCATGTCCCATGAGGGTCAGCCAACGAACAGAGTCAGAGTCCAGTGAGAAAGATGGAAAGCGAGCTTTGCAGGCCCTGGGTCCATCTTCACGCTTCTTCCTTATCCACATCCCACTACACTATCACTTAACTTTTTAAAAAAAAATTATTTACTAACTTAATTAAATAAAACCTTATATCAGTACAGTAAATAATGAGGATCACTTGTCAAAAATAAAGTAGGAACCCATAAAAATAGCTTTAACTATTACTCTATTTGTCCATGTTTCACCTAAAATTGTAGCTCATTGCCATGAGAGGTGTCTGGCTCCCCTTGGCCTGCCTTCTGCTGGAGTAACCGGGCCTGATTGGAGTTAGTCCTGCATGTGGGTCCTATTTCCACCAGCTGTGCTTGAGAGACCCACAGGGAGGTGGCAAGCTATCTGAGCCTGTTTCCTTCCTGTCAGCTGAAGACAACAATAGTGCCTGCTTCGTAGGAGTGTTGCAAAGATCTGAGGAAATATTGCAATGAAAGCACACAGCACAAGACTTGGCATATATTATACTCTCCATAAAAGGCTGTCTATTTTTTCTGAGTTCTCCCCACAAGTGAACTTGTGCTTTTCAGATCATCCATCACATGTTTATTTGGGAAATAAGGTTGTCATGGGTAAGACCAAAGGCCAACTTGAAATAAAAGGCATCTAAATTAAAAACTGTGAGAAAGGTATAATTACAGTACTATTATTGCAAAGGATGAGAAACAGTAAACTAGAACAGTGGTTCATGAAGTCCAATTAGCCAAGATTAAGGGGGCCTGAGGATGCCTCGAACAGAAGGTGTTGTCCTCATCCTCCTTAGCACAACCTCCCTCACTCAAACAACCCTATAGGAAACTAATGCTAGATTCTGGGCAGTTCATGCTAGAAGCAAATCAGGTCTGTCTGAGTCCAGAGCCCAGTGTCCTCAGCCCCATTTGTCACAGCTTCAGTCACAGGTCCGGGCTTCCTAGTCAGCTCCAGCCATGCCCAAGGCAGTCAGGATGCCTCTCAACCCAGGTCAGGGGGGCACACTTGTGGCAAGTCCCCAGCCTCCAGCATAGCAGCTTCCAGACATTCTGCCACAGAATTTTCCCAAGTGAAACAACCCCTTCCTGTACAGCTTAGTTCCGGCTGCCTTGACCTGCTCTCACTTTCAACCACTTCCTTTCTTTCTCAACACCAGCTTCCCTTTACAAGCCCAAGCTTCTTCACAAGGTCACTGCACCCATCTTCCAGGATCCTAATCTTTCTATCTCCTCTCCTCTCCTTCCTCCTTCATTCTGTCTCATTTTCTCCCCATTTCATCCTACCTTCTCCTTCCTCCTGCCATCTTATTCTCCCTCGCTCTCTTCTTTCTTTCACAAATGTTTATGGAGCATTTACTAATGAGCTAGATATTGTGTTAATGGTTACAAGTATGTGGTGATGGGATCCTTGTGTTTATGGGATGTTTACTTTAAAAGGAAAGACTAACACTCACCAATAATTCCTCAAATAATTATTTAATTATGCTGGCAATGATGCTGTAAGTAAGGGATTCAAGTTAGTCAGACCCTATAGCACTCATCTGACATTTTCCATGTCCAGTTGGCATATCTAATGCACTGGATTGTGGACTATCCTAAGGAGGGATTATATCTGCTTTCATTCTATTGCCAGCATCTACTATAGAATCTAGCATATATACACAGTATAGGCTCAGTAATTACTTGTGGAATAAATGAATAAAATGCTTTTAAATATACCCTGTGAGTGCTCATGTTTACATGGGAGTCCTGAAGGAAAGTCTGATATAGCCCATCTCCCCTTTCCCAGCCCCATCCTCTCCTCCCCTACCTTACCAACAGTCAGACAATTCATAGCCAACTAAATGCCAAAGATAGGAGGTGTCAAGGGACAAAGGAAGTCAAGCATCCTTCTGCATTCCCTGTCCTCAGCTCTCCCACTGATGAAAACCTACCCAGGAACCCCCTTCCAGGAACCACCAGCTTTGGGGGCAAAAGAAGGACACTCCTTCTGCCTGGCTTTGCGGTTTCCTTGGTATGGAGGCATTTTGGCTACTCTCTCCATAACCAAATAAGCTCCTTCTAGTTTATATCCACTTTGGGACTTTTTATCTTGACTCCCTCAATTATGTAGGAAGCAGTGAGCTATTGAAAATTGCATTAATAGGATCAGCTATGCAAAGAAATGAATCCAAAAGTGTGTGTGTGTGTGTGTGTGTGTGTGTGTGTGTGTGTGTGATTTTCAGTAAGAATTGCAAGGAGAAAATATCCAGAATATATTTACTCCATCCCATTTTCACTTCAAACTGGAAAATACAAATAAGGTATTGAAGGATGGGAAGAAGTCAACTGAGAAAGAACACAAAACCTTCCATTTCAGCAAAGCCCCCATTGAGAGGCAGGTAGGGAGGGACTAGAGAAAAGACTACGAGTTCTGGTTTAGAAAGTTTGAAATAGAGTCAGAGAAGCGGTACCACCTTCAGGAAGATGAGGTGATGTAGGGGATTGGGGGGTGGGGATAGCTCAGGGCATGGGAAGGCAGGGAGGAGACTGGGCATTGTGAGGAAGACAACCAGCCTTGGGCTCCACCTGGATCTGACCAGACTCTGATAAGAATCTGTCCAGCTTGGCAGCAATGTGACAGTAAATTTTGTGAATTTGAACAACACAATTCATGCCAAAAAAAAACATGATTGCTTTTTTGGACAGAATTATCCTCATTGTTACTGAGGCTGATGTAAGGGCTGGTGAGATCACCTTCAGTGTGCTGTGTATGACCCCACAGGCACAGCAGAGCAAAAGAGATGGATGTCCAGCCCCCTTTGGGACAGCAATAGCTCCGAGTTCTCGCTTTGTAAATGCAGAATTTTATAACTGGGGAGGATACTGGTGACCACTCACTCCAACATCCCTGAACTAATTCAACCTATTGTTTCCAAGGTGAGATTGAGGTCAAGTCCTGAGAAATTCCTGACTCCTAGAACATGGCCAAGTTAGCAGAGCCAACACCTCTTCACAAGGTGTCTCCTACTTTCATTGCTTCGATCTCCGTAAGTACTCAGTAAGTGTTAGCTATCATCATCATCCACACTTCACACATTCTGTAGCAATTAGATAGTTTTCCCACTTTGTGGATGATGCAGAAACCAGGTAATTTATCAAGGGCCACACAGTTCACCAGTGGAGTGGGCCTGGAACCCATGTCCGGTTCTACCCACAGAGTTCTTTCTGTCCATACACTGTCTATCCTGTGATCTGTATATGATGAAGCTATGAGCCTGAAAGGCCCCGTAACTCTAGAGAATAACTCTGCTGACTTGGTCTCCAGAGCCGCAGGACTACTGAGATGCTCCTCTTGGGGACAAAATAAATAATAGCCTCAGGATGAGCATTTTCTTTCTCTACAGTGAACAACTAGGAGCATGCTGTAAAGCATAAGCAGTTCAGATATGATGCTAGAGAGGTAGACCAGGAGAGATCACAGAGGGCTCCTGTCCATATTAGGATACATACTTACATTTGGGGTGACCTGAGGAGACTTTAGTGGGGTCTAAACAAAGAAATGCCACATTAAGATTTGTGCCTGAGGTATTTCATGCAGGCAGGTGAGTGAAGGGTGGATTTGAGAGGGTTGGAGGAGAGGCAGGGAGAAGTGAGAGGAGGCAGCTGCTTAGGTGAGATGATGGGAGCTTATATAATGGCTTTAGGACAGCAGTGGAGGGGGGCAGATTGAGATCAAGATGAGGAAGAGGGAGGATCTAGGATAAGTCTCATTTTGAGCTTTGATGGCTGAATGGAATAGAGGAAAGGAAGAAATTGGACTAAAAGAAAGATTGTAAGTTCTTGTTTAGAGAGTTTGAGATAGAGATGCCCATGGGGTATGTTATCCTGGATTTCCCCCAAAGTAAGACCTGGGCAAAAATTTACATGCTAGCTATTTGAGAAGTGATCCCAGGGAACAGGAGTGAGGGGGGATCAGGGAGAATGATATAAGGCATGATAGAAAGTCAATCAAGAAAGGAGATTACATAGTACAATACACAGTGGATATTTTATAGAACTGCACATCAGAAATCTATATAATTTTATTAACCAATTCACTCCAATAAACTCAATTTTAAAAATCAGTCTTTCCCAGTTAGTTAAACATTTCTCACAGATGTAAATTCAAGGGGGAAAAAACTCCATAGTCCAAAGGTGTAACCAAAGTTTTCCCCTGGGGGCATCGTTCCATTGTCTTTGTATGTATACATGGAAGTGTGTGCTGAGTCTTTAGTAAAAATAGTAAATATCTACTTTAAAATATAATATTTGGTCAATAAATTACATATTTAAAAAGAAAGTGTATCAGGTTGGCCACCCTCATGGGACCTGGCACTGGATCCCTCTGGGGTCTCCTGGGGAGCCTTCACACTGCATCTCAGGATTGCCCATCCATGAGACAAAAGGGAGAATGTTCTGTGCTGATTCTTATACCTCATTGGTCCAGGGCTTCCCAATGGAGTGTTATGCCCACCTCCTGATCCTCCCCATGCCCCCATGAAGGTTGCACATGCATAAATGTTAGGTACTTCTGCAGATGAGTAGGTGTCCAGGGGCATCAGAGAAACCCCACGTCATGAAAAAGGTATAAAGTCACTTGCCAAGGCAAGTGACTGTCTACAATGAATCAAAGACAGCACAGAACTGCCTGCCAGAGCTGCTTCTAGACTCAGGGGTGAGGCCAAGAGGCTGTGAGATGATGTACAAGAGACGTCCCATTCATGGGATCTAGGTAGAGCTGTCCAGTTGGCAGGTATATAAATAATCTAACGCTCAGGAGGAAGGTCAGGGCTGGAGATAAAGGTTTGGGAATCATCATTGTACAGATGGTGGCTGAAGCCACAGGGAAAGTGTGTTGAGTGCAAAGAGCAGTGAGCTGAGAACAGCACCCTGGGAAGCCTTGGAAGAGTAGGTAAAGGAAGAGGAGCCTACCAAAGAGCAAGGGATATACAAGAAAGTATAGTTCCATAGGACCAAAGGGATAGCAAGTGCCAAGGAGATTGGATTTTATGTTCACAATATGTCACATGCCATAAAAAATCACATGCCACCAAGCCTGGCAATCAGGAGGCGTTGAGTGCCATAACAAGAGGAATTTCAGTAGAACTGTGGTATTGGAGGCCAGAAAACAGTAGGCTCAGGTATGAGAAGGAGGTAAGAAACTGGAAAGAACAGTACAACCTGCATAGTCACAAGGATTACCCTCAAAGAGGGCAAGGACAACAAAAAGGTGAAAACAGAATTTATGTCACAGACTGAGGAGCTGAGGAAAAGCAAACAAAACAGCCTTAATTCTCTTGATGAAACAAGATTATGTGATGAGACTTTGGGGGATATATTCCCTAGAGCTGGTTGACCTCCTTCTTCCACAGGGAGCTTTGAATTTGGAGGATCACAGGATGAGTATGATCCAGCATTTAGTCATTGCTATTAGTAAGTCAGTAAGTATCGACTGAGCACGAGCAATGTGCAAGGCCTTATTCAAGTAACTGAGGACAATGCAAGGATGACTTTAATTTAGCCCCTACTCATAAGGACCTGGCAAATTTAGAGCCTGGGAACTAGCTACACTCCAGCGGAAGTTAGAAACTCATCTGGGTCAGCAATACCCATCTGGTGTCCATGAGTCTATTCATTGATTTGACAAATTCACTGAGGAGTTGTTATATGCCAGGCACTGATCCAAGTGCTGAGAATACATCAGAGAACAAAACAGACCAAAATAATGCTCTCATGGACCTTGTATTCTAATGGGGTGATGGAGAGGAGAGTCCAAGTTACCTATAAAGCATCAGTGGCTTAACAAAACAATGCTTCATTTAATTCTCCTTCGCACAAAGTTCACTGGGATTCTCCAGGGCAACTGTCTTCCATGCAGTGACTCAGAAGTCCCGAGGACTTCTTCACCTCAGTCTGAGGTTCCTTGGTTGCTCTGGCAAAGGAAAAGAAAGACTGAAGAACTTGTTGTGGGCTTGTCAGGACTGCAGCTCAGAAATGACCCACCATACTTTCTCTAGACTAGTCATGTGAACTCACCTAATGACAAAGAGGCAAGGAAATCAAAGCTGGGGAGCAAATGGAGTATTTGGTGAACATATCTATTATGTGGGGGCAAATATTCTATAGATTTGATGAGTAAATGTATGTACTATATAAGAAAGTGGTAAGTGGCACAGAAAGAGAGTAGAGCAGGGCAAGGAGGACAGGCAATGTGTGGAGGAAGGAAGGGAGTGTAGGTAACATTTAAAAATATATTTTTATTAATTTCAGAAAGGAAAGGAGAGGGAGAGATTGATAGAAACATCAATGATGAGAGAAAACCATTGATTGGCTGTCTCCTACACACCCCACACTGGGAATGGATCCCACAACTAGGGCACATGGCCTGATGGGGAATCGAACTGTGACTTTCTGGTTCATAGATTGGTGCTCAATCACTGAGTCATGCCGGCCACTTAGGCAGCATTTTTAAACAGGGTGGTCATAGTAGGCCTCATTGAGAAGGTGGCATTTGAGAAAAGTCCTAAAGGAGATGAGGGTGCCTTTGAAATAGCTGGGAGAAGAGTGGCCTCAGCACAGGGAACAGTCTGTACAGAGGCCCTGAGGGGGGAAGATGTTGTGAGAAGAGAGTGGTAGGGAGTGAAGTTGGAGAGATGGGTGAAAGGAGAGAAACAGTGCAGATAGAGTAGGGCCTTCAGGCCATTTGTCAACATGCTGACTCTAAGAGGAAAGGTACACTGCCATAGAATTGTAGCAGAAGAGTATGAGCTTTAGTGTGACTGGTCTGATTCTCTATAGAGAAGAGATTGTAGGGGCAGAGAGCTCAGATAGAAGACCATTAGAGTCATCCAAGTGGGAGGTGATGGTGGTTTGGACCAGGATGGGCGTGCTGGTGAGGAACCCTTGAATTCTGGAAGTTTTAAGAACTCTGTGTCATGGGGTGAAGTTTCTGGAGCTTCCATGGTTCAGTGACTCTGCAGCCCAGAGTCCTGCGTGGGGCAGGGATTGGGGGAAGGGACAGTGGGGTATCCAGTGCCAGGGCTGAGAAATAGGCAGATTCTGAGCCAGGTCCTGCACGTAGAGCCTGCTGACAAATAGGCCTCCAGGGCATGGAAACTCCCCAGGAGTGATCATAATTCTGCAGCCTGGCCACCTGTCTCCCATCAGACAAATCACACAAATACACACTGAAAAGCAAGGTGAAGAGACTGAGGTCTGCAGAGTCAAGTAGACCTAAAAAGTCAGAGTCAGAAAGGGAATCCCAATGTCCTGCTTCCTAGCTTAGAGTTGCTTCTCCTTTCTCCTGCTTCTCTCCCTCTCGTTTTAAAAATACATTTTCATTGATGTTAGAAAGAAGGGTGAGGAAAGAGAGAGAGAGAGAGAGAGAGAGAGAGAGAGAGAGAGAGAGAGAGAAATGTCAATGATGAGAAAGAATCATTGATCTGCTGCCTTCTGAACACACCCTGCTGGGGATTGAGCCCACAACCCGGGCATATGCCCTGACCAGGAATCCAACAGTGACTTCCTGGTTCATAATTTGATGCTTAACCATTGAGCCATACCAGCCAGTCTTCCTCTCTCTCTTCACCCATTCATACCAAAATCAAGGGAATGGGGGCAGGGGTCTGAGATGGGAAGAGTGAGGCCTTTTTATTTATTCCCTATCCTCCACCCCACTCCTTTGCACTTGCCACAGGCTTTGGGCGTCTCCACAATGAGATAAATAGAATATATTCGGTGGTATTGCCAAATAGCTGCAGTCTGTATCGTGGTTAGAGGTGAAAAGCCCAGACTCTGGCAGACTGTTTCCAATTCTAGTTTTGTCACAAATTAGACATGGTACTTTGTAAAGTTGATTTAACCTCAATATGCCTCAGTTCCCTCATCTGAAAAAATGGAGATAGTAATCTTACCTGATAGGATCGTTTTAACAGATGTAGTATATGTAAAATGCCTGGCTCAGAATAAGAGGGTGTGACAGGTCCTGTGAATTAGTTCACTCAAAATGTATTCTCAAGTGTGTTGTTCTTAGCCATCCTCTTTTGGAGAGGGTAGAAAAGGAAATAATACTCAAACTTTCAGTTCCCCTTTAGCTAGGGTGGCCACAAAACCCAGTTACAGCTAATGAGATGTAGATAGAAGTCCTTGACTTTTCCAAATAAAAAGGTGGAGCTTCTGAACAGCAAGTTCTTACCCTTCTCTTCACACCTTCTTGTCTGGAGTTCAGCTCTGAGGGCAGAGGTAGAGAAGCCATCTTACAGTCATGAGGTAATCAGCACATAGATCACAAGTGAAGGATGATGAGGTGGCAAGACAGAAAGCACTGGGTACTTAATGACACTCTGGAGCTGCTATTTTAGTCCCTGGCTACCTGCCCAGAAATGTATTGTTGTGTGAGTCAAATATCTTCTTACTGGTAGAAGTTTGGGGTTTCTACAATGTGAAGCAAACACAATTAATAATAATAGCTATCATCATCATCATCATCATCATCATCATCATCATCCACATCATCATCATGACCATCAGCAGTAGCACCCTCACCAGCAGTAGCACCAGCAGCAGCAGCAGCAGCAGCAGCATCATCATCATCATCATCATCATCATCATCATCATATCTGTTCTCCTGCAACAATCTCCAGCTCACAGCTTTAGATTTTGTTATCTAATTGGGGAGCCAATTAAGATTTTTTTCAATAAACTTCTAAGGTATCATTCCCCAGGAAGTATTCCAAGAAGCATTGGTTCTTCCAGATATTAATAGGTGTTCTGAGAAAAGGAAAAGCTCTATTGCCAAGGAAAGAAATGGTGATACTTGGCGGAGATCTTTGTAACAGTGATTTCAAGTTGGTATACTATTTGAGGTCTTTCCAAAAGATATGTGTGAAAGGATAATTTTAAAGAATCAATTTCAGATCCTTGGCTACCATAAGTACTCTTTCCAAAAATTAACCTGTCTGAGGACTCCTCATATGTTCTTCCCTCCATCCTGTCCTTTCTTCACGTCCTTCGTCCCACCTAACAAAAGATAGGCACACCACCTGCCCAACCAGAAACTACCCTGGGGCATTGCACAGCAGTGTAGAAACCTCTGTACTACAATGGAACAACTCCAAATATTGGTGTTTAATAGGATTCTAATGACTGAAATAAATCCTTTTGCAAGCCATGTGGTCTGCAGTTCTTTGCTTTCAACAGAGTTGAAGGATGTCTAATTAAACTGTCAGCTGGTCAATTGTTAGAAATATTTTTAATGGTAACTATGTGATGTCTTATACCTCTGAAATAGGTTAGACTTGAGTGGCAATGATATTAAATCCATTCTCACCTACTTATTTATGTAAGCACAGTTTCTCAATGCCTGTATCTGTAAAAATAATAAATAGAATAGAATGGATGTGGCACTCTGTCTCATTGTAGTAATAAATAACTCACCCATGGATATGAGAAACAATTGGGGGGAAAGAGAGCTTCTAAACTTATTAATTAATGCAATCCCAATTCAAATTTGCTCTTTATGTTTAAAAATTATGCAGCAAATTTGCAATATTTGTCTGTTGTTTTTTACTAATTCTGTGCTAATGATAACTAAATCCAGAAGAAAAAAATTTAAAATACTTTGCAACTTTCAACTTTCTCTCTGTGTGTGTGTGTGTGTGTGTGTGTGTGTGTGTAGAGAAGTATGGGAGATTGACCAATAAAAGACTTTTAAGCACTAAAACATGATTTTAGAATAAAATTCTGCTGGCAAAATAGAATGGTGAAAATGTTTATTAAAGAGAAGCTTTCTCATGTACTTTTTAATGTGACGGTAATGGATATCAATTCATGGCTGTTGGCATCAAATTGCTATGATGTTTAGAATTCCTTGAGAAATATTTAACAGAGTAATTTGAGAATTTTATTTTTTAAATGGCAATATTTATCATATGTCATAAATCATATCCTTTGCAGCTATTTAAAATCGTCATGAAACTTTTAAAATCTTTACTTTAAGATGGATGAGGGATATATAGTTTTTAAAAAACTGGAGGAATATGCGGGCAAAATGTGAAGATCATTGCATTAGAGAATCTGCATTCAGAAAAAGATAAAAATGGCAAGTCATTAAAAATGATATTGTGGAAACAGTGCTTTTACAACCACTTGTTCTTTTTAAAGAGGTTAATTAAACTCACTGTCTATATATTATGCATGTGTCCAGCAAACCTTTATACACAGATAATGCAAAGATAAACTTTACCTCCTGTCTCTCTCCTGCTTAATCACAAAAGACAGGTGCTTGGAATCCAAAGTTATTCATTTATTAATATTTTATCTAAGCTATGAACAAGAAGATAATATAGTCCATGAACAAGTAGCTTAAAAGAGAAATACATTTGGAGAACAAAGAGAAAGAAAGAAAGAAAGAAAGAAAGAAAGAAAGAAAGAAAGAAAGA
>JAAGEH010000030.1:32603140-32804466 GCA_011751065.1 Lasiurus cinereus | reverse complement strand
AGAAAGAAAGAAAGAAAGAAAGAAAGAAAGAAAGAAAGAAAGAAAGAAAGAGAAAGAGAGAAAGAAAGAAAGACAGGGATAGGCCTCATAACAGAAAAAGTAGGAAAACTAGGCAGTGCATAGGGAGGACCATGAAACCTTTCACTCCAACTGCTTTTGTAGAACATATTGTCTACTTTTATGTGATACCTCTTTCCAGAATTTCTAGGAAGAGAAGGAAAAGGCAAAGAACAGCAATCAAGAATAATGAAGAGCTGATTTTTATGAAGTTTTATATACACGTTAGAGCAGTATATTTATTAAAAGATCTGTGTTTCTTGCTAAATGTAACAGGAAGTGAAATGGTAACCCAAGGGCTATTTTAGAGAGAGTTAGGCTTCTCAGAAGAAGGGAATTACTTGGTGCATATGCAGGAAGCATGAAAACATTTCATAAAGGGATTGTTTACTTTGGTAAAGAATCTTTGGAAATCAAATTTCCTGCTTAGATTTCTTCCACTATGTAAAAGG
This sequence comes from Lasiurus cinereus, assembly GCA_011751065.1. Taxonomy (NCBI): domain Eukaryota; kingdom Metazoa; phylum Chordata; class Mammalia; order Chiroptera; family Vespertilionidae; genus Lasiurus; species Lasiurus cinereus. The sequence goes on along the minus strand of JAAGEH010000030.1, from coordinate 32,803,957 downwards.
AAAAATGGGATAAAAGTAAAGAAAATAAAACTTCAGGTTAATATGGCAGCACCACTATTGTGAGATGATCAAATTATAGCCTAAATTAACTCCAATAACCAAAGGTAAGTTTTTGGTAAATAGTAATAATAGATGTTGTAATAACCCCATTTGTTAGTTAATAATTAATACTAATAACTGAATAAATTATTCTGCTTCACACATAATTTTCAAGCTTCACTTAAGCCAGAAATCCTAACACTCCCTTCAGAGTTGTAAATGATATAAAGAGAAAGGAGATGTGGGAAAGATCTGACTGATTCAGCCTGAAAATAAGGAGCCAAGTGAAGATAGTAGGAAAGTGGATTTCCCATTCACCCTACAGAGAACAGAGGGCCTGCCTTAACAAAACAAAACAATTCCCTCAAGTCCAATCCATACCAACATTGTACATCATGTTGGGGACTGTCATATGAAGAATAACACTCTTGCCTGGCCAGTGTGGCTCAGTGGGCGAGCATGAACCGATGCACCAAGAGGTCGCCAGTTTGATTCCAGATCAAGGCATATGCCCAGTAGTTCAGGAGGCAGCCAATTAATGTTTCTCTCTCATCCATGTTTGTCTCTCCCTCTCCCTTCCTCTTTCTCTAAAAGTCAATGAAAACATATTTTTAAAGAATGAGATTCTTCTGCACTGAATTTGCTCTTCCTTCTGCGTTGCCTGGCTCCTCATGAATCCACAACTTACTCCATACCTGCACATGGCAACCCTGATGCACTGTATGCACTAAGCACCCGTTTGCCTAAGCTAGAAGCCTGTGAATCACCTTGATTTCCTCTAATAGTTCCCTCACCCACTTCTCTCCCTCTCAGCTGCTGCTCTCCAATCCCTGAGCTGCACCAGGAATAACAGAGCTTCTCTCCTAACAAAGAATTCAATAAACACATGTGAAATAAATGACCTGATTTGATATGATGTATGACTGACCTCTTTACTCAAGGAGTGAGTGCTCTACCAAGAATGAGAAGATGCTTACAAAAACTCCTTGGGCTCTTTAGGTTCCACCTCCTCCAGGAACCCTTCTAGATTCTCTTCCATCAATCAGACTGGGTTTTGTGAGCCTCCTCTGATTTTCCAAAGCACCTGTGCTTACCGTTACCAAAGAACTTATAATTATGTCTTGCAACAATTGATTTCTTTGTCTGAGTTCCCCCACACGCATGCACACACACACACACACACACTAGATAGGGACTTTCATACCTAGGTCCCCAGTGCCTAACAGCATATCTAAGTGCAAAGTACAAAGACAATAAATGCTATTGGGTGAATGGATGATACAGGTATAAGTACAATAAGAGGTACACATGCAGTAGTCCTATAGGGAGACATATAGGAGCAGCTAATTCTGTTACTGGGTGAGTGACAGTGAAAAATGCTTTTTAACTGGTCTTGAAAGGTGAGTCAGTTTCCTTAGAGACAAAAGGGAGAAAGGGTATTACAAGCAGAAGGAACAGCATGAGCAGAAGCATGTGGGCAAGAAAGCACACGACATTTTTAAGACAGTGGGAGCCTGCCAGAGCTCTGAACAGCTTTGAGTGGGAGGAAACGGGGCAGATGGGGCTAGAAACACGTTGTAAAAGACCTGAAAGGGATACAAAAGGGTTTGAAGATTATAAAGCGGAAGTTTTAAGCAGGGTAGTAACATGATCAGACCTTTAAGAAGAAAAAAATATTTTGTTTCCTTTTTGGGGAACTAAAAGCCAGAGATCTCACTTTCCCCATTTTTATATTTCTTGATGCTTTGTGAAAATTAAAAAAAAGCCACAAAGGCCAGCTGAAGCATTTTTTTTTTTCCTTGCCTGGTCTGAACAAGGCCTATTTTTTTTTTTCTTTTCCTTGTTTTCTGGCCAGTCGTTTGGTGAAGTGAGTGCATCATACAGCTGGGAAAACACGAGCTTCTCTTCTCGAGTTTGTTTGGCTTCAGAGCTATGTGGGTGAGCGCGAGTCTGGGCAGTGTGTCAGCTCCTTCCTGAAAGTCTGGGTCAAGGAAGTGCACAACACAACCTTGTTTATTTGATTTTGCTTTCAGTGTCGAGAACACGGATTCTGATGACTGCAAAGGTGTATGTGGTCGCTGCTGGCTCCCAACCCTGTAATTCCTTTGAAAAGCTGATCTGATTGGGACAACTGTGACCTTCTTTGAATACCTCCGTTCCTTTTGAAACACTTGGATGAAAAGTGAAGCGTTATTTTCCCGGTGGCTGTTGTTCCTGGCTAAGCATGATAGTGTGTTGGATCACTGGGAGAGTCTGCGGGACTGGGTTTGCTGGGCTGGCAGATTTGGAGGGGTGGGCAGTGAATGACAAGTCTGAGGCAACTCTTCTGGCCCAGACTCTTGAAGTGTCAGTTAAACGACAGCTGTTTACTGAGTACCTGTTATGGCCAAGCTCTGTATTGGGCACTGAGATACCAAGATATATGAGACAGTATCTATCAGAGTCGAGTAACTAGACTGCAAACTCTTCAAAGTTAAAAGCCAACTTTTACTTCTCCTCACATCTCCCAAAGGGCCTAGTGCAGTATCTAACTGAAAGCAGAGCCTCAGTGAATACTAAGTGTCTGAGTATAAACAGGTATATTTCAATTGTACCCAACAAATATTTACTAAGCACCTGCTCTGGGCTGACATTGTGTTAGGTAATACAGAGACAAAGATGAGAAAATAGGGCCCGTACCTTCTAACTGCTCATGGTCTGGTGGGGAAGACAAATGTTAAAACAACGTTTCAGCCTGTACAAATCTGAGTTTTAAGGAACCCTGGAACCCTGAAAGATCTTCTTGCCACCCTGTTCCTCCTCTGGAATCCCCAAACCACTCCCTTACAAAAGGAGTGATGGCTGACATAGAAGAGAGAGTCCAGGATGCTGTCCCAGCACCATGTCCCCTCTGCCGGGTTGATTCCTTTGCCTTTTCAGTTGATAGCATTTTACTATCATCCCTGCAAGTAAAAACAGAGGCACAAGCCACTCCGATATGAGGATCAGAGGAGGGAATAACCTCATGATATGAGAAAGGTGCCTGATTACATCTGGGAGGTAATTGTGCAACTTCCAGCCTAACCCAACACAGCAAGTGGTGTTTTGTTTCTAGGAGTCTACTCAAAACACCTGCCCCCACAAGCATGAGCAGAGATCCAGATTCAAGGAATTGTGCAAGGGGGCACATGACCATTATTTCATGTTAATAATTGTGGATTCCACATACAAGAAGTCATTCTGAATGGTAGTATAAAGCACTTTAATTTTAAAATTTAATTTAAATAGTTGTATTTCTTCCTATTCTGGACCAACCATTATCCACAAGCTTACTTTTGTAACCCTCTTGGTTCAAATAATCTTGTTACTGCTGAATTATCAGACTCACTCATGAGCAGCAGTGATCCAGACCAGGGGACCTTCCAAGGACCAGGTTAAGAATCTTTAGAGTCAATCCTCCAGGCAAGGGGAAGAGGAGTGCTTTCCGTTTCTTTCATCCCCAGCAAAGCAGATGCTTCGAGCCCAGAAACATCACAGAACCTTCAACATTGCAAAGAACTGAAAGAAAGAGATGGGGAAGGAGTGAGAGGAAGGAAGGAAGGAAGGAAGGAAGGAAGGAAGGAAGGAAAAGAAAAAATATACAATGCTTCCCAGACCCTTCTTCAGATTTTCAAAATACAGGCTCAAGAAATCCTAAAGCTGGAAAGGCATTTTCAATTGTAAAATCATCAACATCACCTGGGCCAGTTTTTCAAAAGGAACCACAGTTTTTCCACAGAAACATGTCAACAATTGGTTCTCCACTCAATTTTATGAGCGAAAACAATGAAGCAAATTACCTTGTCTATGTTCTCTAGATAATTAAATTTGGCTTCTTAAAATTTAGATGTTGGACTATTGAGAAGAACATACTAGTTCCTTTATTAATTATTTTGTTTTCACCTCCTTTCACTCAAAACAGAATTTTATAATGTTGATTATTTTTAAATAAATCACTGGTACAAGACTAGACAAGTAAGTCTCTAGTCACCTCTCCAGACTCATCTGTCTTCACGCCTTGCTTTGCACACAAGCTGTAGTGCTCCGTTCCCATGCAGACACCACACTTTTTCACCACCAGGCCTTACTCATGTCCCCTCCCCATGGAATGAACCTCCCCCAACTTTCCCTGATGGTAGTAGGTTCTTCTCCAGGATGACCTTCCTCCTCTCCTTCCTCCTCTGGATAAGGAGTCCTTCCTTCATGCTCCTATCTCACACCCAGTATCTCCATCAATGCACTTTCCACATGTGATGTAAGACCATATTTGTGTAGACACCTGTCTCGCCCTCTCCCCAAACACAGTGCCTAGACATCACCCTTTTTCACCTTCGTATGGCCTATGCATCAGATATCTATTGTTGCATAATAAATTTCCTCAAAATTCAGCAGCTTCAAGTCACAACATTTACTATCTCACAGTTTCTGTGGGGCAGAAATTCGGGAGCAGGTAGGGCTCCATTGGGGATTGGGGCTCAGGGCTTCTTACAAGGCAGCAATCTAGGTGTCAGCCAGGCTACAGTCACCTCAGGGGTCAACTACAGAAGGATGTGCTTCCAAGCTCCCTCAGGAGGCTGTTGGCAGGTCTCAGAAAATCCACTTGCACCTCAGTCACGTGGTTGTCGGCAGGTCTCAGGTCTTTTGGGGCTGTTGACTGAAGATAGTACTTACTTGCCACATAAGGCTCTTCATAGAGTTACTCAAAATATGGCAGCTGTATTATTCCAGAGTAAGGACAGAGATAGAGAGAGATAGAGAGATAGAGAGAGATAGACAGAGAGATGATAGATATAGATAGATAGATAGATAGATAGATAGATAGATAGATAGAGAATGAATAGAAAGAGAGGGGGGGCTTACTCACAGAGAAAGGAAGTATTCTAGCAAGATGGGAGTTACAGTCTTTTTGAAATTTAATCTCAGAAGTTACCTTCCATCACTTTTGCTGTATTCTATTTGTTTGAAGCAAATCACTAGGTATAGCCCACACTCAGGGGAGGAGATTGCATAAGGACATAAATTGCCAAAGGTGGAGGTCATAGGGGCCAGAAGCTGCCTAGCACAATGCCCAATAAACATATTGAACAGATAGATGAATCCCTGTAGTCAGAATGAGTTTTTCCTTCCCTGAAGATCCATAGTATTTGAAATCCTAATTAGGGAACACAGCACATGTGATTTTTTAGCTGAGCATATGTTCCTAACTACCAAGGAATTATAAGCAACGGTGTAAAAACATTGCCAAACATATGACTAGCACTCAATATATAATTGTTAATTGGATAAATAAATGAGAGAAAGGTTGGCAGAACTAGTACATATGCATCAATATTTGTTCTTCAATAAATATTTTTTTTTTATTTTTAGCTAGGCACATAAGCACTCCATTGGGGACTATATTTCCCAATATCTCTCACAATTAGAGGTGGACATGTTACCGATTTGTGGCTAGTGGGATGTGAGTGGAACACTGGGTAAGCATTCCTTTCTCTCTTATCCTGACTGGGATACAGAGATTTGGGTGGGACCCTAAGAAGGAAGATACACAATGAATGTGGCAGGACCACCCTAACAGACTATCTATCTCTGGACCAGTACACGAAGCAGAACTAAACTTCTATCTTATAAAAGCCATTACACTTTAGGATCTTGTTATAGCATCTTAGAGTATTACCTGTCTGATAGAGGATTTAAAAAGCAGCAAGAAAAATGTCTCCCACCACCCCTGGCCCACCACAGAGCTAACTCCAGTCTTTCAACATGCTATAAGAGAGTTCCTTAAATATCTGTTGGATTAAATTGTACCTGCCCACCCGTTGGGCTGTGTTGATAAATAAGAAGAGTATTGCAGTCACTATCTTTTCCCTTGCCCCGGCAAGTACAGGCTTCTTGGGTCATCTCTTACATAAGGCAGAGCTCTGAGGCTTCTCGGAGAAGCAGCCCATGGCAGCAGGGAGTGGCCTTGACTGTCAAAGATCCAAGGCAGAAAGCCACCCCAGACAGACATAAATTAGAATGAATTCTTCTCAAGGAAAACCTGTCCAGACTGAGGTTTCATCGCAGAAGGTTGACTTGTTTTCCCCCAAAGGAGGAGAGTTCTCAGCACAGTCCCTGCAAAGGGCCAGGTCTGCAGCTCCTCCAAACCCCTGTGGCTGCTGAGGGCAAGTGCCCCACTGGGCAGCAGCGGCCACCAGTCGCCTGCTCCTCACTCCTGAGCTCTCAGGGAGCCAGCCTGCAGGCCCAGCCGGCAAGAGCAATCCTCTTCCTTCATCTGAGCTGGGACAGGACCCCTGGCCTAACCCTGAATGTTTTCATTCAGTTCATGGTCTTTTACAGTGTACGGATAGAAGGATCCCACCAACACCATCCACAAATGCCAAAACAAAACGCTCCCCAGCCGAACCGGCTGTGCTGTGGCTAGCTCACAGAGATGACAAACTCTTGTCAAAATACAGGAAGGAGATAGGAAGGAAGTGGGAAAGCTTTGCTTGCCTGGATTGAAAATCTGTTAATTGGATAGCTTTATATGCCAAGTGTGGAGTAATTTGAAGATATTTATTTTTCATGGGAAGGTAAATTTGAGAAAAGGGGAAGAGAAAAAAGGGGCAAGGAACTCCAGGTTAAAGTCTGCACATTTGGTTGTCTTGGAACCTGGGGATGTTTGGAAACACCTACTATTCCTGGGCCTGCAGGAAACATACAGATACAAAGAAGACAACGGTGTCCATTACCAGCGATGATCCCCTAGGGAAATGTTTTCACGCTTTTGGTGCTTCAGGGGGCGGCAGTGCATCAAACTGAGGGGTGTTTCATGGAAGGGGCTTGAGGACTAAGATTTTCCACGTGGTCACACAGGCGTACAGAGGAGGGCATGTCAGGCAGGGAGCAACATGAGTCACATCTTGGAGGTCTGGGAGTTCAAGGCATACTTCTAGAATTCCCAGTGACCTGGGAAAGTAAAAATCATAGGGTCCTCAAGCCCAGTCTCTGATAAGAAAGAGTAGATATGACTTTGATTAAAAATACAGATAAAATAGTGCAAAGGAGACAGCATGAGGGTGAATGGAACAGAGAGCAGGAGGCATTCTGTCCCGTGGAACCCAGCTACCCCAGCTGCACAGGGCTCCCCAAAGCAGCTGTAAAACTTGGTGTAAGTCCCTCTTCAGTCAGCCAGGGCATTGGGGTCCCAGGGCTGTCGTAACAAAGCACCACACACTGGGTGGCTTCACCACCAGACATGCATTGTCTCACAGGTCCAGAGGCTAGAAGCCTGAGATCAGAGCATTGGCAGGGTTGGTTCCTCCCAGTCCTTTGAGGGAGAGTCTGTCCCCTGCCTTTCTCCTGGCTTCTGGTGGCTCGCTGGCATCTCTGCTGTGCCTTGGCTCCTGGAGGCATCACCGTGTCCTCGGCCTTCTTCATGTGCGCACAGCGTTCTCCCTGTGCTCAGGCCTGCGTCTGTGTCCAAATTTCCCCTTTGGGCCCCACCCTAAGGACCTCATTTTAACTAGATTGCCTCAGAGAAGACCCTCTCTCCAAGTCAGGTCACACTCACAGGTACTGGGAGTTAGGCTTTTAATATCTTTTTAAGGGGACACAATTCAATCCCTGGCAGACATGAAGTTTGAATCCCAACTTGGCCGATGTACTGGCTGTATGGTCTTGGGAAATTACTGGCTGTGTGGGCTTGCAAAAACTTCTTCATGTCTTTTACCCCAGGAACCTGTCTAAAATGGGATGAAGAGCACCCTTGGTACAAGGATTAGCACAAACTAAGCGCCTAATAAACATGGGTGGTTACCAGGTACTACTGTACACACAGAGGTCAAGCCCGGCATCACTTCTAATTCAGGAATGCGGACAGAGGGGCCACTGACAGGCCCCTATTTGACTCATCTCTTGTCTCCACCCTCCACCCCGGGTGCCTAGCCCAGGGCCAAGGATCTTCGGTAAATATTTTCGGCAGTTTAAGATTCTGTAACTCAACTTAATGTTAATTTTGAGCCACTATACCCCCCAGGGTGAAAGAAACTGACACTGTCAATTTGGGATTTCCCTCTCTCTTTTCCTGGAGTTGTGGCTAAATTTTAGTCTATCACATCAGACCAGGACCTAGAGCAGAGGCCTGGACGCTGGTTCTTACTTCACTGGCCCACCAGACTAATGATGGGACCCCCCAGTATCCTGATGGGTCCTGTGGCAGAAGGCACCATAGGCCTTGCTCCCCTCCGAATGCCCCCCAAGATCTGGCTGGGCTCTCTAGCAGTTCCAGGCCTCTCCTGGCACAGGACCCCTCTGCGCCCTGAGCATCAGACCCAGGCCCGGAAGTTTCTCTAGGTCTGTCTGAGGCTTCTCTCTGCAGCCTTCCCCTCATGAGGGCTCCCCCTTTCCCCCAGGCTCATGCCTGGGAAGGAAGCAGAGCACCCCTGCCTCTGGGATTCCCAAAGCTTTTGGAGGACCCACAGCCCACCCCCACCCCCTCCTCTCATTAGCTTCCCTATCACCTGTGCACACCCAGCCAGACTGAAGAAATCTTTTATCTCTTGTTAACTGTACTTCCCCAAAAATTTGGGGGATGTCCCAATCCTCTCCACTCCCTTAAGGACTCAGGGTTTGGAAAGCAAAGCCAGGGAGAGCTCTGCCTCAGACTCTTAGGTTCTTTGTCTTGTACCTCCCCTCCCCAGGCATGAACCCAGACTAGTCTATAGCCTCAAAGGGGAAATACCAAAAAAAGGGGGGGGAAATGAGTTAATATTTAAAAAACATTATCCCAGCTTGGTTTGGTGGGAAAACACACACACACACACACACACACACACACACACACACACACACACATGAATACATGGTACTTAGGGGAGATCCTGAGCCAGCTTCATGGAAAACCTCTCTCCTGAGATGCCACTAACATGTGTGTTTCCCCCACCCCCCTCTTTCCCACCAGAAGTCTGAGCTCCTGCTGCAGCCTCTGAGGGGAGAGGGGGCCGATTCCACTGCCCCTCGTGGGCCCACAGGTTCCCTCCCCTGCTCCCAAGCGTGCCTGGCGGTCCTGACGAGCACTCAGCCCTGCTGCCTGGTATTATCACAGTTAATATTTTACATGACCGACCTCCTTCCTCCCTGGAACCAGTTCTTACTCAACCTGTGCTGCGAAGTGAAAGCTTTGCCACCTACTGTCCAGGTGACCTTGGACGACTCACCCGGCCTCTCCCAGCCTCATTTTTCTCATAGGTAAAATGGGGATAAGAACACCCCCCTGCTTGATTGCTGTGAGGATTAAGTAACATGACCTAAATAAAGCCTCAGCCTGTGGCCTGACAGGCGGTGGCTGCTGCTGCTGCTGCTGCTGCTGCTGCTGCTGCAAATAACTGTGGTTGTGGCCTCACTTGTGCAGAGAGGGCGAGGGGGCTGTACCCACAGTGCACTCTGCTTGAGGACCTCACCCTACAGAAGGGCAGACAGTAAGTAACTCCACTCCTGCCTTAACCACCCCATATTGAGATCAACGACGGTCCACTCAATAGCTAAGCACTTAGGATACATCAATTATGAGCCTGGCATTTTTTTAAAAAATATATATATGTTTACTGAATTCAGAGAGGAAGGGAGAGGGAGAAAGAGTATAGAAAGATCAGTGATGTGAGAGAATCATTGACTGGCTGACTTCTTCATGCCCCACACTGGGGATCAAGTGCGTAACCCAGGCATGTGCCTTGACTGGGAATCAAACAGTGACCTCCTGGTTGATGTTCAACCACCAAGCCACACCAGTCGGGCATTTTAATACACCTGAAACGGGGCTCCACAGGGAGACAGACACAATCAGAATAATAATGAAATGGGTTAGAAACAACTGAGCTTAAAGTGCTATGGAACTTGCAGGGAAATCATGTGTTTGCTTGTGGTCATTCATTTATTCACACCATCTTCGGTGTGTCCAGATAGGATTTAAGGAACCTTACCCAAGAGGTCATCTGTGGGATTGGCCCTGAACACTGTCACTAGGCATAGCAGAGAGGACAGAGGTTCTCCAGACCCAGGGGACAGGATGTGTAAGGATGTGTGGACACGCCAGATCCAAGATGCTACTTCCCCAGATAACTGCGCACCTTACACCATCACCTTTTTCAGTTTTCTGTCAAATGTCATTTTCTTAACGAGGCCTTCCCCAACCACCAATGGTGTCATGGAGCCAGCTAATAGCAGCTCTTGAAAGCTGATGGTTAAATTTTCAGGGAATCTGTGAGCCAGATCGTATACATAGTCACTAAGGAAAGTTAAACTGTGTAAACTTCAACTTTAAAAAACTAGGGTAGAAACCAAGATTTAAAATACCCAAGTCATCACTTCTTAATTATTTTACATTTACCATCACCTAGGTTATTTACATCTACTGTATGTGTATAGTAGATTCATATAAAAAGTTGTGCTACTGTGCACGTCTTCCCAATTTTATGTTTAATGATGTTACATTCATTGCTTGCAATCTGTCATGACTAGGAATATTTACACCATTGCAATTGGCCATGTTACAAATCAGGTCCTCCCTCACCAACACCTTCCCCTCATCACCACCACCACCAGAAAGTTGTTCAACATTTACAGCACATCCCTCCCTGCTAACTACCCTATTTAAAATTACAGTCACTTTCTCATTTCCAGTCCCACTTATTCTATTTTTTTCATAGAATTTATTGCTCTCTAACATATTGCACAATTTGTTTAGTATCATTATTTTCTCTCTCACTGCATCAAAATGTAGGATCCAGGAGGGCAAAGATTTTTTTCCTATTATGTCCTTCACTCTTCCCACAGCCAGAAGAGTGCCTGGCACCTCACTGTTACTCACAAATCTGTACTGAATATTAATTGTGGGTGATAAAAATGTTGGTGAAAGCCGAAGTCTCTGTGGGTAAGACTGGTGGGGGCAGAGCCCCTCCCACCCCCTTGCTTTCACTCGGGGTTGTCTTCTTGACATTCAGGCCGACCTGACTTGAGGTGGCCCTCTTTCTCCTCCTCCCTCTGCCCCCCTCTGTCCCTACAGTCTCCTTGCTGCCTGAGCTTGAGGGAGAGCCTGTGTAAATGTGTTCCTCCAGGGCCCCACTCTGGGGATTTCTCTTCACACTGCCGGCTCATCACTGGCCAAACTTACTCAGCATGTCCTGGAGACCAGTGCTCTGCCACCTCCAGGGCAGGGGCTCCCAAGCGGTCCTGGACTGGCAGCACCAGCAGTGCCTCATGGGAAATGCCCATCTCAGGCCCCACCCCAGACATACCAAGTCAGAAATTCTGGGAATGAAGCTTAGTCTTTTGGGGTTGCTATAACAAAATGCCACAGACTGGGCAGCGTATAAACAACAGACCCTTGCTCCTCACGTGTCTGGAGGCTGAAGTCCGAGAGTGCCAGCAGGGCCGTGAGGGCCTCTCCCAGGCCGGCTGACTTCTCGCTGCACCCTCACATGGTGAGAGGGTGGGGAGCAAAGTGGAGCCTCTGTATAAGCTCACTGATCCCACTCATGAGGGCTCTAACCTAATACCTCCCACAGGCCTCTCCTCCTAATAATATCCACTTGGGAGTTAGGTTTCAGCCTAAGGAGTTGAGGGGGACACCCTTAGGCCCTAGCAGAGGCCCAGCAGTCTGTGTTTCTGAGGTTCCAGGGCAGGAGATTCGGATATATGCTAAAGAGTGCAAACCATGGATCTAAGCCTTACAGCCTCTCCAAGGCAGTGCCTCTCAAGTTGTGTATGTGTGTCTCCCCCACCCTCCACTGGAAGGCCTTATAGGCAGTGTCTGGAGACATTCTTGGTCATCACAATATTGAGGGTGGTGGTATAACTGTCATCCTGTGGGTAGAGGCTGCCAGGGATGCTGCTAATTAGCCCTCCTACTGTGCACAGGGCAGTCCCCTTAGCAAAGAATTATTGGCCACAATGTCAGTCAATGGCGCCAAGGTGGGGAGCCCCGCTCGGAGGCACCCTCACTCCCCACCTCCATCTAGTCTTCCCTTCCTCGTTTCCTACCCCAATAACTGATATGCCAACCTCAGACAGTCAGCCATGAGAAAGACTGATGAGACTGGAGACCTGCTTCCTGCAGGATCCCCTGGCCATGGGATACACACACTTCAGCTGACCTTCACAAGCCAGTGTGTAAAGTGTTATGATCAGAGAGATATCAAAGACCTGCTCCCAACCAACACTTGGAACATCAGGGAGGACTTCCTGGAGAAAGTGGCCTGTGAGCTGAGACTTCAAGGCAGCTTAGACTTAATCATGGGAGAGGTGGATAAAGGGCAGTGTTTACTACAGAGCATTTTCTCCGTTTCAGTCACCATGCTGAGTAGGTCACCAACAGCATCTCATTTAACCCCTGAACCACCTTCCAAGGCTGATACTATCGTTACCTCTATTTTACAGATGAGGATGCTGAAGCCTGGAAACACTAAATCATCTGCCGAAAGCCACATATCTAGGACACATTAAAGCAGGATCTGAATCCAGGGCCATAGATTCCAAAGCCTGACCCAAGGTGATTGCTGTTGACACAGGGCAAAGACCAGGCATGTGTTTTAAAATGCTGTAAAACCTCGCCTGGTGGGTCGGATTGTGTCCTCTTAGAACACATATGTTGAATTCCCATCTCCAGTTTCTCAGAATTGGACCATATTTGGAGATAAGGTCCTTAACGACATGACTCTGTTAAAATGAGGTCATTGGGGTGGGCCCTAATTCGATCTGGTGGACATTTGGACACAGAAAGAGACACCAGGGATGGTCAAGTATAGGAAAGACCACATGAGAACGCAAGGAGAAGGTGGCCCTTGCAAGCCAAGGGGACAGGCCCCGGGAGACATCAAACCTGCTGACAACTGAATCTAGGACATCGAGGCTCCGAGGCTTTGAGGCAATAAACTTCTGTTGTTAGGTCTCCCCGTCTGAGGCAGCCCTGGCAAAATAGGAATACCTTACACCTGTTTCTTCTTTGGGGCCATTGCTTTGATGGTGGGAAAACTTCAGGCACCTTAATTATGTTTTGTTTTTCTCCATAGAATGAAAGATCTGGCTCTGACACACTACCTCTCTTGCCTCAGGGCAGCCGCTGGACCAAAGCTGCTAGGAGACCATTTCTCTTCCTAGCTTTTGTAAGGTATTGAGGAGATTGCACAGTGTGTCCTAGTGGGAGAGGGAGGATGGAGGAGAAGAGATGGGAGGGCCTTATGTGGTAGAGGCAGGTTCTCTGAGGTGAAGAGGTGATGGCAATCTAAAAGTTTCCTGGTAGCAGTACAGGGAGTGGCCATTGGGCAATGGACATGGCTGCCCAGGCCTAACTGTTCATGCAACAGAGCACTGGAACCTCAAGCACAGAGCATGGGCAATGCAGCACCTGCCAGTGCAGATCCAAGACTGCAGGCAGGTTCCACAAAGAAGTGTTCTCTGCTCCGGGGCCTTAGAACTGATGTGTTCCCGGAGGACCTGGATGCATGTAGCCCCAAGGACAAGCTGTGATAGAAGCTCCCATCAGCCCAGAGAGTGAAGTGCCCACATTAGACTGAGCTGAACTTAAAGCTAAAAGGAAAACAGCCCTAACTGGTTTGGCTCCATGGATGGAGTGTTGGACTACAGACGGAAGTGTCCTGAATTCAATATCGGTCAAGGGCACATGTCTGGGTTATAGGCTTGATCCCATTGATGTTTCCATTCCTCTCCTTCTCCCTCTCTGAAATCAATAAAAAATAGATTTGAAAAAAAACAATAAAAGGAAAACAACATGGTATTATTTTTCACACCCAAATGTGTGCCTTAAGATTCAAACTGACTATGCATTATTTCCATACTCGCAAAGCTGGAAACACTTTTGTCAGCAGGAGAAACGATGAGCCAAGGAGGAGGAGGAGGAGAAAGCTGCCCAGTGTTTTTCTTCTGGCTCTGCCGCTGTCTCCCCGCTCTGTTGTGTCTCCTGACTAGACCTAATTATGCTTGTCATCTGCATCAGAAGGATGGGGCTAAGATTAACAAGTTAATGTGGGTAAAAGCTCTCGGAGCTCAGTAGATGAAAGGAGATCTAATTAGCAAGGCCAGCAATGACCGCAGGCAGGGCGGACTCGCCCCTGAACTCACCAGAGAGCTCATTATAGCTCCTGGGAGGGGCTTCTGCGAATTCCTCCTAAGCCTTCAGCAGTGGGACTCCAGTCTTCCACGTTTTCCTCCATTATTCCATTACCCCTCCTGGGCGGAGGAAAAGATGTGTGCACTTCTCTACTCTGATTGAGAGAAGGAAAAGGTGCAACTCTCATCCTTTTCTTTGCAACAACACGGGCCTATCTGCATGAATGCACAGTGAGGCCAATGGAGGGCAGAGGTCACTGAGTCCCACCATGGGGTGAGAGGGACATAGGTTCAAATCTTGACTCTGCATTTACTAGGTAGGAGAATTCAGGCAAAAAAGCCATTAATCTCGAGGCTCTGGTTCTTCCTTTGCCCAAACTGGAATAAGAGTTCCTGCTTCGGAGTTGTAAGGCTTAGATTTGTTTGCGCTGGACCCCAATAGGAGCATGTCTTTATTAAAGTTAATAATACCACCTGGCACATCATAGCTGCTTAAATTATTGGTTGAACTCTTTTATTCAACAAATACTTACTGGGAGAAAATGGCACTGTGTGTCCTGAGGGTACCTGAGCTGCAGACACAGTTCTGGTCTCACAGAGCTAACGTGTATATCCGATGAAAACCTCCATAAACTCAAATTCCTTCGACGCCTTGCTTCTGCTCTTAAAACACAGTGCTTGAGAACTTTTTTTAAAATAAAATTTAAAAAAACTGAAACCTGCTCACAAGAATGATTTGCCCGGCTCCAGTCGGGTAGCTCAGTTGGTTAGAACAGCATTCTGATGTGCCAAGGCTGCAAGTTCCATCCCTGGTCAGGGCTCAAGCAAGAATCTACCAGTGAGGGCATGAATAAGTGGAACTATAACCTGATGTGTTGGGTATTTCTCTCTCTCTCCCCCCGCTCCTCAAAAAAAAAAAAATTGCCTAAAAGAAAAACCCATTGGATGCTATTCTACTATTCTAAGAATTAAAGGGATGGTTAGTCTAGAATACTGCAAACTAGCCAAGAATTTTAAAGTGAAAATGCTGGAATAAGTCTTTTAATCTTCAAGTCCATGGTGCATTATCCCCGGTTGTTGTTTGACCTGTTATGTAAATGAGAGCCTGGCAGAATGGAAATAAGGGAAGAACTTGCGAGACAGTGAGAAAGACCGGTTCCTACCAGCCTTCAGCACTCACTTATCACCATTGCCCCTGAGCACAGGCTTGTGTAAATATTTAGTGTATGGCTGTCTCCCCATCCTGCCCCAGGGTGACCTGAGGAGGGCAGGGGCCCTGAGGGTGGGGTCCCAGTTGAATCTCCAGAGCTTGAATCTCGGTGTAGCTGCCTAGGCTCATGACAGGCAGGAAGCCCTGAGATTCTCCTGCCGTCACCCCCTGTAGTGGGACTCAGGCACTTGTTGACCATATGGGATATGAGGCAAGGCCTGCTGGCATTCTATAGCTAGTGAGTGCCAAGGCCCCTAAGAGCTCACAGTCAGGATCCAGAGTCCTCTCCTCAGGGACCCATTTGCCAAGCTGCCTGGAGAAATGTTTGTAGAAGGAGACAGGTGGGGGTGGAGCTGGCTGAGGAGACTGGTGCCTGGGTGCAGCAGAGGTCACAGTCCAGGCCCATGGCTTCAGCTCCAAGTGCAGACCTGCCCCGAGAACGGAAAATGTGCGGGCTGGACACTTCACAGATTCTCTGGACAACCTTGGGCAAGTTACCTCATATTCTGAAGCCTCAGTTTCCTCTCATGCAAATGGTGATTTAAGGAAACAAACCAGGAGATCAGAACTAAAATAAATATCACCTCACACCCACGGGGTGGAAGGGATCATGGGGGGAAAACAAACAAATAAATAAACATAAAAACTAAGGGAACATCTGTAATACTTTCAGATAAATTTTAAAAAATATCACTTCATACCCTTGGGGTAGTACTATCAAAAACGAAAACATGATTGGCAAGGCTGTGGAGAAAGGGGAACCCTGTGCACTGTCATTAAGAAAGTAAAATGGTACAGCAGCTATGGAAAACGGTTTGGCTGTTACTCAAAGAACTAAAAATAGAATTACCATGTGATTCAGTAATTCTACTTCTGGACATATAGTCCCCAAAAATGAAAGCAGGACCTCAGAAAGATATTTGTACACGTATGTGCATAGCAGCCCTATTCAAGTAGCCAAAAGGTAAAAGCAACCTACAGTAAGTAAGTGTCCACCAAAGGATAAATGGATACACTAAATATGGTATATACATACACTGGCATATTATTCAGCCACAAAAAGGAAGGAAATTCTGATACATGTTACAACATGGATGTAACTTACAGATATGCTAGGTGAAATAAGGCAGCCACACACAAAAATACTATATGATCCCACTTATGTGAGGTACCTGGAGCAGTCACATTCATAGAAACAGAAAGTAGAAGAGTGGGTGACAGGGATTGAAGCAAAAAGAGACTGGGGAAGTGTTTTGTTTTTTTTTAATGGAAATATAGTTTCAGTTTTGCAAGATGAAAAGAGGTCTGGAGATTCACTATGTGTATGTACTTCACACCATTGAACTATACACTTAAAAATAGTCAAGACAGCCCTGGCCTGTGTGGCTTGGTTAGTTGGGCATCATCCACTGCCCCAAAAGGTTGCTGGTTTTAGTCTCAGTCAGGGCACATGCCTGGGTTGCAAGCTCAATCCCCCATAGAGGCAGCTGAGTGTTCCACTCTCACATCGATCTTTCTCTCCTTCTCCCTTCTTCTCTCTCTAAAAATCAATAAGAATATATATATATATATATATATATATATATATATTCTTAAATGATCAAGATCGAGATGTAAATCTTATTGTATTTTATCACAATTTTAAAAATAAAATAAAAAGAAACTAATTTAGTTGGAAGGGCTGGTTGTGAGGGTTAAAAGAGATAAAGTCTAGTACATAAATTATAATTGCATTAAGGGTTTAACCTTAGCATCTCCCTCAGACTTCACTTTAAGAGAGGGTTTCTATACCTTCAACCCTGAATAAGTGATGAACACTGCAAGACTTTTAACCAGTGTGCCAGGCCACCCAGAGAGGTTTATTGTTGGTGGTGGTTGGGGTTTTTTCTTCTTTTTTTTTTTTAAATCAGGGAGAATTTTGGGTGCAATTGCCAACTTCAAAGCAGATACCTCTCACCACCCACAGCCCACAAGCTCAGTGAGTGTTTGGAACAAGCCTCCAGGCAGGGTAGGGCAAGACAGGGGCCTGATGGGGTGAGTTCCCATTTTTATGTCTCCGCCAGACACTGGTGCCAGTTTGCTACCAGCTGCTGGCATCTTTCAGTGCTGCCAATAAAAGGTTCAGGAATGCTCACCAAGCCAGAAATGCCAGGCCTCCATCCTGGTCAGCACCCAGCACAGCCATCTGCGCTAAATCTTGCTCTGTCTTCAGAGTAGAAACAATAGATTGCATTTAGGGAGCCCTGGTGTGTTGCATATTTTATCTCATTCCATCTTCACAACAACCCGATAGGGTGTGTGTAATCACATCCATTTTTCAGGTGTGAAAACTGAAGTTCAGAGAGGTGAAGTGACTTGCCCAAACTAGTTAAGTGGAAGAAACTAACTTGAACTTAGGTCTGTCTAAATTAAGCCACTCTCCATTTCATTATGCTACATTGGGACTGACTGAATGAATGAATAAATGAAACTGTGGGGGTTGCAATTTGCAATGCCTTTCATTTGAGGATTTCAAAATTGAGAACTCAACAATAATTTGCTGAGTACTCTGCAGGAAGCACAGAGTGCTGGATTTATAAAGCCAGGCCATGACAGTCCTTGTCTTTAGGGAGTATACAGCCAGCCGGGGAAACAAACATGTGGTGAGGAGTAATAGCTGACATTTACTAACATTGTGGGGCAAGGGTTATTTTAGTTAATCCATACAAATATACCTGTGAAAGAGGTACTATCATTATAACTCCATTTTTCAGATGAGGAGACTGAGGGTTAGGTGGATTGAAAAACTGACCTACATTACTATCCCTCAGTGCTTCTCCAAGTGTTGTCTTCAGACCCAATTGCTACAAAATGAGTACAGAAATAGGGTTAAAATGTTTTGTAGCCATTTGATAGAGCAATTCTATGTCAATTAAATACCATTATTTTTTTTATGTTGGCCTTGTATTTCATATGTTCATTTCTTTTTCGTTCATCCCATGTTTCTAAGGTGATTCACTTCATTTTACAAAAGCATTAATCTTCAGTGGACTGGGAGGGAAAACAACGCCTGTGCCGCTGGTTGCTGGAGAAGCAAAGAAACAGCTGGCATAGTAGGCCTGAGACCTGACTTAGACATTCTCTCTCCAGAGCCTGTCCTCAGGTAGAAAGATGGCTACTGCCCCTCCAGGCTCCGTATCTGCATTCCAAGGAGGAAGAAGGGAAAGTAAAGGGCAAAAGGCACAAACCAGCCTAGTCCCGTGCCTCATTGCGGTTTGTCAGTCCCGTCAAATTGATTCTCCCAGCTCACTGTTGTTGTTCTTGGTATTTTCTCTTCTCCGGATACCCCTGGCTGGCTTCTTCACGTCATTCAGATCTGCATGTGGATGGCACCTCCTCAGGGAAGAGCTCTCTCTGGCCACCATTGTCCTTTTACTTGTGCTGTCCAACATAGTAGCCACTCCCCCTTGTGCCTACGGAGTTCATGAAATGTAGGTAGTCCCAGTGGAGATGTGCTTGAACTATAAAATACACAAGAGCCCAGCCAGAGTGGCCCAGTTGGTTGAATGTCGGCCTGTGCACCCAAAGGTTGCCGGTTCAATTCCCGATTCCTGGTAAGGGCACATACTTAGGTTGTTCTCTAAGCATGTCCTCAGGTGAGGATTAAATAAATAAAGCCCTGACTGGTGTGGCTCATTTGGTTGGGTGGCAACCAAAAGGTTGCCAGTTCTATTCCTGGTCAGGGCACAGGCCTGGTTGGTGGTTCAGCCCCCAGTACGGAGTGTGTAGGAGGCAGCTGATTGATGTTTTGCTCCAGTAGCAACATTTCCCTCTCTCTTCCTCTTCCCCATTCTCTCTCCCTGCTTCTTCTCTCTAAAAATCAATTTTAAAATATACACTAATGTAAACTATCTCAATAACTTTTATATTTATTGTATGTTCAAATGATACTTGGATATACTCTATTAGGTTACATAGAATATATCATTAAAATGCATTTTACCTGTTCCTCTTTATCCTTTTAAATGTGGCTACTAGAAAATTTGATGTGCCTTTCATCATGTTTCTCTTGGACAGAGCTATTCTATATTCTAGCCCCTGACGCTGCTTTCCTTTATTTTCCTTCACGGGAGCTGTCACCAGCAAGCATTAGATGATATATTTATATTTTATTAGTTTATCATTAGCTTCTCCCACTGGAATGTAAACTCCATGATGTCAGGAATTTTATTTCCCGTCTGCCACTCTAACTCCAGTGCCTGACATAACATGAGAATCTTGGAGCTGTTATGTGAAAGAATGAATAAATGAATGAAAAAAACAACAATTTGACAAGAGAGTCTCCCAGATCCCTTTCGCCTTTGTGGTTATATCCTTTTGTATGTTTGATAATTTGCTTAAAATCAAGTTTTTGTGAAAAGTAGAATGCATGTGTGTATATTACCTTTACCCTCAAGGCAGTATTTATAAATCCAGGCTTTAAAGGAGACTGCTTAAGCTTTTCAAATATAGAAATCTACACTAAGGGGTTGTTAATTAGCCACAGGAATGTAAAAAATAAATTATTCATTGCTTCAGAAAGAGCCACATGCCAGGTAGCTTAGCCAGGAAGACTATATAGCTCAACTTGCTTACAGAACGAGGCAGAAAAATCAGTCAATTTGGCCGCATGAACCTTGGAGCATTTCTCTTTCGGCAGGATTTGCGTGCCTGCCCTGTCTGTGTGAGGGGTTGGTCTATCTTGGAGTGAATCTTTCATCCAGGGTGCGGTTGAGATTGCCCCTTCCCATCCCTCCCTCTTAGAACCTACTATGGGTTTGTGCCTAACTTGCTAATAAATACAAATCTGGCAGGATTTGGTCTATGATCTGCTTTTGTAAATAGTAGCACATCTGCAAGTAGCTCAGTGAGGGGATCAGACGCACACCCCAAATGGTCCCCATCTACATCTGATCGCTGGGGGCTGCTGCTATTTGTGAAAAGAAACTGATGGCTGTTACACAGACAGATTGTCTCAGGCCTGTTAGTAAGAGACTGTTAGACTCTGCACCCTAGAAGCTGCTCCTTTGTACATGCTGCACCTTCAAGCTCTCCCTCCCTCCAGCAACAGCAGCCTGACCCGGGCCCAGACGCTGCCTGTCTGTGCTTTGGCTGCAGGGCTTCTGCTCTCCGCCCTACCTGTCCCAACAAGCTGTCACCGGGGTGGCAGGCAACACCTCCACAGTATCAGAGGCCAGGTGGATTGCTCGGTCTGAGCCAACCTTTCATTTATGTACACCCACTGTGTGCCAGGCAGCTGGCATTCCCACTGCCAGGCCTCTGCAATCAGCCTGGGGCTTTCATTCTTCCTTTGGCAAGCGGAGAACTTCAGCTTTTAGAAATTCAGGGTAGGCCCCACCCTTGGTTCCCAGCTCGGGGCTACCCACCCTTGGCTATCTCAGGGTATTGCAGGCAGAACCAATCCACAACCACACCAAGCATTGTCCAGGGTCTGAAACAATCATGTTTCTCACACACACACACCATATTCTGTAAACTTATAGATGAATAAGGGTTGTGTTACTGACTTCATAGAACACTTTTGTCAATACTGGAATCAATAGATCCTGGAGGAACCAATGCTCCTCGGGGCCCCACACTGAAAGGCTGGGTACTGCCTAGCTTATAAACCTTTGAGCTGGATGAAGAGTTCGAAAAGCACTGATTTTTAAATTGAAGAGGGAGGAATTTTTGTTTTCTAAACCATTTTTTTTCCAATTAAAAAAAAAAAGCAAGAGCAATAAAAGTCCTAAAAGTCTCTCTACATGAGCATGTATGCAGGGGGCTGACTTACCCAGATCTGAGCCAAGATGCCTTGTTACGTGTGTTCCACAAATGTTGGCAGGCGATATACCCTTCAGCCTGGGCCCCACGAACTCTCCCTCTGGAGGAGTCATCCTTTTATCCTACCCTTCATCTGTATACCTACTGTGTGCCAGGCAGAACGGCAGCCCCTGAGAAGAGAGTGGCACATAGCCAGCCAGCTTCGTCAAACCAGGCCACAGAGGCAACATGTCGCGGCTGGCAGCTCCAAGAGTCCAGTGTGGAGCCTGTGATCCCTCGATGTGGCCAGTGAAAGCTTTCTGCTGGAAGTGAGGTCTCAGGTGACCTTTGAAGGTAAGTGGGTGGAGGAAAGAGTGGGGATGCTTCCAAGGATGGTGTATTCCAAGCCAAGGGAATGGCATGCATAAGGAAAAATTATTACAACTCACAAAACAGGGATCGAAGAACTTCTGTATGTCTACAACCCTCCCAGGTAGGTACTATTATTTGCACCATCTTGCAGATGTGAAAACTAAGCACAGAGCAGTTAAACAACTTGCCCAAGGTCACAGAGCTAAAACTGGCAGAGCCAGGATTTGAGCCCAGATTTTGCAGAACCAGAATCTCTGTACTACCTAACATATCAGAAGAACAGAAAACAAAACAAAAATACAATACAGCAGGGATCAGTTCAATGCTGTGGCCGACTCAGAGGGAAGACTGAGGAGGCAGGAATGCTACTTGAAAGCAGTTTGGCATTTTTTTCTCTCATCATACCAGGCTGGTTATGTACTTTGCTTCCCATGGCCACTTCCAACCCATTTTACTCTCTTCTCCTTCACCAGCCTTCCTCTGAAGTTTATTTCATCAGACTTTGTCCCACCCCTTCCTGATAGCTGCCTAGCCTGTCACCTCTTCCACCAATGAGTTTAGCATCCCTCATTTCCTTTCATCACCACCATTCTTTTTTTAAAACATTTTTATTGATTTTTTTTTTAAGAGAGAGGAAGAGAAGCGTCAATGTGAGAGTGGAACATTGATTGGCTGCCTCCTGCACGCCCCCTACTGGAGATTGAGCTGCAACCCGGGGCATGTGTCTTGACTGATTCAAGCAGCAACTTTTGGGGGCAGTGGAGGATGCCCACCAACTGAAGCACATGGGCCAGGACACTACCATTCTTTTTGTAGAATTTTTTCATTATATATCTTATTTAAGCCACCCTTCTTGGAGACTTCAAAATTCAGATGGCTTATCCATCCAATAGCAGAAGGCTGCTTATCCTCACACTGATGATCTTCCCTCCATCCTACCTAGCCATCTTCTTCCTTAGTCATAGCCTTTCCAGCCGTTGACCTCACTAAGTGCACCCCTCCTCTCCGAAACTTCAGTACCCCACAGCCCAGGCACTGTGCTTGTAGCGCACTCTCTCTGGTTCTCCAGCCCAGTAAGTTTTCAGCCTCAGAGGAACCTTCGATGGTTATGAACCCAGCCCTTTCTCACCAGTCACCTCCCTCCCATCTCCCTGGGCTCAGAGTCACAGTTCTTTCTCCCGGTCACTCCCCTGCAAACTCCCTCCAACAGCCTCCCCTGCCAGGCACCAGCTTTCCACCACGGCACCTGCACAGCTGCTCTTTCTTTCAAAATCCACTGACTCTGATGATGAGATTCCATTTATCTTGACAGGCACAAACCTCAAGTGGGCACTCTCCACTGACTGGCGTGTCCTTCTCCAGTACCTCCACTTCCCACTCACTTCGAAACTACCACTCGCTCGCCTCTCTCTCCTCGAACTTCCGATATTGCTCTTCCCCTCATTCTTAGCTGCTGGAGGCACAACCAATAGAAACTGCCACATCTTCTCCCTGAGGAAACTTCCACCATCACTGGTGCCATATCCTGAGCCTTCCTCCTGTTTCTCCAGGAGGCACCTCCCTGCTCCCATCACAGGGTGCCCAGGTAGGGTCCTCTCTTACTTTATCTTGGGCAGCATTTCTCTAAGATTCTCTCTTTTTTTTAATTAATTTATTTGTTTTTTTTATTGTTTAAAGTATTACAAATAGTAGTACAGTGGTACCTCCAGATACGAGTGCCCTAACATATGAGATTTTTGAGATAAAAGCCGTCGAGCAAGCGATTTTTTGCTTTGAAATACGAGCAACATTTGAGATACGAGTAATTGAGCCGATAGGCCGGCTGCACACGACCCACCAGTTTACCGAGACTCGAGTGTCTCATAGTTTCCCACACCTCTCAGTCAGTGTGCTTGTTTACCTTGTTGTGCATTTACATACTTTATCACATTTCTTTTTATAACCATGGGTCTGAAGAAAGCGAGTGGAAAGGTCAGTGCTCAGAAGAGGATGATGTATATTGAATTAAAGCGTGAAATCATAGAAAAATATGAGCAAGGTGTGCGAGTGGCTGACTTGGCGAGGCAGTACGGGCATAGTACTTCAATGATATGCACTGTGCTTAAACAGAAGGAGTCGATAAAGGGTATAACGCCAGCTAAGGGCGTTACAATAATTTCTAAGCTCCGTAGCTCTCTCCATGAAAAGATGGAGAATCTACTGATGGTGTGGGTGATGGAGAAGCAGCTTAAAGGAGATACATTAACACAGGGCGTCATATGCGAGAAGGCGCCAGGGATTTATGGTGATTTGCTGGAGCAGACCCCACGCATTTCCACGGATGAAGCATAGAAAGACTCATTTAAAGCCTGTAGAGGCTGGTTTGATAACTTCAGGAAAAGGTCTGGCATTCACTCCATTGTCAGGCATGGTGAGGCAGCAAATTCGGATGTGAAGGCAGCTGAGGATTACCTCAAAACTTTTTTCGAACTGATAGAAGCCAAAGGATATATCCCCCAGCAAGTCTTCAACTGTGACGAGACAGGGCTTTTCTGGAAGAAGATGCCGAATAGGACTTACAGTATATAACGGCAGAGGAGAAGGTGATGCCAGGCCACAAACCCATGAAGGATAGGCTAACTCTCGCACTGTGCGCCAATGCGAGTGGCGACTGCAAGATCAAGCCTTTGCTCGTATACCATTCGGAAAACCCCAGAGTCTTTAAGTCACATAAGATTTTAAAAGATAAACTGCAAGTTATGTAGAGGGCAAACCCGAAGGCATTGGTCACCAGGCAGTTCTTTGTGGAGTGGGTAAACCTGGTTTTTGGCCCTTCTGTTAAGAAATATCTACAGGAAAACAACCTAACCATGCAAGCCCTCCTCATCCTCAAAAATGCTCCTGCTCACCCACCTAACCTCGAAGATGAACTCCTCGAAGAGTTCAAATTTATAAAGGTTGTCTACCTACCTCCCAACACCACTCCTATCCTGCAGCCCATGGATCAGGAGGTGATTTCTAATTTTAAAAAGCTGTACATCAAGCACCTGTCCCAGCGCTGCTTTGAGGTGACGGAGAACACAAACCTCACCCTTCGAGAGTTCTGGAAGAACCACTTTAACATCGTAATATGCCTCAGAATTATTGATCAGGCCTGGCTGGGTGTTCCAACGAGGACTTTGACCTCTGCATGGAAGAAGCTGTGGCCTGAGGCCGTAGCCAAAAGGACCTTCGAAGGATTCGAACCCGAGGTGCCAGTGGAGAAGGAGATAGTGTCTCTGGGAAAATCCATGGGCCTGGAGGTGGATGAGAGAGACGTGAATGAGCTGGTCGAGGAGCACTCTCTGGAATTCACCACGGAGGAGTTACAAGAGTTGCAGTCTCAGCAACATGCGGAGGTTCTCCAAGAAATTGGTTTCGAGGAGGAGCCAGAGGTGGAGGAGATCTCTACAAGTGAGATAAAGGAGATCTTAGGAATGTGGGAGAGGGTGTCACACTTCGTGGAAAAGAAACACCCTGAAAAAGTTACTACTGGTCGTGCATCGGAGCTGTTCAATGAAACTTGCCTCACCCATTTCAGAAACATTCTGAAAGGGAGGAAGAGGCAAACCTCGTTGGACACGTGTTTTTTTTAAATCGGCCAAAAATGCAAAGACCAGTAGCAATTAAGTTCAGTGAAGATTAGTTAAATTACATCAGTTTAGGGATAAAGTGTAGCATTAAGAGTGTAACGAGTAGGTAAATACACTTTATAAAACCAGTTTATTCCTTTACATTCTCTTTTATTATGTTTTTATACAATATTTGTCATTTATAAATACATTTTTCTTATTCAAAAACACGTAACAAGAACAACTGGGGTGGCATTTTGGGGGCTGGAACGGATTAACGGCATTTCAATTGATTTCAATGGGGAAATTTGCTTTGAGATACGAGCAACTTGATATACGAGCAAGGTTACGGAACGAATTAAACTCATATCTCAAGGTACCACTGTACATATGTCTCCTTTTTTCTCCATTGACCTTCTCCCAGTCTCCCATACCTACCCCTCACCCCCCACCCCTGTACATGCCCTCACCCTACCCTCCACCCCAGTGTCTTGTGTCCATTGGTTATGCTTATAGGCATGCACACAAGTCCTTTGGTTATCTCTTACCTCCTCCCCACTACTCCTCCTCAGCCTGTTTGGCAGTCTGTTCAATGCTTCTCTGACTTTGTTTCTATCTTTTTGTTCATCGAGATATAATGTTCTTTATTATCCATAAATGAGTGAGATCATGTGGTATTTTTCTTCCACTGACTAGCTTATTTCACTTAGCGTAATGCTTTCCAGTTCCATCCATGCTGCTGCAAATGGTAAGAATTCCTTCTTTTTTATAGTCGTGTACTATCTTTTTTCTTGCCTGCATTAACTCCTTCCTTCCTACTGCATTACTCTATTTGCCCTCCCTCCTTCTCCTCACAGTGTCAAGCATCAAGGTTCTCAAACAGAAAAACAAAATGAAACAAACTCTTCTTAGCCCCACATCCCCCTCCTGATATGGGTCTGAAGCTCTACCCTATTTTACTGCAAAACCTTCTAGAAGTGGTTATCTGTAGTTGCCATCTGCCCTTCCCTACATCCTTTTCTCTTTTCCACTCACTCCCTCTGAGCTCCGTCACCCCCGCCTCTGAGATGTCTCAGGGAGATGGCTCTTGGCCCAGTGGCCGTGACCTCCAAACGACTGAACCAGATGGTTACTTTGCTGTTTCTACTGGAACTCTCCAGGAATATGGCACACAGTTTGCCAGACGCTCTTTCCTGAAGGACTTTTTTTTCTTTTGTTTCTGTGACACCAAAGTCTTCATTTTATTCCTTTACATGTGGCTCCTTCCTTGACGTTAAATATTGGAGCTCTTTTCTACATTTATTCTCCCCCTTGGTGGTTCCATCCCACAACTCGAGTACCATCTTAAACCGAGCTGCAGTGTGGCATATTCAGGGAGAAAGGTGTTTCCTTGTCAGCCAACCTTAGGAGATCACCCTACCACTGTCACCATCACACACATGGCATTTGCCATCACACTATCTTACTATATATTCTTCATAGCTGCCGAAGAAGAAAAACACCATTTGACATTTTTATGTTTATTTCTTTATCCTAGTGTCTGTCTACCTCCCTCCCCCCACCTCCACTACATACACACTCTAAATTAAAATCTATACTTTTTCCTGTTCACTAGCCTAGAAGAGTACCTAGCACTCAAAGCATAGTTGTTGAATGAATGAATGAATGAATGAATGGACTATATAAGTCTGGACTCTGTCCCTATAGCTAGGTATACTATGAGAGGAAGCATGAGCAATTAAGAGAACAATTCTTCAGATAAAATACAAAAATGCATCTCAAATAATTAGAGCTAAGAATGTATTGAGTTTTCTGGAAAGGCATAAAAGTCAAGGAAGTACGTATTACATATTTCCTATCACAAAAGGCCGTCTCCTCCTCAGAACAACCATGCAGGTTACCTATATTACACACCCCCTTTACTTATGGAGAGACAGGTTGAGAGAGGTTAAGTGGCTGGCCCGGAGTCACAGAATTAGAAACAAGATCTAAACCAGAAATGTTTAATTCCACAGCCTGTGCTTTGACCATCACACTTACTGGGCCCCATATTCCACCTCCTCCCGCTCCAGGGCTCTTGGCTGTAAAATGACAGCCATGCTTCAGAGGTCATGGTAAGAGCTGCAGGAGATAAGGCACTTAGAATTGCTCAGCCAGTGCCTGACACATAGAGTACACTCATTACCTATTCGTCATTATCAGTTGTCCAATGTTACACCATTAGTGAACGGGAGAGTTAAGACATGAAACCTGGCAGACTCCAAAGCCTATGATTTGCCCCACACAGAGTTGGGTGAGAACTCGTCAGATCTGCTGTGGAAAGATCTTCTAGAATGGATGATCCTCAGAGGCCTTCCCAACTCTGAGAGTTCATAGTTTCTGCCTTTATCTTCGCAGAGGGAAGGCAGTCCTTCATGGGCCAATAGCAATTAGAGTTAGTCTGCAGAGGGAAGGCAGTCCTACTTCTGAGTGGCTGTGGCATTATGGGAGCATACATGAGGCCACCTGGTATGATGCTCATTAGCCAAACCCAGCTGGGTGGGGACATGACTCCTATACCATTTTGGGTGAGCAGGCAAGTTTCTTTATCTCCTGAGGCCTCAGTTCTTTTATCTATAAAGTGGGGACAATAATATGACTTATCCCCATGGAAGGGAAGGATTAACAGGGCTGACACACATAGAGGACCTATCTTGCCTGGCAAATGTTACAGCAGCCTCCTCTGGGTGGTGGTTAGGGTGGCTATTCTCACCAGAGCCCAGGGTGAGCAGTGCATTGTGTAGGGGCCCCGGGCAGCCATGTTTCTGCAGAATTCGCCGCCTACTGTTGGGCCTTTGGGATCTGTAATCCGCTGATTAGAACGTGCTGGCGTGTGTGAGAGCCAGGACGTGAGAAAGGCTGGATCCCTGTGCAGCACCTCTAACAAGGCAAACAGGTTACCGTGTTCCTGTTTTGGAGCCGCAGAGAAAGACCCAGGGCTATTTTTAGCTGCGGTAGGTTTGGGTGGTGGGGAGGGCACTGGGGCCGTGTTTGTTACATTACGTTTTTACATAATGCAGTCACCCAGCTGGAGGGATATGTTTCAGGTTGTTTTTAACATTAATCAGAGAATGTTATTTTTTCCCCAAGTTGAGATCTGTAGACTTACTGGGCAGCAAACATACAGTACCCGATACACAGAGTTAGCCTAACAAAAATAATTCCTTTGTTCTATCAAGTTTCCATGAGGTATCCTAAAAACAGGGGAAAAAATGGCATAACTATAGCATTGCCTCTGCTTGAGTAAGCTTTTCTTTTAGGAAAAAACATATTTTGAGATTACACTATTGTATATCCCGTGCAAATAAACTTTGGAAGAATGTTCCCTGATTCAGGAATGAAGCATGAGCAAGACCTTCCCCGGGAAATATTTTCAGCTCTTTCAGATGCAGACAAGATGTCTATCTTTCTCCTGAGATGATAACAAGCTCGAAGGGGTGGGTGGTGGAGGGGCACAATTACAGCCAGGACAGATTTTTTGGGTTTGAGGAGTTAGAAACAATGCATATTGCTGAAATGTAAGAAATGATGCCCTCCCAAATCAGACCTACTAATATTAAGAAATATTAGTAGGTCTGGCCAGTGTGGCTCAGTGGTAGAGTGTCAACCTATGAACCAGGAGGTCTCAATTCAAGCCCTGCTCAGGGCACATGCTTAGATTGCAGGCTCAGTCCCAATGGGAGGGGTTTGGGGGAGGGAGGTGCATGCTGGAGGCAGCGATAGATGATTCTTTTTTCATCATTGATGTTTCTCTCTCTCTCTCTCTCTCTCTCTCTCTCTCTCTTTCTCTCTGAAATCAATAAAAGATATATTAAAAACAGCCCTAGCCAGTTTTGCTCAGTGGATAGAGTGTCAGCCTGGGGACTGAAGGGTTCCGGGTTCTATTCTGGTCAAGGCCATGTACATTGATTGAGGGCATATCCCCAGTAGGGGGTATGCAGGAGGCAGCTGATCAATGTTTCTCTCTCATCAATGTTTCTACCTATCCTTCTACCTTACTCTGTAAACAATCAATAAAATGTATTTTTAAAAAGATATATTAAAAACAAAAACGTTAGGGTGGACCTGCCACTGGAGATACAAAAGGGGACAGATGGATTTGACCCTTCTCCTAAGGCAACTTATAACTCAGAAGAGAAAACAGTGTGATGGGTGCTCTGATAGAGAAATGACAACTTCCAAGTTGCTTAATATTCCTGAACTTCAATTGCATCATCTCTGACATGAAATTAAGAATCCCTGGTGAAGATGGGAGGTTCAACGGTGCACGTATGATCAAAACAAACAAAAAAACCTCCTCCAATGTCCTCTTTCCCACGCTCCAAAATGAAGAGCAGCCTAAGAAAGAAGAAAACATATGACCCAGAAATAAGAAGTTCCAGCCTGGGAGAGAAATACAAGAAAGGCCCAGGCTGGCGAGGAGGGGTCCTAAGACAACAGCTGGACCCCAGATCCAGATGCCACCTGTCCAGGTCAGAGCCAGTGGAAAGGCCCCAACGAGGTTGCTTTGAAAAGATGAAATCGATAAAATGCCAAATGTGTTTGGAAATATTTAGAAAACATTTTATGCAACTGCAGTCAGGTTTGAGGTTGGATTAGAGATAAGTACACAGAAAATTAATCAAGCTTAAAACATAAGAAAATACTTCCAGGGGAAATAAATGCTAGAAAATGCTTGCAGGAAACTAATGCTAGTGTGCTAGATGGCACAGCTGTGAAAATACCAATCAGGTTAAAATTAACTTCTATCTATCGGGGTCATAGATAGGAGAACAGGGGAAATGTGTCTATTAGAGTGTTGCAGGTGGGGTGGTGAGTGAACGGCAATGCTCAGTCCTCCTGTTCTAATGGTGGGCAGCCAATAGATAATTCTTAAAACCGAGAAATCACAAAGTAGCAGTAGAAGCCTGTTATGGAGAGATATGCAAGTGAGTAACAAAAAGGTCTGCTTACATGTTACAAGGGGTTACAAGTCTGGACCTTGGGAAATTGCATCAGGTGGAGTTGGGGAAAGCTTGGGGAGCGGGGAGGTAACTAGCATCCTTTGTATCAAAGCATGCAGTACTTTTTGACTCTCATGCACATATCATTTTCATCATCATAAATCTAAAGTTAAAATAATAGCTACCCAAGAACAGAGAGCGCTGACATTCCTTGCTGTGTTTGTGACCAAACACAAAAGCCATGTGCACATCACATGAAAAATTTTCTGGGAAAAAACTGCCATCACATGGTGAGCCAGGCTGACTGGCCTTCATATTATGTCTCAGATTTGCAAAGTTGACTTGTTGGTAAAAACATCATTTGCTTAAAATGGGAGTCTCCCCACCCCACAAGGCTGTTGACAGGGTCAGATGAGAAAAGGCACGTTCTCAGCAGAGTGCTCTATAAACCTGGCAAGGTGCCCTTGGTTCCCACCCTCTGTTGTAACTGTATAATGATCTGGGGTGCACAGGGGGTGGGGCTTCCTCTTTCTGCTTCCCATTCTACCACTGTCTTAGTCATCTCTGGCGGCTGGAAGAGGATACTGTCGACTGGATTACTTCACCCTATCTTCCCCACAGCTCTGGAGCCTGGAAGTGTGGGACCAGGGTTTGGTCTGATTGTTGGTGAAGGCTCTCTTCCTGGTTTATAGCCAGCAAGCCATCTTCTCATTGTCTGGTTACATAGCAGGTGTGTGTGTGTGTGTAGAAGGGAGGTTGAGGGAAGGGGAGGAGAAGAGATGGGGAAGAGGAAGGTGGAAAGAAGGGAGATGAAGGGAGGGAGAGAAATAAAGGAAGCTCTCTTGTGTCTCTTCTTATAAGGGCACTAATCTTATCATGAGGAGTCAACTCTCATGATGTAATTACCTCCCAAAGGCCTCATCTCCAACAACTATCACATATCACATTGAGACTAGAGTTTCAACATATGAATTTTAGCGGCGGGGGGGGGGGGCAGTTACAAACATTCAGTCTGTAGGAATCAGGAATCACCATACTTGCTGTGTGGCTGGGCTGTCCAATGTGGAGTGAGCCATCTAGGGCCACGCCAACAAGAGCCACACCTGAGGCTGGTGAAACAACAAGACAGCAGGAGGCATGACCTTCAGCCTACCCCCAAAGTCTAGTGTATTAAATGACAAAGAAACATACTTCTGCCATGGCTGGTTTGGCTCAGTGGATAGAGCGTTGGCCCTTGGACTGGAGGAATCATGGGTTTGATTTGGGTTAAGGGCATGTACCTTAGTTTTAGGCTCCCAGTCAGGGAGCATGTGAGAGGCAACCAATAGATGTGTCTCTCTCACATTGATGTTTTTTTTTTCTCTCTGTCTTTCCCCCTCCCTTCCACTCTCTCTAAGAAGCAATGGAAAAATATCCTAGAGCGAGGATTAACAAAAACAAGAAATGAACTTCTATCTTGTTTGAGCCCAAGCCTCCGTATAATATTCTGATGCCCCTCTTAATCTCATTAACGCTAGAAGTAGTAGTTCTAATAGTAACAATTATTATGGTATGCTAAGGAGGAACACCTACCTCCAACCTGAGGGACCGAAGTCTCAACACGTATGCAAGACTGAAAGCACCATTGGTATCCCAGGCAAGGCAAATGACTGGATGTTATGGGCACAGAGAACAGCATAGAAACCAGCACTGAAAATACAGACATGGGCCTGGGCATAGACACCAGCAGTGAAAATGGAGACACGGGGCTGGGCATAGACACCAGCAGTGAAAATCAGACATGGGTCTGGGGAACAGAAAGAAGTTGAGGAGGGAGAAGAAAGTTGTAGAAGTGAGGCCAGTGAAGTGAGCAACTAAAGACCTCACACACCACCTTAAGGAGTTGGGATATTTATTCCAGGGCAATAGGGAGCAACTAAAGGAAATATGATTTTTAATTGGTGGTATTTGTAGTGTGGAGAATGATTGGAGATCAGAAAGAATGGAGTCAAGGAAACCTGTGAGGAGGCAGTCTCAGTAATCTGAGCAAGAAATAAAAGAAGGCCTTCACCGGTTTGGCTCAGAAGATAGAGTGTCAGCTTGTGGACTGAAAGGACCCAGGTTCGATTCCAGTCAAGGGCACATGCCCCGGTTGCAGGCTCGATCCCCAGTGGAGAGCATGCCAAAGGCAGCCAATCAATGATTCTCTCTCATCATTGATGTTTCTACTTCTCTCTCCCTCTGAAATTAATAAAAATACATTAAAAAATAAAAAGAAGAAGAAATAAAAGGGGCCTGGACTAGGGCAGTGGCAGTGAGGACAGAGACAAGATGACAGATTTGGGTGGACTTAAATGACAGGAGGTGGGATCAGCTGATTGAACATGAAGCCAGAAGAAGAAGAGAGTTGAGAGTTAGGCCCAGGTTTCTGGCTATTACCCAGAAGGCAGGGCAGGGGAGGAAGAGAGGGTTTGAGGAAGATCCTGGAAGATGCTGACCTCACTCCAGACATGCTCAGTGGAAGAGCCTGCGAAACATCCAAATGCTGCAGGTCAGGGCACAGCTAGATACTCAAGATCGTGTTGGAGGCTACCGTGGATTGTGCTGCATCCAGCTTTAGTCTTTTCAACCCATTTTTAACAAGTAGATCAGGCCCACTTCTGAATGGTCCCTTTCGGTTGGTGATGGGATAATCACCAGTGACAGCAGAAAAAAAATGAGGCCCAGAAAGATCCAAAACCCTCACTCCACAAATTAGAGGCTTAGTTCCTTAGTTTTCTTCTCTTAAAATGTACAGTTAGACTCAACCTTGGATCTTTGCACAACTGCTACTCTGTGCCCTGAATGCAACCTCTAAGTCAACCACCTACTCACCAACAGTAGCCAAGGATCCAGTAGCTGTGCCTGTGCGGGCCTAGGAGCTGCAAGTTCAAAAGACGGACAAGGCAAAGTCCTACGTAAATGACTTCTTTTATTGGATGGACTATTCTGATTGGCGAAGATGAACAAGAGCCTAAAGTGAATGATAAATACTACGATGAAAACAAAGCAAGGTGAGTACAATCGAGAGTGACAGGGAGACACTTTAAAATGGACGATCCAGAAAGACCTATCTGAGGATGTGTTGTGAATAAGCAGAACCAGCCATCCAAAAATATCCAGGAGGAGAACATTCTAGGAGGGAAGGTCCTGCTGGTGCAAAGGCCAAAAGGTGAGGTTGAGCTGATGGTGGAGGTGGTGAGAAGCCCATGTGACCAGTGGAGTGGGGTGAGCAGAAAGCCGCAGGAGAGGGGTTCAGGGAAGAGGGTGGCAGCCAGAGCAGGGCCTCTTGCAGGTGAGAGCTCGGATTTTGTCCTAAGCACCATGGAAAGTCATCAGAGGCCTCAGCAGCAGAGCCACCTCGGTGCCTGTCAACGTGACCACTCCTCTGGCTGCTGCTGGAGGGCAGATTTGGGCCAGGGGAGCAGGCGGGAGTGGAAGCCGGGATGAAGAACACAGCTCCTTCCTGCTCTGACTCTACCTGTGCTCTTTCTTTGCAGTCTCCACTTCCTCCCAACAACCCTGAGAGGTAGGAGTTAATACGCCCAGATTTCAATGAGGGTCCTATTTGTACGCTTTCCACAAAGCCCGCCACGGTATGGGGCATGTCTGCAGCTGTCCCTTTAATAACATTTGATGTTTGATTAATAAGTTAAACAACCCATTGGTTCCATGACTTCAAAGAATTGGACAAATCAATTAAAAGGCCTAAAAACAAAGGCCAGACGGAGCAGCTGTTGGCCGGCCCTGGTCAGTTGCTTGACCGAGAAGGCCTGTCAAGCCCAATTAATGGGGTGAAGCCAAGAGTTCCCAACGACTCAGAGTCCCCACTGGCCTTAGTTCTCTGTGGCCAGTGTTCAGCCGCGTCTCTGTGCTTTCAGGAATCTGAAGAAAAATAAAAACACCCTTTTCCAAACCTAGTTATTTTTGCCCTAACCGGTTTGGCTCAGTGGATAGAGTATTGACCTGGGAACTGAAGGGTCCCCGGTTTGATTCCGGTCAAGGGCATGTACCTTGTTTGCTGGCACATCCCCAGTAGGAGGTGTGCAGAAGGCAGCTGAATCGATATTTCTCTCTCATCGATGTTTCTAACTCTCTATTCCTCTCCCTTCCTCTCTGTAAAAATCAATAAAATATACTTTCAAGAGTCCAGTGTGTATTGTGTGCGGAGCATCGCTGGGGTGGGATGTGGATCAGAAGGGCACATCACCCTTTATCTGCTTCCTCCCAGGTTCATGCCTTGACGCAGGCCCTTAGGGCTTTTGTCCCAAACGGCCTGAATCACCCAGAAGCCCCGGAAAGGTGTGGTCATACTTCCTGTCCTAGCTCCTCAGTTCCTGGACCAGCCTGAGTCAGGGGCACCCACCACTGATCACTGCTTGGCTCGCATAAAAGGCTCAGGTTGCCATAGCTGCCAGTTCCCCCCACCCCGCCCACGCCGCCGCCGCAGCGCCTTCTGGGGAATCCCTACCCAGCCTGTTGAGCGATTCCATGGCCTGATGGTCCAGGGTGAACCCCGACCCAAAGCGTTTCCCACATGGAATGGCCTTTTTGTTGCAACTCAGCATGAAAAGATGAGATTTGGAACTGAAAGCAGAGGCTGATAGTGGGCCCTGGGCAACTAGGCGAGGCAAAGTGGAGCTAGTAACTGTGGTGGGCCTTGTCCGGTGGGTGCAGAGAATGGAGCGGGGGCAGGAAGAGCGAGCAAAAGAGAGAAAGAGAGACAAGAGAGAGAAGCAAAGTCTAGAACTATGCTGACAATACAGTAGCCACGTGTGACCATTTAATTCTATTGAAATAATTTAATCAGCTGACCAATTTAAGTTACCTTGTTTAAATTCAAATTTCATTTATTTGGATAACATTAGAAATTAACATTTCAGCTCCTCAGCTGTGCAACACAGTTACAAAACATTTCCTTCACCTCAGCCAGTCCCAGTGGACAGTGTGGGTCTAGGAGACCCCCAGGGGAGAAAGAGTCGGAGTCTTAGCTCCAGGGTTTCAATGCCTGATTCCAAGTCACTGAGGTTCAGCTGCCCATACCTCCTGCCCCACATTCCATGAGGTAATTTGCATCCTTATAATTTGCATTCATCACCTTATCTCTCCCATCACAGCCTTTTTCTAGAGCTAGGATTTTACTAGGTGTACCGGTTAATAATTTTGGATTTTGTAATCAAAGAAAACACGATAATTTCAAGAGAAATATCAAAAATGCTTTATTCAAAATAATGTCTATCACTAGCTACACATTTCCCCCATCTTTCAAGTAATTTGTGAATACCGTCCCAATAGAATTTTTCTTATTTTGAGACAAACCATTCAGAGACCCAATTCTCCACTTCTTCCTACATTTTGAAGTGCTGCTCAGAAAGTGCTTGTGCCATCGAATCGGAACAAGTGGTAATCTGAAGGAGCGAGGTCTGGTGAATACAGCAGGTGGGTTGATACTTCCCAGGCAAGATCTTTTAACATGTCTTTAACTGGATTTCAAGTGTGTGATGGTGTGTCATCATGAAGCAAAATTGTATTCTGGCACATTCTGGTCATTTCATGATCAAAGCGTGGTTCAAATTGATTATTTGTTGTCAATAGTGATCAGTATTAATGGTTTCACCTGGTTTTAGACGCTCATAGTATACCACACTTTCCTGGTCCCACCAAACACAGAGCATTGTCTTCTTTCCAAAGCGATTTGACCTTGCAGTCGATGTTGGTGGTTGATCTGGATCAACCCATGATTTTGTGCATTTGAGATTCTCCAAATAAATTCACTTTTCATTGCCAGTCACAATTTAATGCACAAAAGACTTTCTTTCGTGCCTTTGAAGCAACATTTTACTGATAACTTTTTGGTTTTCCATTTGTTTTTGGTTCAGTTGATGTGACATTTATTTTTCTTCCTTTAAAATCTTTCCCATTGCTTGTAAACGATTGGAAATTGTTTAATCGTTCTACAAGTTGTTTTTGAGTTTGACACGCATCTTCATCCAATAATGCTTGTAATTGTTGGTCTTCAAACTTTTTTGGTTGACCTGGACATTCTTTGTCTTTCACATCGAAATCATCACTTTTAAAGCGTTTAAACCAGTGTTCACAAGTATCTTGAGATGGAACATGTTCACCATAAGCTTCCTGAAGTATACAATAACTTTTTCTTCAAAATAAAGTGATGAATTAAAACTTCCTGCAAATGCTCTTTTTTTTGGCACAAAATTTGACATTTTTAAGTGTAAAAAATCTATGATATTAACACCTTCAGCAAGTTTGACATGAAATTTAGAAGCTTGTTGTCATACAACAAAATAGCATACATATCAAATCACATATATTCAACATATGTGTAACTCCATCTATTGAAAAAATTCTGCATTATTAACTGGTACATATAGTAGTTCTTATTTTAGCTTTTTCTATTCAAAAAGGGTCCTCTGAACTAAGAACATACATTGAGGACAGCCAGCATGGCTCAGTGGTTGAGCATTGACCTATGAACCAGGAGGTCATGGTTCAATTCCTGGTCAGGGCACAAGCCTGGGTTGCAGGCTCGATCTCCAGTGTGGGGTGTGCAGAAGGCAGCCAATCAATGATTCTCTCTCATCATTGATGTTTCTATCTCCCTCTCCCTTCCTCTCTGAAATCAATAAAAATATATATTTTTAAAAAGAACATGCATTGACTGATATCCTATCTAATAAAAGAGTAATATGCAAATTGACCATATCTCCTCTACACCCACCAGCCACACCCACCAGTCAATCAGAGCAAGTATGCAAATTAACCCAACCAAGATGGCTATGGCCACAGAGAGAGCAGGAGGGAGGCTTGGGTTGCCCCTAGCGATAGAGGAAGCCAAGCTTTCCACAAACCCTGGCTGGCCCAGGCCTCTGCTTAAGGCAAAAAAGCTTTAATGGCTGTGGGACAGAAGGCTTGGCTCCACTCCAGGCTACAAAGTTTCAATTGTAGAAGATAAATAAATCCCAGATACCAGGGCCTCTGCTTGGGTTGCCAGGATAGTGGCTTGCCTACAAACCACCACAGGCCCCTTGCCCAGGGCATCCCATGCCCCAAGGGAACACCCACCCTGATCCAGGACACTCTTCAAAGCAAACAAGCTGGCCCCCACCCATGCACCAGGCCTCTATCCTATCTAATAAAAGAATAATATGCAGATTAACCATCATTCCAACATACAAGATGACTGCCCCCATGTGGTTAAAAGATCCTGCCCCCATGTGGACACAAGATGGCCACCACAAGATGGCTACCAGGGGAGGGCAGATGGGAGGGACCAGGCTGACAGAGGAGGGAAGTTGGGGGTGACCGGGCCTGCAGGGGAGAACAGTTAGGGTGACCAGGCCCACAAGGGAGCAGTTAGGCATTAATCAGGCTGGCAGGGTAGTGATTCCCCTTCCAGAGCAATCAGGAAGGCAGGCAGGTGAGCAGTTAGGAGCCAGTAGCCCTGGATTGTGAGAGGGATACCTGACTGCCTATTTAGGCCCAGGTAGAATTGGGGATCCCAAATTGGAGAGGGGGCAGGCTGGGCTGAAGGACACCCCCCTCCTGTGCCCAAATTTCATGCACCGGGCCTCTAGTTAATAATAAAAATAATAACTACTACAATTTATTGAGTGCTTATGTGTCTGAACACTGTGCCTTGGCATTTTACATGCATGTTTTTATTTACTCTTCACAGGAAACTCATAATATAAAGTTTGACAACTGAAGACACATTTGACAACTGAAGATACAGAGAGGTTAAGCAAGTTTCTCTGGTCACAGAGCTGGTAGGTGATAAACTGGGAATGGAATTGGTCTTCCATCTTCAATGACTGATGCATAGAAACTTGGCCTGGCTTTGAGACATGGGTGAGACTGTGAAAAGTGGCAGATATCCTGCGCTGGGGCATGGTAAGGAGGAGCTAGATCTTCCTTAGAGATCTCCAACTTTGGGACACCTTCTTAGGACAGCTGGTCTGGTTCTAGTCACCTCTCTACTCAGTGCTTTTCTCTGCACTAAAGAACAGGAAGCTTGACAAGTGACAAGCCTTGGGCACAGGCTGACCCTGTTGAGAAATAGCCCTTCAGGAGCAAAAACTGCATGTCCTGTGAACTCGGGGACCTGCCAGCAAAATTCCCTGATGCCGGAACTTTGGTTAGAGAACCTAAGTGGTGTGCTGATGGGCACCGGACGCCAAGTTTGTGGGGGGGCAGGGAGTCAGCACATACTTCTTCACTGAACTCCATTTCCCATTTGGTTTGGCAGCTTGTTTTTTGTGAAATGAGGCCAATCCAAGAACTCCATGTCAACATCGCTTCTTTTACGGGAACCACAAATGCAGCCTCCTGGGACCTGGCTCTATCTCTGGTCAGACAGCAAAAACAACTCCTTTTGACTTTGAAATCATAACAGCCTTCCCAGAGCTACCTACTTCCTTGCTTCTCACCTCCCTCTCGGCCCCCCCCGCAGCCCCTCACCGCCCAGGAAGAAAATAAGGGCCAGGGTTTGTGGGCTGCAGCACCCCAGGATTTACTGTTGGCAGAGAAAGCCCCGGAGCTGGCCAGGCTGAGGGGGTTCTCTGGACCCTACAGTCGGCTTTCCCTTTCTTGTGCTTCCAAAGCCTTGGGGTTCCTTCCTGCCTGCCTGTCTCCCTCCAGGACCAGCTGGATGAGTAGGCACGGCCTTGCTCCACCCCCTCATCTCCCTGACACAGCTGCCCTCATGCTGGGACTCCAGGGGGGTGCAAAAGGTGCTGTGGCATCCAAAATTCTTTCCCATCGGTGATTAAAAACTGACATGCATGCGTCAAATCTTTCCCAGTTCTTCAGGATCCCTCTGCTTTGAGATCACGTCTTAGCTGCTCAGCATTTGAGATCCCAGAAGGGGTGGCGAGGAGGGTGAAAGTGGGAGGACAGGAGGCATGTTTTCAGAAAGAGAATAATAATAGTTAGTGATCTGTGAGTAGTTACAAGTGGACTTGTTGGTAAGAGGTATGTTCTGATGGGACATGCAAGCAGCAGGGTTTGCAGGTCCAGGTCCTTGGTCTGAGAGAGATGGGAGAGAGGCTCTACATGGCCTGTCCTCTGGGGCATGGGATGGCCTGGCTTGGGTAATCCAGCTCCTGCCCTGCCTGAGCATGGCCATGTGGTCCTCCGCGTGTCCTATTGCCATCCTGCGCTTCTCTTCTTGGTGGCTCTGACCACCTAGTCACGGCCTCTTCACTTCCTGTCCTTTCCCTCTAGACTGCCCTTCTTCCTGCTGGCTCCTGTGCACTCAGCATCCTGCATGTACATCGTGGAGGCTAGCCAAGACCTCCACTGTATGGAGTGAATGAATGAGCACTGGCTGCTCCTTGCAGGAGCCATGGAGGGGCTGGTGGGGTTTTCAGGATCTTAACTAAAGTTGAGGCTCTGATCAGGGATAGCGTAGGAGTTGGGAGTGGGCTTGGAGCGCGAGTCCAACGCCATCGCTTACTGGCTATGTGCTTGGTCATGCTGTTTGATCCCTCTGTGCCTCCAATTCTTCATGTATAAAATAGAGATAAGAATACCTGTCTCATGTGTTTTGTAAGAAATAAATGAGTTCATGTATGTCAAGTCCTTAAACAGCCTGATACATTGTAAGCTCTTAATAAATGCCAACTTAAGAACTGTTTAGAAGAGTCAGCTCTAGGCTGTTAGCATTTGTTGCTGACTTCTGTTCCCACCTCACTTCCTGTTGCTCTAAGTGCTAGCCCATTCTGCCGCAGGGCCTTTGCATCTCTTTTTTTCTTGCCTGGCCTGGTCTGGGCGTTCCCAGGTATTCACACGGCTTCCTCCCTTACTGTATGTAGGAAACATAACTTCCTCACGCACCTTCCCTGTAGGCCCTGCCTGAAAGAGCACACCCCTGCCTGGCTTGGGGTTTCATCATGACGCCCTTACAGTAATAGAGCCTGATGCAGAACTTGCACATCACTTTATTTGAGTTTTGTTACGTCCACAGTAAAAAGCCATCTCCCTAAACATGGGAACTTTGTTTTACTCACTATATCACTGGGGCCTGCCACTTAGCAGGTGCTTGGATATAGTTGTAGAGCAGTGGTTCTCAACCTGTGGGTCGCGACCCCTTTGGGGGTTGAACGACCCTTTCACAGGGGTCGCCTAAGACCATTGGAAAATGCAGATATTTACATCACGATGCATAACAGTAGCAAAATTTCATGGTTGGGGGTCACCACCACATGAGGAACTGTATGCAAGGGTCGCGGCCTTAGGAAGGTTGAGAACCACTGTTGTAGAGGGATGGATGGATAAAGGGACAGATAGATCCACCGGCCTCTTTTGGGAGACTTCTGTGTGTACTTTTCCCAGCCTTCCACTCCTTAATCTCCCAATCACATACCCCCAATATGCAGCTCTTCCCCCAGCTCCCACACTCAATGCCCAAACTTGCTTTCTGGGTCCCTTTCCCCTCAGATAGCTGAGTTTGCTAAAGCCATGCACTGCTCAGGAGGCGGGATTCCAACACAAGCTGGGAGATTTGCTGACTAGTCCAGAAAGATCAGCTGCCCAGTGTCAGTTGTTAAGAAACACAGTGAACAATACAGACAGTCCAGTGGGAGAGACGAATGAATAGAGAGCCGATGACATCAGCACTGGAGCTGGGTCAGAGAGAAGTCTAAGGGAGGCCTGAGGAAGGACGTAACCCACACCAAGAGCAGGATCCCCAGTAGACCCCAAGAAGGCTCCAACACAGAACCTCATCCTAAATAGAGCATGTGTGGATGACACGTGGCTAGGCTGCCTGATTAATCCTGGGCTGGAAAAGCACCTGAAGCGCCAAGTCTTATGAAAACGAAAGCTTTTTATCAGTCACAGCAGTTCAGGTTTGATATCATCAAAGAAGTATTTACAAAGTGGTGGGGAAGGGCAGGCAGTGTGCTTAGCAGTGAGTAGAGAAACTCCTGTTTTTAAAGGTGGAGAGAAGTTGGGCTCCAGATGCTATGGGCCCCAAATGGGGGGAGGTGTGACTCTTACATTTCTGGCTGGGAAGGGAATGTCCCACTAACCTTGTTCAACTGTCAGGCATATATTCAAAGACCGTGTTTCTAAAATGCAAGTCTTATAGTCCCAGAAGACTCCTGTTGGTTGTCATTTCTTGCTGTGATTTTCAAAATAAATTTCAAAATGACAGTTATGGATTGAGTTGAACCCCCTCCAAAACCCACATGTTGAAGTTCTAACCTGCAGGACTGTGGAATGTGACCTTGTTAAGAGATAAGGTCTTTACAGGGGTAATTGAGTTAGTGAGGTCAAGAGATTGGGCCCTAATTGAATAAGACTAGTGTCCTTCTCAGAAGGGCAAATTTGGACCCGGGCAGGCACAGAGAGATGACAATGTGAAGAGACATGGAAAGCCTTCTGCAAGACAAGGGAAGAGGCCAGGGAACAGGTCCTTTCGCATGGCCCTCACAGGGAACCAGTGTTACAACACCTTGATTTTGAACTTCCAGCCCCCAGAACTGTGAGACAATACATTTCTATTGTTAAAGCCACCCAGCCTGTGTTGCTTTGTTACAGCACCCCTAAGAAACTAATGAAGAAATAGCAACTCTTCTTTAGACCAAGAACAAAGGACCCCATCCATGTCTTTCCTAATTATCAGTGAATTCCAGTATTTCACAGGATAGTTTAGTCTCTGTGTATATTTATATGTATGATTGGGTACAAGACAGAGAGTAAGCAAGACACTCAAATTCTTTCTTTAAAATATATTTTTATTGATTTCAGAGAGGTAGGGAGAGGGAGTGAGAGATAGAAACATCAATGATGAGAGCGAATCATTGATCAGATGCCTCCTGCATGCCCCACACTGAGAACCAAACCTCAGCCTGGGCATGTGCCCTGACCAGGAATTGAACCATGACCTCCTGGTTCATAGGTCCATGCTCAATCACTGAAACACACTGGCTCGACCAACATTCATATTCTTGAGAAGTGTTAAGCACACAGATTTCTGTTTAGGTTAAATATTTATTGATCCTATCATGTGCTAGGCACTGGGCTGGAGACCTAGAAATAGTCCCTGCTTTCAAGGAACTCATAATCAGATAGGAGAAAAGCACAAGTGTATGTTTAATTATACCTCAGAGCATTGAGCACTATGATTGAAAGGCATATAGAGTGGCCCAGCCATTGTGGCTCAGTGATTGAGCTTTGACCTATAAACCAGAAAGTCATGGTTTGATTCCCAGTCAGGACACATGCCCAGATTGTGGGCTCAATCCCCAGTAGGAGGCATGCAGAAGGTAGTGGATCAATGATTTTCATCATTGATGTTTCTATCTCTTTCTCTCTCTCCCTTCCTCTCTCTAAAATCAATAAAAACGTATTTTTAAGGTATATAGAGTATAAAGGTAACACAAGGAAGAAGAGACCATCTCAAAGAAAAGGAGCCATTCAGAGAGGCTTCTCAGAGGAGGATCTGAGCTGAGTTAAACCTGCAATTTTCTCCTTGAAGTGACAAATCAGTGAGACCTGCAAACCTACAAGTCAGTGAAGCAGGTTGCACTTATACATTCAGTCTGAGTATGGTTTCACGGCAGAAAAATAATTTGTGGATCATTGCAGCATTGTTTAAATAACAAAAAAGCTAGAAGCATTCCAAACCTTTATTAACAGACAGTGTCTGTTAATATGTAAATGATGGTGTATTCACACAAGGTCACAACCAGGAGAAATTATATTCCATCATGGAACAATCTCCAAGAGGTACTGTTAAGCGAACAAACTAGAATACTGCACATAGTATGACACCATTTATATTGTAAATGGAAAGATATAAAAATAGTTACTTATATTTATGAATGCATATAAAGATCTCTGAGAGAATAGGTAAAAACTGATAATATTAGTTGCCTGGAGAGATTAAGAAGCAAAGTCAGGGAGAGAAAGAGGTGGGTGGGAGAGAGAGAGAGAGAATTCATTTAATCTTTTACAGCAAAGGAAAAGTTTTTAAGGCAAAAAACAAGCAGCTTTTAAAAATATTTCTGTACAAATGGCTAGTCTACCTCTCTGCGAAGTGGCCCTGAGCCTGGGAACCTGTCCTGGTGCCTGACCTGACTGTGGACAGACTCATCTCCCAGAGAACTCTCTACCCACTCTTCCTCGTGTTGTGTCCACCTGCCAATGTGGCACAGCCTCAGCCAGCTGCCTGCTGTTTGCTTTGGGAGACTTATAGCTAAGACCTTTGCATTCTATGGCTGGCAGACTTGACTTGAAATCTCAAACTTTTCGCTCACTAGCTGTGTGACTTTGAGAAAAAGTATTTTTATCTTCTGAACCTCCGTTCTCCCATCATGGGGAAATTGTGAGAATTCAGTAAGACAGTGACTGGTAAAGCCTTAAAAAATCACAGCTTAAAAAGAGATAAACACCAGGAATCAACTGTTGACTATGTTGACATCAGCCCAGCCCCAGGTCACCCTTACCTGTGCCAGCTGGACTGTCTACCTCATCTTAGGTGACTGGACCTCCCCAGTTTTAGTGAAAAGTTATATGAACTCAAACCAAAAGAAAACCAACAATGGAATGTGAAGATTTGATTAGGAGTTCTCATTTTCAATAAATCACAAATTTCACCTTCTCCCTGTGTCCTCTCCATGCCCCTCCCCGACCATACACACACACACACACACACACACACACACACACACACACACACATCTGAAAGCCACTAGAAAGCTGGGCAGACCTGTTCCCAAAGGAAGAAAACCCAATATGACACTATCCAAATGTGCAAATTTGCCAGGTCTTTTATCAGAGCATTCATCAAGAGGCTTCTCTAAAATAATGCTGTACCTAAAATATTCACCATGTAATTACAGAATAAATGCAATTCCCTACATATTTACTCAGTCATTGTATTATTAGAAATAATAGCACAGTGGATTCATCATTTCCAGCTCCCCAGCATCTGAGGCTGCTGCCTGTTTTAGGGAATTCTCTCATCCCCTGAGTTCTGGGAAGTAGCAGGGACCTTTTCCCCTCCACAGAAGGAAGCAGGTGTGTGTGTGTGTGTTTTCATCCCATTCCCTGGCAGCCATGGCTCCAATCTGGATGCCTCCACCTGGAACTTTATATCTGGAGCAAGTGGTACTAAAACAGGAAGATGGTCCGAGATGATCACAAGCACAGGATTTGGTGTTGAGCAGCAGCCTCAGCAACAAGCCTCTGGCAGCCACAGCACCAGCCACAGGTGGTAACCAGACATTCCCTGAGGCAGAGCTGGGGCTGACTTCTCAGCTGCCCAGTCTACCTTGGTTCCTGCCCATTTTCCACACCTGGTTCCCTAGCCTTCCTGTTGACTCTGTGAACCATCCAATATCCTTTCAATAACTTCCTGTTCTTAAATTTACAAGAGTTAGTGCCTATTTATTTGTAACCATGAACCT
The DNA here is from genome assembly GCA_011751065.1 of Lasiurus cinereus. Classification (NCBI taxonomy): domain Eukaryota; kingdom Metazoa; phylum Chordata; class Mammalia; order Chiroptera; family Vespertilionidae; genus Lasiurus; species Lasiurus cinereus. The sequence continues at coordinate 32,759,409 of JAAGEH010000030.1, read as the reverse complement.
TGACTGAAACTAATCACTACAAATTACTGAGCAACTATGAGCTAGGAATCATTCTAAGCTCTTTACATGGAGTATCTCATTTAACCTTCATGAGAATGGAACCTGCAATTTTTTTCTTGAGGTGACAAATTTGACAGATGAGAATATTGAGGCTTGCTGAGGTTAAGTAGCTTACTCAAGGTCAACAGCTACAGAAGAGGCAGAGTCAGGATTCAAATCCAGATCTATCTGACTGTGCGAGGTCCTCCTTCTAATCAAGTCCCCAGGTATTTGTGGATTGGTTTATTACTTACTCAAATTGCCTTGCACCTTGTCTCATGTAACCCTCACAAACCCTCTAGGTTGAAACTTTTTAAAAAATACGTTTTTATTGGTTTTTGAGACAGAGAGATAGAAACATCAATGAAAGAGAAATGTCATTAATCAGCTGCATCCTGCAGGCCCCCTCCTGACAAGGAATTGAACCAGTGACTTCTTGGTCTATGGGTTGACATTTACCCAACCAGCCTGGCAAGATTGAAACTTTTAATCCCTATTTTATAAATGAGAAAACTGAGACTAAGAGAGATTAAATGGGACTTGCTCAAATGTCAATCATCAGTCTTAAAACTGCACATACTCTTTGACCTGACAATTCCAGGTCTGGGCATTTATCCTAAGGAAATAATCAGAGGTATGGTCAAAGACTGTTAATTGGATTGTAATTTTTTTTCCAGGAAAAAAATTAGACACCAACCTTATGTTCAAAAGTCAGGAAACAGCCAAATTAGGCCATATCGTATGATGGAATAGTATGTGGTCATTAAAAATCAGGCTGTAGAAGCATGTAAGAGATTGCTTGGCCATGGAGTAATGTGGACACTGACTTCAAAAGAGTGTTCAAGCCCTAGCTGGTTTGGCTGGGTGGGTAAGAGCATCAGCCTGTGGACTGAAGGGTCCCAGGTTTGATTCTGGTCTAGGGTCCAGTTTCAGGCTTAATTCCCAGTAAGGGGGCATGCAGGAGGCAGCCAATCAATGATTCCCTCTCATCATTGATGTTTCTATCTCTCTCTCTTTCCCTTCCAATCTGTAATCAATAAAAAATGTATATATATTTTTTCAAAAGAGTATTCAGGAACTTTGGGAGTGATGGAAATGTTCTAACTTGACGGTGGTAATGATTACATGAGTACACACAATTGCTAAAACTTATCAAACCATACTCTTAAAATGGGTGCATTTATTATACCTCAATATATTTTTAAATTCTCATTTAGAAAATATTTTCATCAAAGACAGTGTTCATAAATATTAAGTGAAAGAGTTTACAAAACAATATTTGCAATACATTTATTTCCATATGTGTTACATTTATAAAGAAGGGATAAGAAGAAAATATACCAAAATAGTGGTTTATTGCTGAGTGATGGGACATTCTTTAGACTTTTTTGTATTCTTTAGTGATCAGAAGAAAAGAAGACTAAAATGGTTAAGGACCTAAGTCATACAAATATTAAACAAAGGAGAGGAGGCTAAAAGTGAAGTCACGTTAATTGTACCTTCTCCCATGCCTCAGAGTTTCTACCCTGGACCAGGAATTGCTGTATTGCTCACTTTGGAAAATTGCCTATAACACATGTTCTTGCCTGCTAGAAACTTGAACTCTGCATGGAAAGATACAGAGAGTGTGATTGCATCTGGTTAGGGAAACCAAGAGAGGCTTCATGGAGGTGGATTCTATAATGAGCCAAGAAGAATGATGGGCCCACATCACTCAAGGACTGGGGAATGAGGGTCAGAGAGTGGCATGCCTATGTGAACAGTCTTCAGTGCAGACTGGGGGAGTTTTGTGGAAGGTGATGCTGGGTGATGAGGCTAAAGGAAAAACTGGAGGTACTTTAGGGGGTGGGGGAGACCTTGAATGAAACCTGAGCTGTTGGGTCCAACAAACCACTTTACAGGACAGAGGCACCCACAGGTCAGGGCTGCTTAATCCCCATTCCCAATAGAGATACTCTGAGTTATAACATAAATCTGAGTTATAACATAATACATGGTCCTAAAAAATCCAATTTAGGGCCACTGTAGGGGACAAATAGGATGGATGTGCTTATACCACAACTAGTCCAGACCTTCAGAAGAACATCTAGAGGTAGGTGTTACTCAGCCATCTCTCCCCCACACATAATGGGGACCCCAAAGGCAGCATCAGGGGCTCACTGGTGGAAAGGTAGGGTACCTACATGTGCTGAACATGACTACGTGTCAGGCAGTGTGCACCTGGAAATGGCACAGGGCAGAGGGTCAGTAAATTGCTGTCAAATTAATGAGGGAGATGATTCCATCTTTAAAAGAAATATAAGAGCAGAGGTCTGTGTATTTTAGAGAATGGACTCTGGAACCCGCCTGCTTGGCTCTGAACCCAGGTTTGCCACTTACTGGCTATGTGGCCTTGGGAAAGTGACTGCACCTCTCTCTGCTTTGGTTTCCTGTATCTATTAAATGAAATCATGAGAATGTATGACTCCTAGGGTTGTTGTGAGGATTAAATTTGGCATCAGACAATCAGGGTTGGAATCCTGGCTCCATCATGCATCAGCTGAATGACCTAAGGACAGTCATTTGCTGTCTTTGAATTTAGTGTCTTCATCTGTAAAATGGGGATAAAAATACCCTATTCACTAGGTTGTTATGGGACCAAAGGAGCTAATATATAAGAGATACCAGAAGATCAGTTAAGATCAACTCTCTCTCCCTCTCCCTCTTCTCTGGCCCACCAGTTGAAGAATTCTTTAATACCTCTATAATGAGAGACAGGTTATAAGCTGGAGATAGAGAACAAGTAAAATTAAATCGTTGGAAGAGTTTAAAATTATCTTCCCCTAAGACCAGGCTTGCTTTTTTTTTTTTTTCCCCTCTTGGCAGTGGGAGGAGGGTGTTGAGTATGGAGGGCGTGAAAGGCTTTGGGAAAGAGTGTGGGGAGAACTACAGGGAAAAGCCCCAGAAAGGGTGAGGAAGACACTGAGGAACCTGGGTATGGCCAGTCCCAAACAGGGTATCAGCCCTCCTTTGGTAGAAAGGGAGGGTCCCAGCATGTGTTGAGAGTGACTAAGTGCCAGGCATTGTGCTCAATGTGGGGATGCAGCCTTGAGAAAACCCAGGCTTTTGGTAAACATTAACAGGAAAATAAAGCATTATAATCCAAATACTTATAACAAGATAAAGAAATAGCATAGAAAACAGCATGATTAATACTATGAGGAGGTCATGGGGAAGGTGATTTTTTTTAAAGGATGAATAGGAGTTCAATTCAGGGAGACAATCCAAGGAAGGGGAAATGGCGTCAGGCTCCGCACTGCTACCATAAAAACAGTGTGAAAACGAGTTTGAGAGATGAGACCAGGGAGGGAAGGACGAGGGGGCTCGATGACATTGGGGCATATTGGCATTTGTCCTGATGTGATGGGAGCAAATGGAGGGTTTTCAATGGAGAACTGGGTCCAGCTTCTACGTTAGAAGGACCCTCTGGCAGCAGAATGCCAGGTGGCCAGGTGGGCCAAGCCTGGAGACAGGATGCTGGTGGAGACACAGGCTCTGTGGTCCAGGGGGGAGGACAAAGGTCTACACCAGGAAGCCACATTTTCCCCGGGGCTCCTCCAGCATGTGCACCTTGTCCTCCCTACACCCAGTGTGTTTGCCCCACGTGTGGCACCATGATCCTGGGCCATGTGCTGGGATTATCTGCATATTTGTCTTCCCTCTGCTGCCAGGGTGGGAGCACTTTTCCCTCTCTGCTTCCCAGAGCCAGGGGGCTGGGTCACAGTTGGCACAGATGTGTTCTGAGGGCCATGGGGTCCAGGAAGAAGGGCATGGGGTGAACACAGCATGTGGTCCAGCTCATGAGCCAAACAAGACCTCCAGGCCGTTTGCTCACTCACTTCCCTTTCTCTATTTGTCCTTAATCAAACTGTGCAAAGAAATGTCTTAACTGCCTTCTGTATTGTTTTATGAATCAACAGTGGAGTCTTGCATGTTTACCAGCCAGAGCTGTAAGGAAATAACACATAATCAGGGGAGGAAAGACCAGCTGGTGGGGACTGGATTTGCATGCATGCTTGTTTGTTTCCCCTCTCATAGGAGAGCTGATCGTGGTTCACAATCCAGGGCATTTTCCAGAGGTGAATTGGCCACTCCACAAAGGCACTCGCATGCAATGTTATCTTCCCCCTCACTCTTCCATGACCTTCCCTTTGCTGCCTTCGGCTGCCTCTGCGTGGGCACAGACTGGGCACTTGCAGGTTAACTGGGGCCCTACGGTAGCTACCACCCGACATCTGGGCCAACAGTTTATGTAAAAGGAGCCGATTCCAACCAGCACATGTCCCAGGCAGGAGCCAGCCCTCCACTGGCATCCTCCAGGCGCCTGGGAGCTGTGCACCGCCAAGGGCCAAGAACCAGGCAGCACCGTGCGCTGGGGCTGTGGGGTGTCAGCAGGAGCTGCCTCTGAGAGGGGCTGGGACACGTGGGCAGAGAAGCCAGGCAGAGAGAACTGCGAGTCCCGGGCAGCACCTGTTCCCGGGGAGTAAATAATACTTTGCCCTTGTGTCATAAGCCTGCCTGTCGCCCAGCAGGCATCCAGTTCATCCTTCATTGTGGGCTGCCAGCCTTGCACCAGGTTTCAAATGTGCTTTGGAAAAGAAAGCAGGGGTCCTGATGGCTTCTGCTGTCTGCTCAGCTCCATGTCCCTCCCAAGCCCTCATTCCACAGCTGCTGCCCAACTGCAGGGCTCACGGGGTGGGCCTGCCAAGTATTTGGATCTGGTGCTCCCCGCCCCTCCCTCTCCCCCAGGCTCTGGAGAGAAGCGAGGTGACTGGGGCAGAGAGCCAGAGACTGCACTCGGCCATGGTCTCTGGAGGACAGGTGCTGGTGGCTGAGGAATCATCCCCTCCTCCCCCACTTCGTTGCCTCCCCCCTTCCCGCCTCTCTGTTTACAGTCTATTCACAGGACAATATTTGAAGTATTCGAAATATGGGCGTCATAGCCCAAGACTGAATGCCAGGCCCATTGTGCAGAAGGAGAATTAGCAAGTTTGGAGACTGGGAAGACTAATCGTTCTGTTTGGGAATGAATCAGAGTTCATGATTGCTCTGTTTTGAAAGGACATCATTTATTGGTTTAAGTAACAGTGCCGTGGTTAAGGACTCAGCTGCTGAGGGAAAACAGGCCTGGGTTCAAATTCCAGCTCGGCCACTGGCCCACAGCAGGAGTGCATTTGGGTAAATTCCTATGTCCCCCGCTTGTTGCCTGTGTACAGGGAGCTCCCTCACTCCTGGGCACACGTAGAAGAGGATAATGACCCTGCTTAGCTGGTCCGTGGTGACGTCTCACCCACTAAGATGCAGACAATGTTTATCATGGTGCCTGGCAAACAGTGAGTGCTCTGACAAGCAAGCGGGTAGGATGCCCTTGCTGGTGCCCAAAAGTCTGCACTGGGGCCCTTGCTGGAGCGCAGAGGACCCAGCCGCAAACAAAACTGCCGCTGTGCAAACACGGCAGCGTTTATTATGGGAGCTAACACCGTAAAGGAGCTTGTGTTATCTCTGTTTTACTGATGAGGAAATCAAGTCTCTGAGGGGTAGGACTTGCCAAATGTTAACGGCTAGGAAGAAAAGGACCTTGATCTTGAACTCAGTCTCCTACACCAAGCCCTGAGTTCTTTTGTCCTAGGCCAGTGGTCGGCAAACTCATTAGTCAACAGGGCCAAATCTCAACAGTACAACAACTGAAATTTCTTTTGAGAGCCAAATTTTTAAAACTTAAACTTCTTCTAATGCCACGTCTTCAAAATAGACTTGCCCAGGCCGTGGTATTTTGTGGAAGAGCCACACTCAAGGGGCCAAAGAGCCACATGTGACTGGAGAGCCACAGTTTGCCGACCATGGTCCTAGGCCATTCTACCTCCCTCGAAGCAATTCCCACTACCTCTTGAGTACTGCATAAGCCTTTTAAAAAAAAAATGTTTTTATTAATTTCAGAGAGGAAGGGAGAGGGAGAGAGAGATAGAAACATCAGTGATGAGAGAGAATCATTGATCAGCTACCTACTGAACATCTCCCACTGAGGATTGAGCCCGCAAACCGGGCATGTGCCCTTGACCAGAATCGAATCTAGGACACTTCAGTCAGGCTGATGCTCTTTCCATTGAGCCAAACCAGCTAGAGCAAGTATTGCATAGGCCTTCGATGAAGTGGCCCCTTTTCTGGGATGTCCGTACCTCACGGCCCGGGCCTTTCAGCCCTTCATCTCTTCACCAAGAAAAACCCTCCTCTCCCCCGGGACTCAGCTCAGGAATTACCTTCTCCAGAAGCCTGTACTTACCCTTCTCATGTGTCTCTGCTCTCTCACAATGCTGTAATAATTCACTAAGAGATTGTCTCCTGTGAGTTCCTTGGAAACAGGGATTGTTTCTCTCTCCAGCTCTGCTGGAGCCTAACACAGGTCCTAAAACATACCGGGTGCTCCATGACAGCTGTGGACCTGAATTGAATTCACTGAAGTATGCCTTGATTATTTTGTATTCAAGAATGATAGTGGCTACTATTACTTGAGTGCTTATGATATGCCAGGCACTTTGCTGAGCACATATAGTATATCATTTAATCCTCACAGCAAATTCATGAGGTTTGATCACTGACAGATAGATAAAGCTCAAAGAGGTTCCATAACCTGCCTGAGGTCACACAGCCAGTAAGCAACAGATTCAATCTCTTAACCACTGGGCTCTTCTGTCACCCATGCCTCACTCAGTCCCTTGCACACATTAGGTGCCTGGTACAAGTTGACAAGTGGGATAGATGGTGTGCGGTAGGAGCTGGCAAGCTCTCCACAGGTTCATTGCCTTGGGCCCCCCGGGAACCAGCTGTGGGCTGTTCTCAGAAGCTGTCAGCTCCCTGGGCTGGCATGGAAAGCCCTTCCTAATTCCAGGGCTCATTTTCATCCTCCCAGGGCAAGGTGAGGTCTGAGAAAGCTGAGGAATGCAGCTAGATTGTCTTTAACAAATTCTTTGCCGATAAGACCCGGGGGAGTTTCCAGATAGTTTCCTATGACTCTTCCAGCTAAAAACATTGGGCTCAGCTACAATGACTCAGCACAGGGGAAACCAGGGCCGAGAAAGTTCCCAGGAAGTCAGACTGCTGTGCACATGTTCCTCCAGTCAGGGCGGAACATCACCGGCAGCCCAGGTCTGCTGAGCCTCCAGATGGATGGCACAGGCAGCAGGGTCTGACAAGCGAGCACTGTGGCCGGGGAGATGCCAGGTGGGGAAGCACTGTCTCCCCTTTACCACGGTTTCTGATCGGTAAGAAACCTCAGGGATGGACTTGGAGTGTGGGCTCCAGGTGAGAGTCTTAGCAGTGTGGCCAGTCTTAGCCAGAGAGGCCGCCTTTCTGAGGTTGGGGCTCCTCTCTGCAACGTTGGGAGAGAACAGGACCTAGTTCAGAGGTCTGATGTGAGGTGAAAGGAGCACACATCCACACAGTGCTAAGCAGGCACCACGCCAAGTAGGCGCTTCACAGCAGCAGATGCTGTTTTGTGAGTGCAGCTCCGGGCACCTGGAGTGGCCAGGAGCCCAGGCAGTTCCTCGCTGCTCACGGGGCCGAGCGAGTCTGCTCGCTGGGGCATCGTGACTGCCCCCGGGCTGGACAGCACGTACTGAGTTCCTCTGGCCAACGGCTCCCAACACGTGTTTTCTGCAGGCTGGTATCTGCAGGAAGGACTGGTTAGCCCGAGCCCATTGTGTTTGCAGCAAGCGTTTGGCCTTGGCAACTGCAAGTGCATGACTCCACGATATTGTCCCAAGGGGACTGCTCCTCCCGAGGGCAGGCTGAGTCTGCTTTCTTACCCAACAAGGGCCTTGGCTTTGAGAAGTTTCTTCTGCACACACTGCATGAGGGTGCAGGAGCTTCTCGGCCCCTTTCTTCCCCTCACCATTTCGGGGGGTGGAGGCAGGGAGGGCAGAGCCCGAGGCCAGTGGAAGATGTATGGTCAGGTGAAGAAACATGTGTCATGTCTTTGATAGTATCTTTCTTTCTCTGACTTTGAAATGTGTCCAAGGAAAGCCAAATGGCCTAAAATTAATAAATAGCCTGTTAAGTGTGGTTATGTCTTTTTGTCAAGTCAACAAGTATCTATTAAGCTTTTGACAAGTGTTTGAAGTTTATAAGTGATTGAAGTTTGAAGCTGTAAGTTCAGGAGGACTTAAGGGGCAGAAAGGCCTATGGAACTGATGTTAACAGCTAAGAAATGAGCATCTCAAGAGGAGAAGTGACATTGTGAAGATTACCAGCCAGCTGGGGGGATTTAAAACCAAGACCTTGGTCTTTGGTGTAATTCTCTCTCTCCTCCTTCTAATGCCATCCCATGGTAATGCTGGTGTGGTGAAGGGCAACACAGAACACTAAGAATTAAGGGGAACACCTTCTGTCTTTGAGAAACTTTCTATGTAAGAGAAGAGCCAGGATGAGCAGATGATCCTCAATGGCATGCTCAGGAGAAAGAGCAAAGATGTCCATGCCAGACCAGCCAGATCCTGGGAAGGCCCACCACTCACCATCTGCAGGACATGTCACCTATCCTCCTATAGCCCCGATTTCCACGTCTGTAAAACTACCTCTTAGGGCTTCTATGAAAACATTTAGTACACAGCCTGGCACATGTAGGAATGGAAGCAAATTAAATCCACATCCTACAAAAATGCCCTCTCTTCCTCTTAGGCTTCCTTGTGGGTACCCTGTCACTTACAATGTGGGTGTATATCTGTTTTCCCTTTAGTCCTCATAAGAGTCTTCCAAGATAACCAGGAAAGATTCTGAATGGATATTCATTAAATAACTGGCAGCATGGGTGCATGAATAATAAAACTCACAATCACAGAACACTTAGAATATTCTTAGCACTTTACCTGTTTGATGTAACTTACGTAATACACATATTATACCTGCACAACAACTCTGTGAGCTGACCAGGTAAGCTGGCTCCAGAGTTTGGGCTCCTACCCAGAATAGTGTGCTCACTGAATGAATGAATGAATGAATGAATGAATGATGAATGATGAATGGATGAAGTGAAGCAAACCTTATCTGATACTGAAGCTGAGGCTAGTAGGACATAACTGGCAGGGCACATAATCAATTCAGAGGTAAAATGGCCATCACATGGCAGATTCCACTTCCCTGCCCCCTTTGGAATTAGGTGTGGCCATGTACATACAGCACTTCCCAATGGAAGCTTTAAGACTTTGCCACATTTCTTAGAAGCAAGCATTGAAGTGAAGCATCTTCTGGCCTGGGTCATTGAATGTCTGAAATAAGCAGTCCACCTGCCTACCAATGACAACACCAAGTGAGAAATGCATTTTTATTGTGTTGAGCCACTAAGATTTGGGGAGCTTTGTTATCACAGCAGAACCTGGCTTTTTTCGAACTGATATAGGTAGACTAAGAATGACAGCTTGATTAAATGCCTCATGCAACTCCTACTGCATTACCTAACCCCAGTCCACAATGCAAGCTCGGGAGCTTTACCTGCCAGTGGCTCCCTCACCCCAGCTGAACTAATCTCAAATGAATGAGCTGGATCATTTATGTCATGAAGGCAAGGCAGCTGCAGAATTCCAGCTCCTGACAGAAGGCTCTGGACAGACACTGACAGCTTGGCTCTGCTGGTTTGACACACCAGATACCCCCTCCCCAAAGTGCTATCTTGTGTCAGTTTTTCTCAATGAATAGAATATTGTAGAGACAGTGAGCTTTTTATAAAGCAATCCATAACTGTTGAGATTAGCAGCAGTCTTCTACAGCTAATGATGTAAACTCAGGTTTAATTAACCAGATTTGTATTTGACTGATTAAAAAAAAAAGTTTTAAAAATAATTAATTACATAATCAAATAGATTTATCACTTTCAACTTGGCAGATACATTAACAATGAGCCAACTGATACTAAACTAATTTTTCAAAAACACTTTTGATTGGTTAAATGAACCCAACTCGAATTTTTAAAAGCCAATTTCTGTATATGTAGAGAGTGTCCCTTATGTTGAACTAATGAGAGATTATACAAAAAGGGATCAAGGTTTTAAAGACATATCTATTTTTTAATCAAAAATGTTTGGTGACAAACACCAAAAAGTTAATATTATCTAGGTCTAGATAAACTTTACATTTGCCCTTATATTTTTCTGCATCCTCTAAATTTTATTTTTCAGTTTTATATTCTTTATATTTTTCAGTAACTTATGAATTTTTGCTTATACTGGTCTTATAATCAAATAGAACAATCAAGGTTTGATTTTTTTTTTTTAAGTTACAGTAAAGTTATGTTTCCTTTCCTGAGACTGTCTGGCTATCTTCATGGTGAATCTGAATGCTGCTGTGTTGTTTAGTGAAGAGAGACCCAGAACCTCACCAGGTTGAGGGCTGGATGAGAGCCTGGGGCACCCTGGGTACAACCTCTCATTTTAACTATGAGAGAGAACTGAGGCTCAGAGAAGGGATGTGCCCAGGGCGACACAGCTTGTGAGTGGTAAGCCAAACAAAGACTCGAACCCAGGTCTGTCTGATGCCAACGTTCATGAACCTTACACTGCTCCCCAGTTTTGAGAAGCCTGTAAGCCTCTGTGTTTTGCATTGTTCCACTGGGTGCTCTTCTGAAACTTAGGTAGGCACAACCTCATCCCCTGGGTTTCAAGACGATCTACCATTTGCATTGTAGTCTACAGTTAAAAAATTTAAACTTGAGCCCAGAGGATGCTTCCTCACCTTTATATATTCAGGATGGAAAGTATATGGCAGCATTCATATCTCAATGTCTCTATTTCTGAACTGTGTGGTTTAGGGCAAGTGATTTAACTTCCCTGAACCTCAGTTCTCTCCTCTGTAAAATGGAGATAATGATGTAAGTTGCTGAGATGATCAAAGAAAATAATACGAGTAGTATACCTGGCCCACATTCATTTTCATGTTGCAGCTTACCAGGTCTCTCGCAGATCTATTTGACCAAAATTTTCATGGCATCCCCCTTCTGTTCCCTCCTGTAAGGTCTTCTCCATGTCTTGGGATCATTGGTGCCTTCTGCCTCACCAAACCCTGATCCTCCAATGCAGTGTCACCTCCTCTGAGAAGCCTGCCCTGACTCCTTCAGCCAAACTGAGTGCTCCCACTTTTAAATATCTATTGGATGTGTGGTTCTTGCAACTATTTCTTGTGTTTTAGGCTCATGTCATTAACTGCCTGCCTCTTCTTTCCAGTACCCACTGTGCCATACCGGAATTTAGGATGCTTCATAACTGACAAAGCTGGGCCTTTAACTCAGGCTCGCAAGTATTTTATACACCTATACCTAGACCTAGCTATCTATGCACTAGCTTTGAAAAGCAAAGATAAAGAAATGTGCGAGTTACACAGAGGTAGAAGAAGTGGAAGGAAGGTGGGAAGAAAGCTTGAGACTAGAGAAAGAGGAGAAGAATAGCTAAATATATTACCTCATTTAATCATCAGAATAACCCCGTTATGATTTCCACTTTACAGATGAGGAAACTGGGGCCTGGAAAGGTTAAGTGCCACATGCAAGGTTGCAGAGCCAGATTAGATTCTTGGCATTTTTTTTCCTGAACAATTAGGCTATGTCCTCTTGCCAGGTGGTATGGGTTATTGGTTAGGAGCACACACTCTGATCCCGATTACACAGGTTGAATCCTGCTCCTGCCACTTACTAGCTGTGTGACCCTGGGTGTGTTATCTAATTCTAGGCCTCAGTTTCACCATCAATAAAATAAGAGTGATAAACAGAGAATGATCATTTACTGTAAATGTTATGAACATTAAATGACCTCCAGCAAGTAACACACTTAGAAAAGTTCCTGGTGCAAAATTTCGCCTTCGTGAGCATTAGCAATCATCACTCTGCCAGGTGCCCCTACTAAAGGAGCCATGACCCTAGCAGAACCCAGCAAGTCCCAGAAGAGCTCACTTCCTCATTACTCCAGACCCAACTTCGCCTTTGCCCTCCTTCCCTAAGCTCAGGACCCAGCCAGGATCATATCATTACAGCAGAGGTTTCTGACCTTTTTGCAGGTGACTTCCAACTAGGGCATAGGTGGAGTTTTGATGACAGAAAATAATATTGTAAAGAGCAAATCAATACGAGCAAAACTCCTCCATATGCTCTATTTTACCAAGTTCTTCTATTGGGTTTCCAATTCATACAGTAACAGCATCCATTTCTGCTTCGCTTTCATATCTCCCATCGTTTCTAATGTAGTTAGAAATTGCCTGGGATCACACAGCTACTATATGGGAGAATTTGGATTTGGATCTAGACCATCTCATTCCAGACTCTGGTCACAGCCTGGCCCAGATGCCAGGGCAGCTTGCGTTCCCAGTCCCAGAAGACTGTCGTGATCAGTGTCCTCAAGAAAGGAACTCATATCCCTGTCTGGCACCTTGATTTGAGGCACTGCTGCCAGGCCTTGTTGGCCAGTGGGACTCATGCTCATGGGTCCCTCGGGACTGTAACAAACAGAGAGAGAGTTCTTAGAAAGCCACATCCCCCAGGGCACCAAGAGAGGCAACAACCCAGGAGCTCAGGCAGTCTGTAAAGGAGGCCTATTAGCTAATCATCCTGACCTTGGCGGGAGGGGCGGGCTTCTAACTGCACACACATTTCAGGGCACACTGTAATCCTTTCCAGAGACCTCAGAGGGCGGGTGCTATCTTCACTCACCCCTGTCATGCTCTGGAGCACGAGTGTCTCCTGGAAGGGAGCTTTCAGGCATCTGGTGCCCTGGTGTTTATGTCTGGTGCCCCAGTTTTTGTGGCTACTGCCTAGGGGACGCCCCTTGATGGCCTGGTCTGGCGGCTGGGGTGGGGCTGGCATTCCTGGGCCCCAGAGGACTGTGGCAATCCAGAAAATGGTTCTTGGCAGGCTCCCCTCCTTAGGGCACTGCACAGACAGCAGCCTGGGGCACACCCTCAAGTTTTACTCTGAAGGAGGCCTCTTTGCTTGTCCTGGAGCTTCAGCTTCAAGGACAGGCTTCAGACTTGGCACGTATTTAGTGGCAATGCAGGGAATGCAGGCTGTGAATGCCCCCTTGGTACTCTCTCTCTATCTTGCTCCAGCTTGCCAGATTCACTTAGAAAAGAACTTATACATTTGTCTGAAGACTTTTTTTTTTTTTACAACTGCCACCCATAGGATACCTCCAGATCTCCTGGCTCTGGTGGCCAGAGGGCTTATACTTGTGGTTCCACAGGAATGTATATATTACTTTTCAAAGCTTCTGCCATAGCATCTGGCTATCAGTTAGCCTGAAACTAGGTGCTGAATTCCTCCTCTTTGCAGCACTAATGGGTGTGGGCATACCCTCAACTATTGGAAGCTATTTAAATTATGATAGGCTACTTAAAGATACACAGAGGTTTGAAAGACAACCAATAGCTGAGACAAGGTTGAATGATAAGGTTCATCTCCTATATGCAGTTATTCCTCCAAGAATGGAAGAGTTGGTTGTTTCATCTATAGAAACCAACACAGAGAGTTAAGCAAAATGAAGAAACAAATGAAAGAACAAAATAAAACTCCATTAATGAAACAGAAATAAGTAATGTGGTAAACAGTTCAAATTTGGTCATAAAGATACTCACCAAACTGTGAATAAGAATCAGTGAATATAGTAAGAACTTCAACAGAATGACAAATTTAAGAAATTACCAAAGAGAAGTTGCAGAGATGAAGAATAGAACTAAACTGAAAAAAATAGAGGGGTCCAATAGCAGACTCAAAGCAGAAGGAAGGATGAATCAACTTGAAACAGGGCAATGGAGCTCATCTAATCAGAGCAGCAAAAAGAAAAAAGAATGAAAAAGTTAACATAGTTTAAGAGACTTATGGAAAATCAAATGGACTAACCTTTGCATCATAGAGTTCCCAGAAGAAGAGAGAGATAAAGGAATAGATATCTTATTTGAAAAAATAATGACTAAAGATTTCCCTATCCTGGGAAAGAAAAACAGATAGCAATTTAGATCTAGGAAGCCAAGAGATTTCTAAACAATAATAACTTAAGGGACTCACAACAAAACACATTATAATTAAAATGTCACAAGTTAAAGACAAGGAGAGAATATTAAAAGTGTAAGAGAAAAACGACTTGTTACATACAAGGAAATCCCCATAAGACTATGAACATATTTTTCAGCAGAAACTTGGCATGACATATACAAAGTGCTAAAATAAAATAAAATAAATTCCAGTGAAGTATATTATACCTGGCAAAGTTATCACTTAAAAGTAAAGAGCAAGTTTTCCACACAAGCAAAGACCTAAGGTATTCATCATCACTAAACCAGCCCTGCAAGAAATGTTAAAGAGACTTCTTTAAGTTACCAACATTTGAATTATTGGGGTGCCAGAAGAAGAGAGAGAGCAAGATACTGAAAACCTATTTGAGGAAATAATGACTGAAAACTTCCCCCACCTGGTGAAAGAAATAGACTTACAAGTCCAGGAAGCACACAGAACCCCAAACAAAAGGAATCCAAAGAGGACCACACCAAGACACATCATAATTAAAATGCCAAGAGCAAAAGACAAAGAGAGAATATTAAAAGCAGCAAGAGAAAAATAGTTAACTACAAGAGAGCATCCATACGACTGTCAGCTGACTTCTCAATAGAAACTATGCAGGCCAGATGGGAGTGGCAAGAAATATTCAAAATGATAAATAGCAAGAACCTACAACCAAGATTACTCTTCCCAGCAAAACTACCATTCAGAATTGAAGGTCAGATAAAGAGCTTCACAGATAAGAAAAAGCTAAAGGAGTTCATCACCACCAAACCAGTATTATATGAAATGCTGAAAGGTATTATGTAAGAAGAGGAAGAAGAAGAAAAAGGTAAAGATAAAAATTATGAACAATAAATACGTATCTATCAACAAATGAATCTAAAAATCAAGTGAATAAAAAATTTGATGAACAGAATAATCTGGTGAATATAATAGAATCAGGGGCATAGAAAGGGAGTGGACTGATAATCCTCCAGGAGAAAAGGGTGTGAGGGGTGTGGGAAGAGACTGGACAAAAAATCATACACCAATGTATGAGAACAGTGGGGGTGGGGGATAAGGGCATGGGGTGGGGTGGAGTGGGAACCAGATGGAGGGGAGCTATGGGGTAAAAAAAGAGGAACAAATGTAATAATCTGCATAATAAAGCTTTTTAAAAAATAGAATTAAATTTACCAAAGATTGAATGACAAAAGTAATAAAAATAGCTATGATTACAATAATTATTTAAGGTATACATAAGATAAAAACACATATAATGTGACATCAAAAACATGGGGTGTAGTAATAATATTGAGCTTTGCAATGGAATCAAACTTGAGTCATTATCAATTTAAAATAGACTGTTATATGCATACAAATTATATGTATTGTTATCAATTTAAAACAAAGTATTATATAAGTTGTTATATATATATGTGTGTATATATATGTATATATATAAGCAAAAACTACAGTAAATGCACAAAAGATAAAGAAATATAAGCATACCACTAAAGAAAGCCATCAAACCACAGAGGAAGAGAGCCAGAGAAGAAGAAAGGAAGAGAGAGGAACTACAAAAGCAGCTAGTAAACAATGAACAAAATGCCAATAAGCACAGGCCATCAATAGTTACTTTAAATGTAAATGGATTAAACTCTCAAGGCAAAAGACATAGCCTAGTGAATGGACAATAAAAATTAAAAAAAAAAAAGACCCAACTATATACTGTCTACAAAAAACTCAATTTAGATGTAAGGACACACAGAAAGCTAAAGGGTGAAAAAATATATTCCATGCAAATAGAAACAAAAATAAAGCTGGAGTAGCTGTACTATATCAGAAAAAGTAAAGTTTAAAACAAAGACTGCAATAAGAGATAAATAAGAGCATTACATATTGATAAAAAGATCAATTCAACAAGGAGATATAGCATGTGTAAATATTTATGCACCCAACACAGGAGCCCCTAAATATATAAAGCAAATCATA
The DNA here is from genome assembly GCA_011751065.1 of Lasiurus cinereus. Taxonomy (NCBI): domain Eukaryota; kingdom Metazoa; phylum Chordata; class Mammalia; order Chiroptera; family Vespertilionidae; genus Lasiurus; species Lasiurus cinereus. The sequence continues at coordinate 32,743,331 of JAAGEH010000030.1, read as the reverse complement.
ACACACCTAAAAGGAGAAATAAACAGCAATTCTATATAATAAAAGGTTAATATGCAAATCGACCAAATGGTGGAATGACCAGTCGCTATGATGTGCACTGACCACCAGGGGGCAGATGCTCAATGGTGGAGCTGCCCCTGATGGTCAGTGTACTCCCACAGGGGGAATGCCACTCAGCCAGAAGCCCTGAGCCAGCACACAGCTGGCAAGCACAACAGCAGTGGCGGGAGCCTCTCCCATCTCCACATCAGTTGGATATCCCCTGAGGGCTCCTGGACTGCAAAAGGCCACAGGTCAGCCTGAGGGATCCCACCCCCAGTGCATGAATGTCATGCACTGGGCCTCTAGTCCAATAATAATAGGGGATTCTACTACTCCATAATTAAAGAATTATATGAAACTACTACAAACAATTATATGCCAACAAATTGAACAACCTAGAAGAAATGGATAAATTCCTAGAAACTACAACCTACCCAGACTAAATCATGATGAAGTATAAATCCTAACAGATCTATTATTATTAAGGAGATTAAATCAGTAATTAAAAACCTTTCAACAAACAAAAGTTTAGGACCAGACAGCTTCACTGATGAATTCTACAAATATTCAAAGAAAAACTAACACTAATCCTCAAATTTTTCAAAAAAAAACCACAAAAAACAGAAGAGGAGGAAACTCTTCCAAACTCATGAACATGAATGTAAAATCTCCAATAAAGCATTAGCAAACTGATTTAAACATTTTATTAAAAGGATCATTCACCATGATCAAATGGGATTCATCCCAAGGATGCCAAGATGATTCAACATACTAATCAATGTAATGCATGAATGACATTAACAAAGAAAGGATAAAAAAATCATCTGACCATCTTAATAGATGCAGAAGCAGTTTGACAAAATTCAACATTTATTTATGATAAAATTCTCAACAAAATGGGTATAAAGAACAAATACATCAACATAATAAAAGCCATATATGACAAGCCCACAGTTAACCTCATACTCAATGGTGAAAAGCTGAAAGTTTTTCCCCTAAGATCACTGACAAAACAAGGATGCCCACTTTCAACACTTCTATTCGACATAGTATTTGAAATCATAGGCAGAGCAATTAGGCAAGAAAAAAATAATAATAAAAGGCATCCAAACTGGGAAGGAAGAAATAAAACTATCACTATTTGCAGATAATATATTATATATAGAAAACCCTAAAGAGTCTACCAAAAAACTGTTAAACCTTATAAACAAATCTAGTAAACTTACAGGTTACAAAATCAATACAGAAAAATTTATGTGTTTTATATACTAACTAGAAGCCCGATGCACAAAATTTGTGTAACAGTAGGCCTTCCTTCCCCCGATTACTGGCACCAGCTTCCCTCTGGCACCCAGAAAACAGGCTTCCCTCACAGCTCTGGCTTCATCTGGAAGGCTGTCCAGAAGGGTGTCTAGTTTAATTAGCATATTATGCTTTTATTATTATAGCTAATGAATTATCAGAAAGAGAAATTAAGAAAACAGTGCCATTTGCATAAAAAAAATACCCCAGGAATAAGTTTAATCAAGGAGGTGAAAGACCTGCATATTAAAACTATAAAAATTAATGTAATTTTTTTCATGAAAGAAATTAAAAAGACATAATCACATGATATCTCATGCTCACAAATTGGAAGAATCAATATTGCTAACTTGCTCATACTACCCAAAGCAATATACTACAGATTCAATGCAATCCCTATCAAAATTCTAATGGCATTTTTCATGGAAATAGAATAAACAATCCTAAAATACGTATGGAACCATAAAAGATCCCAAATAGTCTAAAGCAATCTTGAGAAATAAAAACAAAGCTAGAGGAATCATGCTGCCTAGTTTTAATCTTCATTACAAAGCTATAGTAATTAAAATAGTATCAGATTGGCATAAAAACCAGACACAATGCAGTGGAATGAGATAGAAAGCCCAGAAAGAAACCCGTGCCTATATGATCAACTAATTTACAACAACAGAACCAAGGATATGTACTGGGGAAATAAATGGTAGTAAGAAAATTGCACAACCATGTATATATATAAAAGCCTAAGCAACCATTGCAACCAAAACAGCCAAACAGATGACCCAATAGGCTGCATGGGGCAATCAGGCCAGCAGGGGGGTTAGTGAGGGCTGACCAAATGACTGAACAGAGGCCAGCAGCGGGGACAATGAGGGATGACCAGGTCAGCAGGAGAGGAAGTGAAGGGTGACCAGGCTGGTTGGGGGTGAGGGGGGAAGAAGGGGGTGACCAGGCAGGCAGGGGGGAGTTAGGGACAACCAGGCCAGTGGGGGAGGGGGCAGCTGGGGGTGACCAGCCATCAAGGCTGGGGGGGGGGGGCAGTGAGGGGTGATGAGGCAGGTAGGAAGGTGAGCAGTTAGGAGCCAGTGGCCCGGATTGTGAGAGGGTGCAGGCTGGGCTGAAGGGCTTCTGTGCCATGCATGAATTTTGTGCATTGGGCCTCTATGGCACAAAATAATAAAACTGGACCACTATCTTACAGCATTCACAAAAGTTAACTTAAAATAAATTAAAGACTTAGCCCAGCCAGCATGGTTCAGTGTTTGAGCATTGACCTATGAACCAGGAGGTCATGGTTTGATTCCAGGTCAGGGCACATACCTGGGTTGCAGGCTCGATCCCCACTGTGGGGTGTGCAGGAAACAGTAGATCAATGAGTCTCTCTATCGTTGATGTTTCTATCTCTCTCTCCCTCTCCTTTAATCTCTGAAATCAATAAAAATATATATTTTTTCAAAATAAATTAATTTAAAACTTAAACATAAGATCAAGAACCATAAAACTCCTAGAAGAAAACATAAGTGGTAAACTTCTTGACATAGATCTTAGCAATGATTTTTTAAAATCTGATACCAAAAGCAAAAGTAATAAAAGCCAGAGAAACCAAGATGACAGCATAGGTGAACACCTAAACTGCTGCCTTGCACAACAATTTCAAAACTACAGTTAAAAGACAAAACGGACATCATCCAGAACCACAGGAAAGCTGGCTGAGTGGAAATTCTACAACTAGAAGGAAAGAAAGGGGCTCACAGAGACCCAGAGAATGAGGTACAGAGACACCCGCGTGGAGAGGATGGGCGGCAGAGTACCTGGCTGGCTTCCTCTAGTGGGAGGGAGACAGAAACTTCCAACTGCACTGAACCCCAGTTTCAGGCAAGCTCATATGGGGGAGTCAGGACTGTCATGAAAAGGGAGGAGTACATGGAAACTTAGGGAGCCACGAAAGGTAGAGGTCTGGAGGTGCACAGAGAGGACTGATTGCTGATTGTGTTGCTGGCTTTCTCTAGTGGGAGGAAGATGGAACCTCCCAACTGTGCTAAAATCTAGTTCTGACTGCACTGAACCGCAGTTTCAGGCAAGACCCTGGGGACCCAGACTCATACAGGTCCCCAGAGCGCACAGAAATTCAGGGAAGCCGGAAAGGAGAGATCTGGAGGTGCATGAGCACGAGTCCCCACAGAGAGGGCTGCAGCGATTACCGAGGAACACTGAGATCCAGGGGCTGTGTAGGGCAGGGCTGATAGGAAGCCAAGGCTGTCTGTTCAGACCTGAGATTCCACCCCATCCAAGCCAGCACAGAGGATTTTGCAATTTTGCAAGTCTTGTATCATAAGGCTGACTCTAGCACAGAAGTTCTTCTGGTATAGACACAGCTGATCCTCACAACCAATTGACTTGGAGGTCAATTCCCCCCAGTGATACCAACAATAATCAAGACTTAACTACAACAAGGCTGTACATACAGTCCACAAAGGGGTGCACCAAGAGAGTCTACCTCAGGTAACTGGGGAGGCAGAGCTACTGGGCCATATAGGACACCTAGCACATATAGCTACTCTACCAACTCAGGGAAGCAGCAGAAATGTGGAGCCAAAGGAACAGATCACAAACGAAAGAAATGGAGGAAAACAAACGACTGAATATAGAGTTCAAAACCATGGTTATAAGGTTTTTCAAGAATTTCCTAGAAAAGATGGATAAATTTAGCGAGACCCAAGAGGAGATGAAAAAGGACCAATTAGAAATGAAACATACACTGACTGAAATAAAAAATATGATACAGAGATCCAACGGCAGATTAAAGGAATGCAAGAATCAAGTTAAAGACTTGAAATACAAAGAAGGAGAAAACACTCAACTGGAAAAGCAAAAAGAATCCAAAAATTTGAAGATAGTGTAAGGAGTTTCTGGGACAGCTTCAAGCGTACCAACATCAGAATTATGGGGGTGCCAGAAGAAGAGAGAGAACAAGATACTGAAAACCTATTTGAAGAAATAATGATTGAAAACTTTCTCCACCTGATGCAAGAAATAGACTTACAAGTCCAGGAAGCACACAGAACTTCAAATAAAAGAAATCCAAAAAGGACCACACCCAAGACACATCATAATTAAAATGCCAAGATCAAAAGACAAAGAGAGAATATTAAAATCAGCAAAAGAAAAACAGTTAATTACTTACAAGGGAACACCCATACAATTGATTGTCAGCTGATTTCTCAACAGAAACTATGCAGGTCAGACAGGAGTAGTAAAAAATATTCAAAGTGTTGGATAGCAAGAACCTACAACCAAGATTACTCTATCCAGCAAAGCTATCATTCAGAATTGAAGGGCAGATAAAGAGCTTCACAGAGAAGAAAAAGCTAAAGGAGTTCATCAACACCTAACCAGCAGTATATGAAATGCTGAAAAGTATTCTTTAAGAAGAGGAAGAAGAAGGAAAAAGTAAAGATAAAAATTATGAACAACAAATACATGTCTATCAACAAGTGAATCTAAAAATCAAGTGAATAAAAAATCTGATGAACAGAATAAACTGGTGAATATAATAGAATCAGGGGCATAGAAAGGGAGTGGACTGACAATTCTGAGAGGGAAAGGGGTGTGGAGTGTGCAGAGAGAGACTGGACAAAAATCGTATACCTATGGATGAGGACAATGTGGGGGAGGTAAGGGCAGAGGGAAGGGTGGGAACGGGTGAAGGGGAACTATGGGGGGAAAAAAAGAGGAACAATTGTAATAATTTGAACAATAAAGATTCATTAAATTTTAAAAGAGTGACAAAAGCCAAAATAACAAGTAGGACTACTTCAACTAAAAGCTTCTGCACAGCAAAGGCTCAACCAAATGAAAAGACAACCTACTTAATGAGAGGAAACATTTGCAAATCACACATCTGATAAAGGGTTAATATCTAAAATATATAAAGAATTCATATAACTCAATAGCAAAAATAATTCTGTTAAAAATGACTGAAACCCTCACCGGTTTGGCTCAGTGGATATCCTATCAGCCCTCGGACTGAAGGGTCCTGGTTCAATTCCCATCAAAGGCACCTACTTCTGTTGCAGGGAGATGTGGGGGAGGCAATGAATCGATGTGTCTATCTCACATCTGTTTCTTTGTCTGTTTGTCTCTCTCTCTCTCCCCACCCCCTTTCTCACTCCCTTGCACTCTCTCTTAAAAAAAAAAATCAATGGAAAAATATCCTTGGGTGAGGATTAACAAATAAATAAGTACATAAAAATAACATTATATATATACATATATGATGTTATATATATATATATATATAAATGGGCTGAAGACCTAAATAGACATTTTTCAAAAACATACAGATAGCCAATAGGTACATGAAAAAATGCTCTACCTCATTAATCATCAGGAAAATGCAAATTAAAACCATATCTGTTAGTATGGCTATTATAAAAAAAAGACATGAAATAACAAGTGTTGGTGAGAATGTGGAGAAAAGAGAACCTTTGTGCAGCAGTGGTTGAGATGTAAATTGGTGCATACGCTATGAAAAATAACATGGAGGTTCTCAAAAATTTAGAAATGAACTAGCAATTCTACTTCTGGCATTTATCCAAAGAAAATGCAAACACCAACTCAAAATGATGAATACACTGCATGTTCACTGCAGCATTATTTATAATATCCAATATATGGAAACAACTTAAGTTCCCATTGATGGATAAATGGATAAAGAAACTGCTATTTATACTAGAGACCCCGTGCACAAAATTTGTGCACTGAGGGGGGGTGGTGTCCCTCAACCCAGCCTGCACCCTCTTCAATCTGTGAGCCCTCAGGGGATGTCTGACTGCCGGTTTAGGCCCAATCCTCTCACAATCCAGAACTGCTGGATTCCAACTGCTCGCCTGCCTGCCAGCCTGATCACCCCTAACCACTCCCCTGTGAGCCTGATCAACGCCTAACTGCTCTCCTGCCAGCTCAATTGCCCCCAAATCCCTCCTCTGCTGGCCTGGTTGCCCCCAACTCCCCTCCCCTGCTGACCTGGTCACCCCCAACTGCCCATTCCTACCAGCCTGGTCACCCCCAACTGCCGTCCCCTGCCAGCCCGGTCACCCCTAACTGTGGGCCTGGTCATCCACAACTATCCTCCCCTGTTGGCCATCTTGGGGTGGCTATCTTTGACCACATGGGGGTGGCCATCTTGTTCAAGGGTGTGAAAGTCAATTTGCATATTACCTCTTTATTATATAGGGGATATATATATATATGTATGTGTGTGTGTGTGTGTGTGTGTGTGTGTATTATTCATTCATAAAACAAAAATAAAACTTTGCCATTTGTGACAACATAGATGGACCTTGAGAGCATTATGTAAAATGAATTAAATCAAAGAAAGACAAATACTGCATGATCTCTCTGATACATGGAATCCAATAAATAAATAAAGCTTATAGATACAGAGAACAGATTGGTAGTTGTCAGAAGTAGGGATGAGGGGGTAGGAGAAATGGGTGGACTGTTCTTTGGGTTTAATTTTTGTGCAGATAAATTGATTTACTTTTAAAACAGCCACAACAGCAAAACCTGGGGAGATGGGGTAGAGGGTGGGGAGAATCTGATTTTCAAAATTATCACATAATATGCAAAATGTCCAGTTTCATAAATGTATACCTACCCCATAAGTTGTTGTGAAGACCCAATAAAACTAATAATTTGCATCATAGCATCCAGAAGAAATACGCAGTATTTTGTATTATGTATTTGTAAAATATATAATACAAGTTATATTGGCATAAATGAATGACTACTCAAAGCCAAGGATGAGGAGAACAAAAGGTGGGGCATGCATGCCACCTGAAGCTTGGGTATGCCAGGGTTAGGAAGTTCTGGGTTGACACATGTAAAAGCATTTTGACTCTCCCTGGTATAGCATGAGCCTGCCATACATGTTTTTCATGAATACAGAAGAGACAGACCTGTGAAATGCAAGGAGCTCCGCATACTGGGGCAGTGATAAGGTGAGGAAAGGGCAGGTCCTTCAGGGGCCCATTTTAGACCTGTGTGTCTTCCCAGTTGAAATGTGTATTGTCCCTACAGCAGGAAGGGACTGCTCTCACTTCCTGATGGACTCTGGGTGACCAGCTTCAGACAAACCCCAGGGTAGCTTGTAACACTATAAGGAACAAGAGCAGCCTGGCTGCTGACGCATGAGGAATACAGAGCGCCTGGCATATTAAGCACTGGCGCTTGGAAACTTAAGACTTAAGATTTTATGTCTGCAGCCTCCATCAAGGTGAACCCCTCCTGCTGGCTGCTGCCTCTCTGGCGCCACCGTCTGGTGTCATCTGCATGGCACAAGGCCTGCAAAACCTGCCAGGTCTCAAGTCATTTTTTTTTCTTTATGGAGAAACTTAAGAGTTGAGTACATCAATTAAAATCAAATTCTAGGAAGGAAAAACCAAAACTGTCTGAACCCAGAGGATATATTTGTGTAATTGAAAAATTCTAGTTTCCTGCAGACCCAGAAGTGAATGGAACTGAATGACGGACATACTCGGGTTTGACTTATAAAAGACTGATTTCACCCGAGAAAGGAGCCCAGAGGAAGAGGATGGAAAGGGGAGACAGAAATGATTCTTTCCCAGATGCTGTTGACCTCCAGGGATGTGGACATAGAATCTGACAGCAGAAGTGGGGATACCTGGACCTTGCACAGAGGGCCTTCCTTGTACAGGGACATAATGCTGGAGAACTGCAGAAACCTGCGCTCCCGGGTGGGGGATATCTCTGCCAGATGTGTGACCCGTGAATTATCACCAAAAGAGGATATTAACAAAGGAGGATTTTCCCAAACAATGATTGGAAGACAAAAGCAATGATATGAAGGATTTTGATTTCAGGAAAGTCCAGAAAAATATGCATGATTGTGAGAGTCAGTGTGGATATAATGAAGCAAATTACAAAGGTGTATGACTATGCTCATAACAGAAGTTTCACTGGTAGAAGAAATCAATAGCATGATGAACTTCGGAATAACTTCCTTATGAAGCAGACTGCCTCTATAAGAAAAAGTACTTGTAAACATAAAATTAAACATATATATCATGTATAAAAACCAAAATATACCCAAATCTCTGTAGGAAACCAGAATCCTATTTTCTAATCAATTACACAAATCTATTTCTAATCTTATTAGAAAATAGAATAAAGTTTCAGTCCAATCTGGCTGAACTTCGGAAGTTTCGAACTGAAGAGGAAGTTTATGAATGAAATCAAGTTGAGAAGTTTATCACAACAGTTGCTCTGCTTCACCACTTCAGAGAATTCCTCCTACTGTCAACATCAACATTTACAATAAATCTGGGGAAATATTTTTTAAAGAGAAAAGTTCTAGGTGCTTTATAATTGATTTTTGAGGCAAAATCTACAATTTGTGGTCCTTGGTGTTGAGGTTCACAGGACAAGCTAAGAAGTCTTCAAACCTTGAGCTGAATTCCATAAGTTATCTGGCTTTTGTTAACCCTTACCCAAGCATATATTTTCCATTGATTTTTAGAGAGAGAGAAACATCAATGTGAGAAAGACACATCAACTGGTTGCCTCCTACACATGCCCCAACTGGTCTGAGAATCAAACCTGCAACCCAAGTAAGTGCCCTTGACTGGGAATTGAATCCGAGGCCCTTTGGAGTATGGTCTGAAGCTCTGACCATTGAGCACAGTGGCCAGGGCTATCTGGTTTCTCTTTTTATTTTTTATTGTTGAAAGTATTATACATGTCCCATTTCTCCTCCATTGTCCTCTCCCAGCCTACTCCTACCCCCAGCCCCAGCCTTCACCCCCTTCTATTACCTGTATCCATTGGTTATGCTTATATGCATACAAGTTCTTTGTCTGACCTCTTACCACGCCTTCCCTACCCTCCCCCCGCAATCTCCCCCTCCCGACCACTCTCCCCTGCCTTCCCTCTGAGGTTTGACAGTCTATTCGATGCTTCTTTGTCTCTGGATCTATTTTTGTTCATCAGTTTATGTTGTTCATTATACTCCACAAATGAGTGAGATCATGTGATACTGACCCTTCTCTCACTGGCTCCTTTCACTTAGCATATGCTCTCCAGGCTTTTTACTAGGTGTATCGGCTAATAGTGGCAGATTTTGTAATCAAAGAAAACACAATAATTTCAAGAGAAACATCAAAAGTGCTTTATTCAAAGTGATGTCCATCACTAGCTACACATTTCCCCCATCTTTCAGGTAATTTGTGGATACCATCCCAATAGGACTTTTCTTGTTCTGAGGCAAACCATTTAGAGACCCAATTTTCCACTTCTTCGTATGTTTTGAAGTACTGCTCAAAAAGTGTGTGTGTATCGATAGGAACAAGTGTTAATCTGAAGGAGCAAGGTCTGGTGAATACAGCAGATGGGTTAATACTTCCCAGGCAAGATCTTTTAAACGTGTCTGTAACTAGTTTTGAAGTCTGTGATGGTGCATCATCATGAAGCAAAATTACTTTGCCGTGTCTTCTGGAACATTCTGGTCATTTCATGATCAAAGCATGGTTCATATTGATTATTTGTTGTCAGTAGTAATCAGTATTCATGGTTCCACCTGGTTTTAGAAGCTCATAACACACCACACTTTCCTGATCCCAGGAAATACAGAGCATTGTCTTCTTTCTGAAGCAATTTGGCCCTGCAGTCGATGTTGATGGTTGATCTGGATCAACCCATGATTTTGTGCATTTCAGATTCTCAAAATAAATCCACCTTTCATCGCCAATCACAATTCAATGTAAAAAAGAAAGACTTTCTTTTGTGCTGTTGAAGCAACATTTTACTGATGACTTTTCGGTTTTCCATTTGTCTTTGGTCCAGTTGATGTGGCACTTATTTTCCTTCCTTTAAAATCTTTCCCATTGCTTGTAAACAATTGGAAATTGTTTGCTGAGCAACATTTAATCTTTCTACAAGCTGTTTTTGAGTTTGACAAACATCTTCATCCAATAATGCTTGTAAAACTTTTTTGGTTGACCTGGACCTTCTTTGTCTTTCACATCAAAATCATCACTTTTAAAGCATTTAAACCAGAGTTCACAAGTATTTTGAGATGGAGCATGTTCACTATAAGCTTTCTGAAGGATATGATAATTTTCCTTCAAAATAAAGTAATGAATTAAAACTTCCCGCAAATGCTCTTTTTTTTTGGCATGAAATTTGACATTTTTAAGCATAAAACATCTATCATGTAAACACCTTCAGCAAATTTGACATATGAAGTTTTGAAGCTTGTTGTCAATACAACAAAATGGCATGCATATCAAATCGCATATATAGCAACATGTGTAACTCCATCTATTGAAAAAAAAATCTGCATTATTAATGGTACACCTTGGTTTTTCTTTATCTAACAGTAGCAACAGCAGCCCCCTCTAGGTGGCTCCTTTCTTAGCATAGTGAACTTTGTCCTCCTGAGAGGGGGGACACTCAGAGACAATAGCATGTGCAACAGCCCCGGGTTGCCCGTGTCTGGAAACATTCCCTTAATCTTTCCAGCAGCTGTGAATGCAACCTTTGGGTGCACGGGAGCAAATGTTGCCCCAGCATCTGCTTCTGTGCCTGGGAAAGAGCTGTGGCTCCTGCCCCGGACGTGGTCACAGGCTATGGGGCCTGCAGCGGCCCTGTTGCAAGAGATGAGGGCTGTGGCCCCTGGAGGCATATTTGTGTGTTACAAAGATGCTGGTCCTGTTAACCTCAGTCAAGCTTTGTTACCTCAAAGTTGATCTCGAGATCAAGTTCTGGGTTCAAGGGTTTCCATCCATCTTTAGTAATAGAAAGTCTTCCCCCGCTATTCGCTACATGTGTATTTCCTGAGGGTGAAGAAAGTAGAGATATGAAGGGTTGTTAACTTGAGATTGCTTTCTTGGCAACTTGCCTACAAATGTGTCAGTATCATCCTTATCAGCAGTTTTTGTGCCTTTGAGTTTGAGAGAGACTCATGGATGACTTAGAAATAATAATAAATGCCGGTGTGCAAAAAAACACTTCTCACCGTTCTAAAGCATTTCCGTGTTCCTCATCTTGTAGTGAAGTGTATAAATGGCAAGTTTTATACACCAGGGTTCAACTTGTAGCCCTGCTGTGTTACCTTGGGTAAGTTACTTAACCTCCCAGAGCCTCCATTTCATCATCTATATAATTGGGATAAAAATGCCATCCTCAAAATGTTGTTTGGGAAGATTAAAAAGAATAGTAAATGCTAAACCAAATACCGGGCACATGCTAAGAGCTCAGTTCATGTTAGCTAGGGCTATGATTATTCCCTCTGCAACTTGGTGAGGCGGGGCAGGCCTGCTTTACAGATGCAGGAATTAGAGCTCAGAGACATAGAGTGACTAATCCATGTGAGGGGCAGAGTCCCCTGGGGCTCAAACTCAGGTTCTCCAGGCTTGAGTCCAGGCCCTTTCCTCACACTGTGTCCAAAGCGCCTGCCAAGTCTGCAGACACTCAGTTGAGGCTGAGAAGTCAGGGCTGGAGAAACAGTCACATTAGAGGGAGCGACGCAGGAAGTGGAAGATCCACCAGACAGGCGTGAACTGGACACTGAGCTCAGGGGCCTGATGACCCAGACACAGGGGTGGGGAGATTTAACCCTGGTCCGTGGCAGGGAAAGCCAGCCGGGTTGGTGAGGCTGAGGTTGCTGGCATTAAAGGACAGAAGGCCTAACAAGTAGCCAGTTCAGGCTGACTCAGGGAGCAGCACAGCGACATGACAGGCCAGAGGCCCCAGACAGGGAGACATAAGAAGAGCTCAGAGATGAACAGAACTAGAGGGAAGAAAACTTGACTGACAGGTTCCAAGATAGCACTGAGTGAGGATGGCACATGCCTTGTGAGTGTAGTAGGTGAAACCGCTGTGGTACGGTCAGTTGAGATAATCCTTTAAAATTCCTTCTAATGACGAAAGAAAGAAAGAAAGAAAGAAAGAAAGAAAGAAAGAAAGAAAGAAAGAAAGAAAGAAAGAAAGAAAGAAAGAAAGAAAGAAAGAGAGAGAAAGAGAGAGAGAGAGAGAGAGAGAGAGAGAGAGAGAAAGAAAGAAAAAGAGTGTGTTTGTTTAATAAACCAAGTAATAATTCCCTCATCTTCCTCCAATTTCAGAGTCAAGTAAAGTGAGCTGGGGGAAACAGGATTTGATCCTGATGCTCTCGATGTCCATGTGATGTGGCCATATGATATCCACGTGTCTGTTCAGTCGAAGTAGCCAGAATCTTTCTCCCAGACAACCTGGAATCTCAGAATCTTACACTGGAAGGTCATCCAGCTCAAGTTTCCTCCAGTGCATAAAAGTGGCCTTCCGAAGCCACCAGTCAGGCTCTGCTAGAATACCTCTGGTGACAGGGAGCTCTCTACCTCCCACAGCAGCCCCTTCTGTATAAGGACAGTCTGAAATCTAGAAAATGTGCTCATATTGTGTGTGTCAGGATTCCTTCCCTTGCCAGTGACAAAAAGGCACAACTAAAACTGTCATTCGCAATAATCTATACTACTAAAAGGGTAATATGCTAATTAGACCAGGAGACCAGATGTCCTTCCTGACAAAGCCAGCAGACTGGTAGGGGGGGGTGCGGTGGCAGTTGGGGGGCAACCTGGTTGTGGGGTGACCAGGCCAGCAGGGGGAGGCAGTTGGGGGACAACCAGGCTGCTGGGTGGAAGGGGGGGGGCTTTAGGGGCAATCAGGAAGGCAGGCAGGTGAGCAGTTAGGAGCCAGCCATCCTGGATTGTGAGAGGGATGTCTGAAGGGTCCCAGATTGGAGAGGGTACAAGCTGGGCTAAGGGGACCAACCCCGCCCCATGAATGAATTTGGTGCACCGGGCCAAAAGTAATAATAAAGGAACAAATTGTGTTGTGGACCCTTGCAATGCCACCTATATCCCCCTCCAATGAAGGACTTTTAGCAGCAGCTACCGGAGCCCAGCCAGCAGACAACCTTCAACTATGAACCCTTCCAGGGATTGCTTCGCTGCAGAAGCCCTTCCAGGAGCAACCCCCAGCCAATGAGTCATCAATGCCAGAGTATAGATGCCTGGCTGTCTTCACACAACTCTGTGGAAGGAAGGCCATTCTAGCTCCAGCCTGCCCTCGACCCCCCCTTCCCCCGCCCCCGGCTCAGCGGAAGCTGAGGTCAGGCCTGCACTTGGTGTGAGTGCTTCCTCTGCATCTTCTGCTCCCTTACCGCCCCCCTCCCGACTTCCTCGCATGTCCATCCCTGGAGCATGTGGCCTGAACTCGATCTCAGAGTACACTTTCCAGGAGCAACATCATGAGATATTGGCTCCCCCAAGAGAAAGGTCTGGGGCCCATCAGGTACAGCTGGTTCCAGGGGCACAGCGTCCCCTCTTTTGTGGCTGTGCTCTCTCGTATGTTGACTTCACGCTAGGATATATGGGTCCCTGCAGCCTACAATCCAGTGTTGGGGGGGGGGGGGAAGAGGGCATTTTACCAACGACTCCGTTAAAGTTCAAATGTACTTCTCATAGAATTGATTTGAGTCACAAGCTGATTCTTGGGCCAATCACTACAGCCAGGGAGGAGAGAATATGCTGATTATCTCCAGCCAGAGTCACAAGATCCCCTGGCTGAAGGGATCCAGACAGACCAGATTGTGTGGGCCAAGGGTCGGGGAGTGGCTCTTCCCTGAACAAGGCATGGGTTCTGGAACCAGAAGAAAGGAAAGCAGACAGCATGCAGGCAAACCCCACAAGGGCCTGGCCCGATGTCACCACCAGGAAATCGGTCTCCTTGCCGCTCCTGTTCACGGCCACACAGGGGAGATCCTGAGCCCCCTTCTACCTGACGGGCCCTGGTAGATTGGAAGAGCTTCATTCTGCCCCCACCTCCAGGCTGCTCCCCTTCAGGTCCCATTTTTCCGTCTTTTTCTATATGACTTGGCCCTGAGCTCTCTCTCCTCTCGGACATATTCTTCTAAGAACAATTTGTCCCTTGTCTTTCCTTTCAAAGTGTGCTGCCCAGAATGAAACACAATGCTCCTAGAAGAGTACAAGGTAGTCCCTTCTCTCCTTCTAAGTATTCTACTTCTATGAATGGAGTCCAGGATCAAAATCACGAGCTTTTCGTGGTGGACATAAAAATTGACTTGTGCCCTGGCCTGTTTGCTCAGTAGTTGGAGCACCAGCCCTCTGACCCAAGAGTCAAGGGTTCAACTCCTAGTCAAGGGCACGTACCTCAGTTGAAGTTGCCCAGCCCCAGCCTTGTGGGAGGCAACAATGAATGTGTTTCTCTCACCTCGATGCTTCTCTCTTTCCTCCCTTCCAGTGAAATCAATGCAAAAAAAAAAAACCATCCTGGGGTAAAGATTTTTTTTTAAGGTGATTTCTAACACCTTAATTGTTAAACACCCCATTTGCCAAGTTGCTCTCCCCAGTTCTAATGCTGTCACTCACCTTTTCATTGCAGGTAGTTGTCAGTTAGATTTTTTGAGAAATTCTGTAAAACAATGAATCACCATTCTCTCAGTATTGATTGGATGTTAGACCTCGTCTGACTTCGGCTCTATGTGCAGGTGTATAAAATTATCTGAGTGAGAATAGCACTGGACCAGAGTCCTGGACCCAGGTCCTGAGAGCCAACACACAGGAGCTGTATCACCACTGCGGGTCACTCATCGCTCAGTCTCCACTGCGTTGTATCTAACATGAGTCAAACATAGCTATCTCATCTGAGTTATACATACCAAAATCAAATCGCCTATATGCATTGAAAACCATGGTATGTATGTGTATCTCTCTGTAGAATAAAATATTTTACATTATAAAATGTATTAAAAGTGTCACAATATAAAATGTTTTTCTTCCTGTAGGTCACAGTTTAAAAATCTGAAGAAAAACATTACTTCACACCATGTGCTCCAAAACATCCAGGCCTATGTGTGTCTTATTCACCACTGTACAAACAGGAACACAGGCACACGTGCACGCACACGCACACACACACACATACTGAAACAAAGCTCACTACTATTATGTGTAAATTGTGTTTCATGGAACAAAACTCACTCCTATTACATGTAAGTAAAAGGTAGCAAAGTTAAATAGCAAACATGATTTCATAACTCTTCTAAACACAACATAGAAAAGATATCCCAAAATAAATAATACTAAAACCCAAATACTGGTCACAAACCACTCCTTGATTTCACAGCCCATAATGATTGCAACTCAGTCTCAGAAGCATGGTCTGATAGAACAGAGAGATTCCAAGAGAAGGCGCTAAATGCCGCGCTGAGGAAACTTCACCCGTGGTAGAAAGCCGAAAGGAGGGCACCCAGTAAGACCTAGGAGGTCAGAGAGCTCCCTGGGGAAACTGACTCTCACGCTGGAGGATGAACGTGAGTTGCAGAGGTTGGGGTGAGAGGAGCCTGCGCAGCCGGAGAGCTCCTGCAGCAGGGCCTGCCTGTGCAGAGAGAAAACAGGCCCGGCCTCTACGGCACACGGGTGTTTGCTCAGTATTTCCTACCGACAGTATCATGGTGAGATGAGGTCATTGAACTGAACGCCTGCAAGATAAAAATACCTTTATGGAAATAGCTCTATTCTTCACAAAAATATTAAGTATAGAAAAATATATGCATGGACACAGACAGTGGGGTGGTGAGGGCCTGAGGTTGGGGTTAGGAGCAGGCTGGAAGGGATCAATGTGGGGGAAAAGGGACATATGCAATACTTCCAACAATAAAGATTTTTTTTTAAGAAAATAAAAATATATCTACACACAAATAAACAAAAAAAAATTCTCAAAACTCTTGAAAAGGATACAAAGAAGGTGATTTTAAGCAAGCTATCTGATGGGTGGGATGAAATTCAAGGTTATTTTCTCACACTTCCTTAGGGAGTAGTAAACTAGGCATAATGTATCTAATTGCTCACACTTACTTTTAATCTCGGTGGAAACAAAACTGCTTAAATTGCAAAGGTGATAAAGCTTTGAAAAACGTAGACAGGTGTGGTTCCTGGCTCCAGAAGGCTCCCTTCTCCGTGTGCCCGCCCTCTCCCTTCCCCTGGGCCTCGGCATTACTCACACCTGCAGACCAGGCAGGGCCCGGGCTGCAGCGCCCAAGAGGAGACAGGACAGGCCTATAAAAAGCACCTCAACTGTAGACCAACCGTGTTCCAGGTCACTCTGCCTCCCTCCACTTTCCAGCCCTCTGAATGGCCTTCTTCCTGGTGCTGGCCTCTCCTGTGCCAGGACCTAGCTCCTGACCCCCACCCCCTTTGGCATGGCATGTTAGCCAAGGTTTTCCTTTCTCTGCTTCCATGGCTTCCTCTCAGCATAATCCTTCCACACACCTGCAATCCAGGTACTTACTGCACCAAAGGCTCTTGGAAACCGGCTGATCTGAGAAGGGGCACGCATTGTCATTCATTTTTATTATTATTCAAGAAGGCCAAGGATCCGTGGGCACAGAATGGGCTAATTGTGAAGGAGAAATGGGGGCAGGGTGCATGTGAGGAATGCAGCAGGTATGAGCAGAGAGAGAAAGAAAGAGCAAGCTCAGGCATCCAGCAGAAAACATGAAAATGGAGGATTTGAGTAACAGGTTGAAGTAAAAAAAGGATCCTACAAAATAAAGCTCTTTCATACATCAAAACGTTGCTGCAGCCGAAACCAGTTTGGGTCAGTGGATGCAGCCTTGGCCTGTGGACTGAAGGGTCCCGGGTTCGATTCCGGTCGGAGGCACATACCTTGGTTACCGGTACATCCCCTGTAGGGGGGTGTGCAGGAGGCAGCTGATCGATGTCTCTCTCATCGATGTTTCTAACTCTCTATCCCTCTCCTTTCCTCTCTGTAAAAAAAAAAAATCAATAAAACATATATATATATTTTAAATGTTGCTGCATTAGGCTCCAGCCACCCTGGCCGTTGGTTACTCCAACACAACAAACACCATGCAGAGGGAACCTAGGTGGTTCCCTCTGCCTGGGCCCCCACCTGGCTCTTTCCTACTCATTCTAAAAAATCCCTTAGGGATCCCCTACTGTAAACTCTCATCCCACCCCTTCTTTCCTGTGCTGGCAGTGGGAGCCTTTAAATGGTAAGGTTATTCATTTCTCCATCCATCTCTCCACCCACCTGACCATGGATCTCACAAATATTTTTGGGTGCCAACTACTTCCCAGCCACCTCTTCGTAATACAGGAAGAGCCTGCCATCACACCACCATCAGCGTTTTCTCCGAGATTGGAAGGAGTATGGGGGGGAACGAAGGGCCAGAACAATAAAGAAAGGGGAATAAAAGAGCCATCAAAGCAGAACCTACTACCTGTGGCATAATCTGACTGAAGGCACACCTCGCTAATAAATACCAACTACAGAAAGGCATTTGCTGCACATTATTTCATCTTCCCAACGAGTGACAAGTAGAACTATCTCATTTTACTGAAGAGAAAACTGAGTCTTGGTAACTTGAGGCAACTTGCCTAGAATCATGCAGCTCTAAGTGGTGCCAGATACAAACCCAGCTCTGCCTGAACACAAGGCTTAGTACTCAACCTTTTGCCTGATGTCCTTGATTCAGCCCTTGCCAGGAAGTCATAAGCATGGACACTGAAGGCTGCAGCTACAAGGAGACCTTGTGGTGGCCAAGGAGATTCCGCTAGAGCCAGCCAGGTATTGGACAAATCCAATCTGTGCACCTATAGTCCTCTGTGTCTGCACCCTTTGAATGAACCCCAAACTGCTAACCTTACCTGCCCTGACTCCTAGTTGCTTTCTTTGCACAATGAGTCAACGCAGCCCTCCTGACCTTGGGCTGTACTGTAACTCTAATTAACCTGACCACAGCCACAGTGGCTCAGCCAAGAGGGCCCATAACCCTTCCTCAGACGCCCTGCCAACTCTTAGATGAATAAGCCCTTTGCATATAACAGGTATAGGTGTTCGTGCTTCTATGAAAATCTCCTATTGTCTGTGTCCTCCTGTGAAATAACCCTGTGCTGTACCCTGCTAATTGTTAAACTACTGGGCAGGATCAAAGTCTAATTCGACTTTGGTTCCCGGTACCCAGTACATTACCTGGATAGAGCAAATGCCCATGGTGCATTCAATGAAAAGGTAGCGCCAATCGACCCACAAACAATGAGTAAAGCTACAGTCATTCAGAACAAGAATGACGCTAATGAAAATCACTGATGTGTCCCACTATATCAGAAATATCTGGGCTCAGAATATCTTCTATTCACTTGATAGGTACTCATGGAACACTTGCTAAATGTCAGTCATTGTACTAGGAAGGACATCACTGGGGATAAAAAAGAGATACAGTTTCTAATGTCATGGAGCTTACAGACTAGTAAAAGAAACCAATTATTTTTTAAAAAATCATTAATCAGAGAAGAGGTTGAAGAGGGCGTAGAAGGGAAAATGGTGATGGAGAAAATAAAATCCAAAAAAAATCATTGATCAAATGACAGTCATCGGGATCAGTAGTACAGAGAAACATGATGCTGTGCCAATGAGCATGCTCAGGGGCTCGTCTGGTCTCAGGAGGTGCATATTTTCCTAGGAAAGGGGTACTGAGAACCCAAAAGATGGACAAGACTTAGCTAGACAAAGAAGAAGGGATTGCTGTGGCAGCAGGAAGGCACTTTGTCTGTGAGTCTGAGGAATGGGAGCAGGCCTATGTCACAGTACACCCACAGGATGGAGAAAGGGGACATGGTGACACTGGGTGACGTAGAGGAGGAGGTGGACAGGTTATGGAGGGCACTTTGAGCCATGCCAAAAGATTTGACTGTTTTAGTAAAAGAAATGGGGAACCACTGAGTGTGTAAGCAGGGGAGGAACATAATTAGAGTTGTGGGTTTTTTTAAACCTCCCTGGCGGCTATATGGAAAATACATTAGAGAATGCAAGAATGGACGAGGGGAGGGGAAAAGGGTGCTGGTTAGAAGATTTTGCCTTAATTCAGGCAAGAGACTCTGTGTCAGGGAGCAGAGTGCTGGCAGTGAAAGTGCAGAGCAATGGAGAGAAGTGAAGGTCATTGGATTGGCAGAGCTTGAGGACTATCCAATCATGTGGTGGGTGGGGGTGCAGGGAGTGGAGGTGTCAACAGTGACACCTTCCAGACTCCTTCTTGGGTATGTAGGTGGCAGGTGGTATCATCCTCTGGACAGGACACCAAAGGGGAGGAGACTGTGGCAGGGATAGATTCATTTTAAACGTGATGAGGGTGCAGTGACCCACAGACATTCAGATGGTGATGACAAGCAAGTGGTTGGATGCCTCAGCCTGAGCTCAGAAGACAGATAGGAAATAGGAGACGTAAACGTGGGAGTGGCCCCCAGATAGGTGTCATGAGGAGCTGCGGAGTGGATGAGATCACTTAGGAGGGGCTAGAGTGACAAGAGAAAGTTAAAACCGACCGCTGCCAAAGTCTAGAGTGATGTTTTCATGACATCTTGGTCATCAATAACAAAGGCTCAGGGAGAGCCAGGAGGTGATCCCTCGAGTCCAGCATTGATTCTTCCATGTAGGGCTTAGAGCTTACAGGCTCAGCAATGGATGAAGGTCAGCCAAGCAATTTGGCAGCCACCCAAGGGGAGGGCAGGAAGTGCACACTCTCATCTCGATAACCCTGAAATAAGTCCCTTCCCCAGAGGGGATGCTTCTCTAGGACATCATTCTCCACGCCTGCCTCCCTCCAGTTCCCCCTTGCAATTTTTGCAGCACTGACATGCTGGGCTCCTACAGGGTTGGTTCCAAATGCTGTGGAAATCCAATTCCTCAGATACAAAAGGGACCCTGGCCCCTGAATGTCAATGCTTGCCCCATAGCGCTAACCCAGGAAAT
Organism: Lasiurus cinereus; assembly: GCA_011751065.1. NCBI lineage: Eukaryota > Metazoa > Chordata > Mammalia > Chiroptera > Vespertilionidae > Lasiurus > Lasiurus cinereus. The sequence goes on along the minus strand of JAAGEH010000030.1, from coordinate 32,723,141 downwards.
CTAGTCGGTTTAACATGGACTCTCCCACAGTCAGCACCCCATCCTGTTGTCAGACCTCATGGAAGCTGAATTACGTAAGCTCAGTGAATTTATTACGAGCTATCTGTCAGGTTAATAGCACGAAACCAAGGAGGAAGCCAGATTCTTGACTGAGGCAGACAGGTTGACTCACAGAGTATGACTCAGGTGCCTCTTCCCTGCAAACTCCCTAATAAAATGCCATGGTCGACTGAAACCCATAAATGTCACAGGAAGATTAGGGTGTTCCTTGGAAGTGGCATTTTCCAAAAAAATCAATCGCCAGAATCTTGATACACACCCATATGTATATAAATATATATACATGCATACCTATATATGCACACTTGTGCACATATATAGGGTGCCCTCCAAAAATGTATATGCACACTTTGAATAATTATAAAGGCAATGTTTATTAAAATGCATTTTGTTTTCAAAATTGAACTATCAGCTGTTAAAGGATGCATACATTTTTGGGGGACACCCTATACACATATACATCCATATCTATGTACATACCTATAGGGTCATGTAGATACATACAAATACTTTCTGGAAATGAGAAAAGCATTTATGGGAATGGAGGCCTAGATTCTAACTCTGCCCTAACCCTAACCCTCCTTTGCACAATCCTATATTATAAAAGGCTAATATGCAAATCAACTGAACAGTGGAATGACCAGTTGCTATAATGCACACTGACCACCAGGAGGCAGACACTCAATGCAGGAGCTGTCCCCTGCTGGTGGTCAGTGTGCTCCCACAGGGGAGCACAGCTTATCCAGGAACCAGTCTCATGGCTGGAGAGTGCAGCAGCAGTGGGGGAGTCTATTCCATCTCCATGGCAGTGCTAAGGATGTCCAATTGCAAGAGGGGGCAGGCCGAGCTGAGGGACTACTGCGCTCCCCCTCCTCTCCCCCCCTCCCCGCCCCACCATCCCAAATGCACATATTTCATGCACCAGGCCTCTAATTTACCATAATGTGTGTTTGTGTGTGCACACACATGCACTGTCCAAAGAAGCAAAATATGTTTTAAGCAATAACAAAGGTGTGGTAAATGGCCTTTTTCCCTGTATTGAACAGCAGCACTTGGCTCTGTTCCTAGGACATTATTTGGAGTGGAACAAGGCTCTCTGAAGAAGGTGGCATCAGAGCCAGACCTAGAAGGTGGCCTGTGATTCCAATAGCTGAGGAGGGGATGGAGGTGGTGTTCCAGGTGGAAGGGAACCACATGAGCAGAGATGGGGAAGGATAGTAGAAACCGTGGGAAACATCAGGTTTTCACTAGAGCAGTGGTCTGCAAACTGCGACTCGCAAGCCACATGTGGTTCTTTGGCCCCTTGAGGGTGGCTCTTCCACAAAATACCGTGGCCTGGGCAAGTCTATTTTGAAGAAGTGGTGTTAGAAGAAGTTTAAGTTTAAAAAAAAATTGGCTCTCAAAAGGAATTTCAATCGTTGTACTGTTGATATTTGGCCCTGTTGACTAATGAATTTGCTGACCAGTGCACTAAAGCATTGGATATATCAAGAAAGAAATGAGAGATAAAAATGGATAAGCAGGTTGGGGGTAGGGGCAAATCATGAAGGGTCTCAAATTTGGGGTGAAGTAAGACTTCATCTGCAGGAGACAGAGTCATTTGACAGTGTTTCCACAGGAAAGTGATAGGATTAGGATTATGCTTCAGGACAACTAGGAGTGGGAGGTGGGGTAGGGTGGGGGGCAGATTGAAAAATGCAAGAGGCCTTAACATCAGGCCAGAACAAAATTTAAAATAGTGATGTTGATGACTACCTATTGACATAGAAAGATGCCCACAATGAATTTCTAAGCTTATTTAAGTCAGTGACAAATTGACATGTATTATATAATCTCCTATTTTGTAAACATAAATATACACACCCATACCAGGTATATGTGCAGAAAAAAAGCTCTGCAAGGAATACATCCAAATACAAACATTGGCTATTTCTGGTTGGTAAAATTACACATGGCTTGTTTTTTCATTCGATTTTGTGTATTTCATATTATTTCTTACCATGAATAGCATCTTGTGTTTTTAAAAGGCTGGGAGGGTTGGTGGGACGGAATCTGACCCTATCGATCAAAATGTCCATCAAAGTATTTTCCTGAACAATGAACAGAGCCATCCGCCTGGGAGCTGGGTAGCCCGGACTACAGGTGGTGGTGATCTGAACAAGGGAGGAAGCCACCTGAACAAGGATACAGTATTTCCCTTGGAGGTGTCTAGGCACAGTCTGCCCTGGCCTTGGAGAGCCCTACAGTCTGGTTTGGATGAGGAATGCCAACAGTCATGAACCAGGCTGAACACTGGACAGGTCACTGCACCATACACGGGCTGAGAATATCTGTTATCAGAAGAGTCCTTAGACCTCCTGAGACCAAATGAAGGCTGAGAAGCCATTAAAATCATTTGAGATCTTGCACCCTGGCATGTCATCAGTTTGACACAAATAAACTCTTATCAAAATTCAAAAAAAAAAATAGGGCTGTGAAATTTAAGTGGCCTACAGTGTTGTTGTAAACTATAAAGTACTTTCCAGGTTAGTGCTTGTCAGAATCACCATACACACCCTCACTCCACCCTCCTGAGGGATTTAATTCATCCACGGCAAATAACGCGCGAAGCTCTTACCGTGTGCCAGGCACCATACTGCGTGTTGTAGGCCCAGCAATGATCAGGACGGATTCAGAGGCTCAGGCCTTTTTTATTTCAGTTCCTTGAAGATGCTGGCCCTGCTTCTCCCTCCCTCCCTTCTTCCTGCTCACTTCCCTCTGGCTTCTTGACCGTGAGCTTCCTTGTAAGTCGGAATTTTTATTAGTTATTTTCTGTGCTGTATTCCCAGGACTGAGAACACCTGGTTGGCCCGTAGTAAGGTCTAAACAAGTAATTATTGGACAATAGGCTTCACATGGGCCATGCCCTAGACCAGGAACATGCTCCTCTTGCCTTTTTGCAAGCAGCGTATTCCAATGAATCTGTCTTTGCCCAGCTCCAACACCACTCTCTCTGAGAAGCCTTCTGGAACTAGCCAGATTCCTCTGTTAATTATTCTCTTGGTACTTTGTATTTCCCTTTTTAGCACTTACCATCACTGTAATTACATAATTGCACAATCGATCTCTCCAGTGAGTATAGAAACTCTATGAAGCCTGGGACCAGGCTGGTCTTGTTTATCACCATATCCCCAGTTCCCAGCATGGAACTTGGCCCATGGGAGTCACGCAATGGATGTTTGTTGAGAGACCAGCTGACTGAAGGAATACATACCATTTGATGACCACTGAGTCCTCGCTGAAAGTGGGGTTGTTGTCATTGCCATGGTTATTGATGATGATCGTGGACAGCTGGCAGCAGCACACATCACAGGAACAGGCAAAGCCCTGGGGCACTCCCTGCCACTGGGTGCTGTTTCTGAGAGTAGATACAGGAAACTGGAGGATGTGCTGTAATTACTGATTCATTCAACAAACATATACAGGCATTTTAGCTAAGGTACAAAATGACTAAAGCCATCTCTGTTTTGTTTTTTAATATGATAGAGGCTCGGTGCATAAAAATTCATGCACTAGAAGGGGGATCCCTCAGCCTGGCCTGCCCCCTCTCACAGTCAAAGGCAGGAGGCGACCCAGCAATCAGGGGAAGGTGATGCCCTCATCACACCTCTGCTGCTGCCACTGCTGGCAGTGCAAGCCATGGTCAGCCCTGGTTACCTGAGCCTCAAGTGGCCCTAGGTGGCTGGGCAGCTGATATCCGAGGCTTGCCTGCACCTCAAGTGACCCTGGGCAGCTGGGCAACTGACATCCAAGGCTTGCCTGCATCTCAGGCTGGTGCTGGGTGGTGGGGGGCTGAGAGGACTGGGGGACTCTGGAGGTAGGCACAGAGAGTGGCCGGACCCGCCTGAGGGCGAGCTTGGCCATGCCCCCACCTGCCATCCCGGTGGGGATGAGGGGACTGAGCGCCACCATCTTGTGGCTGTGGTTGCTGCCATCTTTGAGGGCATGGCCATCAATTAGCATATTCCCTCCTTATTGGCTGTGGGATGCCACCCTCTTTGTGAGAGTATGATAGTCAATTAGCATATCCCCTCTTCATTAGATAGGACTGTTATTGATTTCAGAGAGGAAGGGAAAGAGAGAAACATCAATGATGAGAGAAAATCACTGATTGACTGCTTCCTGCATGCCCCCTACTGGGGATGGAGCCTGTAACCTATGACCTTCTGGTGCACAGATTGACGCTCAAACACTGAGCCACATCGGCCATGCAAGCAGTCTCTGCCTCTAAGAGGCTTACCGTTTAGTGGGGGTAACAGACCTAAACATACAAAGTCACTGACATGTTGGAGGCTGTGTTAGTTTCCCAGAGGTGTCATAGCAGAACGCCACAAACTAAGTGGCTTAAGCAAGTGTTACACCGATCAGCCCAAGACCAGGTGTTGGCAGGCCAAGCTCCCCCTAGTGGCACCAGGGAGGAGCTGTCCCGGCCTCTCCTAGGGGGTGTTTCCTTGACTTGCGACAGAACTCCAGTCACATGGCGTTTCCCTCCCTCCCATCCCCGCTCCCCCACTCCCCGTGGCATGTCTCTGTGTCCAAGAGCATCTTTTTATAAGAATACCAGTCATATTGGATTAGAGCCCACCCCAAAAACCTCATTTTCACTTGATTACCTTTGTAGAGACCCTGGTGCCAAATACGGTCACATTCTGAGGCACTGAGGGTTAGGACTCCAAAACAACTTTTTTGAGGGACTTAGTTCCACCAGAGGGAGGCACTCTGAGAGAAGTCTGCACAGGATTCAGTGGGTGGCAGGAAGACAGAGACCACGCCAGCGGGATTGGGGGTGGGGGAGGTGTGGAGAGGAGGTGAGGAAGAATGCTGGCCGAAAAGACTTCCCAGAGCAGGCAAACCTTGGACTGAGTCATGAAGGATGACCGGATATTTTACAGGCAGCCTCGGGTGGGAGTGGGAGGTGTATATGGTGCAGAAGAGGTGGGATAAGGTGAGTAGGAACCAGATCATAAAAGGCTTGGTGTAACCAAAGTGTTGTTTCTGAATGTCCCCCAATTCCTCCAGCCTTCTGAAACCATCTTTTCGTTCAAGAGTCAAGTGGAAACAGCAGCCACACCATGAAAAGCAATAGTGGGAAGCCTGATATCCCTGGGGAGCTGGTGTGGTTCTGGTGGGCAGAGTGCAGGCGGTGGAGGCGAGACTCCGGGACACACCACTGCTCTCAGCCTCTGCTGCTGCTGCAGTCTGTCCTCTGCACCCCGGCTCCATTCTGGGTGCAAATCGTGTTCCAGAATGGGGGCACAGCAAGTTTACAGTGCAGGCTCGGAAGAGCAAAAGGACAGCACAGAATAGAAGCAGCTTCTTATCAAACACTACCCATGCTATCCCCAACTAAAGAAAAGTTCTTACCAGCTAACTTTATCTTCTTTGGCTCCTGTGACCCCACCTTCTCTGACTAACCCATTAGAAGCTTTACAGAGACCCATGCCTCTCTGGGAGGGGCCCAGAAGGTATATGTCTTAGTTCCCGAGCGACTCTAGTCTAGAGAGCCGCCAGCATTGAGAATACTACTCATGTCTGGTATTCTCAATCCTGGCTGCTCTCTAGACTAGTCATCCATGAAACTAAGATATATACCTGCCTGGGCCCCTCCCCTTTGCCTTGTTCATGCCTCCCCTTCGGTGGTCCTGGCAGCTAACAAAGCTCCATTTCCTATTATCTAATTATCCAGAGCAACTCTCGCCCCCCCCCCCCCCCTCTCTCTCTCTCTACTTCTCTGTGACTTTCTCTCACTTATCGTGGCCTAGGCACCTTAGGTTATATCTTCTAAAAAAAATTAAACAAGTAAATAAAATTAATCATGATGTACTCCTACACAACAGAATCCTTTTCCTCGAAAATTAATTGTGTCTCTCCCCTATGAGGGAAAAAATAGTAATTGCCAGCTTTTGTTTTAAATACCACATTTCAAATGATTTTAAGACAAATATTTGTCACATGTGAACCTATATGAATTGGATATGTCTTAATTGTCGATGGGTTATAGTTTAGTTGACTGTGGTTTTTTTAGTACTTCAAATAATGATATATCTTACAATTACACAAGGATTTGATTTGATAAAATAATGTAGCAATAACCTATTTTAAAAATTTGTTTTTATTGATTTCAGAGAGGAAGGGAAAAGTTCCTGGGTTGATGCTAACCACTGAACACGCTGACCAGGCAAAGGGCCAATCTTTTAAATCCTGGACTAAGCAAGACCCTCCCAACTGACAGATGAGGCTCACTGGGGTGAAGGCAAGCACACAAGTGCACACATTTTGTGTGATTTCATAAGTGGTGCTGTGTACTTCAGATTATGTATATTCAAAGCATATAATATCTAATTGTTTCACTTTTAGTGGATGCCAAGATTTATCAGTGAATTAAAGTGGTGACAACCTGATCCTTTTATTATAAAGTTTTCCATTAATCTTTACCTAAGGGTTTTATCATCCTTTGATAGCCACTGCTTGAATCATTTCCTTAAGAGTTGCAAAATGTTGATTTTCTAATTCTAATATAGAACTCTTCTTATCCAGAGTTGTTTGATTTCTAGAAAATATTGTTCACACTAGAAAAGCCATATAAATTCTCAATTCTGTGTTTATTTTATTGATTTCAGAGAGGAAAGGAGAGGGAGAAATAGAAACATCAATGATGAAAATCACTGATTGGCTGCCTACTGAACATGCCCCACTGGGAACTGAGCCCCAACCTGGGCATGTGCCCTGCCTGGGAATCAAATCATGACCTCCTGATTCATAGGTCGACGCTCAACCAGTGAGCCATGCCAACTCAACGTAGCAATAACCTTTTAATTCCTCCTGGCCCAAGGGCAAGTCTTGCTAAGGAATTGGGACATTATGCTATAGATAGTAGGGAGCCATCAAAGAGTTTTGGGAGGAGTCAAAGGGGCCTAATATATAGTGATAGAAGATGATTTGACTTTAGGTGGTGGGCACACAGTGCAATATACAGATCTGGTAATAAATCCACACCTAAAACCTATATGATCCTATGAACCAATGTCATCCCAAAATGATTACACCTGATTAAAATGAATTAATATTAAAAGGCCAAATTTTTTAAAGGAAAAGAGTAAGAGTTCATGGACACAATTAAAGGTTGCTGGGCACCAATTTATTGCTCTAAAAATTTATAATTAAAGGGAAAGAATTGAGAATGTATGCCCAGCTGGTGTGGCTCAGTTGTTGAGCGTCAACTTATGAATCAGGAGGTTGAAAAAGAATTGAGAATTAATATGGCCTTTCTAGTGTGAACAGTATTTTCTAGAAATCAAACAACTCTGGATAAGAAGAGTTCTATTTTAGAATTAGAAATCAACATTTTGCAGCTCTTAAGAAAATGACTCAAGCAATCATTGTAAAAGGATGATACATCCTTAGATAAAAGGTTAATGGAAAACTTTATAATAAAGAAATCAGGTTGTCACCACTTTCACTCACTGATAAATCTTAGCATCCACTAAAACTGAAACAATCAGATATTATATGCTTTTGAATATAACACAATATGAAGTACGTAGCACCACCTATGAAATAATCTTTAAAAAAAAATAAAACAAAAAACCCTTGAACCTGAATTTAATCAACCCTGAAATCAACAGAAAACATGGAGGAGAAAGTTAAGGAGGAATATTCAGTCAAAACCAGAATTTAGGACATTCTACAGGAAAATTGACCTGGCTTTGTAATCAAGTCAATAACATTAAAAAAAAAAAAAAAGTGGTGGCTTATGATACATTAAAAAGTCTGTGGGAAACTGATATAATCTAACCTTACAAAGGAATCCTATCTAATAAAAAAGCAATTTGCAAATTAACCATTACTCCACTCCACCCACAAGCCACACCCACCAGCCAATCAGGAGCAGGTATTCAAATTAACCCCAACCAAGATGGCTGTGGCCACAAAGCGAGTAGGAGGGAGGCTTGGGTTTCCCCAGTGATGTAGAAGCCAAACTTTCCACACACCCTGGACGTCCCAGGCCTCCACTCAGGCTATAAAGTTTCAATTATAGAAGATAAATAAATCCCAACAGAAATGGCTGCCACCACAGAGTGAGCTGGAGGCTTGGCTCCACTCTAGGCTACAAAGTTTCAATTGTAGAAGATAAATAATTCCCAGATACCAGGGCCTCTGCTGGGGTGGCCAGGGGAGCATGGCCAGCCTGCAAACCACCACAGGCCCCTCACCCAGGCCACCCAACACCCCAAGGGAACCCTCACCTGACCCAGGACACCCTTCAGAGCAAACCAGCTGACCCCACCCATGCACCAGGCCTCTATCCTATCTAACAGATTGACCATTACTCCAACACACAAAATGGCCAGCAGGGGGGGGTGGGCAGTTGGGAGGGACCAGGGCTGCAAGGGAGGGCAGTTGAGGGTGATCAAGCCTGCAGGGGAGGGAAGTTAGGGGTGACTGGGTCAGCAGAGAAGGGAAGTTGGGGGTGACCGGGCCTACAGGGAAGGGCAGTTGGGGTGGGACCAGGCCTACAGAGGAGGGCAGTTAGGGGTGATTAGGCCTGTAGGGGAGGGCAGTTAGGGGCAAACAGGCTGGTAGGGGAGCAGTTAGGCCTCAATCAGGCTGGCAAAGAAATGATTAGGGGGTGATCAGGCTGGCAGGCAGAAGTGGTTAGGGGCAATCAAGAAGGCAGGCAGGAGAGCAGTTGAGAGCCAGCAGTCCTGGATTGTGAGAGGGATGTTTGACTGCCCGTTTAGGCCCGACCCCACTGGGATCAGGCCTAAACTGGCAGTAGAACATCCCTTGAGGGGTCTCAGATTGGAGAAGGTGCAGGCTGGGCTGAGGGACACCCCCCGCCCCCGTGCACAAATTTCATGCACCAGGCCTCTAGTGTTGAATAATGTGACTGACTGTATTTACTGTCATGTAGATGCACTATCAGGAGCAACTGTAGGAAGCATTGATAAAGAATTATAAAACAGCTGAGCCTGAATGGTTCCATGGTTGAGCTAAAACCTATGAACTAGGAGGTCATGGTTTGATTCCCAGTCAGGGCACACGCCCAGGTTGAGGCTCGATCCCCAGTGGGGGCAGGCAAGGGGCAGCTGATCAATGGTTCTTGCTCATCAATGATATTACTCTCTCTCTCTCTCCCACTTCCTTTCTCTCTGAAATCAATAAAAAATATGTATATAAAAGAATTATAAAATGAGACATCAAAGTATAGTTAATGTAACTTAAAGTAAATAAAGTTACTGATTGTTCACCAACAGTAAAATGATATATAACTACTTAGCTATAATTCCAGATAAACACAGTTGAAAAGCCACCATAGGTTTATAATCTCTTGTGGTCTACCTGAATGCATGAAAAAAAATGTTTGGATCAAAAATAAACTTAACTAATTCCATATATATATATATGTTTTTTAAGAGTTTTGAGTGCAGGAGTAACATGGCAAAGTTCTGCTTCCTGGAACCATTTTGCCTCATGCACCTGGGAGTAAGGCAGGGACTCTCCACAGCTGAACTGAAAAATCAGGCCTGATTAGAGGTGCGGAGATCCAAACTTGCTCCTTAGGGACATGAAGGGTTCAGTTTCCAGTGTTAGGAAGGCTCATGAGCTCTTATTCAGAGGCTCTCCTCAGAGAAGACCTCCCAGTTCTCTCCTAAAGACCCCGGAAGCAGCATCCACAGCCTTGCTGAGTTCCCTACTCACCGAGCCTGCTGAGCTCCCAGCCAGAGACCCGACTTTGTTGGCACCCTCCACGGGGCCCTTCTTACCAGGTAGCCAGGCATTAACCAGCATGCACAAGGGCTGATATATAAACTCAGGGTGCCCATGTGCTTTATTTCAATTTGCAAAGAGAAATAAAGCTGGCAGGCAGGCAGCACACTGGAGGAGGGAAATCAGACCATTCCTTCCCTGAAAACAAGTATAACAAGAAAATCAATTGATTCACTTCGAATGAGAAATCAACTTTCAAGAGGACTGAAAGTTCAGGCTGGCTGGAGCAGCTTGTTCTTTCCCTGTGAAAAACGAAGCCAAATTATCCAGAAGGGACTTGGTGAGCAAGGAATCCGGGCAAGGGTGAGGGTGGAGCCCTGGACACATCTCCCAGATGAATTGCTGGCGGCAGTCTCACCCACTGTGGGGGCTCAGGTCTGCCGGCGATGCTTGCTTCTGGCCTGGACGCTGGATGGACGATCGTGGCCAGCATATGCCCCTGAGACGTGTCATTCGCAGCTTCCAAGGCTGGCCGGTTCCCATCTCTTACAGTGTGGCCTTCCTCCCCCTACAATACGTAGGGCTTTGTTTACTCCCTCCCAAACAGTCACATCCAGCCTCATCTGTCCAACAACACATTTAAACACAATCTCTGGGGTTTCTTCCCACAGATGGCTTATCTCAACATCTACATGGGCAGTTTATCAAGGAACCCTTGACAAAGGTATTTACGAGTTCTTAGGGACTCCTGGCTGTTACTTCCTGGGGACTAGCAGCAAGAGAAAATAACCTTCTTTTTGATAGGGAACTTAATTCGCCTTTTTCATCCTGGGCATGGCAACCCCTCCTCCTCACAGGGCGGGAGCAGCCTGCCCGGCTTGTCCCGGGGGCCCTGTGAAGTAAGCTGGATTTCGTGTGCCAGAAAGAGGAAGACAAGAGCCAGTAGCACAAGAAGGACTCAGGAGGAGCTCCACACCAGGAATGGGTTTGTGGGGTCTGCAATGTAGGGATCCTCCTATCAGAGGGTTAACAACACAGACCCTGCAGATACATAGAGCTGGGTTCCAGCCCCAGCTTTGCCCTACACACTGCACTCAACATCTCTGAGCCTCATCTCTAAAATAGGATATTCAGTCCTGTACCTCCCAGAAGCATGAAGTAAAACAATAATGCACAGTGCTTGGCACACGGAAAGCATTGTCTTTCCTGTCCTCCACAACTTTTCTCATTATTGGAAATTGTTCCACAAAAGCCTTAGGTCTCCAGACAAAAAGACTGCTGCTCTACACCTCACCTACCCCCACCCACCAGGCATCTCAAAGGTGGTGAAAGAGGTATAGCAGTGAAATTCCTTTCTTTTTCTTTTCTTTTTTTTTTTTTATAGTCTCATACACACCAAAATATTCACATCTATATGTTGACTTCTAAGATCTACTTTAAAATAATGGGATGAGGAAGTGGAAAGTATAGAAGATGATGATTGGCCAGGAGTTGATAACTGTTGATGCTGGTTAATGGGTACAAAGGAACTCATTATATTGTCTTTTGTACTTTTGTATATATTTCAAATTTTCAGGTTAAAAGTATTTTTAATAGAAAAATATCTTGCCCTAGCTGGTTTGCCTCAGTGGATAGAGCGTTGGCCTGAGAACTGAAAGGTCCCAGGTTCGATTCCTGTCAAGGGCACATGCCTGGGTTGTGGGCTCGATCTCCAGTGGGGGACTTGCAGGAGGCAGCCAATCCATGATTCTCTCTCATCATGGATGTTTCTCTCTCCCTCTTCTTTTCTCTCTGAAATCAATAAAATATATTTAAAAAAAAGAAAAATACCTATGAATAAACTTTCTATATATCAGACACTGGCCGAGGAGATAAGGTTTAAAAGAATAATAAATCTGGGCTCTGCCCCTGATGAATTTACAGGTCGGTGGAAAAGACAGGCATGTAAGTGGTCATTTCAAGTAGAATGAAGCCAGCAGTAGGAGTGAGGGTACAGCTTCTGCTCCCACCAACCCAGACCATGTCACTGGCATTCACAATGCAGGCTGTGTACAGAAGAGCATGCCTGGGTGGTCAACATACCCATCACTGCAGGCTTCAGGACTCGGTTGCTATGTCACCTACTTGTAGAGCCTCCTCATCCTTGTCCCTTCCAGGTGGCTACTCTGAGCTACCTATTCATTAGGCTTTATCACAATGAATAGAGTGGGTATTTGGGAGGATAGGAGTAGAGGTGGAAGAGTCGTTCCTGAAACCTTACATAATGCAAAGTTCCTATAATCCAGGACCTGAATAGTTCTAGTAAGAAAATCAACTTTCAAGAGTACCGAAAGTTCACACTGGCCAAAGCGACTTGTTCTTTCACTCTTAAGAAACGAAATATTAACAATGGTGGCTCCCCCATGGAGCAAACGTGTGAACATTATCTGTAAGTCACTCTGTTTGCTTGCATTGAACTTGAGCAGCTCTTGACCAATTTTTAATTTGAGAAGCTTTTTTACTTCAGTATCTGGATATAAATGAGACAATATATTTCTACCACACTGCTCAAGTCTGCAGCATTTGAAACTGCACAAAGCTTGACTTCCGAATTGTATTATCTGTTTACTTCCCTAGTGGTCCTCTTTCTCCCTTCTCTTTTCCCAGTTGAATGGGTAGAAGGAGGGAAGCAGGGAGGGAAAGAGGAAAGGAGGAAGGGAGAGAGGGAGGGAGAAAGAAAGGGAGGGGGGAAGAGGGAGGGAGAGAGAGAGAGAGAGAGAGAGAGAGAGAGAGAGAGAGAGAGAGAGAGAGAAAGGAAGGTAAGATTAGACAGGAACATTGTCTTCTCTTCTTCCCACCCCTAATGTAAAAGGTTTGTCATATAAAGAATTTGACATTAGCAATCATCTTTTCTGTACTGGTCAGTAACTGACACAAGTGACGTTAAATCCTGTTGCTGACAAGCTTCCCCACATTCAATAACCTTCATTCCCCCATCTATAACAAGTATAGCAAGTACTGACCTCACTTCCTAAGGGTCATGGAAGGATCATGCTAGAAAGCCCTTTGAACACCTTGAAGCAGCAGACTCCCCTTAGGGCTGGTCTGATCTTCAAGCACAGGGTGTCCACAGTGTGGCACTTCCGACTTATCTCACATGGAGGTCCCAAGGATTGCTGAGCTTATGGTTGCAAACCACTTTAAAGAAGAGCGGGGTTTAAAAGAGCTTGAGTCACTTCCGGTGAGATGACCTCTTTACAAAAGTAGAAAGAAGAGCAAATATGGACTTTGCTCTTCCTTTAATTTTCTTTCAAAAAGGGAGGCCACTTGCACTGTCACTAGGCACATCACAGTGTTTGAATTAGCCACGTGAGTGCAGAAGAGTTTTCTGGGGACCAGAAAAATCTTCTTTTTTAATGCGAACAGCAAGATGTGCTTATTAGAAATGTAAATTATACAGGGGTATAGAAAATATAAGATAACCCCCCCCCTTTTTCCAAATACCACCTCTACCCTCTCAGCGGTAGCCACTGTTGAAACAGATGCATAAGGCTTTCTGTGCATACTGTCCTGAGATTTTCTTTTTTCACTTAACCACAAACAGTTTTCCTTTAACAAGGGTGGAAATTTTAAAGACATAAGAAGGAAATATAAATGTTTTACCAAGGGAACTGCTCATTCAAATGTGTTTCTCAAGCCAAAACAGAGTTGGAATGTTATCCTAGCATCAGAGAAAATATCATGCCCTATGCACACCTTTCTCATATGCCTGTCCTCCCAAACTAGAATGTGAGCGTTTTGAAACAGCGTTCCTAGGGCCCAGCACAATGCCTGGCACAAATAAGTGTTTGCTGAGTAGGCAAACGAACTCACCGAACAGCCCTGTGACTCCTGTTGAATGAGCCCCGACCGGGCCCCTTCTGTGCTGTGGGCATCTTGCTTTCCCAGCACTTTCACACGTTGGGTCATTTTGGTCCCACAGCAGCCCTTTGGCTTAGGTTGCTCTTTGTATTTTTTATTTTATCATTATTTTAGAGCTGGCAAAACTGAGTCCTAGTGCGGTCAGGTCACGGAGCTGGACCCAGCACCCAAATATTTTTCATTGCACCCATTCTTTATACTCATCAATGCCAGCCTCTGTTGTTTACAACAGTCAAAGGAGAACCGAATCAGTTTCATTTCTCCACAGCTGAAAGCTTTTTTGAGGTGGTGAGGGTTAACCCTCTTCAGCCTGTGAACTAGGAAGGCTGCCTGAAGCCAGGTGCTGGGTATGCATTGCAGTGAAGGGCAGGAAGTCCTCTCTTTTGCACATGCAATGTCTGCCATCTGCTGGATGAAAGCAAACTTTCATTACTGCCATTCACCAGCCATCACACTACGGTTTTCTGCCTCGTGAGAACCTACTCAGTGCCAGGCACTTCACATGTATAATTTCTTTTACTCCTCCACACACGCTAGAAGGTGGGTCCAAGTCTAGTTCACAGTGGTTAGGTAATTCACCTTATGTGTACTAGTTTCCTAGGGCTGCTGTATCATCAGCACAAACTTGGTGGCTTTAAACAGTAGGAATTCATGCTCTCACAGTCATGGAGGCCAGAAGGGTGAAATCAACATGTTGGCCAGGCTGTGCTCCTTCTAAAGGAGGATCCTCCTGGCCTCTGGTGGCTCCACACATTCTTGGTGGCATCCCTCCCTCCAATCTCTGCTTCCTTCCTCATAGTACCTTCTCCTCCTGCTCTCGTGTCTCTCCATCGTGTTCCTCCTGTGAGGATATTTGTCATTGAATATAGGTTCCACCAGGATAATCCAGGGTGAGCGCATCTTAATTGCACCTTTTTCCAAATAAGGTCTCACTCACAGGTTTCTGAGATTAGAAGGTGGACATATCTTTTGGGGAAGGGGCAGTGGGCACCATTCAATCTACTACACTATGTTCCACAGTTGATAAATTAAGAACCTGTACTCTTCATTTAGGAGGGGTCAAGTTTATTGTTAGCAACCTTCACTTCTCCTCTACCCTTCAATCTTTACCATTTTAGGCTTCAAGGGACAAAATAAAAAAGCTTCATACTCTGAGACTTCCCACAGATGCTCATTGCATGGGGGGTGGAGGGGGTGTGTGACACATGATTCATTATCCAAATGAGGACACATTTGAGAATAAAAGAGTAAAAGTGAGAATTAACAATTATCCTGTGGTTACAGGCAAATCAAGACTGTGCAGGGCAAACCTAGATGTAGGGGTCCTTGTCATTATTGCCTCCCCACAGCAGGCCCCTCCTGCTGGCTTTTCCAAGACTGTGCTCCTTCTCTTTTGCACCTGAAGTCTCTTCCCTCCCACTGAGCACCTCTACCAGAAACATGATCAAGAGACCAGGAGGCCCAGCAGATGCCTATTAAACAAGTGTTGAATTCATTTTCTAAATGGACTTTGTGCTGAGAATCCCTAGCACGCAATCCTTGCCCTTAAGGGGTTTATAGACTAACAAACGGGCAAAGAGCCAGGAGTGTAGTCAACATGACAAGTCGCTGAGCTGCTGCCTGAAGGAGGAAGCTGCCTGTGAGGAAAGGGCGGGAAATGGCATGGACAGGGTGTTCCAGGTATTCTAAACACATGACTTCATGCAGTCTTCACAGTCCTATAAGCAACATTGAGCCCACAGTCCATCATCAAACATTCTTGAGGCCAATGGTTTTGAAATTCAAACATTTCTGGATTTTAGAGAAACAATGTGTTGTCAGCATTTAATATTGTTTACCTAATGGTGTGGGGCTATACCCCATAACTAATACATTTGTAATTCTACTAGAGGCCCAGTTCATGAAATTCATGCACAGGAGGGTGCAGTGGGGGAAGGGGGTCCCTCAGCCCAGTCGGCACCCTCTCCAATCTGGGACACCGGGCAGTCGGACATCTCTCTCACAATCCAGGACTGCTGGCTCCCAACTGCTCACCTGTTTGCCTTCCTGATTGCCCCTAACTGCTTCTGCCTGCCAGCCTGATCACCCCCTAACCACGCCCCTGCCAGCCTATCTGATGCCTAACTGTTCCCTTGCCAGCCTGTTTGCCCCTAACTGCCCTCCCTTGCAGGTCTGGGTTCCCCACAACTGCCCTTCCCTGCAGACCTGGTCCCTCCCAACTGCCCTCCCCTACTGGCCATCTTGTGGTGGCCATCTTGTGTCCACCTGGGGGCAGCCATCTTTGAGCACATGGGGCAGCCATCTTGTGTGTTGGAGTGATGATCAATTTTCATGTTACTCTTTTATTAGATAGAATAGAGGCCTGGTGCATGGGTGGGGGCTGACTAGTTTGCCCTGAAGGGTGACCGGATCAGGATGGGGGTTCCCTTGGGGTATGGGGTGGGCTGGGTGAGTGGCCTGTGGTGGTTTACAAACCAACCGTGCCCACCCCCTCCCCTGGCAATCCAAGCAGGGGCCCTGGTATCTGGGATTTATTTATCTTCTATAATTGAAACTTTGTAGCCTTGAGTGGAGGCCTGGGCCTTCAAGGGTGTGCAGAAAGCTTGGCTTCCTCCATTACAAGGAAACCCAAGCCTCCTGCTCGCTCTGTGGCCGCAGCCATCTTGGTTGGGTTAATTTGCATACTTGCGCCTGATTGGATGGTGGGCGTGGCTTGTGCGTGTGGTAGAATAGTGGTTAATTTGCATATTACTCTTATTAGATAGGCTAGCAAAACATATATATTCATATTCAATAATCACAAACTATAGGAGGCTTCATTTCAATTCAGGAAAGGGTTTTACTGCCAAATTAATTCAGATTTATTAGGTTTTGATGCTAAATGAGTTAAGAAAAGGATGTCAGTTTTTACAACTTTTGGACTTGGGGTTGTACATAAGAGATCATAGGGCTGTGTTATTGGCTCCAATTTGTGGACAGAGAAACTAAAGTTCAGACAAGTTAAGAAACTTGACCAAGATACACAGCTGGTCAGAGGTGCAGTGGGAACTGGAGCACTCGCCTGTCTGCCTGGCTTGCTGCAGCATCATTCTGTTTTGACTTTTGAGCCCTAACAAGTCCTGAGCAATATAATTCTGAAATAATAGTGGCTGCTCTAGTCCCACTAGCTTTGTAGAAACACTTGAAGTAAAGCTGGAAGTCGTATGAACTTGCATAATCTTTTTGTCTACCCATGTTTGGGGCACGCCACTTTGAGACATCTGGTAGTGGCTTCAGGCAGGGGGTGCAGTTCTGACTGGTGAATGTGGAAGGGACTTTAATTAAAAAGTCATGCAGATGACAACACAACTGGAGTTGCTTAGACAGCAAAACCAGAATTCCCTTTTGTTGACCTACTTCAAACACATATGATTACTTAACTTTATGAAAAGAAAATAAAGTCCCCAAGAGAATAATTACTATTCCTACCATCTTTAAAGAAATGGGCCAACCAATAGAAAACAGATAATCTAAGAATTATTTTAAATGCTTTCCTCCTAGTGATGAGGATCACGTTCCCTGCCCTCCTGCTCCCAACACACACACACACATATCTCACATACACATACCATATACATATGCACACACCACACACATAGCACACACAAATACATACCAAAGACCACATACACAATACACCCTGCATATATCATACACAATACACCACATACATATATCATACATACATCACAAGCATACACATACCACATGCGTAGCACAAATACATACACACCAGACCACACATAGTACATGCATCCCACACATATATTACACACAACCCACATATCCAAACATCGCAAACATACCCACCCCATACATATACGTGTACACTAGATATACACCACACATAGTGTATACACTTCATACACCACCCACATACATACCACATACACACTGCACACACATCATGCACTACACACACATCACACACTACACATACATCACACCACACATACACACACACATAACGTACATCCTGAGGAAGATAAAGCTTGACTGAAATTTCTCCTTCTCACCTGTAGTAGGCATAGAATACTGAACTCACTGCACACTGCTAAAACCCCTGCTCAGGTTTAACTACATGACTTATCCCACCTTTTGGCTCCCTGGGGAGAGAATTCACTACAAGCCAACTAAGAAGGCAATTTTCCTCTACGGTCAGCATCTCAGCCTTCCCTCCCAACCTGGTATGCACCATTGCTTTGTCTCTTAACACAAACGGTGTCATGTCAAAAAATTCTCTTAACAATTAATTTGCGTTCCTCACACTTCAGCACTGAGGAAAGACAACTCACTTACATAAATCCAGAATTTCCCACCAAATTGCAACAATGACAATTATGTGGTGTGTTTATGATAATTGCTAACTTTATTGATTAAGAGATTACTGTGGCACGTATATAAGCATAACCAATGGACACAAGACACTGGAGGGGTGGGATGAGGGCATGTGCCGGGGGGTAGGGGAGGCCAGGGGAAGGTCAGTGGGGAAAAAAGGAGACATATGTACTACTATTTGTAATAGTTGTAATATTTTAAACAATAAAGAAAAAGAGATTGCTATGATCTAGGTAACACTAAGCATGCTGTGTGACTTATCTTGGAAAAATAACATTGATCAAAATACAGTTTTCAGAACTGTACTACAATGTATGCAAATAATAACAGCAAATCCTTACAATGTATTTTCGTGTCTCAGGCACTGCATTATAAGTAATCCTCTCGTTATGCAACTATCCTATAAGGTAGATGCCTATGTTATGACATATTAGGGAGTGGAGGGGGGGGTAATGAGACCCAGAGAGGTTAAGTAGCTTGTCAAGGTCACACAGCTAGTAGTAATGCACCAAGTATGTAACACACTAAGCTAGTAAGTAGGGAGCTGGAATTGTGATTGAGACCCCCAGGTCCTGCAATCCATGTTCTTCCTGCTGCCATGAGAATGTTGTCTCCTTAGAGACAAGATCCATGTCTTGTTCATCCCTGCATCCCAGCTCCCGG
Organism: Lasiurus cinereus; assembly: GCA_011751065.1. NCBI lineage: Eukaryota > Metazoa > Chordata > Mammalia > Chiroptera > Vespertilionidae > Lasiurus > Lasiurus cinereus. The sequence continues at coordinate 32,704,391 of JAAGEH010000030.1, read as the reverse complement.
TATTGTACCTGGCAGAAGTAGATGCTTAATAGGTGTTCAAGGAGGAAGGAAAAGAGAAGTGAGAGAGGGAGGAGTAAGGGAGGGAGGACACATGTTTCAGAGACATGTCCACAGAGTGCTCACCATGGAAATGAAGGCTTGTGGCCCATTTATTAACCAACTGCATCTTCTCAGAGAGAAGAGCTGATGGATAGATCTATGGGAGTGAGCTGTCAGACTCTCTGCTATAACCCCACAAAGGGAGGACCCTTTGGACCTTAACCCATAACACAGGCCCAGCCTGTCAGAACCTGCTCATTATTCCAATAGCAGGATTAAAAGGCCCTTCACTCACTTGGGGTTTGATTTGGGGCCCAGGAGCATAGCTAGATGGGTAACAATCATTCCACAGTCTGCAGATGGACAGTATTTTCTAATACTTGTAAGGCCTGAAGATTGTGAAGACTGTCCTGATGCAAAATTCAGACTCTGCCGTGTATAGAGACGCTAAGGGAAACAACTGGCCTACTACTTCCTCAAAGCTCCAGAATACCAGTCACGCCTAATTAATGTAGCTATCATGTTTCATAGCAGCTATGTGTTTATTTCTATCACTCCTCCAGCCCAAGTGTTTCTTAGGTGCAAGGAACTTCTTACTCATCCTTAGTATGGTGCCACTGGTTAGACATGTGGCCTGGGAAGTCAGATTACCTAAAATAGCATTCAGGCTTCATCACTTACTGCGCGACTTTTGGCAAGTGACTAACCTCTCTGAGCCTCTCTTTTCTTACCTGTTAAACAGAAAATAATGATAAGGTTTTCCATAAGGGAACCTCATCAACCACTGAGCAAAGATGTCTGGCTGCTGCCTCAAGGAGGAAGTTGCACCTGAGAAAAGAATTATGGTGATAAAGGGGATGGAATTGAAGTTGGGTGCTGTGAGCATTATATCATGAAAGTCTGATGACGAAGTGAGAGATTTATGTAAATTACATAGCCAAATGCCTGGCTCATTTTTATTGATGTAAGAATGTCCAAACCTGTAGAGAATTTTTAAAAACATTTGGGCCAAACAGAGGACACAATTGGAAGCAAGATCTCAACAGACTGAGAAAAATGCTCTTTTGAATATCAGTTTGCAGCTTCTTCTATGCATTTTGAATTAAGATGGGAAAGTAAGGAAGATTATACAAAGGTGGGAAAAAACAAGGAGGGGGGATTGAATTATAGGATAATAAAATTACATGCTTTCTTGAGGGTGGTTTCCCTTGCAGTATCTGAAGAGAGGCATTTTAAAAGTCTGTTAACCTAGGTGCACACAAAAATAATGGACAGAGCTTGCATAAGGCAAAAATAAATCTTTTACTAAAGACATTAAATGCCCACCATGATCTGTCCATCATAGGAATTTATGATCAGATCACTATGTGAAATTACTTTTCTAGAACTCCTTTTTCATCCACATATAGCCTGTGACAAAGACAGCTCTGTTTCCTAGAATGTTACCAACATTCCCCTTCTTCCTTTAGTAATAAACCAAAGTTTTAGTGAGGTATGAACCTGCTTTTAGAAAGAAGGCTCTGGACAACTGTGGAGAAATGGTGGGCTGCATGTGGCTAATAGCAGCCATTGCCAAAGTCAAGGTGAGAGGAATAGGAACCCTCCCTTGGTGGTGGAGAGGAGTGGTGAGCCCTCAGGTGTTGCTGGGCAGAGTCAGCCATTTTATGAATGACAGAGGAGAGAAGGAGGCAGGTGGAGGGAGGGGAGAGGCTGGAGGACACCCTGTTTTCAGCATGGTGACTAAGTAGTCAGCAATTAACTGAAATGGAGAATGAAGGAGGAGGAACAGGTTTGGGAGGCAGGTGATGAGTTTAGTTAGGACATGCAGAGACGGACAGGACTGGGGATGTCCCACCCAGATGTCTGGCCAGGTTGCTTTGCTCGTGGCTGCTATGGAATGATGGTTCATCAATATGAGTCCTGAAAAAAAGGGTTTTATAAAGAGCAGGCAGGAATGTTCTGTGCCCAAAAGATCAAAACAAGCTGCAGAGACAGCAACTTCTACACATGCCCAACCATAACCAACACTCAGGTGACTCCCCCTGCCTCTCTGGGTTTACTTTCCAAGCCAGCAGCTCTGCCTGACTTCACTCCACACTAGGCTCAGGGCAGAGAGACAAAAGATGTGTATGTGGCCCCTTGGGTCTCAAGTGTGTCTCGGTAATGGCTGGAGCCATCTTTGTGCACACGCGCACACATGCCTCTAGACCTCTGTCTTTCTGGTTCCCTTGTGCTCCAGGACCCGTTTGAGTCTGGGTCCTCTGGGTCTCGTCTGAAACTGGGGTTCAGTGCAGTTAGAATTGGCGCAGTTGAGAAAGCCAGCGGCACAATCAGCAATCCATCTTCTGCATGCAGTGGTGTGCACACCCCCACACCTCTGCCCTTTTGTGGCTCCCCTAAATTTCCATGCACTCCTCCCTTTTCACGGTCCAGACACCCCCTGTATGAGTCTCACCCGGAACTGGGGTTCAGTGCCATAGGATAAGAGGTTCAGTGCAGTTGGGAGTCTCTGTCTCCCTCCTGCCAGAGAAAGCCAGCCAGGCACTCTGGCGCCCACTCTCTCCATGTGCATGTCTTAGTACCTCAACTTTTTGCAACTCCTCTGAGTCTCCATGAGCCCCTCTCTTTCCTTCTAGTTGTAGAATTTCCACTCAGCCAGCCTTCCTGTGGTTCTGGATGATGTCCATTCTTTTAGTTATAGTTTTGAAATTGTTGTGCGAGGCAGCAGTTTAGGTGTTCACCTATGCCGCCATCTTCGTTTCTTCGTCCATGTTGATCTCTTGATCACCAGCCATAAAATGAACCTATGACCTCTCAGTGCATGTGATGATGCTCAACCTACTGAGCCACACTGGCCAAGGATCTGCAGGGAGTTCAAAGAGGGGAACCCACAACCTTGGAGACCTCGCCTAGCATTTAACCAATGCTTGTGGCATGAAATCTTTTACACCTATGTATTATCTCATCTAATCCTTATAACTAAACCACAAATCAGGGAAGATGAGGCTCACAGAGAGTAAAGAACTTGCCTAATGCCACACAGCTAACACACAGCAAAGACGGGACTCCAATCAAAACTGTCTCACCCAGTGCTTAACCACAAGGCTGAACAGTCCCTCTACCATCACCGTAGGATTTCACTTCCCTGGTGACAGGACCACAGTTAACATTGCTGATGTTCAGTTCCTGGTCCTCTGGCTCAGTTTGCTCTATCTTCCCCTCATTGTTCTGCACATGTGTGCTCTCTATTTTACCAAAGAAATGTGTATGGTTTCCTAGCAGCCACTCAATGTTGGAAAAATAAAAGCCTTGGCCATGAAGACACGCAGTAGAGGTGTCCCTGATCTTCTTGCTCTGCTGGAAACCATTAACGAGTGGCAGCCAGGGTCATGCTGGCTCTGCAAAAGTGGCCACTTGTTGGAGCTGTTTGTGCAGGCAACCATCATACCTCACTGAGGGCATGATGGTCTTTAAAGAGGTATTTGTTTGGGTCCACATCGGTGTGCTTTTATAAAGCAAATCTAGGATATGAAAATTCAGAGTTGCAAAGTGAAACAGGTGGAAAGGATGAAAATGTTCAGAAGAGATTTTTCATCTTTCTGGGTTTTTTTCTCTATGAATTCTCTTTCCTCCGAACTGGCTTTTCTCTTGATCACTGGCCGTAATCTTTAGACATCGAGGTGGTTTAGTCTATAACAGGCTAGGTTCAGCGCCTACAGGTTTGCAGTGGTAAAGGAGAGGGAAGGTCAAGGTAGCACACCAGCTGCAAATGCCTCAGCCCAGAAGCAGCACATGTCACTTCTGATCAAGCTTCAATGTCTGTAACTAATCCCAAGGGCTGGGAAAGTAATCTCTCCCTTGTGTCCAGGGGGAGAGGAGAACAGGACACAAGGAGCCCTTGTGATCTCTGTCACTGTAGCTTTTCTTTGATGTCTTCTGAGCCTTGTTCACCTGTTCACCTTAGTTGATGTCTGGTGATGATTAGGGACAAGGGGAATTCTAGTAAGATGTCAATGGTATGGTGCAAGGTTGTTTGTGTGCTATTTATTCTTAACCGTATCAAGGTGTAATTTACATATCATAAATCCACCCATTTTCAGCAAATTCAATAAATTTTTGTAAATTTACCAAATTGTGCCACCTGGTGGTGGAGCCACTTAATTTTTCTTAAGCATATTTTTATTGATCTAAGAGAGCAAAGGAGAGGTAGAGAGATAGAAATATCAATGATTCTCTCATCATTGATTGGCTGCCTTCTGCAAGCCCCACACCAGGGGTCAAGTCTGCAACCTGGGCATGTGCCCTGACCAGGAATCAAACCATGACTCCTGGTTCACAGGCTGACACTCAACCACTGAGCCACACCAGCTGAGTGGCAGAGATGCTTTTGAATGTCCTTGAATCCTACCACTAGCACATTTGTAGAAACTGGGTTACCCAAACCAAAAATCCATGGATAATACCTACAAAAAAACCTGGCAACCAAGTGTTTCCTTCAACTCCAAAATTTGAGTGAGGAAGAACATGCCACCAGTAACTATATGGGCCACATGATATGAGAAACTGCAAAGGAGAGAGGTGCAGAGACTTCTGATACCATAGAGAACTAGAGGATCCTCAAATCACCAAAGCAGTTCTCTAGACATTTCAGTGGACCACCTGGAGAACAGTGGCAAAGCTAGGGTTTGGAGAGAAGGTTCTAATCATTGGTGTAAAAAACCTGTAGAGAAATTTTCTAAGAGTTTATTTGAGACAAACTCATGACATATGCTGGTAGCAAGATCTCAAAGGCTCTGGAGAATAACAGTTTTGCAGCTTCTTTTGTGCATTTGAAATTAAAGAGGGAATGTGAGGAAGACTGGAGAAAGCTAGGCATTGATTGGATTACAGGATAGTTAACAAGATTATGTGTTCTCTTGAGGTTCAATATCCCCTTGGAGGGGTATGACTTCTGGTATTTCCAAGGTTTGTTAACCTAGTTGCACAAGAACAATGGACTGACAGGGCTGGCTTAAAACTTCTTATTTTTTTTCTGTTATATCTCACCTGGGAAGATTCTTTATACTGATTTTTAGAGAGAGTGGAAGAAAGTGAGATTGGCGGTGGTGGGGGGGGAGAGAAAGAGAGAGAGAGAGAGAGAGAGACAGAGAGAGACAGAGAGAGAGACAGAGAGAGACAGAGAGAGGAGAGAGAGGCCAATGTGAGAAAAACACATCAATTGGTTGCCTCTCGCACATGCCCCAGGATCAAGCCTGCAACCAAAATACATGCTCTTGACTGGAATCAAACCAGGGACCCTTCAGTGCAAGGGCCAATGCTCTATCCACTGAGCAAAACTGGCTAGACCTGGCTTAAAATTTTTCACTAAAGAAGTTATAGGAGGAAACCAAGATGTCGGCATAGGTGAACACCTAAACTGCTGCCTTGCACAATTTCAAAACTACAACTAAAAGATAGAACAGATATCATCCAGAACCATAGGAAAGCTGGCTGAGTGGAAATTCTACAGCTAGAATGAAAGAGAGGGACTCACAGAGACTCAGAGGAGCTGCAAAAAGCTGAAGTATGGAGAGGCGCACATGGAGAGGATGGGGCAGAGTGCCTGACTGGTTTCCTCTAGCAGGAGGGAGACGGAAACTCATGACTGCACTGAACCCCACTTCTGACTGCACTGAACCCCAGTTCTGGGCGAGACTCATATGGGGGAGTCAGGACTGTTGTGAAAAGGGAGGAGTTCTGGAAATTTAGGGGAGCCTCGAAAGACAAAGGTCTGGAGGTATGCACGAAAGTGCACACACAGAGGGCTTACTTCTGATTGTGCCGCTGGCTTTCTCTAGCAGGAGGAAGACAGAACCTTCCAACTGCACTGAAATCCAGGTCAGATTGCACTGAACCCCAGTTTCAGGTGAGACCCTGGAGACCCAGATTCATAAGGGTCCCCGGAGCACATTGAAACTCAGGGGAGCTGGAAAGGCAGAGATCTGGAGGCGTGCAAGCATGTACGCAGAGTAGGCTGCAGCAATTACTGAGGGACATGGAGACCCAGGGGCTGACGGGAAACTAAGGCTGTCTCCTCAACTCTGAGACTCCACCCCCTCCAAGCCTATCACAGAAGTTTTTGCAATCTTGCAAGTCTTAAGGCTGAGTCCAGCACAGAAGTTCTCCCTGTGTTGACACAGCTGATCCTCAGAACCAATTGTCTTGGAGGTCAATTTCCCCCAGTGATACCTACAACAATCAAGATTTAACTACAACAAGGCTGTACACACAGTCCACAAAGGGGTGCACCAAAAGAGTCCACCTCAGGTAACTGGGGAGGCAGAGCTACTGGGCCACATAGGACACCTAGCACACAAAGCTACTCTACCAACTCAGGGAAGTAATGAAAATGTGGAGACAAAGGAACAGATCACAAAAGAAAGAAATGAAGGAAAGCAAATGACTGGCTATAGAGTTCAAAACCATGGTTATAAGGTTTTTCAAGAATCTCTTAGAAAATATGGATAAATTTACTGAGCCCCAAGAGAAGATGAAAAAGGACCAACTAGAAATTAAACATACACTGACTGAAATAAAAAATATTATACAGAGACCTAACAGCAGACTAGAAGAATGCAAGAATCAAGTCAAATATTTGAAATACAAAGAAACAGAAAACACTCCAGTGGAAAAGAAAAAAGAAAAAAGAATTAAAAAAATGTGAAGATAGTGTAAGGAGCCCTCTGGGACAACTTCAAGCATACCAACATTAGAATTATGGGGGTGCCAGAAGAAGAGAGAGAGCAAGATACTGAAAATCTATTTGAAGAAATAATGACTAAAAACTTTCCCCACCTGCTGAAAGAAATAGACTTACAAGTCCAGGAAGCACACAGAACCCCAAACAAAAGGAATCCAAAGAGGACCACACCAAGACACATCATAATTAAAATACTAAGAGCAAAAGACAAAGAGAGAATATTAAAAGCAGCAAGAGAAAAACAGTTAATTACCTACAGGGGAGCACCCATTCGTCTGTCAGCTGATTTCTCAGCAGAAACTATGCAGGCCAGACGAGAGTGGCAAGAAATATTCAAAGTGATGAATGGCAAGAACCTATAACCAAGATTACTCTACCCAGAAAAGCTATCATTCAGAATTGAAGGGCAGATAAAGAGCTTCACAGATAAGAAAAAGCTAAAGGAGTTCATCATCACCAAACCAGTATTATATGAAATGTCGAAAGGTACTCTTTAAGAAGAGGAAGAAGAAGAAAAAGGTAAAGATAAAAATTATGAACAACAAATACATATCTATGAACAAATGAATCTAAAAATCAAATGAATTAAAAATATGATGAACAGAATAAACTGGTGAATATAATAGAATCAGGAACACAGAAAGGGAGTGGACTGATAATTCTCAGGGGAAAAGGGGTGAGGGGTTTACAGGGAGAGACTGGACAAAAATCATACACCTATGGATGAGGTCAATGGGAGGGAGGTAAGGGCAGAGGGAAGAGTGGGAGCTGGGTGGAAGGGTGCTATGGAGGGGAAAAAAGAGAAACAAATGTAATAATCTGAATAATAAAGATTTAATTAAAAAATTAAAAAAGAGAATAAGAAGCTGACTCGTATCACCATAGACAGTGAAAGAATACAAAAAAAAAAAGAACCATAAAACAGATGAAAATTGTACCTAGTATTTCAAAATGAACTAAAAAACAGAAGTGTAAAAAGTAACATAAATCAGAATGAGAAAAACTTAAAAATAGGATGATTTAGGAAAAGGAAGATTTAAAAAGAGAAATAAAAGATTCAGAAAAGAACTGGAAACTTAAAATTGTCATTTCAGAAATGAGGATTAACCTAGAAGAAACACAAGAACAAATAAACAAAATGAAAAATGCTTTGAGAGAAATAAAAATGGAAAATAGGAAAAGTTTTTAAAACCAAACAAAAAAGGAAAGATAAAAGAGGTTCAAAAAAAAGTAATAAATGTGGGAAATAGACAAAGAATATCCAATATACATATAGTAATAGTTACCAAGGAAGAAAACCAAAGAATGAAACAAACAAAAAAAATTACAAAAATTAAAATAAAAAAATAATAATAACTTTGAGCCCTGGCCTGTAGCTCAGTTATCATCCAATACGCCAATTTTTGGGGTTCAATCCCCTCTCAGGGCACATACAAAAATCAATCAATTAATGCATAAATAAGTGAAATAAATCAATGTTTCTCTCTCTCTCTCCTTCTCTCTTCTTGCAGTCTCTCTCTAAAAAGAAGGAAAACTTTCTTGAAATAAAAAAAAAGCTTTAACACTACATATTGAACAAATATACTGCATGTATTAGGAAAATCAGCCCTCTACAGTTCCACTCTGAAACCATTGGATTTTAGAGAAAAAGAAAAAAATTTCTGTGTGCAACCAGACCCCCCCCAAAAAAAATGTATGTTTTAAAAAAAAGAAAATCAAATTGTCATTATATTTCAATATCAATGCTTTCTGCCAGAAATCAATGGAGTAACTAATTTAGAAATGACATATTCATTTACTAAAAAAATATGAACCAAGAATTTTAAATCCAGCTTAACTGGTCTTCAGATATAAAGACAGCAAACCTACTGTTGTGAATATGCAAGAACTTGGGAAGCAGAACTTCTAGGAGACTTTTGTGAGGAATCAAAGAAAGCTTCAAGCAACCAAATGGACTAAAGAGACAGCAACATAAGGAAAGCTTAAGTAATTCCGCTAACAAAAGGAGATAGACTTAAAATAGCATCATTTTGCAAGCTCTAATGAATAAATGGATCTACTCAATGATCATCAGTGGCTGCTAACATCACAGAAAGAGAAGAAAACATAAACTACATGCCCCATTTGAAACTACACAATTTATGAAGTAGCCCTTAAAAAGAGTGAAATTTATCAAGCCTCTAGGACAGTAGTCGGCAAACAAATTAGTCAACAGAGCCACATATCAACAGTACAACGATTGAAATTTCTTTTGAGAGCCAAATTTTTTAATCTTAAACTTCTTCTAACGCCACTTCTTCAAAATAGACTCGCCCAGGCTGCGGTATTTTTGTGGAAGAGCCACACTCAAGGGGCCAAAGAGCCGCATGTGGCCCCCTGAGCTGTAGTTTGCTGACCATGGCCTTATGGGGATTGAGCCTGAAACCTGGACATGAGTCCTGACCAGGAATCAGACTATGACCTCCTAATTCATAGGTCAACGCTCAACCACTGAACCACACTGGCCAGGCTATTAAAACATTTTTAAAGAGAGAAAGACCATGCACATGTGATTGAGAGAGAAAGAGAGAGAAAGAGATGGAGAGATTGTGGGAATAAAAAGGGAATTAGAAAATCTTAGTGTGGCCTTTACTGACTTTGTTTCACTATGAAATTACCTGCTTTAGCCATTTGATGGGAGACTCCTAGCATCAGGATCTTTTGGTCTTTTAACTTAGGTTGGTCATATTTTCCAGAATAGATTCTTTCTGTTATCAGACATAGATGGTAAAGGTCTGGCAGCCAGCTTTCTGGGTGCTGAAGAGAGGAACTCGGGGTGAGAGCCTTTGCATTCCCTCTGAATACTTCCTGTGCTGTAGTGTCAGCATCCTCACCTGTACCTGTGGTCTCTCCATCTAGAGGCCCTGTGTTTTTCCTTCTCCAGAAAACAAGCCTCTGATCTTCTGTTTGGAGAATAAGCAACAGTCACCCAGCAGTTCTGGGTGAGAGAGGAAATCTAAGGGTCTAACAACTACTTACACAGCCAACAAATTCTCCTTAAGTCAGCACCCATTTAACATTTTCTGTAGGTTTCAGGTACTATAAACTCCTGAACCATTTCAAGGCTCTTCAGTGAAAATAAAGTCGGTTCTCAGCTTTCTCTATTGCCAAGCTAGGGTTCTGCTTAACAGAGTCTGTTCAGCCATTTACCAGTTGTAGTTCACCTGTTTTCTCCTCTCTTGCTCTCCTGGTTTTGTGAGTCTACACTACACACACACACTCCATTTTTAGCTGGGTCAAGGGAGAGAGCAAAAGATAAAATGTGTATGCTCAATATACCAGATTTACCCATGAGTCTCCACTTCAGCCCGTACCTTCTTGAATTCTGGTTCTGGCACACAGTTGCTTCATGATTTTGGCAAGTGACTTGAGCTATCTTGGCCTCAGTTTTCTCCTCTGTAAAATGGGAATACGTAATGCTAGCACTTACCTTATAGAGTTCTGGTGGGATTGAGCATATACATGTATAGTCCTTGGCCCAGTGCCTGACACATGTCTCAGTTTATGCCAGGTTGTTATTGTTTGCTTAATAAAGGAATTATAGAGAAGGCCTTTAAAAATGAACTCACTAGCCAAAACCGGTTTGGCTCATTGGATAGAGCGTTGGCCTAGGGACTGAAAGGTCCCAGGTTTGATTCGGTCAAGGGCATGTACATTGGTTGTGGGCACATCCCCAGTAGGGGGTGTGCAGGAGGCAGCTGATCAGTGTCTCTCTCTCATTGATGTTTCTGGCTTTCTATCCCTTTCCCTTCCTCTCTGTGAAAAATCAATAAAAATATATTTTTTAAAAATGAACTCACTAAAGGACAGAATCATTGAACTCCATAATTACAAAAATTTATCCTGAATTTAGGTTCTGGTTGAGTCAAACCCATCAAGGTAAGAACAACTCTGAGAGACAGCATCCCAGGGACCCCTTGCCCTGACGTTTCCTCTCACTGATGTGGGACTTGGGGAGAATTAGCACCTTGAATTATAGGCTGCTAGAGCTGGAAGGATCTTTGTGGCTAGATCACACAGGCTGTTGCTTCTTTCTGAGTAATTGAAACCAGAGAGGTCAAGTGACTTCAATTGTGCAGGATTCAGGTCAGATCATTGGTTTCATCACTGCAAGATGCTGCTTCTCAACACCACAGCCTCCTCGTGTGAAAATGGAGCTCTGCTTACTGCCCATTGTCTGCATCAAGGCATCAAGCAGCCATGAACTTCAATTCCCTTAATCAAGTTCAGCTGCAACAGAAAAAGCCAGAATCGTGTAGAATTGACTCTTAGCCTCTAGAGGGAGCCCTGAGCATAGGCTGGGAAGCTCTAGTCTGGGATGCACCCATGCCCTCTGGGGCTTGCTGCAGGCCAGACCCCTGTCCTTCAGAGACGTCCTGCCAGCAGGCCCAACCCTTCTCTACATGTGGAATAGTGAGAAAAGCCCAGGATCTGTGTGCAAACACAGGGCTTTCAGCCCATGTTTCAATCACACAACATGTGTGCACTGTGCGCTTGCCTTAACCCCAGTGAGCCTCATTGGTCCGTTGGGGAGGGTCACAGGTGCCTTACTTAGTCCAGGATTTAAAAGACTGACGCTTTGACTGAAGTCTAGAATTTTATCCCAAGTAAATAAACAGAAACAGGACCAAAGATTTGTATGCAACAGCAGTTCTCACACTTCTTGGTTTCATGACCTCATTATTCTCCTGTAAATTTATTGAGGACCCAAATAAATTGTTTATATGGTTCATATCTATCAATATTTATTATATTAGAAATTAATACTAAGGGATATCTAAATATATTCTCATTTAGAAATAACAAGTCACTACATGTTAGAATAAAGAACATTTTTATAAAATAGTATTCTCCAAAACAAACAAACAAAAACGACAATGTTTTATATCTCTTTAGTGACTGCCTTCATAGAAAAGAACTGAATTTGCCTTTTGCATGGAGTCTGTAGTGCATTCACACACATAACCTCGGAAAAACTCTGCTATACACTGAAAGGCTGAGAGTGAAATAGGGTTACAAGCTAGAGGACTACCTTGAAAGGATTTCAAGAACATCCCAGTGGTCTGGGACCACACATTGAGAATTCTGGTGTTTGAGTGTTTATCCCAGTGTCATTTATAGCAGGAGACACCCCTCTCTCTTCTCACTGCCACCATCCTCCTTCATTCAGACCTGTGGAAGCCTCAGAACCAATGTCCTGCCCTCTAACCCCCAACCACTCCCAACCTTGGAGAGAATTCTTCATAAAACACTATGTGATTATGTCATGTCCCAGCTCAAACCCTCCAGTAGCTCTTTACAGCCTAGTCAGCACTCTTAGGCCTAACGGTCATGCTTCGAGGTCTGACTGCAACCCAAATTCCCAGCCTTAAGTCACTCTCCACCCCTCGAATGTGCCTGATGGTTTCAGCAAAAACAGACTATTAGTCCTCCCCATACATGTCTCCTATGTCCCACCCTATGCTTTTGTTTCTGCAGGTCCCTTCTCTTAAAACACCCTCTCTCCCATTTCCTCCCAAGATCTTTGCTGTTAGACTGGTTCTCCCAGCTGGAGGTCTTTTACAAACTCCTAAAACACTTACTTACTTTGCCTTCTTTTACGTGAAATACAATGTTCTGATGAGGTTGGGGGACTATGATTCAGCTGCTGTGAGATAAGTGTTCCCAAAGTTGCTTTATAAGTTTCCTGTTGCCACTGCAACAAATTATTGCAAATATAGTGACTTCAAATGATACCAATTGATTATCTTACAGTTCTAGAGGTCAGAGATGGAAATGGCTCTTAGGGGCTAAAATCTAGGTGATGGCAGAATTGTGTTCCTTTTGAAAGCTCTAGGGGACAATCCATTTCCTTGCCCTTTCCAGCTTTTAGAGACTGCCTGATTTCCTTAGTTAGTGGGCCCTTCTTCCATTTTCAAAACACATTGGCCAAATCTTTACTTCTACTTCTGCCATCATATGCCTCTCACTTTCCTGCCTCCCTCTTATACAGCCCTCGTGATTACATTACATTAACCACCTGGGTAATCCAGCATCTACTTCCCATCTCAAACTTTTTAATAGCATCTGCAAAGTCCCTTTTGCCATGTAAGGATTCGGGTATCAAGATGTGGACATTTGTTGGGGGCCGGCATTATTCAATTTAAAAATCACAGTTGCTAATAACCAAAAGCTGAAAATCAAAATGCAACCTTAATGAGTTGCACAAGCCTTGGAGTCAGACACATGTCCCTATGTGAAACTAAAACTCACTGATCTGATTGCTCTGAAGATTAAATGAGATCATCTGCATGAAGCATGATGACAGCTGCACAGTGATCACTTACTAAGTGTCTGTAATTATTATTATTGACCATTATTTGGCATTTTACCACCAGCCAGCTTAGAATCCCCTTCACAGCACTTGCCCTATTTCATAACTGTATATTTAGTGTAGGACATGATGATTTTTAATTCATCTTTAATTATGTAAATACTTCCTTAATATATTCTCCTTGTTTTAAAAAATCAGTTGTTTAATTTATCTTACATTAAGTCATGAATTCCACATGGGCAAGAACTGTTTTACACACCATCAAATTCCCAGAATCTAGTCCCATAGCGAATACATGCATAGTTAACACTCTACAAATAGTGGTGGAATTAATGATTCAATCTTTTTAAAATACCTCTCTGGTTTCCCATTGCCCTCCGAATAAAGTTCAGATTCTTAGCATGACAAACAAGTTTTAGCAAGATCCAGTCCCAACTTGCTTCCAATTTCACTTCCCACCACTCCCTCCAGCCTTGCATCCTACCCTCCAGCGATACTGAGCTCCCATCCTCTCAGGCCTCAGGTCCTCACCTGTACCATGCAGTTTTCTTTACCTGGAATGGCCTCTCCCCACCCTCAGCAACACACACACACACACACACACACACACACACACACACACAAAATCTCCTTCTTGTCACCTGGATAATTTATACTCCTGAACTTAACACTCCACTCTGGAAAGCCCCTCCCTCAGCCCTCCACCCCATCTCTCCCTGCCTATATGAACAATAAATCACAGGTTGTGTGTCAACCACTGGGTGCTAATCACCACTGCTAAGCTTTGGGAGGAATTAAAAACACAAACACAAAGGCTAAAGAATAATCCTAAAATAGCCACTACTGCATTCTGGATAAGGGTGCCTATCAGATCTTCCATAGCCCCTTGAGCTTCTACCCACCCCAGCTTGAAGCACACCAGATTGTAACTGCCTGCCCACCTGACAGGCAGGAACTAAGTCTTACTTACTAAATGTAAATACCCACAGCCTGGTAGAGGCATGAACAGTAGGTAGTGAACTGGTGTTAGCTGGATGCCTGCCTCTGCCTCTGTCTTTAGAATGTCAGTTCCTTGGGTGCAGGGACTGTTTTATTTATCTTTATATCCTAAGACTCTAGCAAGGTGTCTGGCAGGAACATTGTGAGCACTCAACATGTTTGCTGAATGGCCAAGTCTCTCCACATGCTGCCCTGCCTATATGAACAATAAATTACAGGCTGTGTGTCAGTCACTGGGTGCTAATCACCACTGCTAGGCTTTGGGAGGAATTAAAAAAACAAAAATAGAACACCCTCTAATGCCTGCTGGAGTGTACAGTGGACAATATTCGACATAAATGTCTATTGATAACTTCTACAAATGCATTTCAATGAATTCCACTGGTTACACTTCTTGCCAAGAAGTGTCTCTCAAAGCAACAAAGGCTAAAGAATCATCCTAAAATAGCCACTACTTCCCCTATCCATCAACAATCCTCTAGCTCCAACTCTCCTCCATACTCTGCATCCAACCACACCTTCCATGCACAGCATCAGGCTTCTTCAGCTCGACAAACCAACAGCCCTACTGCATGTCCAGCATCTTGCCTTCCTCCTCTCTTTCCCACATTATTGGCACTTTCTCAAGGATATTAGAGGGCTTCTCTCCCCAACCCACTCCTATCTCCTTGGCAGTTCCCATGTGCCCACAGCACAAGTCCTATCTTTTGAAGCAGTACCGAGCCACAGCTCTGGTAGTAGAAGAAAGGACAGCCGGTGGCAGGAAAGAGGTTTGAGCATGACACATCCAGACACCCCCCCTGAAATGACATATACAGCTTTACTTCTGGATTATGGAGGTAAGAGATGTCAGTCTCCTATTAGGAAGCATATGGCTGGTTGTGTAATTGCATCCTTCACAACTGTTTACCTAATTAGTTTCCTTGCAACTATCCTCATTATCAACAAGCATATTAAACATTTCTGCGATTTGGGGGAATATGAGATAAAGAAGGGAATTAACACTTGAGAAGAAACTATATGCTAGGCGTTTTTATATATGTTAGCTCTTTAGTCCTCATCCAAACCAGCACACAAACACAAAGACCTTGTATAATAGGTATTTTATCACTCACACCTCCTAGAGCTTCAGGAAATTTTAAGTGGTCACACAGCTGGTAAGCAGTATTATCACAGTTTGAAGGCAGTTTCTACAAAACCAATGCTTTGTAAGCGACACAAAGTTTTGCTATTGAGCAGCTGCTAAAAGACAAGCACTTTGCAAAGGGTAATCCACGGAATTCTCCCCATCACACCATGGGAAGTAATTTTGTACAACCATTTTACAGGTGAGGAAGCCAGGCTCAGACCGGTTAGGTGCGTTGTCCAAAGCTATATTCACAAATCAGATTTCATACACACACACCCACTAAGAAAAATAATTCTATGTTAAGTAGGAAAGGAGTACATTCCTTGCTTTATCGTGCTTCAACTTATTGCTCTTCACAGATGTTGCATTTTTTACAAATTGAAAGCGGACCCTCTATCAGCAAAAATATTACAACTTGCTTTATTACAAGACTCACCTTATTGTGGGGGGGTCTGAAACCAAGCTCGCAATACCTCCTAAGTATGTCTGTACAGAGAATTGGATGCTTACCAAATTGATGGAGGAGAGGACTCTAGGCTAGGCACCCAGAGCAGCCTCCAAATGGAATCTCAACTGCTGATTCCAGGCTCTGACACTGTGGCCACCACTCAGGATCAGGGAGCTGCCATTATCAGTGCTCTCTCTACATCCGCCAGACCTACAGCAGCAACACGCTGTAGCAACAAGGGAAACCCACCTTCATCCCCACTGAACTCCATTCAATTTGAGACTCCTGCAAGCACATCTGAATAGCACACTCTAATCATATCCAGAACCTGTAAACAAGTTTCAGCAGTTGAGTTTACCCTTGCAGACTCTGCAATTCAAGAAAGCGAGGGGAGAACAGAGTCAGAAGTGGAATGAGTAGTTCTACTTGGGTATCTGTCATAGTCTGCCTTCCCATGGAGCGCCATCTGCTGGAGCTGAGAAGCCCCCTTCAGAGGGAACCAATGATCCAGTCATCCTACTCCATTAGCATTTTGTGTGAAGCTAATCTGTTACAGCATAGTATGGCATTGTATGAATCCACCACTATTTAATATATATTTATATATATATATATAGTTATATTGCTTTTAGAGAGGAAGGGAGAGGGAAAGAACCATCAATGATGAGAGAGAATCCCTAATCAGCTGCCTCCTGCATGCCCCCACTGGGGATCAAGCCCACAACCTGGTCATGTGCCCTGACTGGAAATCAAACTGTGACTTCCTGGTTCATAGGTTGACACTCAAGCTACATTGGTGGAGCTGAATCTACCACTTCTTACCTATCTTCTCTGCCAATAATGGAAACTCAAGCTGCCTTTGGCCCTCCTAGGGAACTTGCCTAAGACATATGCTTGAACCTTATGGACATTTGAGCTCACATCACCTGATTTCAGTTTAATTCACTATGAAATATAGTATATTATATATATACTAGAGGCCTGGTGCATGCCATTTGTGCACTCGGGGTGGGAAGCAGGGGAGAGGACCCCTGTGCCCAGCCTGCGCACTTTAGCAGTCTGGAAGCTCTCAGGGGATGTCTGCGGGGAGCGGACCTAAGCTGCAGTCGGACATCCTTTGCACTGCCACAGAGGCAGGAGAGGCTCCCGCTGCCGCTGTGCTCTCCAGCCATCAGCCCTGCTTGTGGCTGAGCAAGGCTCCACCTGTGGGAGTGCACTGACCACCAGGAGGCAGCTCTTGCATTGAGCATCTGCCCTAGGTAGTCAGTGTGCGTCATAGAGACCAGTCATTCTGCCATTCTGTTAATTTGCGTATTACCCTTTTATTATATAGAAAATACACACACACACACACACACACACACACACACACACACACTAGAGGCCCAGTGCACAAATTTGTGCATGGGTGAGGTCCCTCTATGGAGATCAGGCTACAACTCATGTCCCCAGCTTGCAGCCCTGCAGCCTGCCTGGCACCCTGCCTTGGCCTGGCACTGCCCCCTCACCTGCCCCACCATCCCACCTGCAGAGCAATCCATCAAGGCTGGGTCCCCCAGCCCAGCTCCCTCTGCACTTGGAAACCAGGCAGCAGCCCCGCCCCCTGCCACTGCTGCTGGTAGCTGTCTGTGGGGCGATAGGTGGGGCAATCAGGGCCCTTGCTCACACCCGTCTTGGCCTGGCACTGCCCGCTTACCTGCTCCACTATTGCACCACATTCCTGCTCTCGTCAGGGCCCATAGGGGCTGGCAGTGCCTTCACTGCCACCTGCCGCCAATGCCCACCATGTTCCATGCCAACCCCTGCTGATCTGTGCACATCATAGTGAGCAGTGGAACTCCCGATTGAATGACCACCTGAGAGGGCAATTTGCGTATTAGGCTTTTATTATATGGGATGCATATTCATATAGAGAGAGAGTGAGAGAGAGAGGCGGGGGGTGGGGTTATAGAATAACAATAGGTAACATTTATGGAGCATTTACCATGAGTCAGACACATTTCTAAATACTCATATGATTTTTATTAGATTAATATAGGCAATGTAAGTATCTGACACTTTGTACCAGGGACATAGTGGTGCTCAGGAAGCCACATTATTCCCAAGCAGTAGGTCAGGGCCAGACACCAAGGTTTGGGCTTTGTCTGACACAGTCTGGAATACACTCCCAGGCAAGGTGCCTTAGTTTACCTCTGTGAGTCCACTCTATGACCTGTGCCACTTTGATTCTAGCCCCTTAAACACAGATGGCACTGATTTATTTCTCTAACTCCCCAAAAGGTTAGAGTCCCTTTGAGGTAGTGGTTGGGTCTTACTCTTTTTCATACTCTAACCCTAACACCTAGAACAGTGACTGGCACATGTACACACTCAATCCATGACTGCTGGATGAAGATATTGATGTGTAGGAAGTTCAAAAGTAGGCCTAAACCCTTGTAAGAGGAAGATCCTGGCAGTAAGGTTACAGGAATATGGGCACATTGGCCTCTGATGTCAAAAAGCGATATTTGTTAAATTCCAGGGAATGTTGGGGAATGAAATATAGGGAGATATCAAAACCCAGAGTTGTTTCCTACATGTGTGTCAGAAGCCAAGTTCAAGGTGAAGTAACAGAGAGAGGGAAGCCTCTTCCATGATGTTAAAGCAGACCTGTTCTTCTCAAAAATGAGCATTTCCTCAAGGGCTTCTTCACAGATCAACTGGCCCTTCTATATGCGCAGCAAGTCGGCATCCTCCAGTATCTCCCATCATGATGCCGAGGAAGGATGGGTTCTGGGTCAATAACACAATTCTGCCCACCTGGATTTATTGTGCCCACCTTGTGGGAGAGTCATCTGATCCCTCTGAGCTTCCGTTGCTTGCCCACATACAGCATTAACTTGAACCCTTCTGAACCACCCTATAGGTGGGCACTGTTGCTATCCACATTTATAGATGAGGCAACCCAGGCTTGAAGAGCCTGAGACTCTTGTTCAAGACCTCTCACCTGAGCAGTAGAGGAACCAAACTTTGAACTGAGGGCTGTGGGGCCATAGGGCAATGTGCTAGTGACAGCAGAAGTTGTATCTTGTCCTTGACCTCTTATAGCACTTCCTACAAATGTAAATCATCATTTGTGTCATTTTCAGTTTATCATCTGCCTCCCAGGTCAGACCATATGCCCAGAAGGGCTGGGTCATTCTGTGTTGTTCACTGCTGTATGTCCTCAGCAACAGTACATAATGGACTTGGCCATCATGTTAGTTTACTAACAGTCATTGAAGGAACAGTCCACTGAATGAATAAAACTAACAGACACAAATGGTATAGATCTTGCTCTCCAGCAGCTGGTAACAGTCACATACTCAGCTCATTTGTTCTTGCCTGAATTGCTACAATAATGTCCTTGCCCTAATGGGCCTGGCTCAGTGGATAGAGTGTTGGCCTGCAGACTGAAAGGTCCCAGGTTCAATTCCGGTCAAGGGCATGTACCTTGATTGCAGGCACATCCCCAGTGGAGGGTGTGCAGAAGGCAGCTGATTGATGTTTCTCTCTCATCAATGTTTCTAACTCTCTATCCCTCTCTCTTCCTCTCTGAAAAAACAAACAAACAAGCAAATAAATAAATTAAATAAATTATATATATGGTGTCCTTAATATCTCTACCTTTCTGCATACTTTCCCATCCTCCATATGGGGGATAAGTGTGACCTTTCTATAACACACACTAGCCTAGCGCATATCATGGTCCTGCTGAATGTCATTACCAGTGTCCCAGTTCCTGAAGAATAGTCCACACTCCTTCTATACTTCTACAACGCCACCTGTGATACAGATTCCTCCTGTTGGGCTGTGTCAGTCCCTGTTCATTTGCCGTGAATTTTTCGAGGGCCGAGAGCTTGCTGCTATTCATCTTTATCTTTGCAAATTCTCCAACAGTGCCTGGCGAATAGCAGATTCTTGCAAATGTGTGCTGGATACATGTACAAGGTGGTGATTATGTACCTGGGCTCTGGGGCCTGATTGCCTAGATTCCAGTGCTAACTCTACTGCTTCCCCAGCTGTGTGATCCTATGCAAATGACTTAATCTCTCTGTGTCCTCAATGTACAATGGTCATGATAGCAGAATCAGCATCCAAAAGCCATTGTGAGGATAAAAAACTCAGAAAAGTGCCTGGCACATAGTAATGTCCCATAATATTAACTTGACTGATGGATTATAAAAATATGTTCCTAGATTATTTCACTCACAATAATGGCTCAAAAATAATGTGCTGATGGTGTGTGGGGTAGGAACACATTAATACTGAAAAAGGGAATTTAACAAGAGTTCTTGGAGAAGGCAGAAATTGACTTGGTCACAGAAAGTTGTGTGGAAGGCACAGAAAAGACAAAGAAAGAACAAAGAAAGGACATTAGGGGCCCAGAGAATAAGACTTGAGCAGACACAAGTGGGAAAGGGAGTGATGAACATATTACAGAAGGGTATGAGTGAAGTTGAGTGTGTGGAGGCTTGTTCAGCTGCACAAGCTGAAAAAGTAGCTTGTAGTGTGCCTATAGGCAGTGTGGAACTACTAAATGATTTTGAATATGAAAGTGAAATTATCAGATTATGGTTTAGGAAGATAACTCTAAAGATCACAGGAAAAGGTGTTGAAATGGGAAGAGATTAGATACTAGACTGGCAAACTCAGGTGCCTATGGTGGGCAGGCAAGAAATTTAAATGAGGGCGGAGGAGCAAAGAAACAACAGGGACCTGGTCAACTGAACCACTGATGCCTTCTTCTTAGCACTGCACAGATGCTGCTCAATTTCAGCCGTTGTTGCCATGTAGGTTGTGGGTCCATTGTTACTAAATTTTTCTGTTTTTCAAAGAATGTCAGGAGATATAGATTTATATGTAATTCTAAATTTTAATATGAATTTGTATGTTATAATGGCTATCATTTTCAATTATGAATGTGTGTTATAAGCTGTTGTAATCGCTCAGGAAAAAAAGTGATCAAATCTTTACCTAGGACAGGGGCAATATGTATAGAAGATGGGAACAGAAAGCTCAGGTCTGCTGGGGGTGGGGTTTGATGACTAATTAATGTAGACAATGAATAGGAGATGTTGAAAAGACTGATGTTTCCAGCCCAAAGGACTTAGAGGACACTGATACAACAGGCAGATCATAAAATGGAACAAGAATGGTTCTAGCTAGTTTGGCTCAGTGGACAAAGCATCCGCGGATTGAAGGGCTGTGGGTTTGATTCCAGTCAAGGGCACATACCTAAGTTGTAGGCTCTATCCCTGGCTCCAGTCAAGGTGCATGTGGGAGCAACCAATCGATATGTCTCTTTCATCATTGTTTCTCTCTGTGTCTCTTCCATTCTCTCAAAAAATTAATGGAAAAATATCTTTAGGTGAGGATTAAAAACAAGAGCACCTTTGATTGCTGGTCAGGGCACATTCGAGAAACAACCAATGAAGCATAAATGTGGAACAAGAAATTGATGTTTCTTTTTCTCCCTTGTCCTCTATCTTAAAAAAAAACAAACAAAAAAACTTTAAATAAAAAAGAAACTCTTTTAAAAAGAAAAAAAGAATGGTTCTTGAATCAGAGAGAACCAGTTCAAACTCAGCCCCATCACTTACTACCTGGGTGACCTTGAGCATGATACTTAACTTCTCTGAGCTTCCATTCCTTTTCTATTATATGGAATAATATTAATACATATCATAGTTACTTATAAAGATTACATGAGATCGTACATGTAGAGTGCTTGGCACAGAGCCTGGCACATAATAAGAGCTTAAATGTTTGTCAAATTTATTAGGAACATTCTTTCATTTTACTTCCAGTAAGAGCCTACAGATTTTTATTTGGTGCTCTATACTCCTCCCCTTCCCAATCCAAATCCAGAAGTATCTCAGTTCTAGCCAATGAGAAAATTGCATTCCTCTAATGCAGTGGTCGGCAAACTCGTTAGTCAACAGAGCCAAATATCAACAGTACAACGATAGAAATTTCTTTTGAGAGCCAGATTTTTTAAACTTAAACTTCTAATGCCACTTCTTCAAAACAGACTCACCCAGGCCGTGGTATTTTGTGGAAGAGCCACACTCAAGGAGCCAAAGAGCCGCATGTGTCTCATGAGCCGCCATTTGCAGACCATGGCTCTAGTGATAATGGTGGGTGCAGGGACCAGGTCAGAAGGTCTGAATCAATAGAGTTTAGCAGAGTTGAGAGATGAAAGAAACAGAGTCCTGGAGTGTTTCATTTCCTATATCATACAACACCTGAAATCACCTCTACATCTGGACTTTGCAACTAATTCCATGTAAATTGTATTCTTTGGGATTAGATTTTCTGATATGTCTCAATAAAAGAGTTCTGACTTTATCACTATAACCACTGTTGACTTTTTAATCCAGATTCCTAATGACAGCATATCCTCATAGAGTTTAAAGCTGACAGCCCTTGGGAAGACTCTCTCTAGGGATGGTCCCCTGGGGTGAGGCCCTGTTCTTGAATATGTCTTTTTTTTTTAATATATTTTATTGATTTTTTACAGAGAGGAAGGGAGAGAGATAGAAAGTCAGAAATATCGATGAGAGAGAGACATCGATCAGCCGCCTCCTGCACGCCCCACAGTGGAGATGTGCCCGCAAGCAAGGTACATGCCCCCAACCGGAATCGAACCCGGGACCTTTCAGTCCACAAGCCGACGCTCTATCCACTGAGCCAAACCGGTCTCGGCTTGAATATGTCTTAGTGAGAGTGTGAACATCATCTATAACCAAGGAGCCCTGAGAGGGCATCCCAAGGTCACAACTCAGCAGCACCCACCCCATTTGAAGTTCAGAATCCAAACTTGAGGATAATGGGCAGTGGGGGCACTGCCTCTGCAACTTCTAGGGCTCTTGTCTGGTTCCTGGAGGAGAAACTTAGGCAGGACACTAGCTGGAAAGCAGAAGGCAGGTGAGACCTACAGACTAGGGAAAACCCTGGTTGTATGGACAGAAGACCTTCATCTTGACCCTCCAGGGATATGGTGCCTAGGCTTGCCAGCTATATTTTCACATCTGAAGGTCATGAGTGGGGGTGTTACATGTGCAGCAGGGCCCTAACTAGCACTTGGGAGATAGGGGCTTTAACTGTATAATCTAGGACACACTACTCAGCTCTTCATCCTTACTTTCTTTAGTAGTAAAACTGGGAGAACTTAATAAAACATACCTACTGGTACAGGCCCAACGGGAGTGGCTCAGTAATTGAGCATCAACTTATGAACCAGTGAGGGCATATGCCTATGTGTGGGCTCGATCCCCAGTGTGGGGTGTGCAGGAGACAGCCAATCAATTATTCTCTCTCATCACTGATGTTTCTATCTCTCTCTCCCTCTCCCTTCCTCTGTGAAATCAATAAAAAATATTTTTTTAAAAACATACCTAAAGCATTTAGCAATGTCTGAAACATAGTTCACTATGTTCTAAGCAAACGTTTTCTTTCTCTCAAGTTACTCATCTGTAGAGTGAAGGAGATGAAACAGAACTCTAGTTACTGGATAACCCATGAAATTCCTTCCAGCTTGCAAATATTCTAAAACATTCTGTTTTTTTAGCTTATTTAAGTGGTAAGCTTATCATGATACTACAGAACCATAACCCGTTATACCAAATGCAACTCATAATTATTCAGTACTCTTTATTAAATTCACTATGATACTACTGTTCCATATTGTGTATGTAACAGAATATGTATGGGTAGCACTGCTGTGGTCATTTTAAAACGGGTCCACAGCCCTATCTGGTTTTTCTCAATGGTTAGAGCATTGGCTTGTAGACTGAAGGGTCTCGGGTTTGATTCTGGTGAAGGGCATGTAGGCTCCATCCCCAGCCCCGGTGTCTGGGGCCGGTAGGAGGCAACAAATCGATGTGTCTCTCTTCATCTCTCCCCCTCCCTTCCATGCTCTCTAAAAAATCAATTGGGGCAGCGGAGGAGAGGAGCATTTTTGGGTGAGGATTAACAAAACAAGACAAAAAAATGGATCCACAAATTGTTTGATACCCTTCAAGAGATAGAATCTAAATCTGCTCTTCTGGTGACTTTCTTCTAAGAAATGGGACAAAGCAAAAGTAACTGTGACACTTCCATGACTAGGTCATAAAAGGCATTTTACTTCCCCGTCAACAGCCATATGAGTGAGCTGTTTGCAAGATAGCCCCTCAACCAGGTCAAGCCTTCAGATGACTGTAGCCCCAGCAACATTTTAACTGCAGGCTCCTGAGTCAAATCTACCCAGTTAACCCATTTCTGAATTTCTGACTCACAGAAGCTGTGAGATAATAAATATTTGTTGTTTTAAGCCATTAAGTATTGGGGTGATTTATGTAACTAAAGATAATTCATAGAACCCCATAATCAAGTTCATTGAAAATTTTGCTGTGCCATGTATAAATATTCACAGCAAGTGGTTTAAATGACATCTGCAAATAACCTTACTTCAGTTCAGTCAGGTTTGACAATGAAATGAGTTGCCTGAAATGTAAAACTTTTGGTTATTTTATCATGGAACTGGAAATGAGAAATTGTGATCTGGAATTACATCATGCAAAACACTCAGAAGACGTTTTTCAGCCCCAGGGTGCCTGCTAGACGATGATCATAGCAGGAACCAATGCCAAGAACTGAGTTGATTCTCTTATAAAACAATATTAACAACAGCAAACTGCCTTCCTTACTAAAGTGTGTATTCAGCATGTATTGACTATTATTTTCACGGGCTTTGCAGCCAGAGGGAGCCCTAGAGATCACCTAGGTTGGAGTCTCTTGAAGCCAAGGGCAGTGAAGAGGTCATGCTCCTCAGATCTGGGGAGCCTGGGAAAGGTACTTGCCCTGGGGATCCAGGGGCCTTACCAGGCCCACTGAGGTAGAATCTCAGTGGTGGACTGAGGAATCATACTAGCGTCATGGTGCTAGGTAGGTCAGGTAAACTCTTTAAACCTGAGTTTCTACATCTATAAATGGGGATTATAATACTACCTGCTCATTAAGATTGTTGGGAGGATCAAAGGAAATGATGAAGCCAAGTGTCCAACACAGTACCTGGTATAAAAATGACTTCTGAATTAAGTTATATAACCAAGGCTATCCCTTGACTCCAAGGAGAACAGCACCTGGAGAAAGCATAACATCACCCTCACTGTCATGTGAGGTGTCAGGGGGTACAACAGCTTAGGTGTAATAATAATAATAACATTAATAATAGTAACAACATGATTGTTAAGTGTTTATGTGCCCAGTACTATTCTAAGCATTTGACTAATGTTAACTAATTAAATTCTCACAACAATCCTATGAGGTAGATGACCTGTTTTACAGATCAGAACAGTGAAGCACAGAGCAGTTAAGTAACATGTATAGTTACAGCTCCTATGCAGCAAAGTTAGCACTTGAATTCAGACATTCTAAGTAATTTGTGAGTTTTACCAATGTCATTCACCTAAAATAAAATAGAAAGAACTCAAGTCCATAAGTGTCCTCCTTTCCTGATGAATATGCTGGTCACCCTCAGAACTATAGCTGAAGACTGAGAGCCCAGAGAAGCTGTAGATCTTGGTGAAGTTGGTTCTCAAGCCTCTACCCCAAGTATGTTTGGATAAAACAAAGGGAAGCACTGGAAGGCGCTGGGCCTGGGGCAGGTGGACACTTTCT
The DNA here is from genome assembly GCA_011751065.1 of Lasiurus cinereus. Lineage (NCBI taxonomy): Eukaryota > Metazoa > Chordata > Mammalia > Chiroptera > Vespertilionidae > Lasiurus > Lasiurus cinereus. The sequence continues at coordinate 32,679,001 of JAAGEH010000030.1, read as the reverse complement.
GGAGAAAGCAGTTCAGGCAGGGAGCCTGGAGGTCCCCCAAGAACAGGTTAGCTTATTTCAGTTTAACTGCATTGACCTCAGACTTAGAGCTTCCGAACAACCCAGACCCTCAGCCTGGAATTCTCTCTCGACTTCTTTATCATTTTTGTTCATTATCCCTGAAGTCTACTCATTTACATCCTTAGAAAGGCCTTTTCTCTTTATTCCATTGAAAGTAAATGTCCTATCCCATCTCTACTCTCATTTATTCTCTATAATATCCCACTCTTTTTTTTTCCTATTAGCACTTATCACAGTTTGCAATCATTTTAGTTACTGATTTCTGTTTTCTGATCTTCCCCACTGATCCAGCAGGAGTGAGATATGCCTCACTCTTGCCCCTGTCTCTCCCCTATTTTAGGAACCATGCCTGTCTCATGAGCCACTGTAAACTCCAGGACCTGATTGCTAACAAGGTCTGGCACATTATTGATTCCATCAGTACTTGTTGAATGAGGGTGAATATGCAGAAAAACATAAGGGATATACCAGCTTTTCCCTCTTCCTCCTACGTTGACACCCATTCCTCATCATTTCACCCTGTGCCTTTCCCTCTAAATGGAACTGCTGAGCGAAAACCCTTGTCACACCTGCTCTCAGCACCTGTCACTGTCCTCAGCAGAGGATTTCTCCCACTCCGCCACCCCAAGTCTGTAACACAAAGCAACTACATCTTTTGGGAGAAAGGCTGAACCAAGCACACATGAGCTACCTGAACAGAGTAGTTCATAATACCACTTATATGTTTTTAAAAGAAACCACCTTTGAGCTCCATAGTCTTCATTCCTAGAAAGGAAAATATAATGCAATTAAGTGATTCATACTACAGGGGACAGTAGTTTTCCTTAAGCCTGAAACAGCATCATTAGTCACTACTGCAATCGCTTTAAACCAATTCGTTAAATGATACCTAAGATTTGAACCAATTAATCTGCAGCCGAGATCACAGCTGGAGACTAGTGATGGCAGACAGAGGGCACTAGGATCCCATCTCACATCCTAGCTGGAGACCATCCATATTCCTTTTTGGCAAGAAAAAGGTGAAAACCCATTTGGAGACAGGAGAGTAACTTTGCTGTTGAATGTGTCCCCACCTTCCCCAGCCCAGGACCCTAAAAATGTAAAACTGATAACTCAAGAAGACTTCAAATCGGCAAATGGTGCAATTCAAAGAGAAAACCAGAACTGCTGATCATTAAAACAGCAGCATTTTCCAGAAGGAGATTCCTAGAAATAAAATGCCAAATGTAACACAAGTCAAAAAGCTTCCGAAGCAGGAATTTCCCACTTGACAGAAACCATCCACTTAGTGTTCAAAGAGAAAAGAACGACATTATCCTAGTTCCTTATACTTTGTTGTTTCTGGGATTTGAAATTAATTATTCAATTAAATAATTACTTTGAAATTAATTCAACACATTTCAGCTCTGTGACCCTGGATAAGTTACTTGACCTCTCTGGGTCTCAGTCTCTTACAGAATGCAAAGAATTGTAGTATTTGCCTCATGTTGTGTAAAGATTAAATAAATTATAATATATGTAAGTGCTTAAGACAGTGTCTATCATATAGTAAATGCTAATGATATTGAAAAACCATTTTTTGCAGATGTTTACATGGTAACAGCAAATATACTCACAGTAAGCTTGCACTCATCTCTATCACATTATATCCTAACTAGAGGCCCAGCACATGAAATTCATGCACTTGGGGAGGTAGGGGTTTCCTCAGCCCAGTCTGTGCCCTCTCGTAGTCCAAGAGGCTTCGGAGGATGTCCGACTGATGGCTTAGGCCCACTCCTCAGGGAGCTGCTAGGGAGGTGGGAGAGGCTCCTGCCACTGCCACTGCTCTTGCCAGCCATGATCCCAGCTTCTGACACACTGACCCTGAGGGGGCAGCTTCCCATAGCTTCCAGTTGGTCTGCTGTTCAGTTGATTTGCATATTAGCCTTTTATTATATAGGATTAGAGGCCTGGTGCACAAAATTCATGCATGGGGTGGAAGGAGTCCCTCAACCCAGCCTGCACCCTCTTTAATCTGGGAAACCTCTCGCAATCTAGAACCACTGGCTCTTAACCATTCACCTGCCTGCCTGCCTGATAACCTTAACTGCTCCCCTCTTGGCCTGATCCCCCTACCTGCCTATCTGCTTTCCCTTCCTTGCCGTGCCCTTTAGACCCCTGGTGCAGATGTGCTGAGAGCTCTCTGCCATGGCCCCACCCCAGTCCTGATTGGTCGTTATGTGACGGCATCCCAGATAATTTGCATATTGCTCTATTATTAGTATAGATGCCAGTTTGTTTTCCATTTCCACTCTAGAGAAACCTAAGGGCAAGGTCTCTTTCTCTCTGTACCTTGGTATCAGTAAGTCATCTGGCAAACAATAAGCACTCAATAAGCTTCTACAATGAATAAATGAAGGTATATTGCTCTGAGGTTATAAAATGAATAATACACAGTCCTTGTCCTTATAGAACTCACAGTCCAGGGGTGGAGAAATACACTAAGTAAAACCGCATCTTATGATTGGATAGAGTTCTGAAAGATTGTTGTTAGAATTTGCCTACCTTGGGGTAGTAAGGGAAGGAGGTGATGTATAAGCCAACCTTGAATAGGGATTTCACCAGCAAAAGGTTAGATGGAAGAAAATGGCATCTGAACTGAGTTTTGAAGGATGAGTAGGAGTTGGCCAGATGAAGAATGTAGAGAGCTCTCCAGGCAGATGAAGTAGCATGTGCGCACTTCAGAATCTTGTGAGGGGAGGATGTGTATCTCTGTTTATGTGTATGAGAGACCTTTTGCCATCAGACTGTAGATTCCATTAGGACAGCAGTCAGCGAACTTTTTCTATAAAGGGTTAAACAGCAAATATTCTCAGCTTTTTGAGCCATCCAGTTTGTCACAGCTACTCAACTCTGTCACTGCAACAAGAAATTCGTCACATCAGTGGATAGAGCATTGGCCTGCAGACTGAAGGATCCCAGGTTCAATTCCACTCAAGGGCACATGCCTGGGTTGCAGGCTCGATCCCCAGTAGGGGGTGTGCAGGAGGCAGCTGATCAATGATTCTCTCTCATTATTCATGTTTCTATCTCTCCCCTCTCCCTTCCTCTCTAAAATCAATAAAAATATATTTTAAAAAATAAAAAGAAATCCACCATAGACAATATATAAGCAAATGATGTGGGCGTATTTGATCTGAAGAGGGCTGGATTTGGTCCATGGACTCTAGTTTGCCAACTCCTCTAATACAGAACGAGAAAACTGCCCTTCTGGCTTCCCAAGGGTATAGTGCACAAAGATGTCCAAACCACAGAGCTTATGCTAAGAGACCTTCCCATGATAAGACTGCATGGATTATCAATCGCCATGTTACAAATTATTGCAAAACTTAGTGGCTTAAGTCATTTTTTTACATGTCTTTTTTTGTTACAGTCTCTGTAAACAGTGAGGAGTTTGACAGGGCAGTTCTGGCTCAGGATCTTTTAGGAAGTTGTAGTCAAGATATCAGTTAGGCTGCAGTTATCTGAGAGCTGTACTAGGATAGAGAATCTACTTTCAAGGTGGTTCACTCACTTAGCTGACAAGTGGGTGCTGGCTTTGGCAGAAGTCTTCAGGTCCTCCCCACCTGGACCCATTCATGTGGTGGCTTGAATGTCCTTCACAACATGGTGGCTGGCTATCCCAGAGCAAACAATCTAAGAGATGAAGGTGGAAGCCATTACATAGCCTAGGAAGTTACAGACTATCACTTTTGCCATATTTTACTGTCCATAGATTCAAAGTGGGGACAGATACTATGCAAGACATGTACACCAGGAGGCAAGGATTATTGGAGGACAACTGAGGCTGGCTACATTAAGTAAAAACCCACTCTGTGATTGATTAGAGTTCAAACAAAGATACAGAGAGCTCTCCAGGAAGATGAGGCATCATGTATGTACTTCAGGTTCTTGTGTGAGGTGGGCATGTGTACCACAGTGATGTGTCTCACTCTTGTTTCTGTCTCTTCCCTATTTTAGTCAAATATTATCACAGAACTTTCAAGAGAATCTGAATGTTCCAAACCTCTCACATTAATCATAAAAGACAATAAGAATACCTCTTGTTACTATGGAGATATTAAAAAGTTAAATGAACCCTTGTTACCTTTGCTCTCCTGAAAAGCATAAGAGAGGCTGGGGTACAAACACAGGAAGCTCATTTCTGAAATTTTCCCTCAAGGAAATGGCTTACTGGACAGAGCCATTAGTTGCTCCCCATCAATAAATTGGCCCAAGCCTTCCCTATTCCAACTTCTTCACTTGCCCAAAAATGAGCTACACTAGATAGTCAGTTACTTCACTCTTTACCTTCCATAAATGAAGTAGAATCTAGAAACTGCTAAAAACATTAACTATGTTACCCAATGGGGGCTATTTTGAGGAAACAGGATGAGCCAACTTGGTTCCTAGCAAACTATTTGGGACTTAGGATCCTAATATTTTCAAATTGAAGAGACTTTACCATGCTTTCCAGCCTCCAACTTTATCTGGCTCCCCTTCCCCCAGCATCCCTGACCAAGAAATCCTGCTTCTGCTTACAAGTATCACAGTCGTTTTTGACTAGGCAAGGGTGGGAACATGCTAGGTGACATTTTTACAGTGTGTCTCTTTGCATGGTGTGTTTTATAGCTGAGGCAAAGAGAGTTTTATTTATTTTGGTTGTCTAGGTGACAGGAGGCAGCTGAGAAAAAAGTAAAGGTGACAGAGAGTGATAGTATGTCAGATGACCCACTTCCACTGTCTCTGAAATTCTGTAACCCAGAAGATGAGGGTCAGTAGCTGAGAGACATCTTGCTGTTGAGACATAGTGGACTCTCGCCAAAAATATTATTTCTTGGGGACACAGATGTCAAACTGTGATGCAAATGTAGGACCATTCTCCACAATTCTGCTTAGAACCCAGCAATACACAGGCACCCTGAGGTGTAGAGACTAGAGTACATTGCAAGGAAGCCCCTTGGCATGGACTTTGGTGTTCTCACAACCAGCATAGTTGGCAGAGGCAGCAGTGAGGCTGCCTAAACATTGTTGACAGCTAAGATGTCCCTGAGAGGGAAGCCATGTGCATGATAGACCTTATCCACCAGACTGTCGGTGTAGGTAGGCACTTCATGGGGACTCCTGGAAATGACCCAGGCACTCTGGGTGAGGAAATCATGGTCTTATAATTTGACATGTAGAGGCCTACAGTCATATCTTGGGGTAGTAACATAAATATAACCTCACTATAGTAGCTAAGAGTATAAATTTGGGAGCCAGATTACTGAGGTTTGAGTCACAATGTGACCCTGAGCAAGTTAATGAACCTCTCTGAGCTTTATTTTTCTCATCAATAAATTAGAGATAACACTACACTTAATTCAAAGTTATTGTGAGTATTCCAATAATTATATATATATATATAAATATATACGCCTAAGTGACCGTTGCAACTGAAACAACCGAATGGACGACTGAACAGGCTGTGTGGGACAACCAGGTAGGCAAGGGAAGCAGTGAGGGGTGACCAAACGACTGAGCAGTGGGGCTGACTGGGGTGACCAGGCCAGCAGGAAAGGTTAGTGAGGGACAACCTCCCTCATGTACGAATTTCATGCACCAGGCCTCTAGGATCTATACTAATAAAAGGTTAATCTGCTAATTAGACCAGACATCTTCCAGACGCCCTTTTGGACAAAGCCTCGGCAGCTACTGCTGCAAGGGCCAGACCAAGGCTCAGGCAGCCGCAGTGACCGTGAGGGCCAAGACTCAGGCAACCGCAGCGGCCAGCAGTGGCAGCAGCAGCAGCAGTGGTATCATGGGGGTGTTGTCTTCCCCTGATCAGTCCAATCGCCTCCTGCCATCAGTAGGACATCCCTGGACTTCTGCACTGTGAGAGGGAGCAGTCCAGGCTGAGGAACCCCACTCACCCCAGTGCATGAATTTTTGTGCACTACATCTCTAGTATATAACATAATTATTGAGAAAAAGTTAGAACAGTGGCAGGCATATAATTGTTGAGAAAAAAATTTTTGCATTCATAAGTTGGTAATGCCTGAAACAAACTTGTAACACAAACTTCCTAGAATGAAACACCTCCTGAACCACGGAGCCTGTTGCACGTTGAAAAATTCCAGTTATTAAAATTTCTTTCTGATGGTAGGACAATTTGCTTCATTGCAACTTCTCTGCATTGAGTCCAATTTTTCTCATAGATATTCCAAAATAAAACTTTCCCATGCTAACAGCTCACTGAGACAATTCTCAGATTGGTTCTGAGAACTCTCCCTCCCAGTGTGTGCCTCTGGATGCAATGCAGACTCAGTGTTGGGGAGCAATGTGGACTCCAAGAGACAGCTTGGGGACTGTCTCCAGGAGACCTTCCTCCTTCAATTGAACACATGAGAAAACATGTCAGATGAACCCATCCATTTCAAATTAATTTTGTTTGGGAGAGCAAAAGAAAAGAGATTTCCAAAGTGGGCCAAGGACTTTGTCAAAGCTGTGCCTCTAAGGGAGAGATGGACAACTGGCTGGCTTGGAGGCTGGCCAGCTGGGAAGTCTAAGCCCATCCAGGGACCTGAGCCAGCACTGGCTCCACCTCTTGGAGGTAAGAAGGGAAAGAGGAAACTAGTAGAGATAAGCATATCTCTACAGGTTTTCCTCAGTAGAGATAAGCATATAGTATGTGCCCAGAGACAAAATAAAATTTCTCCCTGTGCCTGGCATGGGCCCTAACTCTTGCCTCCAAGTGGAGCAGAGGCCTCCCTCATTCCACTTTCACTGTCAGAAGGCATATCTGTCCCTCACCTCCAGGGCATGAGGCTGCCAGATATAAGCACAGCACATTTCTGGGTTTCACTTGCTCAGGGCTTTCTGATTCATTTTTCTTTTATGGGCCTGAGGGGTGGAAGAACAGGAGGTAGGAGGGAGCATGGAAAATGACATTTCTGGTCTCAATCAGACTTTGTTTTCTGTAAAATGGCAGTGGAAACTTTTTTCAGTTGCTTTCTGTTTGACAATATTTAATAAGGCAACTATTTTGGAAGTAAGATATCATTTCTTTCATTTAAAAAATTTCCCCCTACTATAAAACTAAGGCTTACTCATCAAAGGAAACAAAACATCAACCCTAGTCCACCATCTAAAGGCAATTTCTTTAGCAGTCAGTGAATTTCTTAACAGAACTTATGTCAGAGCTTTTCATTTTTTCCCCAAATAATTATAAAAGTTTACAAATTCCAAATTATTCACAATTATTATATCAATTATTCAAAATTATTATATTCAATAATCACATCAATTATTTCTTCCATTGATATATACTCTACATAAATGTATTAACAGTTCTGTTAAGCTATAGTTCACATCCTAACTAATAAGAGTAATATGCAAATTGACCATACCTCCACTACACTCATAAGCCATGCCTACCAGCCACATCCACCAGCCAATCAGAGCGAGTATGCAAATTAACCCAACCAAGATGGCTATGGCCAGAGAGAGAGCAGGAGGGAGGCTTGGGTTGCCCCTGGAGATGGAGGAAGCCAAGCTTTCCACACACCCTGGCTGGCCCAGGCCTCCACTTAAGGCAACAAAGTTTAAATGGTTATGTGAGCAGAAAGCTTGGCTCTGCTCCAGACTACAAAGTTTCAATTATAAAAGATAAATAAATTCCAGATACCAGGGCCTCCACTTGGATCACCGGAGGGCGTAGCCAGCCTGCAAACCACCACAGGCCTCTCGCCCAGGACACCCCACACTCCAAGGGAACCCCCACCCTGATCTGGGACACCCTTCAAGGCAAACCAGCTGGCCCCATGCATGCACCAGACCTACCTAATAAAAGAGTAATATGCAGATTGACCATCACTCCAACACACAAGATGACTGCCGCCATGCAGTCAAAAGATCCTGCCTTCTTATGGACACAAGATGGTCACCACAAGATGGCTAGCAGGGGAGGGCAGTTGGCAGGAACCAGGCCTGCAAGGGAGGGCAGTTATGGGAAATCAGGCCAGCAGGGGAGGGCAGTTAGGGGCTAACAGGCTGGCAGGGGAGCAGTTAAGCATCAATCAGGCTGGCAGGGAAGTGGTTAGGAGGTGATCAGGCTGGCAGGCAGAAGCGGTTAGGGACAATCAGGAAGGCAGGTAAGTGAGCAGTTGGGAGCCAGCAGTCCTGGATTGTGAAAGGGATGTCCGACTGCCCGTTTAGGCCTGATTCTACTTGGATCAGGCCTAAATGGGCAGTCAGACATCCCTCAAGGGGTCCCAGATTGGAGAGGGAGCAGGCTGGGCTGAAGGACAACGCCCCCCCCCCCTCCATGCACAAATTTCGTGCACTGGGCCTCTAGTACTATATAATTTTCCTATTTAAAGTATAGAATTCACCGTTTTTTTAGTATATACACAGAACTGCACAACCATCACTATGATCAATTTGAGAACATTTTTATTATTATCCCAAAAAGAAACCTTATACTTATTAGCAGTCACTCTCCATTACCATCCTACCCCAAATGCAGCCCTAGACATCTACTAGTTTACTTTTTGTCTCTATAGATTTGCCAATTCTGGATATTTCACATAAAATGAATTACATAATGTATGTGTGTGTTTTTTTAATTACTGGATTCTTTCATTTAGCATAATAGTTTAGGGCTCACTTATAGTGTGTATCAATACTTCATTCCTTTTGTTTTGTTTGGTTTTGTTAATCCTCACCCAAGGATATTTCTCCATGGATTTTTAGAGGATGGAAGGGAGAGGGAGAAATATTGATGTGAAAGAGAAGCAATGATTGGTTGCTTTCTGCATGCACCCCAACCAGGGCCAGGGAACATGCAACCAAGGTATGTGCCCTTGACTAGCATTGAACACAAAACCCTTCAGTCCTCAGCCTGATCTATTCACTGAGCCAATCTGACTAGGGCAATACTTCATTCCTTTTTAATGCCAAATAATATCCTATATAATAAAGAGCTAATATGCTAATCAGACCAGATGGTGGGATCCTTCCTGAATGACTAGTGGGAGGGGCCATGGGGCCAGGGGCTGCGAGGCAGCCAGGGCCTGAGGCAGCAGGGGCTGCAAAGGCCAAGCCCCTTGCACAGATTTCATGCATTGGATCTCTATTATATGGATCTACTACATTTTCTTTATCTATTTGTCAGTTGATAGACATTTGTGTTATTTCCACCTTTTATTTTTATTTATTTATTTATTTTTAATATATTTTTATTGATTTCACTGAGTAAGGAAGAGGGGGAGAGAGAGAACCATCAATAAAATGAGAATCACTGATTAGCTGCTTCCTGAAAGTTCCCCACTGGGGATTGAGCCAGCAAGCTGGGCATGGGCCCTGACCTAGAATCAAACCATGACCTCCTCCTGGTTCTTAGGTTGATGCTTAACCACTGAACCACATTAGCCAGGTTTGTTTTCACTTTGTATATATTATGAATAATTTTTTTGTGAACATTTTTGCACAAGTATATGTTTTTATTTCTTATGGGTATACCTAGGAGTGTAATTGCTGGGCCATAAGATATTTCTATGTTTAACCTTTTGTGGAACTGTTATACTATTCCTCAAGATGACTGGATCATTTAGTGTATGACGATTTTAATTTCTCTCCATTCTTGTCAGCACTTACTATTATCTGTATTTTTTTGGTACAACTATCCTATTGGGTATAAAACAGTATCTCATTATGGTTTTGATTTGTATTTCCCTAATGGTTCATGATGTTAAGCATGCTTTTATATCCTTATTGGCCACCCTTATACCTGTCTGGAGAAATATTTATTCAAAATCTTTGTGCATGTTTTAATTACATTATTTTTCTTTTTATTTTCTGAGTTGATATAAGTTCTTTTAGTTTGGCAAAAATTTATTCCCATTCTGTAGTGTAGATTGTCTTTTTACTGTTTTAATGGTATCCTTTGAAACACAAATGTGTTTTTCTTTTGTTGCTTGTGCTTCCTTATTAGTTTGTTTATCTGTCTCTCCCCTAAAGTAGAAGCTCCCTAAGTAGAGGGACATTATCTGTAATATTCATTTCTCTGCCCCAATGCCTGGCACAGGAGATGCTCAATTGTTTTGACACATGACTAAATGAAGAAATGACTACATAAATGAAACACAGTCATAGATATTTGTTCATTTTATGTAATAAGTACATAACATTGAATTGAAAAAGTAAATTGAATCACCCATTCTGTAATAAATGTAGAGAGACATTAAAGAATGCTTTAAAAATTAAATTGTAAGACAAAAACTAAGCCATGGTGTTTATGCTTTTGGGCTCTGCTGTCCAATATGGTAGACACTATCCAAGTGTGGCTATTGAACATTTGAAATGTGGCTAGTTCAAATGGCTGGATTCCATAAGATTTTGAAAACTTTGCATGCAAAAAGAATGTGAAATATCTTAATACTTTTATATTTATTACATGTTGAAAGGATATTTTGGATATATTAAGTATTTTATTAAAATTAATTTCATCTGTTGCCTTTTACTTCTTTAAACTGTGACTACTAAAACATTTTAACAAACACATGTGGCTTGCATTATATTTCTAACAAACATCTCAGCTCCAAGATAACTGACAATTAAAAGAAATTCTATTATGGCTCTTTTTGACAATCAAATCTCTACCTACTAATTTTCCTTTGGGGCAAAGGCAGAATAAGAGGGTAAAACTAACACTGGTTTAGAAATAAGGCCAGATGGGTTTGGTCCCTGCAGTGCCATCGACTGTCAGTGTGACCAAGAGCAAGTCAGAAAACTGTATCTGTTCCATGAGGGGTTTGAAATAAATGCACTCTAAAGGCCCTCAACACCAATGATTCCATTCTAGTTTATTTATCAGACTGGCTTAAAGCGAGGTGCAGCTACACAGCATGGATGGAGACTTCTTCCTTCAGAGAATCAAAGGCCTTGTACCATACCCGGGTGCCCAAGCATGAAGAACTATTCTGCCAGATAGGGTCTCTGGCAATTAGGAAGCAGGCTGAACGTGCCTTTGTTACTCTTTCAACATATGTCCTGTCTCCTTCCTTTGTCTTAGATTAAAAGGAAGTTCTTCACTTCTTTTCAAGTCACTATTGACCATTAGACAGCAGGGGTTTGAACTATATGGGTTTACTTACACACAGATGTTTTTTTAATAAATACTGTAAATGTATTTTCTCTTTCTTCTGATTTCCTTAATAACATTTTTTCTCTAGCTTACTTTATTGTAAAAATACAGTATTTAATACATATACCATGCAAAGTATGTGTTAATTGATTGCTTATATTATCAGTAAAATTTCTGATCAATAGTAGGTTATTAAGTTTTGGGGCCCTATCCTGTATGGCTCAGTGGAGAGTCACCCGGGGACTTAAGGGGTCCCTGTTTTTTCTGTGTATCATACCATTTTGGGCCCGTTGTTTTCTTTTGGAAAAAAAAAAAAGTACCATTCCTGGGTTCCACACCTTCAAAGTGCTTCTGATTGGCTCACTAATGAATTTAACTTTTCAAATAATATAATTATATCAGATAAAGCATTATGTGTGTATTTCTTTGTTTTTAACTCACATAAACACTGCTAGTTATCACTATCATCTATGAGATATGAAACCTGAGATACAGAAAGATTAAGTACCTTGCCCAAAGCCACACAGCTAGTAACTGGTTGAACTAAACTTAGACCAGTCCGTCAGATTCTAGAGCCATTGGGATTGCTGGCAAGTTTATCTGGCCCATAAAATTACATCAAGGTGAATAGGGCCTAATGCTACTCTTCCAGTTTAAAATGTGCACTTACTAGTGACCTCAACCCAAAGTTGCATGACAAGACTGGTATAAGGTACAAAAACTATTTTTCTATTAGATGCCATTGCTTTTCCTTCCTCAGCACTTGCTGCTTTGTTCTATATTGTATCTGGGCTAACCATGCATAGACACAGAGTGAGTGCTCAAGAAATGTTGGTTTTCTCTCCCTGTTTCCCTGGGCCCCAGATAGATGCTCTATGTCATTATCAGTGTAGAACCTTATTTGCAGTAATGGTCTATCAACTTCACTACTAGTCTAATAATAAAAACTAACTCTTGAGTTTACTCAGCTAAGCAATTCACATACACTGCCTCATTAACTCATGTCAATCTTATCACATGTCTGAGAAGTCAATCTTTAAACACAGTCAAATCAAATGTTAAAACATCTGGAAAGTTGATTCTTTTCACATACATCAGATTATGTTACTACTCTTTTGTTTAAACCCCCAGTAGCTTCCCAACTAATTATAGAGTAAAATCAAAAAACTTTACATGGGGTAATGTTCCAGCCAACTTGACCTTCTTACTCTTCTTAGTCATTCAAAGTATACCTCCTATCTTAGGGTCATTGCACCTGCTGTTCCTCCAACCTGCAATCTTCTTCTTTATACTTAGTTTATACCTCTGCTCAGATGTCACCATCCTTGATCAGCTCTTCTAAATAGCTTCCCTCCATCCCTCATATCCCTACTCTACTCATTGCACTCACCACCTGGCACCCATATTTATTTTTATCTATTTCACTCAACTAGATTCTTAAGTACATACAAAAAGGAACTTTGCTCATTGCTGTGTTTATTACCAGAGCCTTGAGTCACATATTGCAGGGGCTCAAAAAAAAAAATCTTTTTGAAGGAAAAAAAAATGAGAGGAAGGGAAAAAAAGAAGGAAGGAAGGAACTATATAATATACCCCATTTCATAGGTGAGGATTAATAAAGGTTAAATAATGTGCTCAAGTTGCCCAGCTAATTAAGTGGCAAAAACAGAGATCTAAGACTTCTTCTCTTAACTACAAAATGGTTCTGTTACTAAGTACCACCTCAAACACACTTGAGCATTGGAGAGTTTATTTGCAATATTGCATGACTTTAAAAATAAAAGAGGCCTATGGAACTGTCATTTATAGATTGCTTTATCACAAAAAAAAAAAGGACCAGAAAACCAATACACATTCTGGGTGAAAACACAAATAAAGCTTGAATACCATAGCTGTCTTTGGCTTAGTACCTTATTTTAATTCCTTAAAATAAAAGGTATGGAAAAATCCTTTCGTCTGTGACATAGGGCAGTCATTGTAAATGCCTGGGCTTGAACTTCATCGAGAAGGCCATAATCTAGGTGTCTTCTGTTCTTTTTATTTAGTCTGAAGTAACATAATCCTTTAGACATCAAATTTGTTGGTCAACTGTAAGGTGGTTGAGAAATTGAAGGCTGGATATTATCCTTTTTCACTTTTTTTCAGCTTATAGTAAACAGAAAGGGAAATGCAATGTCCAAAATACATAAACCAGAGAACACAAGTGCAAGAAAGCCCTTTAGGGAGCATCTGGTCTACCCCCACATTTTCCAGATGAGGAATGAAAGCCCTGAGAGATGAATTTTTACATATATAATAATTATGTTTGACATTTGCTTTCAAATTTAGCATGGAGAGATGCCAAATGAACCATAAAACCAAGAATATATAGCCAAAAAATTCCATATGTTTCCTCAGGAGCTCATAGAATCATGACATCAGTTTTCTTCTCAAGTCTCTAAAATTTTAGTCTCACTAAGAATGATCTCACACCTCAATAGGGAATAAATCAATCTCACAATGGCCAAATATTGGTATTTTTTTGTGTATCCTGGACCATATTTTACTAAACCCATTAATCTTTGTTAAATTAACTGTGCACTACAGATATGAAATCTTGAGCTTTAGCTAGACAAGAATTCAAGTCTAAAGATGGTTTATGTGACTACAGTGAGATCCTCAGCACAGGATCTAGCTTAGGTGGCCAGAAACAAGGCTAAACAATTTCTTTTTTATTTTCTTCCTATTTTGTTGTTTTGGGAGTTTTTTTGTGGGGTTTTTGTTGTTTCTATTGTTGTTATTGTTGTTGTTGGTGGTGGTGGTGGTGGTGTGTATGTGTGTGTCTGTGTGTTGTTGTTTTGTTAATCCTAACCCAAGGATATCTTTTCTATTGATTTTTAGAGTGAAAGGGAGGGGAGAGACAAAAAGAGGGAAACATCAATGTGCGAATTCTAAACATATCCATTGGTTACCTCCTGAACATGCCCCAACCAGGGCTGAGCCTGCAAGCAAGGTTCGTGCCCTTGACCAGAATGGAACCAGAGACCCTTCAGTTCCCAGGCCAATACTCTATCCACTAAGCCAAATCAGCTAGAACACAATGTTTTGTTTTTTATTCCCTACTTTTTCTTCCTTCCTGATAGTAAGATATTTGAAGAAAAAAAAAAAGAGATAAAACAGTTAAGTATTGCCAATTTTATGTCTATAATCCTAAACACTGATAACACTTCCATGTGTGGCACTTAAAAGTCCATTAATTAATAATACAAGGTTATTTGTGAGCACTTTAGAACCTCAGATTCAATATCATCCATCAGAACCTCCTCCACATCTTCCCAGGTCCCATACTGAGAAGGGATCTTAGAGTAGATAGTCGAGTGCATGGTGGAAAAATTTCGGAATTGAGATCCAGAAGTAAACTGTGTCAGAATGTCACCTTGGGATTGAACTCATAGTGAGAAATCAGGTTAAGCCATGGTGGGTATATCATGGAAAAGCTCCTTGAGACTTTGGAACCTGACTACCTGGGCTAGAGTCTTATCTCTGTTACGTTAGGCAAGTAGGCTACTCAAACTTCAAAGCCTCCTCTATAAAAATGGAGATAAAGATTCCTACTCTGTAGGAAGATGATGAAGATCTTAATGATGGGCTTATAGAATTGTTAGCACAGAGTTAGGCACATAGGGTGTCCTCACTCAGCATAAGCCACTCTTGTATGATGGCTTCCATGCAGTGCCATGGCAACCAGAACTAAAGAAGTCAGAAAAATGGGCTCCTTGCCCTGAATTAACCACATTAACTAGGGCTCTGCTGGCAACCTCTTGATAGTCCACTTATGGAACCCAGGCTGGGACAAGGCACAGCCTGCCCACTGCTCTGGGCTTGGGAAGTTAAGTGGCTATCAGAGTCACCCAGATCACCACCTCCCTCACCCCACATGTTGCCCAAGTGAAATCTGATGAAAATGAGGAGTCTGGACTACCAAAGGAACACAGGGACAATCTGAGGCTTATGGAGGACGAATGTTGAGTCAGGGAAGTGACTCCCATATCTATTGCAGTAGTGTTGGGGGCAGGAAAGGAAAACGAAGTCAGTGCTGGTTCCTATGATAGGAAAAGGAACTCCCCAAACCAGAGCCCTGGGGAAAAGAGCTTAGGAAATTATGTGGGGCTTAATTTGTTAAACTATTAGAAGGATAAAGATACTAGGAAAGTAGGTCCAGGTACTTCGGAGGGGGTACAGTTGGAAGCACATCCTCCGCAGGGAGAGATTCAAAGAAATATACTCTGTTGACTGTGTTTCAGTGTAAACGAAAAACACACGCCCTCATCTCCATAATAAGAGGTTTGGTCTGTGCCTCTCTGACTTCCTCACAAACAACCACAGGGAGCAGACAGACTCCTCAGATTACTGTCGACCTTGGGAGTTGACCCTTAGAAATGCATTCTACTTCCAGATCTGAAAAACAAAACAAAACAAAATCAAACCCAACAACTTCTTGTGAAAGATGGTTTATTTCTGCTGGGACCTGTTTCCCCTAATAGCCTAACCCATTGCCAACACACACACACACACACACACACACACACACACACACACACAATCATCCCTTTCCTAATTAAAACCCTCACAGCTTCCTACTATCCCAAGATTAAAATCTAAACAGCAAACTGTGGACAATAATGTCTCACATGAGCCACCCTTACCCACCTCTCAGATCTCATTCCACACCCTTCTCTGGTTGGTCATTACGTGCTAGGTACCCTGGCCTCATTCTTCTTCCAGTCTTGTTCCCACTTAGGGCCTCTATGTTTGAAATGCTGTTTCCCCCTGATTTCTGCATGGCTGACTGCTTCTTGCCTTTCATATCCCATTGAAATGGCATTTCTCAAGGAGACCTTCCTGATTACCCAATCTGAAGTAGCCCCTCCATCACTTGTCAGCACTTACCACTTAAGGGCATTTTTCTTGTGTGCATGCAAATTGATTGTTGTTGTCACTCCTACAGAGATATAAGCTCTGAGATCACATGGTATTAGCTGTCCTGCTCACCACTGTGTCCATAGAGTATAAAGTCTTGCCTAACACATAGAAAGCTCAATACCTACTTGTAGAAGCTCATAACTCCCTACTCTTCCACCCCTCCCCTACCATTTTTTGATGACTTTGATGGAACTTAATTCCTCCTCACTTTCCCTTTCCATCACCCAGATACCAGCAGAGCCATATTTGGGCTATCATTGTTATACCCTGGGGCTCCCACTTGGTACCACTCTCTTCTCTTCAAACCTCCATATCTTTATAGCCTCCTTTACCCCACCTTCAGGAAAGTAGGAATCCAATTGCTCAGCCCTCCCAGAGCTCCAAGCCCATAAGCTTCCTTTTCACTTGACTCCCTGCACAGATTTTTTGGCATTATGGCTAAGAACACAGGGTTGCTCTCACACTAGTGACTAGGGCTTCAAGGTGTTTTTTCTGAGGATCAAATGACTTCAACACATGCCTGGCACATTAAGAACACTCAAGCAATGTTACCAGTTTCATTACTATCTACTATAATGTAAGTTTCTTCTTTGCTTCTGCCTTCTGTCCTTTCTTCTCCCCCTCCTTTGCACCCTCATTTGATTAGTTTTACTCTCGGTGGTTCATTTATCTGAGGTGAAGCTGGAACAATGCCAGGTCTTCCTGGTGGTAGTGCAGAGTTCTGACTGGATAGAACCAGCCCAGTGCAAGTTGGGGAGGAGCTGAGAGCTTTCCAGGCTGCCTGGGAACTTGCACACCAGGCTATGCTGGGCTCTGCCTGTCTGCTGTCTACCGGTGTACCCCTAAAGCTGTTGGGGGCAGGGGACAGAGGCCCGCTGAGTGATACTCGCCTGTGTTTTTACTTATAGATGCTTAAGGAGCCAGTTTTTATCCTTGGGGTCATCAACTCAGGGTTTACTATAATTCCTTCAATTTTTTACTCATTCGAGGTCTTAGGCATCCAGAGAAACAATCCTTGGAAATGATCATGAATAAGTCTTGGCCTGGTTCCCTGTGTGGAATAGGGGTGAAGTGAGCACAGAGGAAGCTTCCAGGTCCTCCTTATGAGACCCTTTCCTTGCCTCTCCTCAGATATATCTCAGGCCCAAGTTGTGGGGAATTTTTATTTGAGGAAGTCCAATTTATTTCAGGATGATTAATACCAATCACATACCAGATTCTCAAATATTTGCTGGAAGAATTTATAAGTGACTGAATAAAGGAACTCAGAAATGGATCTGCTATGAGAGATGGGCAAGTCTGAAATAACCAGGATAACTTTATAAAATCACTGTGTCAGATACTGTCCTAGATGCTTGGGATATAATGACGAGCAAGGCAGGCCCTGTCCCTGCTCTTCTAGAGCTCAGAGTGTAGAGGTGAGGATGCAGCAGTGTGATAGGTGCTACTGCCAGAGGAGAAGTACAGGATGATTGATCTGGAAGCACAGGCGAGGGGACACTAAACCCAGACCTGAAGCATTGGGCTTAGAGAGAACCTCTTGGAGGACAACACGATGCCCCAGGTGAGGTATGAAGGGTGAATGAGTCAGCTAGGTGTCAGGAGGGGAAGCATGGTTAAAAAAAGCATGTGCAAAAGATAAAAGTTGGGGAGGGTATGGTGCACTACATGAACTGAGGGGCAGTCGGGTAGGGCTCCACTGCCAGAGGTCCTGATCTAATTGGTGTTGGATAGAGCCCAGCCTTGGGTATACTGTAAAAGCTTCCCAGGTGACTTTTATGTGTAGTCAGGGGTGAAAGCCACTGGACCAGAACATGGGATGAAAGGGAGGGAGTGGTGAGAGGTAAGGCTAGAGATGTGAGCTCCGCCAGATCACGCAGGGCCTGGAAGGTGTCTGAGAGCTAGAGTTTTCTTCTCTGAGCACTGGGAAGCCATTTAAACATTTAAGCAAGGAACAAGTGACATGTTCAGGCTTGCAGACTTCAGAACATCTCTGTTGTGGAACTTGGATCAGAAGGGGGCAGGAATAAAGTAAGAAAACCAGTTGGGAGGCTCTTGCATTAATTCAGGCAAAAGATAATCACAGCCTGAATTAGGCGAGTGGCAGCAGGAATGGAGAGAAGTAGATGAATTTCGGAGATATTAGAGCTGCTAGGCTTGATGAAAGATTGGTGGTGGGGAGGAGATGTCAAGGATCATCACTTTGTTTTGGCATTTTAGGCTGTTGGGAAGCACCAGGAGAGAAGCAGCTGGTTTGTGGGTGCATGGGTGAGGACCTCCACCTGGCATCTACTGAGTGTGAGGTGCCAGTGCAGTAAACAGATGATAACTTCAACCTCAGGCAAAAGATATCAGAAAAGAGTAGGAATGATTGAGATCACACAGGGAGAAACTGTGAAGTACAAAAAGGAAAATTTATTCACAAAACTTAGAAAGTTCTTCTCTTCTTCCAGGTAGGCAGCTATAAACCCATTAAGGGTAATCAGGCTGAATGGTGATGTGACTTACCTAGCTAGTCCTCCTCAAATAGGTGAGCTGGCTCACTCCAGCCAAGGTGAACTCCTGCTACAGACCTGCAGTCAGCCTGTTGTTCCGATGCTACTAGATCAAGCTGAGTTACAATGAGAAATGTCTGGCAGTTGTGCCTTGCACCTATGGAGCTCGGCTACAGGAAGCAGTTCCAAATTCCAGGCTCTGCTCAGAGGTTTCTAAATATAGTGGTGGTTATATGTTAGATATCTGAGGCAATTTAAAGAAAGTAAGCCTGAATCATCTGAGAATGGGAACATTCGACAACTTAATACAAAGGTCCTGAGAAGAATGTGCTGTGGAGACAGAAAGGATGGATAGGCAGCTAGAAATGCTTTTATTGTAGGCTCTGGGCAATTATTATTCTATTTTTGGGTTTCAGTCTGCATGGATTTAAGTGCTGGTTATGCTCTCAGATTCCAGAATCAATATTTATTGTATTGTAAATAACAACAACGAAGCACTTTGACATTAGCAGTTTACTTTAGCACCAACAATAAACGTAATAAAGAGTAAATAAGGCATCAATGGTCCACTTCTTTTAAAAGGGCCTTTGAACCCACTCCAGGGAAGCGGCGATTGGAAAAGGATTTGGAAAGAAGCTTAACAGGTACCTCCTGTGATTACTGTGTTTGTGACTTTTTCCTTTCCTCTTAACTCATCCCGACAGAAATTGCACATGCCCAGTACCAAAAAGTTTAAAGAAAGTTATCATGAGTGGGCAGAGTCAGGGAACCCAATTCAAGATGAATTATAGACGCTTAGGTCTTGAAGGGACTTATAGGTCATCTACTTTAACTCCTAAATTTACAGATGGGAGAAAATGAGGGCACAGAGGGGAATGTAACCCTTGTATGCCCACCTGGCCAGCTGTGGCAAACAGAAGGCCAGATACTAGCCTGCTGATGTACACCCAAATGACGGTGTAAAATAACCTAAGACTCAGAGCACTGAAACAAACAAAACCAAAAATATCTGGGGAATAGAGAGTAGGCCTACACAGAACAGTACACACTGCTATGCATTCCCCTTCTCTTTGGAGACATTTTCATAGGACTCTAATTGAGAAAGGTAATTAGGAAAATTATTACTCTCTTTCTCTTGTCTTTTACTAAAGTCATGGGAGAAGGTAGGTGGAAGTGCCTAGAAGGTAGAGTGGGTAGAATTGGGAAATTGCTTTGTAAGATTCAGGTTGATGACAATAGGATTGTTGGTTCTACCAGTTTATTATTTAGTAGTCACTAAAATTAACTATAATAATAGCTTACATTTGTATAGTATATTCCAATTTACAAAAGGCTTTTATGACATTATCTCATTTGATCCCACTGACAATCCTGTAAGGTAGACAAAGCAGGTATAATTATCTCACTTTATGGATGAGAAAACTGAGAGTTGGAGAAGTAAAATGACTTGGCCAGCACGTTCAGTTATTAGAGTCTGGACTAGAAACCAGGTGTTCTTACTTAGAGAGCTTTGCAAAGGTCACACAGCTAAATAAGATTTGAATGCCAGTGAAGCCTCCAATGCTCATGCTTTTGACCACCATGTTCTACTATTCATTTAAAAGACATTTATTGAGCGAGGGTGTCTCGTTTCCTTAGTTCCCTGCTCACTGTAAATATAATCCATGTGTCCTTGCTGAGCAGGTACTCCTTAGCAAGGCTTGCTTGGTAAGGGCTTTCAGAACTATCTCCATACCTCAGCAAACACAAGCCTATGGCCTATTCCAGAGTACCCATAAGCACTAATTGCAGGGAAGATGAACCAAAAGGAAACTGACACACAGCCCAAGGACAACCTCAGACTTCAGGCCTCGCTTCGGCTGTGAGAAAGAAGCTGGTGAGCTATACTTCCAGCCTGGGTCTAATCCGAAATGAGGACACCAGATAAAGACTCCTTTTCCCTAGGACAGTGGTCGGCAAACTCATTAGTCAACAGAGCTAAATATCAACAGTGCAACAATTGAAATTTCTTTTGAGAGCCACATTTTTTAAACTTAAACTTTTTCTAACGACACTTCTTCAAAATAGACTCACCCAGGCCATGGAATTTTGTGGAAGAGCCACACTCAAGGGGCCAAAGAGCCGCATGTGGCTCTCGAGCCGCAGTTTGCTGACCACGGCCCTAGGAGTCTTCTGTATTGTCCTCTCCCTTTTCCTATTAGCATTTTTTTTCCTTAAAAACCAGTAGCAGCTGTTGGCTAGGCTTGACTATTGCCCAGCCTTAGAGAGAGCATGTCACAAAGTACACAAGGCCTCCGTGGGGCTGGACCTGGGACAGGCTGCTCATCCAGGCAGCTCCATAAATAGCACCTGTGATACGTGGAAGGGGAGGTGGGTCAGGAAAACATGCCGATTCTCCTTGGTGATTGTAAACCAGTGAGTCTAAATGATGAGTCTTGGAAAAAAGGGACTTCCTATTATATGGGTTTAATACTGAAGCGTCCCTTTAGAACAAATCTGTATTATGAGTTGTTTAGGACTTTCTGATCCTCATTCCTTCACTCCCCTCTCTTTCTGTCAGTCCTGACCAATATGTCTTTGCAACCTGTCTGTCAGATGATATTGTATAAGAATCCAGACCGAGTTTTACTAACTATTTATAGGAGACAGTTGTGTAGCTTTAGCCACTGCAGGAACTAAAGTCTGGTTCCCAGTTATGTTATGAATGAAAAAGTTACAGAAATGTGCTTGTTCTCATATGTTCCTACTCCACTCCTGTCCCATTGCATCAAGGAAGCCTTTCTGAGTAACATCTCCTTTGCCCATTCCTTTTCTAATTAATTCTTTTCTGATTACAAAAGCAGTTCATGCCACATACAAATTTCAAAGATAGTATGTAAATATATAGCTAGAAATGTAAAAGTACCTCTAAAATTCTAGACTAGAGATGGCAAGTATTAATAGTTGTGTTTTTTAGTTTGGGGGCTCTTGCAATGATTCATGGGAAAGGTAGAGTACTAAATAGTAGGTGTGTATGGAGGAGACAGAAACAAACATACTAAAAAAAATGTTTCAAAGCGAAATCAACAGGCGATGGGAAAAGAGGAAGGTGAAGGAAATTGGCTGGTCTTTCAGCCCAGGTGATTGGAATAAAGGTATCTCATGGATTAACCCTGGGGATTCAGGCTGAAGAAAAGAACAAGCAAAGATGTTTAGTCTGTTAGAACTTGCTGATCCTCTTATAAATTATCATCATCATTTTAGGAACCTCAGTTACAGATGCTTAAAAGCCTACAGTTAGCCTTCCAGATGTGCTGTTTAGTATTTCCAACGCAGACTACTTCAGCATCTCAACAGGAGTTAAGAGTTGAGAAGGAGGAAGAAAAATCAAATGTAGAAAAGACTGATACTTATTTGAGGACCCTAGTTTTCAATTATCACCTCCAAGCAGTTGCTCAGAATATCTTAGCTCTGAATTCACATTTTTTGTAAATGTACCCATAACCTTCTCAAGGTTTAAACACTAATACAAAATTAGCTTCAACAAAATGTAACTTGAGCCAAACATTCATCATAAAGGCTCAGGTAAGATGTTGACTATTTCTAAGTTAGAAATGTGAATTCTGCCAGGCTGCTTTGGGAATATATTATCTAATAATTAAGAGCAGACCAAGAGCCAAGCCTTTGATCCTGTCACTGTAGCCACTATTATTGGTGCTGATACTCAATGTGATGTGTATAACCAGGAAAATTCCCATTTTAGGACCTTGACAAACAGGTCCCACTTGTCTTTCCCTTCTTAATCCAGTATCTTGACAGAAAGCACGCGCTATTAAGTAGGCTATACTAATGCCAGTTCTTACGCACCTTGAATGAGGCAGCTGAGCACAGTCAGCCCTTAGCCCTGCTGACTTCAGAGTGGGAGGGTAATTGCAGCTGACTTGCAGCTTTACATTCTCAGAAGCTCCTCCTCTCTGGGATTTCCATAGGGGTGATGATTGCTGCATCAGTACTTCTTGTTCTTTTTCATTATCACAAAAGAAACATAAGAGTGCAGAGATAATATTCTTTGTTGCCATTGTTACTGGGTTATTTTATTTTGCGATTTTAGGCTTTGAACATTGGTTTAACTAACACAAAGCTTACATTTTCTCAGCATAGTTCCAAGGAACAGAATAAGCATCAAGGAAAAGAAAAGGAAAAGGAGGCAAGTTTTAGCATTTCTAAAGGCACCAAGCAAGGAATGAAAAGCAGCCCCATTAATACTGTGTTCCCTCTCTCTTAAAAAAGCCAAGCAGGAAGCCTGCAGCTCCCAGTCATCCATTCTACCAGGAGAATCAACAACCTATACTCTGCAGTGTACTGTGTTGCCAGCGTGTTTTGTTTGTTTTATATTGTGTTCTAAGTACATTTAAGGTAGAGTAAGTTAAGCTATAATATTTCGTAGGTTAGGTGCATTAAATGCATTTTTTACTTACCAATATTGTCAATTTACAATGGGGTTTCAGGACACTGTAAATCCAAAGAGCATTTGCTTGGGCAGTGTGATCTTTTGTTAGAAAGTTGTCATCTGAATGGAAAGACATGGGATAAAGTTAGTTGTTGACTTGGGCAACTTAAGCTAGTTGATCATCTGGTAATGTCATACCAGACGTTGACACTAATTAGGTATAGCTACCAAATTTCCAGGAAGGCTTATCCCCTTTAAAGATCATAAACTGAATGACAAGTGCATCAAGATATGAACAATGCTAAGAGACTAATTTTCCAGGCTCACAAGAGACACACATATATATAAAGAGCCACCTACTCTTTGCCATTGAGAAATATAATTGGACACATACTGGATATGTCAACCAATTGACTGTGTTATCAGTTGTGAAGGAAAAGAATAAGATATAAACTTATTGACAGAATCCTGAAAATACACTGTCAAGACTGTAGAGTTAAGGATTTTTATCATACTTTCAGTTTTCTAAAAATAGACCCAGCCTCATAACATGTAAGACTTTTGACTGATTTTTAGCACACTCAACTTCTGACTTTAGCTAATTTTCAAGAATAGGTCTGCCTTTAGGTGGTTAGAAGAAATTTTTGTTTTAGAAGGGGTGAGTTAACAAACATTCTCTTATGTCATTGCCTTAGTTACTAAGATTATACCTTACATTTTGTTCTCACTAATGTTCTTCAGACTTCTCAGTTGAGTCAACTGTGGGAAACACTGGTAGCTCACTCCTGTACTGACTATAGCATATCCAGTTATTGAATAAAGGATTGTACTACAAGTAAATGACCTTTATGGTCCTTCTGAATCTGGTTTGATGGTTCTATGTATCTGTTAATTCAGGAATAAAGCAAGGAGTGGGAGAAATTGGATAATTATGGTGGAGGAATAAGAAGAGGGCCGATTTTGAAGTTGTTTTTACTGAATGCAGAGATGTGAAATTATGTTTGCTGAATTGTCTCTACTTTTCATATTCATAAGCAAATACCACTTTCAGCTGCTATAAATTCAAGGAGGCTCTCCTGTGAGACAAACTAGGCAGCTGCTCAGAGTTGTGTCTGTACAGTGGTCTCCTCTATAAGGGCCCATGTACCTTGCACTGAATCACCATAAATACTTCCTGATCCCAGGCAGAAATTCCCTTGGCCTCAATTTTGTTCAGCTAAGTAGCTTGCTCTGTTTATTTGTTCAAACAACTTTTACTGAGCATTAAGCCAGATGCTGGCATAGAAAAATAAGTAAATATTATCAACTCACAGTCTAAAGAAGAAGGTATAAGAGGAATGGTTTTAAAACAGGAAGTTTTGTTAAAGGAACACACAAAGTGCTGGTGGATCCTGAGGACAGGAGGAATGCTTGCAAGCACTTTTTAACTGTGTTCCACAAATTTTAATATGTTGAATTTTCATTTATTTTAATGTATGTTTTTTTTTCTCTTGATACTTCCTTTTTATTTATTTTTACTTCTTTTTATACTTCCTTTTTAACCCAGGGATAATTTAGATGGTTTTTGTTTTGTTACAGTGTTTGAAGATTTTGCTGTAATCTTTCTGTTATTCTAATCTGATTTCATTATGATTGGAGAATGTACTCTGTATACTTTTAATTCTTTTAATTTTGTTGAGTTTTGTTTTGTGGCCTAGGATATGCTCTATATTGGCACTTGATCCATGGGCACTTGAAAAACATGTGTATCCCATTGTTGTAGGGGTGGAATATTCTATTGATTAGATACTGTTGTTTGATGGTGTTGCTGAGTTCTATATACTTACTAATTTTTGTCTAGTTCTATAATTGTTGAGAGAGGTATATTAACTATAATTTTAAATTTGCCCATTTCTCCTTTTGGATTTTTGATTTACATATTTTTCAGTTCTGTTGTTTAGTACATACATATTTAGAATTATTGTGTCCTTTTGGTACAATGTATCTTTTATCATTATATATTTTCTCTCTGTGTCTTTGGTAGTTTTCTTTTAACTTGAGTCTACTTTATCTGATACTAGAGGCCTAATGCACAAAATTCGTGCAAGGAGCTCGGTCCTCACAGTCCCAGCTTCATACAGAAGGACATCCCGGTGGTCGTTTGGCTATCTGGTCTAATTAGCATATTACACTTTTATATTATAGATAAGTATGGCCACACATGTTTTCTTTTGATTAATCTTTACATGACATATCTTCTTCTTTCTCTTTACTTTCAACCTGTCAATATTGTTATACTTGGAGTTTCTTATAGAAACTTATAGTTGGATAATGTTTTTTAATTCACTTTACCAGTCGCTGTCATTTGATTGTTATATTTAGACCATTTATATAAAATGTCATTATTAATATGTGAGGTCATAATTTGCCATTTTATTTTATTCTGTTTTATTGCTCTCTTTTCTTTTTATGCCTTTTTTGAGTCACTTGACAACTTTTAAGAATTCTATTTTGATTATCTATAGTTTTTTTAGTATACTTTTTTGTATAGTTTTTTGGTAGTTGCTTAAGGTATTACATACCCATAATTTATCTACTATTGTCATCACTTTACCAATCTGGATGATATGAATAATGGAGTTATAAATGAAATTCTTTCCAAAGTCTGTAACATTTAAAAACAAGACATTACCTCTGGTACCTGAGAATCTCTTAATGTCATTGAGGTCCAGTTTTCAGATCTTCCTCTTGTCTCCAGAGGTGCTTACCTATGAAATCCAGGTTGTCACTTCTATAGGAAAAAGAAGTTCACTGAAATGCTTATCTAGAAAGTTACCAATTGTCCATGCTGATGAGCTAAGGGATAGACTAGATAGTTAAAATCCAGATTAACTTTCAAAATTCCAAATGTTAGCTGTATATTCTAACCTGTTAAACTTTTAAGAGAAAAGTTTAAAAATAGTAAAATTGCATTACTAAAATTTCAACAGCTGATTTTATTCTTTTGCTAATATTTAACATAAAGAAAGAAATGGGTCATAAATGACTGACCTTGGGTCATCAGGCTGCAGGCACGGACTTTAAATGAGCCAATATGAATGTGCAATTTGACCTTATAGATGTCAAGACTTGAATGTCACATAGAGATTATAGGATTGAATCCCAACTTTGCTATTTATAAGCCATACGACATTAAGTAACTTACTTAACTTTTTGAATACCTTTGTGTTTTTTATTTGTAAAGTGTGATCAATCACTTTTACTGCAAAAGTTTGTTGTGAGGATTAAATAACATATATGTAAAAGGCCTAGCCTAGAGCAGGTGTTCAACATAAATGAGTTCCCTGGCTGTTCCTAGTGATTTTTACAGAGAAAAACCAAATAATTGTACTTCAGTTTCCAAACTAGGTCTCTCTCATCAATTAAGGTTTGTATTTGGTGATGCCATTGTTACATATAAGCACAAGGTGGCAATTAGGGCGCAGAAAGAAATGCTAAATTTTTAATATTTTGGTAGTATTGAAGAAGCCCCTCGAGCTTTTTTTTTTTAAAAAAAAAGAAAAACACACACATTTACTGATCACTGACTCTGTGAGGAACAGGAGGTGGGCACTCTGACATCTGACATCATGGCTTCCTTTCAATGCATCCATCTTGTCTTCTCTGAGATCCAGAGAGATGAAGAGTCAAGCAAAAGGAGAGCTGACCTGAAAATTAAGTCTGGGATCCAGACTGGAGTTGTCTACGTAACTGTTTGACCCTGAAGAGGTTACTTAGCTTCTTTATACTGCAGTTTCCTCATCTAATAAATGGGACTAGACAAGTCTTTAGGAAATTGTGAGGGTGAATTAGGTCATGTCCATAAATACTCTTTAGATCTTTGAAAGAAAAGCTTTTACAAACCTATAAATGCATAATTAAATGTCATTATCACCATGATTATTGTTGATGATGGGAAACAGTTCACACATGCAAACTTCAGAGTTGGGAATATTTATCACAAAGAATGTGAAGTGAAGACTCTCTTTTGGAGGGTGTCTTTCCCCACTTTTTGCAGGGTTAAAACATCCCAATTCCACAGAAGTACTTTTGATTGCAGAATTGGCATTTTATTGGCTAGCAAAAAAAAAAAAAAAAAAGGTCTACAAAGTATTCTGAGCCATCATCATCCTTCTGACGTGTTTTAAGTGGAACTAGAAATATTTCACCTACCTGTACCTTTCACTGTAACATAATACATTCTTTAAAAATATAAAGAGCTGCCCTAGATTGTTTGGCTCAATGGATAGAGCATCAGCCTGTGGACTGAAGAATCCCAGGTTCGATTCTGGCCAAGGGCACATGCCCAGGTTGCTGGCTTGATCCCCAGTAGGGGGTGTGCAGGAGGCAGCCAATCAATGATTCTCATTCTCTCTCTCTCTCTCTCTCTCTCTCTCTCTCTCTCTCTTCCTCTCTGAAATCAATACACAGACACACACACACACTTTAGAGGCCCAGTGCATGAAAATTCGTGCACTGGGGGTGGGGGAGTTGTCATTCAGCCTGACCTGCTCCCTCTCACAGTCTAGGAGCCCTCAAGGGATGTCTTATGGATGGCTTAGTCCCACTCCCTCTGGACTCCCTCTGTGGGAGGCGAGTGGGCTGATCAGGGGAAGGCCCCACCCCCATCACCCCACTGCTGCTGCCACTGCCAGGTGCAGGGCTCATGGCTGCCTGAGGCCATGGCTGCCTGAGCCTATGGCTGCCATGAGCCCATGGCTTTGTGCGCTCTGGGCCTTGCAGCTGCTGGGGCTTTGTCTGGCGTCTGCCCTTATTAGCATATTATCCTTAGATATATACTAGAGGCCCGGTACACAAAATTCAGGCACAGGTCGGGTCCCTAGGCCTGGCCACTGATCAGGGCCAATTGGGGCTTTCCAGCTGCTGGCTGGGGCCTTCCTTCCCCAGCTGCCAGCTGCCAGTCATGGCCCTCCTTCATTCTGTGCTGCCTCTGGTGGTCAGCACATGTCATAGTGAGTGATCAAACTCCTGGTCTCCTGGTTGAACTCCTGAGGGGACACTTTGCATATTAGGCTTTTATGTATACAAATATATACAGCAGTACAGTACCCAGTGTATTCCAGGTACTGTGCTAAGAGTTTATGTGCATTATGTCACTTAAATATTACCATAGCCTAGAACAGTGGTCGCCAACCTTTCGGACCTCACAGACCATCAGAGGTCTGCTGACCACTGGTTGGCGACACTGCTCCAAAGTTTTCCTTAAACCAGATCGCCAACTTTCGGACCTCACAGACCAAAAGCGACCACTGGCCTAGAACACTCTTCACTCTCTTGCTTTCTTTACTCAAAGGGCACCTACTTAGAGAAGCTCTTCAGACTACCCTATATAAAAGAGTAATCGGCTCCCTCTCCCCCAATCTTTTTACCTGACTCTATTTTTCTCCATAGTCAAGCATCTGACTAGTCATCATCTGACATAATTACATTCTTTGTATATTCTCTGTCTCTTCCAATAGAATGCAAGGTCTGTAAGGGCAGGATATTGTTTTGTGATCTGTCTGTCCCCAACATCTAAGACAATGCCTGGCACAAGGATGAGTGCTCAAAAATATTTGTGAACAAATTAATGATCCTTTGAATAAGATAAGATTATACCATTTTGCTGATGATGAAACAGAGACTTCAAGATTTGCCTATGGCCACAATAAATGGCAGAGCTAGAACTGGAAACAAAGTCTATCTGATTTTAGTGTAATCACTATCTATCGACCTCATGCCCCACTGCCTTCAGGGATGAACACAAAAATGATACTCTATTGCTGTGGTGCCTTTCTGCTAGAATAGTCATGAGGGTAATACAAGTGAGATAAAGGAAAGGGATGTGTCTAAAGTGTCAGATAAACTGGGGGAAATAATTAGATTCTAGTAAATTGTCCCATTTTCCCATTCTAACACCATTCACATCTAAAAGAGATTTATCTGTCATCTTTCTCTTTATGTCTAGTTAAGAAAACCTGTCATTTCAGAGGCCCCCTTACCTCTCCCCTCTCTTGTCTACCTTCTACGCCCTCTCTATTAGTGTGCTGGAGCCACAAATTCTGATAAAGAGAAAAAGGGAAATAACACTTATTAAGCACTTAAAATGCATTGCTGCTGCTTTAGGCATGCTACATTCTTATCTCTACTATACACCGATTTACAGGCAGTGGGCATTTTAAATCCATGTTTACAGATGAGAAACTGAGGCTCAAGGAAGCTAAATATCTACTGTAAGTTGTCTCAGCCTGACTTCAAAGCTCATGTTCTTTATCTGTATAGACAAGTGAAGACAAAAATTAGAGTAAACCCACTGGGATTTTTCTGACTAAGATCTTGTTTGGTCTACTATGAAATTGATGACAAGTACCAGTTATTGAAATGATGGATACTCTCAAGATTGCAGGGACTATAACCTCAATGCAAAATGACAAGATTGGTACCTTCATACTTGGTTGAGATGTGTTCTTGCTGTCTTCCATACTTGGTCCTAGGATGCTCTTTCTACCTGGGAAAGACCAGGAGCCTGGGCTGGGCGTTCTATAACCTTGAGCCTTTACTTTCTCCAGATAGGATGCTATGCCTAGCAAAGAAGACCGTGGTTAAAAATAGGTTATCCTTGGAGTATGATAGTCAGGCTATGAGAAAATGGATTTTAATCTGGAAGACAGAAGGGAAGGAATGTTGAGGGAAGGCAGTCCTGAGGAAGAAAAGGTGGTTAGGCTCCAGGCACAGGACTGGAACTGGACCTGACAGTTTCTTCCCCATTCTCTCTACTTTCTTCCCCATCTTCTCTCTCAATTCCTTCCTCCCTCATTCTCTTGCCCACCATCTTACACACTTTCGGTACCACTCCCTAACCACCTCCCAACCTCTCTATCTCCCACCTTTCCTTATAAAAATATAACCTCAGACATAAACAGGTTCTGAGGAAAGTACAAATGCCTAACATACATAAGAAAAGCCGCCAATCTCTCTGCAAACATAGGAAATTGAAAACAAAGCTAACAAACCTGGAGAGGATTTTAAACAGGGGAGGGAATATGGTGAGAACATTTTTTCAAACATGCTCCTTTGTTTGACTCAAAATTTTAATGCAGTATATAATTCTTAGAATACATCACCAAAACAGAGGATTTAAAACCTGAAAGTTTTTTTTTTTAAATGCCAACAAATAGACTAGTGTTTTGGTATTTTAAAATAACATGGTATTGTTGTATATGGAAAACTAGTTTCACAATTACCAGCTAGCTTTCTTTTTCCACATCTGAAGGATTTCTTTTACCTGGGGACCTTAATTGGAAAAAAAAAATGATTAGTAATGAACAATTTATAGTTTGTTAAGAATTACTGAAACATATTTAGATATGTATCAATTTCATTTAACAGGAAGACATACCTTTGAGTAGTTTTCGGGTTAACTATAGAAATCAGAAATCTTTTGAAAAGTTCTAAAAGCTAAAAGTTGGTAGTGTTTTGTTTTGTTTTGATTTGATTTGTTTTGCAACCCATTCCTGGTAAGACCTAACCTGACCTGACTTTATTTAGTGGCAAAACCTGAACTGAGCTCACATGTCATGTGTCTATTTATAGTCTTTATTTCTCAGTTAGTATGAATATTCATATCTTTCTCTGAAGAAATAATGTTTAATTACAGGCCTGCTGTATACCCCACCAAAGTGTTTTATTATATATATATATATATATTAAATAAACACATATTATTTTGCTCAAATCTGACAATTTCTGAATTCTGAAAACCTGTGGTTCCAAAGGTTTGGGATAAGAAACTGAGGATCACCTTTTCAACTTAGGTATTAATAGCTGCATAAAAAATGTTAAAGAAAAAAAGTATCTTAGAGATCTTTCAGTCCAACATCTTCCCCTTTTTTTAAAAGGTGAAAACTAGTGTCTACAGAGGAAGTACTTTCAAACACACAAATGGTAACTCATAAAGTTAGGACAGCATTGCCAAATCCTGTCTTTGATTCTGGAGAAATTCAGCCAGAGGGCTCCTGTGCTGTTGGGCCTGAATCATCTACTTTCACTGTCATGATTCTGCATCTGGCTTTCATCTGCCTCTCTCAGAGGCTGAGAGAAGCACAGGCCATGCAAGGTTTTTTGAGAATCGTGGTATGCTTTTTAAAATGCTAAAACAGGATTACAAAAATGGTCATGCTTATAAGAGTTTTTTTATAACAGTTTTGTTATCATATGATAAAAGCAATATATTTTTGCTATGTACAAAATAATTACAGGATTATCTTACTAAGTTTATTAATATTATTATAAATATCAATTGATAAAACATTATAGGTATTATCATCCAGCCCTGAAAAGCATGTTTAAAATTGTATAATGGCCCGGCCAGTGTGGTTCAGTGGTTGAGTGTTGACCTATGAACTAGAAGATCGTAGTTCGATTCCCCATCGGAGTACATGCCTGGGTTGCGGACTTGACCCCCAGTGTAGGGTGTGCAAGAGGCAGTTGATCAATGATTCTCTCTCATCATTGATGTTTCTGTCTCTTCCTCTCCCTTCCTCTCTGAAATCAATAAAAATATATGTCTTTAAATTGTATAATGAGCATGACTTTCTTTCAAGTCTGTAAGTATATTTCTAATACAGCCAACTATATATAACCTTATTTGGAGATAACAACAAAAGTCTGTAGGGCTTTGAATGCGAGGTCCAGGCCTTGTGTCCCGCCTCCTGGACTGTTCCTGGATTGTTGCTTTTGTGTTTTAAGGCTCATTTGCTAACTGCACAAAACTCCAGTCTCTCAGGCTACCCAAAGTTGGGTCTTTCAAGCATGGGTTTCCCTGCACTATATATTTCTTTTGCTGGATTTATATTATTCTTACGTTTTGCTTCTGTACTTAATAGTTATAAGAAAGACCCACATATATCAGGAGCCATGATTCTCCCTCTAGTTAAAATTCCTTGGAAGGCTCTAGAATGTTAGCCACCCTTCTCAATCCTATAGTGAAAGGACAGGCTGTTAGGGACCTATGTCTCTAAAAGAAGCCTCTCGGGGGGGAGGGGGGGTGGGCGGGGGGGGAAGCTGGCTTCTGAGCCAAGTATTGCCTGGAAGACTCTCCTCTCACTCAAAAACCTTTTCCTCTTTGGTTGTTTCCTGCCTCTCACTGTAATTGTCTCCCTGGCAGAGGAACCACCTGCTCTGGTCCTCTGGGAGCTGAACATAGCCAACTGACCTGGGTTTTTCTCATTAACCACTTCAAGCCTATCACACATGTGTTATTATTTACTCTTTGCAGGCAAGGAGGCAGAGGTTGAGAGAAGTTATGTAATTTGCCCAAGGTCTTATTGCTAGCAAATGGCACAAGCAATGGCATCAAAACCCATGCCTTCCTTATTCCACTATCCTAGATAGGCTATGTCAGTGGTTGGCAAACTGTGGCTCATGAACCACATGTGGCTCTTTGGCCCTTTGAGTGTGGCTCTTCCACAAAATACCATGGCTTGGGCGAGTCTATTTTTGAAGAAGTGGTGTTGGAAAAAGTTTAAGTTTAAAAAATTTGGCTCTCACAAGAAATTTCAATCATTGTACTGTTGATATTTAGCTCTGTTGACTAATGAGTTTGCCTACCACTGGGCTAGGTGGTCTATTCCTTCTGACTTCTATAAAATTAATGACTTAACTCCACTGTGGCCCACATTTCTCTTTTATTCAGGGAATTCATGGAATGCTTTTCTAAATGCCTTGAATTCTTTATAAAATGTGTAGTAATTCCTTTTAAAAATAAGATTAATTCTTGATTACCTACTGTGCACCAAGCCCTCTGTCTACCATGATTTATTCCAAGTGAATCGATGTGGGATCCTAGTGATCAATTCTTCCTCTTAGTAATTCATAAACAATTCCTTTAATCTGCTTTTCCAAGAATCTAGCCCAGGATGCACATTGAAGTAACTAAGTTTGCAGAATCCAACTTTTTCACCTTTTTAGAAAATCAAACTATTTATACATCTACAGAAAACTTTCTCATCTTCCCTGATATCTCAAAAAGATAACCAAAGTGGGCTGGCTTCCTCATTTTTAACTTCTTTCCATCACTCCAACAAATCTAATAGCAGAATATAACTTCATGCATATTTTGTTTGACTTGTTTTGTGTTTTTTAAGTGGGGCTGCCTCTTCTCTTAAGTTATTACTGAGGCAGCTGTATTGACTGCCTTTTCCTCCCAGGGTCTGCCCAAATGAGAAAAAGCTCTCTGACCCCAGAGAAGCCTTACTCCTAGATCTGGGCTTCATATGCTTAATTGTATAAAATCAAGCAGCAGGTCCTTTTATAGACTTGCTGCCTTTAACACTTTTCTAGTTAGGGTTACATGCAGCTATTTTGTGGAATTGTTCTTTCTATTGCTGCACAACCACCCCAAGGCTTTGTGCATTAAAATAACAATTTATCATTGTGTCTCATAGTGCTGTAGGTTGACTAGATTCAGCTGGAAAGTTCTCACTTGGGGGTCTCTCAGCTGGCTGCAGTGAGTCTACTATGGTCAGGACAGACTTCGTGGCACGTGACCTGTGTGGTCACACAGGGCCCCATTTAGAAGGACCTCACACTTGATTCAATATCTGCTGTTGCTGTTTTTAATCTCTTAATACTTTTTGAAGAGGGAACCCAAAATACTCATTTTGTACTAGGTCCTATAAATTATGAAGTTAGTCTTGGCTGAGATTGCAGTCAACTGAAGACTGACTAAACTGGATGTCCAACATATCTCATCACAAAGATGGCAGCTGATACTGGATGCTGACTGGGAGCTCCACTGAAATGTCACCTGCAATCCCCGCATATGACTTCTCTGTGTGGTGTGGGCTTCTCAGAGAATTTCAAGAGCGAGTGTTCCAATAGTCATAAGCAGAAGCTGAAATGTCTCTTATGACCCCACTTAGGAACACTCAGAATATCTTGTCACTTGCAACATTCAATTGGTCAAGCTAGTCATTAAGACCAGCCCAGACTGAAGGGTAAGTACAAGGGATGATGAGGTGTTGCAAGATCATATTGCAGAAGAGTCTGTGGGATGAGATATTGTTATGTTCATCTTTGGAAAAATACATTCTATCCCAGAGCTATTTGGAGCACGTCATTGCTTTGTTTGGGTGCTCTGCCACTCAGGCTTCCCTGCAAGCTCTGCCCTGTAGGTAGGCATTCATTACCGAGTGTGGATAGAAAAGACAGCTTCTGGGTCTTTTGGTGTCTTTCTAATATGATTAAAATGAGTCTTGCTTGGAATTTCTTCAAACTAATCATGTGTCTATGAGAAGTGTACTTTTGGAGGATTTTGATCTTAAGGTGGAGTAAGGACTGCTGGGAGGAACTACCTTTTGCCACAATTCATGTTGCATAAAAATACTAAGCTTTTCTAGATTACATTGCTAAATCTTGAAGCCTTCAGATCTAAGACCTTGGAGATGAAAGAGAAGGTTTGGTGTTTGATAATCTTGTAACAAATATCAATTCCACGACTTACTAGATAGGTTAACATCGGAGTATTTCAGTTTCTTTACTTGCAAAATAGGACTAATAACACTCCCATAGGGACTATTGTGATGATTAAGTAGGATAATGTATTAAGTGTTCAAATAGGTACTGTTATTAATGAGTATATCACTTGTCTTTCATTCAAGTCACTCCCTTTTAGATTTCCTTTGCCCTGAACACTCATAGTTG
Organism: Lasiurus cinereus; assembly: GCA_011751065.1. Classification (NCBI taxonomy): domain Eukaryota; kingdom Metazoa; phylum Chordata; class Mammalia; order Chiroptera; family Vespertilionidae; genus Lasiurus; species Lasiurus cinereus. Next base: position 32,644,191 of record JAAGEH010000030.1, on the reverse strand, counting down.
AGTTCTTAGACCCACCCAGATCCTCTGGGGTGATTTACTGGTGTAGACATAATGAAAGCAAACAAAGAATGGCATGGTCCTGAAGCCTCTGTACTAGAAGGTGTAGGTTCCCACTTTTTGATGTTCAGGACTGGCAAAGTTAGTAGTGGTGGTAATTAATATTTACTGAGCAGATTATTTAAATGGGTTAGAAACTTTTGATTTAATCCTCACTGCAACCCTTTGAGGTAGGTACTGTTTTATTCCTAACATTAAAGATGAAGAAATAGTAATTTGGCAAGAATAAGCAATTTTTGCAAGATCACCAGGGTGGTAAACAGTGAGCCAGGATCCACACTGAGGTCTCTCTGGCCCCAAAGTGCTTTATCAACCAGCTATATAGCCTCTCACATAGATTAAAGCATTAACGTATCTGAATCCTTTACATGTGACCTGAGGCTTTGTTTAGTGACTGATTTAGGACCTTAAGAACTTAATATTTTACTACAAGGTTGTAAGACCTTGTTGAGGAAAGTGACTTTAGAAACTTTCCTCCAATTTTTAGACTGCTGGTATAAATTCCCTTGGAGGATTGTTATCTTGTGGTGGTCAATCCCTCATATTTGTGGCTGGGTAGCATTCAGCGAGGCCTCTGCCATTTGGCATTTTTTTCTGGCAGGCAGCCAAAGGAACTGAGAATTTTTCTGTTTTTCTTGTACTTTAATTCTTAACCATTTCCTCTCAACATAAACAAAAGGAACTCAGAGATTGTACTAGTGGAAATGCATTTCAAAAAACTGTTGTGGGGGAAATGTGTAGCTAGAGAAGAAAGGGGAAAAAAATTACTGAGGGAAAGAAGGAAACCGGGCCCTTAAAAATTATTAATAGAATTCAAAATCTACTTGAGCTAACCAGATTCTGTCTAATTTTAAAAGCTACTTAAATTCCTCAAAAGAGAGGTTCTCTAAGTACAAATATATGGTTAGGAATCTCTTAATGAGCCATGGAGAATTACTAAGGTGATTATTTATTTGTATTGTGTCCTCAGTGTTTCCCTTTAACAAACATTTACAATGGCCTCTTTCCAAACATTTAATTTCTAAACTTGATGTAAAATAGCAGAATTGGCTTAAGTTTGGATCCTTTTTCTTTCCTCTTCTACTGACTTAGAAAAGGTGCTGGTAGCTCTTTACAAACCACTGAAATGTTTGCGTGGCTTTAGGGATCCTGCCCAAGAGAAAGTCACTTTTCCCTCATTTTTCTTTTCTTTTTCTTTTTTTTGAGTATTCTCTGCTTTGCTTTAAGTATTTTACATGTATGAAATCATTGAATCTTCAAAATCCTAAAAGATCTCTAAGAATTACAACCCTATTTAACAGATAAGGAAACAGGCTTAGAAAGGTTAAGAAATGAGTCCAGGTAACATGGCCATTAAATGGGGTGATGGTTTGATTTTTTTTTTTTTTTGCTAATACTCACCTGAGGATATTTGTCCTATCAAATTTTTTAGAGAGGGTGGAAAGGAAGGAGAGAGGGGAGAAGAGAAACACAGAGTGAGAGTGAGGGAGAGAGATAAACATTGATGTGAGAGACACATCAATTGGTTACCTCCTGCACACACCCCAACCAGGGCCAGGGATCAAACCTGCAATCCAGGTATGTGTCCTTGATTAGGAATTGAATCCGAAACCCTTGGGTGCATGGGCTGATGCTCTAACCACTGAGAAACACTGACCAAGGCATGGTGTAATGGTTTGATGGGAGGCAGGGAGCAGGCTTTATTCTATATCATCCCAATGGAATCAGTTTCACACAGCTGGGGATGAAGCCCAGGCTCTGCTACCCCTCAACTCATCATTGCTTATGCTGCTTGTAATGTTCCTGAAGTCCTCCCAGTATGTATTTCAAGTAATCCCAATGAAATCTATAACCTAAGCCCATGAGAAATTAAGTGTGTTCCAGTCCCTAATGCATTTCATATCCTCTCTCCTTCAATAGTTTCAGAGCTCCTGGGCTGTATTCCTGTAGAGGTTCGAAGAGATTCTATTTCTTTATTCCCTCACTTGACAGACACTCTCACACACACAGGCAAAAAGGTATAGTGTCAGAGTGCAGACATTGGAACCAGACTTTGAATTGTAACTTTGCCATTTACGAGCTCAAGGTCACACAGCTTGTTATTGAAATTTTTGGTGCCTCAGTTCCCTTATGTAAAATGAGTAAATGATAACATTGATCTCACACAGTTATTCTGAGCTTTAAATGAGTATTAAATGCTTAGATCTGTGCCTGGCACACAGTAAATGCTCAATAAGTATAAAGTATCGTTAAACAGATACTTGTAATCTACTGGGAAATACGAGGCACATTCCTCCAATAAATCCATTTACATGTAAGCATCAGGGTGGGGAATGTGTGAAGGTGCTAAATAAAATACCCTCTGCAAATATTTACAAACTACTAGAAGAGGTAAATAAACAAACAATGACATTTCAGTGTGATAAATATTGCAAATGGGATAGAAATGAGTAATATTAGACATAGGGGGGACTGAGGTCATGGTGTTTGAGGTTCAGAAGGGGCTCCTTACAGGAAGTGAACTCAAAAGTAAGACCTGGTAGATGAGAAGGAATTTGCAACATTAGTTATTAGGACAATATGTGAATTGTAAGGTGTATGAAGGACATGGAGCATGTGCCTGTGCATGGGGTAGAGTGAGAAGTCCTACATGGCTTGAGGGTTAGGGTGCATAGGGTGGGAGACAGGAAGAAGGATGCTGGAAAGATGGCACCAGATTACATAATGGGGAGTCATGAAAAGCTGTGACGTTTAGGAGTGATATGATCAGATGATCCAAACTAGATTTTAAGTCAGGGCCAACTTTACAGTGATACTCTTAGAGAAATGAAGGCCTGCATTGGAGTGCTAGCCTTGGGATCCAGAGAGGAGTTGTTTGGGAGATAATAGGAAGAATTGTTACAATGTAATGACTGAATGGAGCAGAATGGAAAAGCAGTACATTGCCATTGAAAATAGGTATCTTTAAAGCTATTATGGGTACTTCGCCGGTGGCATATGAGAAGAATGTGAGTTTTTGGAGCTAAGTGAAATTGAATTCAAATCCAGTCTCCACCACTTACTGATTTCATGTTTAGAACGGGTTATAATCCTACCTCCAAGTTTGTTATATAATAATATATGAATAGTGTAGAGCACCTAGTACAGTGGTTGAAACATAATAAGCACTCAGTGCATGATAGCTATGAGTATCCTTGGATTGGAAAAGAGAACATAATCAAAGGTCCATGCCAGACAGCAATGGTTCTTAGTCCTTTGATCGTCATAGATGCTTTTTATTTATTGAGATATAATTCATATACCATCAATTCACCCATTTAAATTCTATAATTCAATATATTTATAATTCAATATTCAGTATATTCACAAAGTTGTACAACCACCACCACAACTACAATCTAATTTTAGAACAATTCACTGGCCCCTAAAAGAAACTGCATATCCATTAGCAGTCACTACCCATTCTTCTCAACTGCCCCTCCACAGCCCTAGGCAGCCAGTAATCTACCTCCTGTTTTTTGTAGATTTGCTTGGAAATATTTCAGGAGTCTGGTGAAAGTAGCTTCTATCCTGGTAATATGCAAAATTTTGTGTGCAATGTGAAGGAAAAATCAGACCCCCGGTAAAAATTTAAAAGGAATACCCAGTCTCCACAAAGTTGGCACTAGAGGAAGAAGCTCCCAGTGGGGATGGTGGGCAGTTAGCCCTTTTAGCCCTCACTCTGGTATCTCTTCCTGACCTGTGATCTCTGCGTGTGCATACACATCCACACAGTCCTCCAAAGTTTCTACACATAACCTCTAGCCATGGAGACTCCATTTCCTTCACTCTTAACAATCTGTTTCCTCTGGGAGCAGCAGAAACCTAAGACATTCCAGCCAGCAATCAAAAGTAGCATCTCTGATCAGTTCAAGCTATTGAGATAATGGTTAACATTCATTCAGTTCTATTATGTCTCAGCATTGTGCTTATAACGGTCTCTTCTAATTTTTCAGTTTTAGGAATACTACTTGGATGTGTTCTATCTCAGCTCTCTGATAGCTCCTGGTAAATAATATGATGTCACCATGAAGAAAGGTTGCTGGGTATTTTTGCTTTTAAGCCACTTCACAGAAGCCAAAAACAGTTGCAGTATAGAACTTTTCTCTTAGTAAAAAAGAGGAATAGAGTGATGTTTAAGATCCCATTGGATCAGGAAGAAATGTTTTTGCCCTCTCAATGCCTAAACTATCAGGTTAAAACTTCAAGAATGTGTTGAGCTGGCCCCTTTTAGAATAACAAATGAGAATTTTGATTACAGAATATTTTCCTGGTTTAAGTTTAAAACTTATTACCATGTTAGTTGAGGGATTCTTCTTGAAAAAGGAAACTGGAAGCAACTTAAAAACACACACAGATAGACTTGCCTGGTATTCACCAGAGGATCTGTCCTCCAATTTGCCACCCCAAACTCAGCTCATTTGGCTACAGACACTCATATGTCTACACAATCCCTGCAAACAAATATCATAACAGCCAAAAAAGCAGAACTAACCCCAATATCCACTAACAGGTGAATGAATAAAGTGTAGTCTCTTCATACAATGGAAAATTATCCTATCTAATAAAGAGGGAATATGCTAATTGACCCTCACACCTTCACAAAGATGGCAGCACCCACAGCCAATAAGGAGGGAATATGCCAATTGACTGCTGCCACACCCTCAAAGATGGCAGCACCTACAGCCACAAGATGGAGGCACCCAGTCTCCTCAGCCCTACAGCTGCCCAGGGCTGCCCGAGGCTCAGGTAACCAAGGCCGGCTAAGGCTTGCACTGCCAGCAGTGGCAGCAGCAGAGGTGTGATGGGGCATCACCTTCCTCTGATTGCCAGGTCACCACCCACCCTTGGGGGCTCCCTGACTGTGAAAGGGGGCAGACCAGGCTGAGGGACCCCTCCTCCTATACATGAATTTTCATGCACTGGGCCTCTAGTTCAGTTATAAAAAGGAAGTACAGTGGTACCCCGAGATACGAGTTTAATTCGTTCTATAACCTTGAGGTGTGGGAAACTATGAGACGCTCGAGTTGCAGTAAACTGGTGGGTCGTGTGCAGCTGGCCAATCCACGCGATTATTCATATCTCAACTGTTGCTCATATTTCAAAGCAAAAATCGCTCCTTCGATGGCTCATATCTCAAAAATCTCGTATGTTAGGGCACTCGTATCTCGTATGTTAGGCCACTGTATTGATACATGCTACAACATGGATGAATCTAGAAAACATGCTGAGTAAAAGAAGCTAGTCACAAAAGACCATGTACTACAAGATTCCATCTATATGAAATGCCCAAATAGGCAAATCTATGAGACAGAAAGTAGATTATTGCATGCCTAGGACTGGTGTGGGAGAGAATGAGGAATGACTATTAATAAGTATGGATTATCTTGGGGGGGGGGCGGTATGTGTGATAAAAATTAGATAGTGGTGATAACAGTACACTTTGTGAATAGACTAAAAACCTTTGAATAGTACTCTTTAGATGGGTAATTTACATGGATTGTGAATTATATATCAATAAAGCTGTTTTTATTTTTAAGAGTGCAATGCAAGATAAAAGGGAAGTTTAAAATCAAGAGGATCAACCTTCAAAGTAAATTTGAAATGGCAAAATAGAGTGTAATATTTCTATATTTAGCTTTGATATTCTAACTTTAGCAAGAGCCTCAACCTGCAAGATTATACTTAGCATTCCATCCTAAGACATAGATGTTATGCCCTTTCTTCACAAGAACCACCTTTAGCCTGGCTGGTGTGCCTCGAAGGTTGAGTATCAATCTATGAACCAGGAAGTCACAGGTTCGATTCCCGGTCAGGGCACATGCCTGGGTTTCAGGCTCTGTCCCTAATGGGGGGTGTGCAGGAGACAGCCAATCAATGAGTCTCTTATTGTCATTGATGTTTCTATCCCTCTCTCCTTCCTCTCTGAAATCCATAAAAATATACCTTAAAAAATAATCACCTTTATTGCTTTTATTTTTAAAATGCATGATGTATTTAAAGTACATTAAAAATTAGTCTCTTATTTACATTTTATGTGGTGTCCCAACAATGTTTTAACAGAATAATAGTTTTCTCTTGCTACAGGTGACAGCAATATAATGTTCCTCATAAGTATAATAGTTGGGTGTCCAGGCTGTGAGATCAGACTGCCTGAACTCTTTCTGGCAATGTAAATTTGGGAGAGGTTCTTAATCTCAGTCTTCCTATCTGTAAAGGGGAAGTAGAAATACTACTTACTTCACAATGTTGTTCTGAGAATTAAAGGAAAAAAAAATGCATGTAAGGTACTTAACACAGTGTTAAGTGTATAATAAAGACTCAAATTATACTTGTTAGTAATTATGATTAAAATATAGTAACAGTAATAGAGGACTGAGATTATTAAGAAATGAGTGAAAACAAATTGTAATGTAGTTGAAAACTGAGTATTAGCATCCTAAAGGGAAGTGAGGGTTGCAAGGAGGTATAATATTGTTGATCAGTTTCATAACCATTAAGCAAACATATTAAATATTTAATCACTATATTTGGATACTTTTCATATTTACTGTTTTGAGAGCATGCTATCGGTGAAGGCTGTGAAGTTGTGTATTTTTCAGAGAACAAAATGTGATTTAAGCTTGCTAAAGAGAGCTTGCTACATTTCTCATCAGTGGTACAACTTGTCACTTTACAATGCATGCCTTTAACTTGAATAAGTCTGCCATGAAATCTCCTTTCTCCCTCCCTTAGTTTTATTCAGCAATATTATTTTCTAATGAAAGCAGCAAGGACATTTAAATATTTTTAAAAACTATTTTAACTTCTTAGGAGAAAGGAAACTTTAGCGAAAATAGTTACTTATAGATAACTAAAGGCCCAATGCATGAAATTCGTGGAAAAATAGGCCCACACAGCCCCAGCTTCATCCAGAAGGAAGCCCGGGTGGTCATTCTGTTGTTCTGCCAACAGAATTGTTAATCAATTCTTTTATTATTATAGATAATTGATTTGAGATGTAAAAGAATTATCATTTTGAAATTTATTTGTATACTTTAAAAATGGTCTTTAAAAATTTCCTGGATTAACCAAAATTCCAGGAAAGAAGAAAGGAAAAGAAGGAATTTGAAAGTGCTCACAAGTTTCCCCCCCAAATTTTATTCATATTTTTTGCTATATTAATAGGTAAATCCTCTAAAGAGCATTAAGTGAACCTCATAAATTCATAGCCATACAATTCCTCTATGTGTAGCTTATATTTAAATATTCTTATTGTAATAGTGCTTGGTGATCATAAAAACCTATTTGAAGAAAACAGGGATCTGTATATAGGAAAAAAATGACTATGAACAGGCCAGCCCCACTCCCCAGACTATGGCAGAAGTAGGTAAGATACTTAGTCCCTTTGCGCTTCATTTTTCTCACCTTAGAAATGAAAGAGTTGATGTGAGGATGAGGTGAAATCACACATGTAAAGTACACCAAGCACATAGTAAAACATCAAGTTTTAGCTCTTAATATTGTGGCAGTGGCCAGAAAGAGGTAAGTTGTAGCATATATCTCAAAGATGCAGCTACTGACAACCCTTGGTAAACAGAAAATGTTTTTAAAGCGTGGAGATCTTCCAAATTGCACTTAAGCTATTTTCAAAGGTGCTTGAAGAATATGGTCAAAAACTCACTGTCTTTTCTCTTGGTAGGACCCACAAGAGCCAGAGCTTATAGAAGGGGGTAGGGGTGTGTGTGTGAAAAGGGAGTGTGTGTGGCAGGGACTGAGGCAACAGAGAAATAGGTGACTCTGAGGAGTGGGGACTGGATTCAGAAGAAAGAAAACCACCAGGCTTGCTGCCACATGCCTGTAATATGACTCTGTCTTTTATTTTCTCTGGCAGGAAACTGATTTAAAATCTGCTCAGAAATTAATAAGATCACATTCAGCCATGCTACATACTTTGCCTGATGTGCCAACAATATTTGAATCTTACTGAATACTGGAAATTAAGAATTGACGGACTCCTATTAGAAGGCAGAGTTTGGGTGAAGGAGTTGATGTCGACACTCCGGTAGTGGAGTTAGAAACCAGCATTAACTCCTGGCACCGCCATTTAAACAGAGGTGTGAACTTGATAAGTCATTTCACCTCTGAAATGGTTTCATCATCTGTGAAAAGGGAAAAGCACCTTCCTAAAAAGTTATCCCGGTTAAGATTATTCACAGCACTTGGAACACAGAGGTGCATTTTTTTTTAAATATTTTGTGTTAATGGAAAAAAGTTTAAAAACTATGACGACCTACTTAAACACTTACAGTGTTACCAAATATGCTTGAATAATATGCACTGACACGCAATTTCCTCAGCAGACCTTAAGAGTCTCAACTAATATGAATGCTTTAAGTACGCCACACGTCGCTGGCATTTTCCTCTCTCCTCCCCGTGCCTCTCCTCCGCCCACCGCACGCTCCGATGCTCTAAAACGTTATTTCTCGAGCACATTTTACGAACAGCTAATCCTGGCTTGCTGGTGGACAACGGATTCTAGAAAGCGTTTCTGCAAACAGTGCCTTTTCGAGGCTTGCCCCGGGTCTAGCTTCTGCCGCCCTGGAAGGAGTTAATTAAAGCATCCGTCGCAAAACCGTATTTCTCACCCGGGAGAGGCGCGCAACACTCCCACGTGACAGCTGTCCTTTTAATAATTCTGCTCTCCAAGTTCGCGTCTCTGCGAGAAGCGGCATATTCTGCGTCACGTTAGATTAGACACTGCCGATTCATTATTAGGGATACGGGAGGGCGACTCCAGCAACTGTGCACAGCCAGGGACTTGAACAGGTCGCGTCCTGTCTGGGTGAGGCCAGTGAGGCACCGCAGCCATCCCCCGCTGGCCCCGGAAGTTTGTGAGTCTCCAGCTGCAAGCTCTGGGAGTCACCTTGACCCTCGCGGAGGGGTGGAGAAAGTTGGCCTCGGGCCGGAGACTGGGGGAGTAAAACCAAACACAGAACGCTTTCGGGAGCAAAACACGCAGTCACGTTTTCCTGTTTTCAGCACAGCTCGAGACTCGAGAGTTTAAGGGTGGCGAGAGCAGGTGGCAGGACTCCGCCCACCGCCGCCTTTCCCCTCCCTCCCCTCGCACACCCCCCTCCCTCCCTGGAGTCGGGACTCCCAGGCGCGCGCGAAGAGTTGTCGCGCTGTGCATCCTGGGAACTATAGTCCCAGGGTCGGGAACCGTCTCGGTAAAAGCCACTCTGGCCTACATTCCCCATGGTGCCCCGCGGCGCCGGCCGCTCCCGGATGTGTGCCTGGCACCGGAAGAGAAGACGGCCCCCCTCTCTCGGCTCGGCCATCTTGTGGGAAGAGCTGAAGCAGGCGCTCTTGGCTCGGCGCGGCCCGCTGCAATCCGTGGAGGAACGCGCCGCCGAGCCACCATCATGCCTGGGCATTTACAGGAAGGCTTCGGCTGCGTGGTCACCAACCGATTCGACCAGTTATTTGACGACGAATCGGACCCCTTCGAGGTGTTGAAGGCAGCAGAGAACAAGAAAAAAGAAGCCGGCGGGGGCGGTGTTGGGGGCCCTGGGGCTAAGAGCGCAGCTCAGGCCGCAGCCCAGACCAACTCCAATGCGGCAGGCAAACAGCTGCGTAAAGAGTCCCAGAAAGAACGCAAGAACCCGCTGCCGTCCAACGTCGGCGTGGCTGACAAGAAAGAGGAGACGCAGCCGCCCGTGGCGCTCAAGAAAGAAGGTAAGCCTGTGGTGGAAGGCGGAGCAGACCCGGCGTGAGGGAAGCAGCGGGGCAGAAGTGCGGCCACCACTTGCTCCTCGGGCTCCGAGCGTCCGCGGGAGGTTCTGCCGCGATTTCCTCCCGTTCCCCCCAACATGACCGCAGCCCGGTGCTGCGAGCGTGGTAGCCTCGAGTTCAGACCGCCTCCTGCAGGGTTCCCGCCTCAGGTTCGGAGCCGAGGAGCGCGGCCCGGCGGCGAGCCGCCCCCAGCGTGCTCGGCCCCCGGCGGCTGTTGCCTTCCCGCCGGATCCCGCCGGCGGGTCTTGGCCTGAGGTTCCCGGGAAGCGTGGGCTCCCTCCCGCTCAGGGCTCGCTCTCAGTGCTGCCCCGAGGTGCGCTAGTCTGGTGTAGGCTGCTGTCCTGCCATCTTGCCCCACGATGGTGCGGGGCGCGGGGGGTGGGGCGGGGGGCGGTGAGAAGCTGGGGGTCGGGTACTGCGGAGTAATCGACCTGCTTTAGGTGCTTCCTGCGCCTCATTGTACCACTCTCCTCCCCCCCCCCTGCACACACACACAACACACCCTCTCCACTATTTTAAACTTCGAAAGTTGCTCGAGTGAGTTAAGCTGTTGGGAAGGGGAGAGATTTGGCAGCCTTCGATGACGCCGACGCGGGGGTTCTGAAGGAAGAGGGGCGCTTGCGGGGAGTCCTGCGGGCCGTCCCTCCCCTCGCGACCCTTTCCCCGGCCCCGCACCCCGTGCTGCAGGTGGTGGTGTGGCTCGGCCCCGACCTCGTGGTGGAAGGAGTGAGTGCACAGGCTGTCAGGTTGGTCCAAGCAGAAGCAGGCGGCAGCTCCCTGGAGTGTAGCGCTTCCTCCACACGTGCGGGAAGCATGGTCGGCATTTCATTGGCGGCGGGTTACAGCTGCTTCCAGGTCACGCTGGACACTTCGCCGGAGTGTCTGAAGCTTGCATTTTGCGTTCTCATTGCGTGTTTTGTCTTTTGTGGTGAATGGGAAAAGCAAAACAGTGGGGGGGGGGGGAGGGAGGGGCAGGCAAGAAAAAGCGTACGGGATCCAGAGTCCATAGCCCAGCTCCGAATCTTGGTTGGTTTTCTATGTTGGTTGAAATTTCGTTTTGCTGCCACGTGCTCCGGAAAGGAGTTGTTTCTCGTTAGCTTTAGGTTGGATTCGTTAGCATTCAACTAATATTCTTTCCTTTCTTACTTTTTTTTTTTTTAAATCTAAACACGTGTATTATATTTTGGTTTTGGGTTTTGTTTGTTTTCTTAACTAGAACTTCGATGAGGTTTTGACATAAAAAACTAGGTGATGAATAAAACAAAAGAATTCCTGTACTAAAATTACAGGTTGGGGGAAGCACAGGTTGTATGAGAAAGCATGTGTACGCCGAGTAAGCCAAATATCTGTTTTGTCAACTAAGACTTAGAGCAACCTGTGGCACAACTGAATAAATCGTTTAATTTCTGTGTTTAGGAACACTCGCTTGAATAGCTTGTGTAATTGTTTAAACTGCTCATCTTTACCTCTTTGATAAGAGTAATCCCAAGAAAGCACAGGAAAAAATTGAGTATGAAGTGTAAATCTAAAATGTGCAAGGTAAGTGTGTTCATCCATTTTGAACGTTCAAAGGATGAAGCATGTTTGAAATCCCTCAGTTGTTTTGATCATAAAGCCCATCTTTGAAATAAGCTCTTAACCTGGAAACTAGTATTTTAAGTTACAAAGGTAAGGGCATGGCTTCATAAATTTATAATTAAATAATCTTTGGGAAATCTCCCATATTTGCTGTCAACATTTGCCTTAGATCAGTATTTCAGAGCATTCCTAACTTTAAATTGCATAAAACACACTTATAAATAAAGGGAAAATGTTGAATAAAAAATACTCATTTTGAGATCCTGCTGTCAGTTGATGTGGGCATTGGGGAAGGGGACTTACAAAGTCTGCCTCCTGTAGTGGGAAGGATAGTTCGCCTGATAATGTGTTCTGTGCTTTTGAAGAAAGGTCCTGGTACAGTGCTAGACTTACCCTAGATATATAATGTTCCTATTTTAAGAATTAGCTTTGTAGCTAGTCTTTTGTCCATTTGAAGAACTTGAGAATTGACATTACAGACTATCACTGAGTATAGACCAATGTGATTTCTTTTTGTTTTTAATTAAAAGCCTGTTATCTAGTGAAAATCAAGTGAGCTTGCAAGTACAACTTAACTATATCAAGAGAAGCATGCGTTTTTAAAGATGACTATTGGGTTAATATATTTGGTAAGTTTTTTAGATTCTGTAAGCCTAATAGTGAATATTGGGTGGGGAAATAAGCCATTGTTCACTTGGGTGTGTTTGGCTTGGATATCATTACAAAGACTGCTTCCAAGCTCCACCCCAATACACTTGAACTCTGATGAAATTTATTTAAAATGCCTTGGTGTACGATCTAACAATATGCCCATACTGAGAGTTTATGTGGAATGGACTTTAAAATTTCATCAAGGAGTTTGGTGTTTACTATTTTACTCTAGTTACAAGCACCTGAACAATTGGATAAGTCTTGATTGTGTTCCACTTTCTTAGAAAGAACCAGGGTAAATCAACTTAAGATCTTGTTATAAAAACAGTTTCTTGGCTGCTGTTTGGCTTTGTCAGAAATTGTGGTTTGGGAATTATGGCATACCTGGAATTTTACAGACATGAGTTTAACCATCAATCTAGTTATTCTTAAGGCCACCAGTAATGCATATTGATTGCTTCTTGGCATTAGATACTAACAGGGTAAATGCACTGGTAAGAACAAACCAAAAGAAATGTTCTCCATCCATAATAGTAAAATATCAAGTATTTTAGAGGTTGTATAGCAGTTTTTCTGTTAGGTGTAGTGTGTATAATAAAACATATGTAAAAACTAATAGAGGAGGTTTTTGTGTTTGTGTTTTTTTCTGGTTAAATAGCTATTTCAGACTATGGATATGTAATCCATAGATGCTATTTGTTTTCCTTTCAATTTTGTAATTTCATAGAATTACCACTCTTTTTTTTACTCTTGAGGGTTTTTTTTTTTCCTCCTCCAGATTATGTAAGCTAAAATTGTGACCTTTAAAAAAATTTATTTTAGGGTCCTTATTGTTGAATGTGAATGCGTATGGATTTTTCTTGGTTATTATTTATAAATGGCTGCTGGTGTTATCTTTGGTATATTTAAAGCCAAAATGTTTCATTTGCCTAAAATTTCTTTAAATTTAGAATGTTAAAGTAAGAGACTGGCATTTTAAAAAGTTAGAGGAATAATGGCTGCCTACTCAGTTAACTTCCAAGTCAATTGCAGAGAATGCTTTTAGGGGGTGAAAGCGACTTGGCAAACTAGATAGAAGTTTGAAACAAGTTTATTTAAAATAGGAGTTTTTCTAAAGTACTTTGTTCTACTTCTGATATGCCCAGTGTTTCCCTTTTTCAATGGAATGTGCCAGTTAAGGGACCTGAAGTTTAACAATGTACCTTTTTAAGTCTAAGCCTAAATTTTTTTGAGTTGCAAAAATAATTTGCTTAATGCTGGTTATTTATCATTTTAGGAATAAGACGAGTTGGAAGAAGACCTGATCAACAACTTCAGGGTGAAGGGAAAATAATTGATAGGAGACCAGAACGGCGACCACCTCGTGAAAGACGATTTGAAAAGCCACTTGAAGAAAAGGGTGAAGGAGGAGAATTTTCAGTTGATAGGCAAGATTTTTTTCAGATGTTTTCATGTTTTGTCAGTTTAGAGTCTCAACACAAAATTATAAATTGGTAATAATTGCTTAGGTAGCAGTGTGGCTAGTTATGTTTATCAGTTTTTCAAGAAACATCTGAATTATTTCAACAGCAGTTTTTAGTGTTCAACTTTAGATTCCTTATAGTAAAATAAAATACTTAGTTGAATTGATAGACAATTTATTTTTCTTGCTATCCCCGGATGTTAACAGGAAAGTTCTGTTGTATTGTTTATAAAAAAGCAAATTACTCATTATGCAGGTTAGATTTATTTATTTTAATTATTAAATGTATTGATGAATAGTAGTTTTATTAGATTATTACATAAAATGAATGATAAAAAGTATGTGCACTAATAAGTTTTAGATGATGTAAAATTAATGTTCTTGTGGTGGGAGTAGCTTCCTAGTTTTTATTTCCTTTATGTGTTTAGAAATAGATTGTTTTGAATTTTCTAAAACATGGTTTAATTGTTGGCTTATGAGCCAATAAATGTATTCCTGTATTTTTGAGTCTTTGAATGAATTTTCCTATTCTTTTTGCTGGAAACCTGGGATGTATATAATCTTTATTTGTTGTAGACCGATTATTGACCGGCCTATCCGAGGCCGGGGTGGTCTTGGAAGAGGTCGAGGAGGACGTGGACGTGGAATGGGCCGAGGAGATGGATTTGACTCTCGTGGCAAACGTGAATTTGATAGGCATAGTGGAAGTGATAGATCGTAAGTCTTATATTGGTTTTTATGTTATATTTGAGTCTACTTTTTTTAATAAAACAAACTTTGAATTTCTAGATTTAAAGAGTATTATGTTAACTCAGTTTTGTTAGTTCTTTCTCACATTATAGTGGCCTGAAGCATGAGGACAAACGTGGAGGTAGCGGATCTCACAACTGGGGAACTGTCAAAGATGAATTAACGTTGGTATTCTGATTTTTTAAAATAATTTCCATAAAATTGATCCTAGACCTTATTAGAGGCTCACCCATAACCCTTAAATATTATTTGTCCCTGGGACAAGAACGGAATAGCTCTTATAGTTAAATATCTTGTATATCGTCCATAAAAGATAACCTCTTGTTGCCTATGTTTATATTATAGTTATATCAAGTGACCAATTTTTTTATATTTTGGTATATGTGATAACAGTTTTTCTTTTCATATGGGTATATAGCTTTTTCTGAAACCCTGCATTGAAGTTGTTTAGGTATTTTTTTAATATATATATTTTATTGATTTTTTTACAGAGAAGGAAGGGGAGAGGGATAGAGAGTTAGAAACATTGATGAGAGAGAGACATCGATCAGCTGCGTCCTGCACACCCCCTACAGGGGATGTGCCCGCAACCAGGATACATGCCCTTGACCGGAATGAACCTGGGACCTTTCAGTCCACAGGCCGAGGCTCTATCCACTGAGTCAAACCTGTTTTGGCTGTTTAGGCATTCTTTTTTCTGTGTCTTAATAGTTTGTAGCTATTGACCCTTGTGGTTATTAGAAAAATTTTTAAATTAATTCCTCTCAACAGTCTACTGGAGTATACATTTAGTAGGAAAAGAGTCTTAGGAAATGTGAGGATTTTAAAATATTTTTGTATAATGAATTTTCAGCTACATGTAAATGGACCTAGATGCCTTTCTTTTTTCTTTCTTTCCTTAGAGAGTCCCCAAAATACATTCAGAAACAAATATCTTATAATTGCAGTGACTTGGAGCAACCAAATGTGACTGAGGAAACACCTGAAGGTGAAGAACATCCAGTTGCAGACACTGAAAATAAGTAAGTTGTTTTATGTATAATGGTAATGCTCCATCACTGAAATCAGTTTGGATTTTTACCAAGAAAGCCTATAGGTTAATTCTGTTACTTGATGGCTTTTTAACAGAAGAGACTTTCATGGTACCCCAATTCATCAAGTAGTGTTTATATAGAGGAGTGTTTTATACATGTATATATTGGTGGTATATTGGGCTCTAGTGATTTGAAAAATAGAAATGGTTATTTCTATTTAAAATTACCATTGCTGTCTTTAAAAAATAAGGGGGGGGGAGATAGTAAAACTTGCTAGCCCAAGCACAAAAAGTAACTGTTGTGACCTCAAAATAGAAAATAGGAATAAGATGCTATGCATTTTACCTAACCTTACTTGATAGAGATAATGGTAATAGATATATAAGTAATGGATAATTCAAGTGATAGTTGTCCAGAGACATCGAATAGATGAGAACTAGAATCTGAAATTGGGGGTTACTAAAAATTTGACCAAATGGTTCAAATAAGAGAAGTTGTTGTATTTAGGACTCATAGTTCAAAGTACTTTGGACTCTATAACTGCAGGTTTTATTTTGAGACAGTTTAAAATTAGGAAATGTGACTACTTTAAAATTCCACTTCTTTGAAATTTATTTTCCATCAACATTGAATTTGGAACATAGCATTATTGACTTGCTTTAAAATATATGAGGAGAGCAAATGCCAGAATATGTTATTCACTAGCTTTCTTAATAATTTCCATTGTCTGTGTGAGAGTCTTTTTAGGTAAAAAACCTGATTTTGAAGTTTTTGTTTATTCAAGGTTGAGTTTTAAAGTTTCAAGTTAAGCTGGCAGAAATAATTTAATGCCTTTCTCTAGTTTCCATCAATCAAAACAAATTATATGCCAGTTATTTCTTATGGTATTGTGGTTTAAAGTCTTGCATTATAGATTACTTAGGTCTAATTCTTAACCCGGGCATATTCAAATCCATCAGGGAGGAGATGCTTTTCTAAACTTTGCTTTTTCTTAAGGAAGAATTGCTCTTACAATGAACTATTACTAATAATTAGGGTATCATATTCCATGGGTTTATTGGAATAAGGAATAATACATTTGCTATCATTGGAAACAGAAAAAATACATAGTGTTAAATGATGTGTTGAACTTAGATAAATTCATTTATATGAAACTATAGAATAATTTTATTTGGTAAACAGTGAAATTGTGGATGAGTTAAATAATTCTTATGTAATATGGAATGCTTCACAGTGCCAATACAACCGTTTTTCTTTTAATAAAGAGCCCATATTTAAATCACCTTAAGTGTGACCTGCAATGATTATGTCTATCAGAAGGAAATCATGCATTATTGATAAGGTATTGGAAGCAAATCCTTAATTTAGAAGCTAGGCATGAAAGGTCTAAAGAAGATTACGATGATGGTATTAAGAGCAGTTTCTGGAGTGGAGACAATCTAAACATAGTACTGTACGTATCTTGAATATAGAAATACAAATTTATAAAGCAGGGTTTGGCTTACTTTGACTCCCTTATATATAGTTTCCAGAGTGTTTGTTTTGTCTCAGTTAATCTTTACAACAATTCTTGAAGGTAGGTGTCCCGTTTCCATGTGACAAAATATGCTGAGTTATGGTACATTCTTGGTTGTGTCACAACTTAGGAGTAACTAGGGCTTTTTTTCTTACCTTTCTCATCTGTAAACTGACAGCTGGACCTCATATCCAAATCTCATCAATTCAATGTAAACATGAAATTTTAAAATAGGATTAGTCCGACTGTACAAAGTAGCATAGAAGAGGGAGATATTTGAGCTCTAAGGCTAATTGGATCACCTGCTATCTTTGGAAAGAAGCAGAGCTCCCAAAATAGCCAACAACTTGTTTGGTGACAATTGGAAATTGATACTAGATTAAAACAACAGATTTCTAGGCTTTCTTTCTGTAAAAAGGGAAACTCATAATATATAATAGTTATAATCTAAGAATTACATTTGGAAATAACTAATTCATTATTAAGTATTGAAACCAATGTGCTTTGTAGAGAGTTTTATTTCTAGTGAAACCTCAGTCTCCCGCCCACACTCAGGTTGGTTTGAAAGTAGGCATATGTAGAATCCAGGATTTGTATAAACCCGGCTTTTAAAGATTTTTTTTTTTTTACCATCAACATTATCCTAAAATAAAGGATAGAGGAACAGTTCTTTTTATATTTAGGATGTGAAGTGTGGTTCACTGGCATTCTAGATGATAACATGTTATAAGTTAGGTATTATGGAAAATTAAAAATGTAACAGTACGGTTTTAAGAGAAAGTAGTGTTTTAAGAAATGTGTATGTTAGTCCCAGCAGAGAGGCTTGGTTGGAACATCATCCCATGCACCAAGGGCTTGGTTTTCTATCAGGGCACATAGCTAGGTCACAGGTTCAATCCCAATTGGGGCATGTATGGGAGGCAGTCAATTGGTATTTCTCTTTATGTTTGGTAAGTCCAATTCCAGGTTGTATTACTGACAGATGAGCATTTAAAAGTTTGTGAAGAATTGTATTTTTTTTTTTTTTTTTTTTTTTTTTTTAACTTATCCATACTTTCACTAATTCAACAAGCATTGACTACCTGGTGTCTACCAAATTAATGTTAGCCATTGGGTTACAAAAATTATGATCCTTCCATCCTTGGATAATTTTTCCTAAAAGATTGATTAACAAGATTTAACTTCTTACAAGTAACACAGATTTTTGTCAGCCACCTAGTAATAAAATTTAAACATCTTTTCACAGGGAAAACGAAGTTGAAGAAGTAAAGGAAGAGGGTCCAAAAGAAATGACTTTGGATGAGTGGAAAGCTATTCAAAATAAGGACCGGGCAAAAGTAGAATTTAATATACGAAAACCAAATGAAGGTGCTGATGGTCAATGGAAGAAGGGATTTGTTCTTCATAAGTCAAAGAGTGAAGAGGTAAAATTAATTTTTGTGGTGTTTGAAATTTTTTAGATGTTTTTTAACAATTCACATTTATAATTTTTGTTTTTATAATCTGTATAAAAAAGCTTTACATAGTATCATTGGATTAGGTAAACTGTTCAAAAAGGAAAATAAAAATGCATTACCAAGTAAACTGTGTATTTTAAGAAATTTAGTCCTTCTATCTCTGGTTATATTCAATCTGGTAGCCCCCCTCCACCCTCAGAAGCTGATAGTCAATATATATCTTACAATTACTATACTTCATAAATATAGTAGGTCTTTTCCAAGTTGTGATATTTTTAAAAAGGACTAGTATTAGATTGAAAGGTTGGCATTTTCATGTGGGTTAATCTACAATAAAGTGAGTGCCTTTATATAGTATTTAATACTTGAAACGATCTGCCTATGCCATATATAATTATCAGGACTCTTCAATAAATGGTACTACCCTTGTTTATTGAGGAATGATGTAAAGACCAGAAAATTAATTTATAGGTTTCCTTTACTTACAAAACATGGAAACTAATGAGAAAGATATGTTGGTGGCTTTTGTTTTGGCAGCTTCTGCTTACGCCTTGGGGCACATTCTTAGAGGAATGTCCCATTGCTACATCCTTTTAGAGCTTGTGTAAGTATGAGATTTTCAAGTTAAAATATTGCCGAAACTGGTTTGGCTCAGTGGATAGAGCGTCGGTCTGCGGACTGAAAGGTCCCAGGTTCGATTCCGGTCAAGGGCATGTACCTTGGTTGCGGGCACATCCCCAGTGGGGGATATTTGTAACTGTTATGAGGTCCTGACAGAACTTTTCTCCAGAACAAGACACACACAAAATTGTGATATAATTTAAATGAGTCAGTAATACCCTAAAAACACTTCATGTATTTTATTGACTAGGTTACGTAACATAGTTTTAAGTATTTTCCAGTGTGCTTTTCAGAAATAATTATACAAAGTGATGCATATGATTAGATATTTTTGAAACTATAAAATGTGAAATTGGTTATGAATAACTTTGAAACCAATACATTTTCACTATCAAGACACATTCTTATACTTTGCCAAGTTATCCTACTAGTTACTCAAAGGTTACGGATGTGTCCTCAACATTCAGACTTCCTTTATATTGTAAAACCTTTTAGATTGTTTCAGTAGTATATCAGCTTAGACTTTTTTTGTGTCTGTGCTCTAGAAAATTGTAAAAGCTTCTGATTAATGGATTGAGATTGCTTTGCAATAGCAAACATTTAAAAATTAGACAATTATATATAACTGGTTAATTTGCTAGCAATTTTGTGGACTTACATATCTTTTAGGCTTCTTTACAAGGCCTATTGCCTTTAAATTAGGTTGATCTGACATTTAATTTGGTATTAGATGATTAAAGTAATGAAAGCATGGATACAAATACAGCATTCGTTGTATTTTAAGGGTAGTTATTAACAGTTGAAATATGGTAAGATATTTAGAAAGACCAAAATTTCCATATTCCTCCAGAAAAGAGGATAAGTATGTGTGTATATGTATGGAGAAAAATTAAAATGTACCTTAATGTATAAGAAAAATTTCCAATTCAAAGATTAAAACTCATTCATCCCAAACATATATATAAAAAGTCAGGTATTAAGCAATATAAAATTCTCTGGTGTTTTTGTTTGTTTTTTGCAGATTGGGTCATGTAGCTTATTACATAAATACAAAGTGTAGGATCTGGATTTCACAAACATGACATTTTCATTTTTAAGATGGTTCCTTTGATATGTTTTATTTGGGTTCAGCTTTTCAAGGTTCCCTTATGTAAAGTTGTGATTCACTTGAATATGTAGCTCTCCTATTTATATGAAAGAACAATATAAAAGTTGTGTATGAATGGAAGTCTGTACACAATTTCTTAACTCATGTTTGGAAGAATATAGAGTACAATTTTCTTTAGAACTTTCAAAGAGATTCAGTATTATCAATAATAGGAACCTTACACGCTATCCATGTCTTTAACAGGGGTTCCTTGATAGGAATTCTAATCTGAAAGGCATATTTTAAATGTACTGGTAAAGATGATGATTTATTAGGTTTGAGATGAGGCCCAGTCACTTGAGTGGTTGTGATTAGACACCTCTAATTGAGATTGTATCACCTGTAATTTTTTGAATTCAGAGAGGGAGTTAGAGATAGAAACATCAATGATGAGAGAAAATCATTAATCGGCTGCCTCCTGCATCTACCACTCCCACTGAGGATCAAGCCTGCAACCCCGGCATGTGCCCTGACTGACCAGGAATGAAACCTTGACCTCCTGGTTCATAGGTTGATGATAAACCACTAGGCCCAGAAGAAAGCTCATTCTGAAACTTGCAGCATTACTTTCCTAGTACTAATCATCCAGTGGTCTTTACTTAAATTTTCAGGCTCATGCTGAAGATTCGGTGATGGACCATCATTTCCGGAAGCCAGCAAATGATATAACGTCTCAGCTAGAGATCAATTTTGGAGACCTTGGCCGCCCAGGACGTGGTGGCAGGGGAGGACGAGGTGGCCGTGGGCGTGGTGGACGTCCAAACCGAGGCAGCAGGACTGATAAGGTAAGTTTTAAATATTTTATCCTATTGGTAAATTCACTGCCTAAAGTCCTTTAGGGGACATAAGTGGAAGGAAAAAAGGTAGACCCTAGCTGGGTACTCGGTTAAAGTATTGTCCTAATATGTTAAGGTTTTGGGTTCAATCCCTATGTGGGGCATATACAAATATCAACCAATGAATGCATAAATAAGTAGAACAACAAGTCAATATTTTATCTGTCTCCCACCTCCATTTGTCCCTCTACCTCTTCAAAATCAATAAGTTTAAAAAAAATTATTTTTAAGAAATGACATTTTTGGTTATAAATTTTTTAAAAAGTGTTTAAATGACTAAAGAGTGTTGCCAGTAGAATTAAATTGCCATACTTTATTGAATAATTAGGTGCTGGTCATGGTGCTATGCTAGGCATTTTATGTGCTGTGTCATTTGATTCATGTTGCTATGTTGACATCCCCATTTTACAGAAGAGGAATTCAGGGAACCAAGTTAACTCTTGGCCTTTGACAAAGTCTACCTGAAATGCCAACCTACATCCTTTGCCTTCACTGTTTTTTAGGTCTCAGTTTAATATAACCTTTGTGTCTATCATTTCATTTTGTGAAACTCACTAGATAATGGCCTAGTGTGAACACCTTTTTAGTTCTTGATTTTTTTTTTTTACTAGATTGTTGTGTAAGAGGTGGGATTCATTTTTGTCATCTTCAATGCCTTGCATATAGTGTACAACACATAATAAGTTCTTATGAAATATTTTATATAAGCCCTAATAATTGATAGATTTGAACTCTGATCTGTCTGATGTCAAAGCTCAAGCTTTTAATGTCTAGATATTATTAAACTAAATTATTAGAGAAGACCTTTTAGTTAGTTCATTGTCTCTTATTGTCTGTACTTATAAAAGGGTAATATGCTGATTAGACTAGGTGACCAGATATCTTCTGGATGTCCGACTTCCACAGTGGTAGGGGCTGAGATAAGCTGTTAGAGGCAGTCAGGCAGGCAGGGGAAGGCAGTTGGGGGCCAGCAGGGGAGCAGTTAGGTGGCGATCAGGCCTGCAGGCAGGAAAACAATTAGGAACCAGCTGTCCTGGATTGCAAGAGGGATGTT
Source organism: Lasiurus cinereus (assembly GCA_011751065.1). Lineage (NCBI taxonomy): Eukaryota > Metazoa > Chordata > Mammalia > Chiroptera > Vespertilionidae > Lasiurus > Lasiurus cinereus. The sequence goes on along the minus strand of JAAGEH010000030.1, from coordinate 32,622,215 downwards.
CAACTGCCGCTGCCCTGCGTGATGGGGCCTAAAATCGGCAGTCAGACATCCCCCTAGGGGTCCCAGATTGGTGATGGTGCAGGCTAGGCTTCTAATCTAGTATATAATCATGATGTCCTCCTGAATTCCAAACAACTGATAACACAAATTGGGGGACCCATTTACTTGATTGGGTTTGCCAGTGTTTGATTATAGTGGCAATTTAAATATTACAGATTTTATGGTCACCAGTAACAACGTAGTGGTATTTTGGTTTCTATTTCTTTCCCTGATACCAGGTGCTTTTAAAGCCAATGTTATATATGTGGACCTTTTCAAGACTTGTTTGTTTGTTTGTTTTGTTATTAGTACGTTATAAATAGCATTTGGCAGTTGGGTCCCATTCTAATATTGATGAATGTGCTGCTTAAAATAATTGTAATTGATTTGCTTTCAAATAATGCCATTATTTTGTAAATGGAGAAGATACAGGAATGCTTAACAAAGTAAGAATTTCCACACATATTCCATATGAATCCACTTGTATGAGTATTAGAAAAATAAAATAACCCAGGCTGTTACTAGGGAATTTTCCTAGTTCTTTGTAGAAGTCCAGGGCAAGACTCATTGCAAATATTTGTGGCCCTAGTCTGATCCATAATTTTGCCTTTAAGTAAAAGGTTTGACACATTTGAGTATTTAATTAGTATTTTAACTTCAAGAAATTTTAGAGTTCTGTGTCTACATGTAGACACTGGCAATTTATTTTCAAGGTTTGAGCATTATTAATTTTGGTTTGTTTCTTTTTCAGTCAAGTGCGTCTGCTCCTGATGTAGATGACCCAGAGGCATTCCCAGCTCTGGCTTAACTGGATGCCATAAGATAACCCTGGTTCCTTTGTGGACCCTACTTCTCTGAGGTTTTGCATGCTTAAGGATCCCAACCGTCTAAGAAATTAAAAAAAAAAAAAAAAAAAAGACTGTCATTCATACCATTCACACCTACAGACTGAATTTTATCTGTTTTGAAAATGAACTTCTCTCGCTACACAGAAGTAACAAATATGGTAGTCAGTTTTGTATTTAGAAATGTATTGGTAGCAGGGATGTTTTCATAATTTTCAGAGATTATGCATTACTTCATGAATATTTTGTATTGCTGCTTGCAAATATGCATTTCCAAACTTGAAATATAGGTGTGAACATGTGTACCAGTTTAAAGCTTTCACTTCATTTGTGTTTTTTAATTAAGGATTTAGATGTTCCCCCAGTTACAAACTGGTTATAAATATTGGACATAATACCCGTTTTAGTACCTGCTTTGCATTTACACATATGGTCAACTGGGACATGTAAACTCTGATTGTCAAAATTTATGCTATGTGGAATACTAATGACTTTACGTATTTTAACTTAGTTTTAATATTTTTATTTCTGGGGAAAATCCTTTTTCACTTCTCATGATAGCTGTTATATGCTAAATCTTTATATACAGAAATATCAGACTTGAACAAATACAAAGCACATTCGTTTATTAATCCTCGCTCCTGCATAGTTCATTAAGTTCAATTTATAATTGATTGACAGTTTCAAATATATTTGAAAGTGTGATTTTCCCATTTCAAAAACCAAACTAGACACCTTACAGTCTAATAGAAAGTTGTTTAAACGACATTGTTGAAAAACACATCCTATCAGGTGAAATAGTTTTATGAGTGTTGGGCTTTTCCCCCTCCAACAGGGTGGGTGTAGCAAAATTGATTTGTTTAATTCATATTATTTTAAACTGTTTCTGGCCACTAGGTATGATTTGTTTGTGAAAGGTCCCAAATCAAAATTATATACCCATAATCAGTGATCCTTTTATCCCTTCCTGTTCTAAAGAAACCAAAGGGCCTGATTAGTATGGTAAGATGTGGGGATGTGTCACTTTTGGGAATTTGGAAAGTAGACAGCTTTACTCTCTAAGGTTGGAACAGCAGCACCACCCATGAAATGGAAGCCAAAAATCTTATTGTTGCCTAATTTCCTATATTGCTGTTAGCTTTGGTCTTAAGTTGATAAATGACTGTTCCGTAGAAAATAATAAGTATCTTTTACCTCATCCTACATTAGAAAAGTAGGTTAATAATGGATTCCTGAATGGGAGCGTCAACGCACTTAGTAAACATGGAGAGAATGATCAATAAACAGGTTTTCTAGGATTTTTTGTAATTTTCTGCCATATTTATTTTTAAGCAGAAAAAAGGAATTTTATTTAGCTTTAAAAATTTTTGTCACTCATTTTCAGTAATTTTCTACCTATGTGTGGTAATGTCCAGTTTTTAAAATATTGAAAATCTTAAAATGTCTGCTGTTTGCTGATTAGTTCTCCATATACTTCCAAAAGAGATGTACAGTACAAAAGTTATTCATTTAAATTAGATTTTTTTAACCTAGTTACCTACTAGCTTGTCATCTTATTAGGAAGGAGGTAATTGGTTTTTATTGATGAATAACTTGTGCTGGTGATTTGGATCTTACGCAGAGTGTGTTCTGTATTGGTGCTAATGTCTAATATAATTTTATATTTACCAACATAACTGCTACCCAGAGGCAAGTGTTAAATTAGTCCATATGGACTCTTGATCCCTCCTAAGTTAGTGTGTTTGGACTTTCATCTTAACTCATTTCTGGACTTGGCAACCTGCTTATAAACCTCTTGGTTTCTAGCAACATATAGAAAGCACCTGCTTTTAACACTTCACAAGTTCCACTCACTGTCAGCCATTGCTGGCATTTTTCAGTAGAGAATACACAGCAATATCTGATATGTTGCAAGCTTTTACAATAGCCTGAACTTTAAAAAGTTGGTCCATTAGTTGTATCTGATGGATGTAAATTTGCCTCCTAGTTCACTTTGTGTCGAGCTAAAACTGTGAACCTAACTTTCTTTTATTGGTGGGTAATGACTGAAAATAAAGATTTTATTTTCATGCTCATATCCTAAAAGTCATAAAAACAATCAAATAGGAACCCATTTATTGTCATGTGTTTTCTGGCCTGTGTGTGCACACCAAAGATAATGCTCATATTTCATTTTTTACCTTATACTTAGATTTTGTTTATCTGGGAGGGATGCCTATTTTAATGAGTATTGTAATTAGAAAGTTTGAGTTATAAAATGAATTTCAAGGACTAACCTTACAGTTGTCATTTCTCTTAGCATATCACGTTTTGAATGCAAAGGCTAGTTATACTGAGCACCACTGTTTTTGCAGGGAGTATTAAACAGGATATAATACTCTAAAGAAATCTCTTAATGGATACAGATCCATAAATAATAATTGTGGCTGATTGAATGTTTTAGTGAACTTTCATGGGTGCTTTTAATTAGAAGTAATGCCAGAATTTATTTTTTTAAAATATTTTTAGTTTGCATTGAAATTATTGGAATATGATTTCTTTTTTAGTTTTTAAATACGGTTTTGAGACCTGTGTGGAGTTGGGAAAGATCTTTAAATGTGTCACTAGGTATTACACATATAGTTGCTTTACTTACTTGTAAAGGTGGGAGTAGGACAGACACATCATCTCCAGGGTTGTAAATATATTTGGGGCTTATTTTTGGTATGGGTTTGGAGGGAGTATATTAAGTACTCATTCTGAATGTGTTATTTTTCTAATTGCTAGTGATGATTGCACTGAAATAGAAAAATGTTATATTCTTAGGGAATTGCATATGAAGTCTAAATATTATATATTGGACTTCAAAAATAATCTTTAAGAGCACTAGCTTTGTATTGAAAGAACCAACGAGTATTAAAGGTTAAAAATTAAGGAGCAATGTGAAACTGGTGGAACCTGATACTATGGACATCTATCCCAACATTTAAGTAACTGGTATAACAAATCCTTGACTCTCAGGTGCATGTAATTCTATTTTTTAAAATAAATAGATGCTTAGAAAATAGATTCTACCCCACACATTGAAATTATGCTGAAATTAACATGTAAATAAGTATTCAGTCTGAACCTTAAAAAGCCAGGTCTCCAACTTAAGTGGGAAAAGCCTAGAAGTTGATTACAATTATACTTTGCAGAGTATATGTAGTGACAGTTCAGTAAAATGATCACTAATCAAGCTTCAGATCAAATTTAACAATATTTGCAAAATTGTCAGGTTTTATAGTTGAGGTATAGATTGTCAGCTTTCAGAAATTTGGGTCCAGTTACTTTTGCTCAGCCTGGGTTTACCTTGGATATGTTCTTTTGAAATTAGGAAAATACGAAGTTTATATGAGAAATAATTGGACTAAGTCAATAGTGGAAGAAAAGTTGTATCCTAAAGAATTAGAAGTTTAATTTCAGAAAGTAGGTTATAAAGATGAATGATTAAGGCCATTAAGATTTTGGCTATAGAAAAAAGTAATAGTATGGAAGTGTCATTTAAATAAGTGCTACATCTAAGCCTGGGATCTGCACATTTTCAGCCTGTTGGGGTTAGAAATAAAACAGTTCTACCAAGATGTATGTAGCCCACATAGCTGAAAACATTATCTGGCCCTTGATAGAAAGTGTTTGCTGAATCCTGATCTAAGCTATCACTCCTAGGTTAGCATGTAAGAGTTATTTTAACTAAAAGTGTCATTTTTAGCTACAAATTAAATCATCCTAACCTGTGAGAAGTTGTGAAGTCAAATATTTTCAAGCAAGTTTTTTTTTTTTTTTTGCCTCTTCTGTACTCAGAATAAGGGCCAAAATAACCGGTAGCTACTTAGTAAAGATCTTATTATTTTAAGAAAAGATTATTAAGTAGTTTGTAACTTAAATATGTTATTCTTAAAGCTGTTAAGGAAAGTATAAATTTGCTATAAAAGTAAGCTTAATGCTATGGTTATAGTTTCATGATTTCATGTTTAGTGGCACTTCTTGTCACTTGGTGCTGAAATCTTTCTATTGTGATTAATTGTTCCATGAGATGAGGAATTCTGAACGGGTAAGAAAACATGTCTGTTAACTTCATAGGTTGAGCTAGAACAGGAATGAATGACTTCTGAGAATTACTTTTATTAGGATATTCATTTGGATAGAGTTTAGATTTTGTGCCGTTGATGATTTCTGTATTGAATAACTGGAAATCAATTTTCACTTCTAAATGGAAGGAAAGAAAATGTGAGAAATAGCCTATACAAGTTAGAAAATAATTTACCAAATTGAGAATGTTATGTAGATACTTAGTGCTTTAAATCCAGTAACCTATGTCCCTTTTGTTGCCCACTTGAGAGTGGCAGTGCCTGGTGCATTTTATGTTTATTTTAAGCTTTGTGCATTCAAGACAAAAGATACCTGATGATAACATTTATGAGAATTCTGATTATGGATTTTTTTAACCTATTTAGATAATGGATTCATATCAGGTAATGAGGATTGCTCTGAATGGATCTTACTGTGGTTTTTATTCGTTATAACAGCTGCGTTACTAATACAGAAATGTGAACAACTAAGGGTTAATTAATATTTAGGATCATGACATTTGTTATTTGGTGAGTTGAGTAGGGAAAATGGGAAATAGCTTATCTTTAGGCATTGGTTTTATCACTAATTGCAGTTACAGCTGATTTAATAGACTTTAGGAATTTAAAAGACTTCTAATTGGAAGACAGCATTTTTATCTACTTAAAATGATTCTGTATAAAGTGATCCAACTGAACTTGGTTCTTGATATTGGCCTAGAATTTTGTCAGATTGTATTACATTTTTTTCATTAGCTAAATGTCAGGAATTTGGGGAACTTTGCATGTTGGAATTCCTTGTTTCACACCTTGGGTGTAATAATCCATGGTGAAATGTTGCTTTGTTTGGCAACCACACTCTGGCAATAATAGGCCAGCATATTTACACATTTTGTGCTTAGACTGCCAGGGGCTGTTTTGGAAACTGATGACTTAAACACATCAGAGAAGTTGGTAGATTCCTCTCTACCCCACTCCAATTTTATGCCTGAAAATGTTTAGGATTTAATAATTGGTGAATTGAACTAAACACCGCAGATACCTTTTCAAAGATAGTTGGTTTGTCTTCTCCCTGGAAATTATAGCTTCCACTTTTTCTTTTTTTTCTCAGTAAAAAAGGAAAAACCTACCTACAAACTACAAATAATTTGGTTCCAGCTTGGTCTTGTGTACACAAACCTTACATGTACAAGGCTTCACTTAGATGCTATAGTTTAGAAGTTTCTGAGGTGTGCTTGGGAAGACTGGATTGGATAAAGCTATTTTTAAGACATGTTCATTGGTCACTAGCATAGGAGAAAAATCACGTACCTAGCAGGTATAGTGTGTTTTGTTCATAACAGTATTCTTTGAAGATTGAGTGGCACTTTGTCACTGTTTCTCAACAAAATCCACTATATTAGTTTTTAACAATTGGACTGACTTCCCTCCCTGCCTTTTGCCAAAAAGTAGAATTGGAAGTCATGCTGACTGAAGCAAAGAATGCTTTGGATACTGTATAATGAATGCTAATTGAAAATACTTGACATATGAGAAAGAAGTTCTCTTCAGGAAAAATGTTTATTAAAAACCAAAAAAAAAAAAAAAAAAGCCCAAAGCTATACTGTTTATTGAGGAACATAATTAGCACCTCCAGGTTACAGGAGAGCATTAATGTGTCCCCTGCCCCTCATTTTTCCCAAGATTATCTATCACTTTTGCTACTAAGTTATTACACTTTAAAGTGGGTGTTTTAAAAAACAGTTGCAATGAAAACTACCCTGCCATAGACGGGAGAGGGTCAACTAAAGGGAGTGTATATAGGAATGCAAAGGAATCTTGTGTAGCTGTAGCACAAGTATGAGAAGAATCACCGCAGGAGAGAAGAATTTATTTTCTCCAGTGTTGAGAAAAGGCAAGTGGTCTTTTACTTCCTTTGTGATGGAATAAAGTGAGATTTTTGTTTATAAATGAAATCCTGCAGTATCCTGTTTTCACCTTGATTTTTTGGTTGGTGAAGGCTGGGTATAGGGGTCTTTTGGACTTGGTACAGCACAACAAAATGTCCTCGGGTTAACACAGGCCACATTCTCACCTAATGTTCAGGGAGATGTATAAGCCATTTTAGCAAGTGAATTGTGATTTTTTTCTTTAGTAAAGGAATAAAATGGTTTTTTAAATGTTTTTGCAACTTTTGAATATAGTGAAAATTTCTTGTTTGTGGGTGGGCCTGCCTGTCCAGTGGTAATTTAGGGCCTTTCAGTACAGCTTATTCTCTGTGAGAATCTTATAACAGCTTTTATAGTATTTCCTTGGCTCCTATTATCTATAGGTAGTAAAATGTATGAAATTGGCAAGGGAGGAAAAGCTATTTTGAACCTCACCTACATTCTCTTGCCTGGGCAACGCCAGGGTTTTATAGAGTAAACCTTAAAAGTTGTGGAATTTGAAAAGTGGCCTCAATTGACTTAAAGGGACCCTATTGTAGCACATAATAGGTTTGTATATTTCTTAGAGATGTGACCGAAATTTCAGCAGAACCTATTTAACCACTTGTAAGTAAATGATCACTAACAACATGTGCAGTCAGTTATAGAGTAGAGGACAGGCATTTATGTTTTAACAATACCAGCAACAAAATTGAATTATGTAGTCCTAATTCCTTTTTTGCTTAGCAAATAATCTCATGTTGGGAAAAAATTAGATAAATTCAGTGGGGTTATAGCTATTACAATTAAAGAGCACAATTGCTCTGGTTACTTTTCTATTTAAAAGGCTTAATGATATTTATAGCTTGAAATTTCCATTTATCCATTTTCTTAATATAAATGGATTTTCTTGGGAGTGTTCTCTCCTTTCTTTGCCTACCTGTGCCTTCTAGGATTTAGATTAGCTGGGTGGATAAATTAACAGATTCGGGAGTTCCAGATTTGTCAACTTAAAAATTTACCTGTGTAGTTTTGTTTGTTTTTAAGTAGATTTCTTAGGAACCAAGAGTGATCAAGGATTTTGGAAGTATGGAAATGCCAGGTTTTGGTTATTTAGTAAAAACAGTTCCAAAGATAGCATCAGTTTTAGTTAACTATAGTCAGAACCCCAATTGATGAATGTTTGTAGAGCAGTCATTTGCATAGGAATAACTATAGCTGAAAGTTATGCCCTGAAACTAGACTGTCCTGTATTAGGTACTAGTGTGACTTTCGCTAATGGTATTTCAGTTTCTTTTTCTGCTTAGTGGAGATAACTTCTACCTTAAACCAGCCATGGTGAGGACTGAGTTACGTATCTTAAAAACAGCATGTACTAAATATGGCCCTCTCTATCCATAATTCCAGATCCACAGATTCAATTGAGGATTAAAAGTATTCAAAAAAAAATACATTGTTGCTGACGTACAAGGGAGCATCCAACAATGTTGGTATCTGAGCAAGGGCAGTCCTGAACCAAATCATCGAGGATACCAAGGAATGAATATACTGTGTTATATGTTGAATATTTGGCAATATTTGGCTTGTTATATAAACTTTTATTTCAAAGATGCATTGCTTCAGTTATTAACCTTAACATCCCCAATCCCCACTCTTACCTAATGTGTCATAATGAATTTTCTACCAACTGACAGGAGAGCTAAAGATCAGTGAAGATGTCAGGTGGAGGATGAAAGAGACATGGATCATAAAGAAAGTGGTCTCGACCACTTGTGTCAGGTCCTTGGGGGGGAAAATTGGTTATATTTAGTTGACTATCCAATTATCAGAGTAAGGAGTGTTTAATGAGAAGTACAAAAGTAATTTAAAAACCTATGGCTAGAAACCACTATTACCATTTTTGTGTATATTTCAAAAACTTGCATTTATTTGATGTTATCCTTTTGTTAATTCTTTAGTAGCTGACTGTTTCCATGTCAAATATTGTTAAACTTTTTGAAAGATTGCACAGTATGCTTTTCAATTCTAAGATCCATACCAATTTCAGAGGGTACATGAGCCCCCCTCTGTACCCTCTGAATGTTAGTTAGCATTTTTTTTCTTGTTTAGAGCATAATGAAATAGGGTTAATGGTTTTGTATAGATGATTTAGCCAAGTTCCTACTAACGAGCACTTCTGGTTTAATCAATACTGTGATAAATCTCATTCAATTTGTTATTTATAAAGTATCTTCTTTAGTCTACATTTGTAGGAGTGGAGTTGTGTATTCAAATTTTTAAAAATACTGCCCAGCTTGGCCTGTGTGTTTCTGGTTGAACATTGGCTGATGAACAAGGAAGTCAGGGCACATGACTGGGTTGCAGGCTCAATCCCCAATAGGGGTTGTGCAAGAAGCAGGCAATTGATGATTTTCATTGATATTTTTTCTCCCCTCTCCCTTTCTGTCTCTGAAATCAATAAAAGCATTTTAAAAATACTGCCCAGCCTCCAGAAAGAAGCTAGCTAGCACACCTTGTTACAAACACCAGTTTCTCTGATTAATACTGGTTATTCCTTAAATTTTGCTAACCAGGTAAGTGAAAATTGGTCAATTTTCATTTATTTGATTGCAGGTAATTGTTTTCTTCATGCTTGTTGAGCATTTAATGTTTTGTGTTTCTTAATCTATTTTCTTTGAGGTATGAGCTTTTTCAAATTGATCTGTAAGAATGTGTTGTTACTTTTGGCACATGTTGCAAATGTTTTTTTAACTTGTGGGGGGAGATTGCAAATTGTTAATTGGAAATTCATTCCAGAATAGGCTGATGTAAAGATATGTGACTGGTTTCTTTAGTTGTCTATTAGCCAACTGCTCTTTTTTAGGAGGGAAGAAGAGACCTTTCTGATCTTTTATTCTAGAGCGGGGGTGAGGAACCTTTTTTCTGCCAAGGGCTATTTGGATATTTATAACATCATTTGGAGGCCAAGCAAAGTTATCAACTGAAAGATTGTCCTGCTGTATTCGGTCAAACATTTAATTAACTTACCCTTTAATGCCTTGGTAGGCCAGACCAAATGATTTCCTGGGCCTTAAACACCCATGGGACTGGACATTCCCCACCCGTTTTAGAGAATAGTTGGAGGATTCACCTATCATAAAGCTTGGATAATGTGAACATCCATGAGTCCTGCATATTAGAAAGAAAAGCAGGGGTCCTTTGGAGTTCTTGAGCAGTGTACTGGGATACATGACAAGTGTGTCGTGTGAAGGAAGAAGTGAATCAAAACATGGATTCACTAGAATAGAATGCCTAGCTTGGCATCTTTTCACTGGCCTCAGGCATTGGTGAGTTGCAGCTGTAGGCTATTAATGGAAACGGGGAAATTGAGACGGTGGAGGAGAAAAAGATGTGAAAGAAAACTAGATAGCACTATTTTGTTTTAAGACAAGCACAGGAAATAGAATCTCTGCCTCCTAGGAAAGAGGCCCCTTTCAAGGAACAATTCAAAGAGGATTTCTATACTAGAATTAGTGGTGGAGAGTCCCATATATCCAGTACGTGTGAACTTGGATGTTATAGAGAGAACAAAGAAATTTAATGTGTTTGGAGCAGAGATTCCTGGGTTGGCTTTGTATGTATATTGGGAGTGAAATTTTAAGTCATAGCTGATTTTCTTGAGGAATGAAACTGGTTGTATGGATCTTGGTGAGCTCCACCTAGTCCTGGTAAATTAAGCAACCTGACTTGGAATTTTGTGTGTGGGCAGAAAGGGGGTGTGTGAAAACTACTTAGGGCAAGGACAGAACAGGGTTACCCACCCTCTGTCATTCAAGGGAAGAGGACATTTTCTCTGGCAATGTGAGCAGCCAGATATGTTATTAAATTCTACCTGTGTAATAGCAGTGCTGCCAGTGGACAGGGCAGAAGAGGGACTGGGGATCAACAAATGCAAATTCAGTTGTCCCAATAAAGAGGAAGCACATACAGCTAGACTGGCTGCTGGGACAGAAGGAACACAATGAATGGTGATATCTCTTTATTGACAGCCTATCAGGAACTTGGTATGGTTCTGGAGAAGATTGAATGGTTCCCACCTTCAAGTTATTTACAGTCCAGAGGAAGTAGACTATATGGGCATAATGCTAGGGGAGCACTGAGGAGGCCTCTGCATCCTTAGAAGGAGAACCCTTTAGGAGTCAGAGAAGTCTTCCTGTTTAATATTTTTATTTTTAGGAAAACAAATGACTGCATTCTCCCCTTGGGTTTTAAGGGAATAGAAATGATGTGGTGGGGTGCGGAAATGAGGATGTAAGGAAGACTGGGGAGCTAGCCATCTTTGGGACCAAGTGGAGAAGGGCCAGTGACTTAAGATGGAAAGATAATCAAAAGATCAGTGATGGAAAAACAAGTATTGCAAGAGAGAAAAGTTGGCTTCCATTGTCAAGAGGTGATATCTAAGGAGATATCCTTGTCTTGACCCATTGCCAAGATGAATTAGACAAGCCAATTACTGAGCTGCTGAAATGCAAGGGACTACACTTAGCGGCTAAAGAGAGTAGAATAGAAATGTAAGGAAGGAAAGGCCTGGGAGAAAACATGTTAAATCTGGAATGGCAGGAAGCATGGGTGAAGAGTTTGACATGAACAACTGCAGAGCAATGTTACTTCAGTTGCTGAAGCTCTGAGGGACACATACCTCAGTTCCAGTGGGTGGAAGGCGGGTAGGAGGTAGGTTCCATGCTTGACAGGATTTAAGAGAAAAAAATCTTGGACCTAAAAGTTAACTATCAGTAATTGGACCACCAGCTTTGCAGAAATGCCTACAGTGACTGGAAAGAGGCAATGACGAGCAAGGGGAGGTGATAGGCCAGGGCTACAGCTCTAACAGTAATGTAGGGGTCATGTTCTGAAATTGTGCTGAGGAAAAGAACTCAGGATCAGCACAGTTTTTCCCAGAAGGGAAAGCAGGAGAAGGATGACAGAAGTGTGGCAGTTTTGGTTCTTGAGACCTTGAGATAGCCTTGGTCCTGAAGGCAGCATCTGGTACATCATAAAGAAAACAGCGTTGGAGAGCCTGTGGCCCACTCCCTTTCAAGTCACCTGATTTGAGGTGGGTCTACCGTAGCTTTGTACCATCAGGCTGCTCTGGATTCACTGAATGGTGAAGGCAAAGCAAACTAGCAAAGCTAGGGGGGGAAATGCATTCTTAGGTCTCCACAAATAAGGACAGTCAGAACCATCTTGGAAATCCTTTTATATTGGTGTTTACCAGGGTCTTTCATATCAGTTGTAAAACTAGGCTGATCTGTTTTAAAGGCTCCCTCATAATTCTCACTGTGTCCATTATCTGTAGTTGTGTTGAATACAGTAGCCATTAGCCATGTGTGACTTAATGACGATCAAAATTCAATTCTTCAGTCATATTTGGCACATTCCAAAGAGTCAACAGCCAGTGCAGATAGGCTGGTGAGACATAAGTCTTGGTATGTAGTAGCTGCTTTATAAACAGTTGTGTGAATAGTCCTTAGGACTGTATGCCACTGCCAGTAAGAGTTTTGGTTTCCAGCTAAGCCAAGAAAGTTGTGGGAACTTTGACTGGAGTCTGTAGGACCACACAGTGAATGATGTAATATCAAGCCTCCAGAGAAGGCAAGATGAGGTATCTGGGTTACAGCCAACTCTCAGTTCCTGAGATCACCCTGAGCTGGCTTGACTGCCCTGTAGCTGCAACCAGACCTAATGGTAGTAGCACAGAGGTGATGACAGCGAGCAGAGGGCTGGGTGGATGGATGGGTCTGTTGCGCTGGTTGGGAGCACTTTGACTTTCCAAGTTTCAAACTTCACTCAAAGCATGAGGGAACTGCACCCCATCTTCAACCGATCCAAAGTCAGCTTCTCACCACAGGAGAAAGGGAGCGGGTGCAGGGAACTTGAGGGGAACACAGAAAGGGAGATGTGCTGAGGCTCCAGTTCTTCTGGGGGCTCAGTTCCAGGAGCCTCATGTGCAGGGAGGTAATCCATGTTGGAGGGTAAGTAACCCTCCTGGGTGGGAAGGTAGTCCCCTAGGAGAACCCCTGAGGGACTTGCTGGGTTTCCTGGCTTTGAGTTGGGGCTCCTGCTCCCCAGCATCTTGTACAGATCCACTAGCTGCCCTGTTTCCGCTATGAGAGTTCTTGGAGGTGGTAAGCTCGAGGCACTGTACCTTGTTTCCTCAGAGGTATAGTGACCTTGGTCTCCTTTTCCCTTCTCTGGCCAGTTGGCACGAAGGAGCTGTCTGAAGACTGGGGTCACTTGATGCAAGACTTCGCTGATGACCAGGGGCTCAGGTTCTTTCGGAGCGGGCCAGTCTGTCAGGAGCCTGTCCATTGGCAGCTGCACCTCCTGAGACGGGAGGAAGAAGCTCAGGGCTATGCTAAGTGAGTAGCCTGGACAACTGACTTCTCCAGGTTCCAAAAGGCCTCGGCCAGCAATACCTAGTCAGCTCAAGGTGGACACCGGGCCCTTTGCGAGGTAAGAGAAGCAGTTAACATTGTCAGGGAAGAAGACAGCAGGGTCCTGGGCTCCTCTCCATGCCCAGCCAATGAGTGATTCACCGCCCTGCTCAACCTTCAACCAGACTTTCTGGTGAGTCAGACTGCACTAGCTGTTATTTTTTTCCTCTGGGATAGAGGCACACGGTGCAGAGGAAAGGCTGAGCTTGCCTCTGTTGGGGGGAGGAGGCAGGGAAGACTATAAAAGGGTCACACCAGAATTGAATCCTGAGAAGTAGTTTTTTCAGAAAGGTTGTGAGCAAGAGGACTGGTCTATTCTGGAACCTGCTAGTTGATATGACAGGCACACTGAGGCTTTGGAAATAGGAGGTTACATGAAGGGCTCTTAAGGGATGCTAAGGAGTTTGGGTTTTGATACAACTACTGAAAGGTTTTAGATAATATCTTCTACTCTAAAGAATAACCCCTCTAGAATAACTTTTTTGGAAGAAATTTTCATTCTTTTTCCCCCTGTAACTAACTTTCTTTTGCTTACCTTTTCAACAGCACATTGGTTACCAACTCTTCAATGTCGTATCTCTCCTTTCTAAACTTGCTGCTGATCCCTGATTCCAAGTCCCAGCACTTTATTAACATTTATTTTTAAGGGGCTTCATTGGGCTCTCCTTGCATCCTGGAAACCACCTTCATGCTGACCTTACTAAAGCAGAGCTCCAGAGCCTTTCAGGGCTTGGATTTCCATATCCCAGTAAAGCTCCCAGCCCTGACCTCATCAGATTCCTTTCTCCACTTCCACATGTTTTGTTCAGAAATTATTTCAGGCACGCCATCCTAGTTTTATTAAACACAGTTTTTTCTCTCTATGCCACACTTCTGCTTCCACTGCCAGCCTCTACCAGTTTCTGTTTATGGTGCCATCCCTTGCTTGACACTCCTCTTTCTGTTTTTCTGTTTTCAAATGTTTTTATTGATTTCAGAAGGGAATGGAGAGAGAAGGATGGAAACATCAGTGATGAGAGAGAATCCTTGATCAGCTGCCTCCTACACACCCCCAACCAGGGATCGAGTCTGCAACCTGGGCATGAGCCCCGACCAGGAATCAAATCATGACCTGCTGGTTCATATGTTGACGCTCAACCACTGAAACACACCAGCCAGGCACCTTCCTCTTTCTTGAAGCCCCTAATGACTGTTGCCACTGAGTTACAGCAGGGAAGCAACCTCCTGTTATGTACTTGGCACATGGTGTCTTATACTAGTAATGTCACTTTTAAAAATATGTCTAAGCATGTCAAAGCCATTTGTAAACAGGGACCATGTTGCCAAGGGCCCACAAGCTAAAGGGTATGTGTGTGTTTCTATTTCCTGGATCGCTGCCCATAGTGGTGCTGGTATGTGGATGTGGCTTGAAACATGGCTGGTGGCTCAGGAAGCAGAGTTGCTGGAGCTGATAGCAAAAATTACACAGGGTGTGAAAATGGCTCCTATCGCAAGGTGAGGTGTTCACCTGCCTTCCTAAAAGCTTGGGCAGTATTGATAGAGCTGTTCCTTGATAAAGCAGACAATCCTGGGGCAGGGCCTTTTATACCACTATTAGCTCTAGTGCCTCATGGACACTATTTTAAGCTTTTACAAGCTCAAAATGCATTAGCATTCCAGTGATCCCCTTTATGGTTTGGCTTTTTTTCACTAGAGCTTTTAAGACACATTTTTTTTTAGCTACATGTTAAGAAATGGTAGGGGCATATAGGGCCTGAGAACAGAAAATGTTTTGTTGGAGTTGGAAGACAGACTGTTGTAATTCTGACATCTGCCAAATCTGTCAAATGTCAGAGTGATCTGGTCTGGATTTGGTATCCAGGAGAGCAGTTTGGGTCTTTAAAGCCAGACTACTCCCTTCAAAGGTCAAGCGACACAGGGCTCTGAGGCTGTCTCAAGGCCTTCATTATAGATGCCATGTACAAGCTAAATTTTTACAGTTTTCTAACTTACCAGTGATTTTTACAAAAGATATATAGTTTTATAAGAAATTTTAAAAATTTAAAGGAAATTTATGATGATAATTAAGTCGCCCTCATATATCCAACCCCTTCCCTAAAGGTCACTCGGGACTAAGTGGTTATGAGTTTGTGGAAGGGTGTGTGTGTACTGGTATAAAATCTCTCTCCTTTTTATGCAAATAAAAACCCCACTTTAGAAACTGTTATAAACTTTCCTTTCTTTACTTTTAAATATCTTAGAAATTTTTAGACACATATTTTTTTAAAATAATTGTATAATATCCTGCTGTATGGATATACTCAAAATATTTTCAACCTGTCCTAGTGGCAGCTTACATTATGCCCAATTTTCGGCTTCTATTTATAGTGCCCTAATGAACATATTTATACTATACAACTTTGGGTATGTGTGTGGCAATTTCTGTTACCCTTTTCCCATGTTACTTTCTCTAACCCTTTGTCTGTCTTAGCATTTCTTGTAGGATTTTTATGGGCTCTTGTCATGCATACAACCCCAAAGTTACCAGCTCGGAAACCAGGTGTCGGTGACTGACCGGAGCTGCTTCCCACCATGCTATTTCAGGCTTTTAGGACATGAGACTGGTATCTCAGCATTGGAAGAAAGTGATCTTAAAGCTAAGCTGGTTCAACTCCTAGTCCTTGAATCCCCTCTAATGCTGGCAGCGGCATCCTTACAGAGTGCATTCCACAGGTCATTACAGTACTGCCACTAAGTGAGGGCCTCTCAATTTATTCAGCTCAGAGGTGCTGACTTTGAGAAAGACTCCCCTCATACCCAGTACTTAAAGATCTTTCAGAAGGAATGGTATAGTGGTGGATGGCACATCCTGCTTTTATGTGGATTTGTGATCCACCATTTACTAGCTGACTAATGTTGGGCAAGTTACTTAGTCCTCTGTGCCTCAGTTTCCTCATCTGAAAAATGATAATAGCACACTTTCATAAAGCTATTATATGGATATATGTTAACACATGAAAAATGTTGTTTTAAAGTGCCTGGTATATATAAAACAAAATATGTAAATATAATTATATATATATATATATATACACACACACATATATATATAATTATATATCATGCAGATTATATATAATATATGAAAAATATATACATAAAATTTAAAAGTATACATAAGCTATTGCTATTATTTCTGTTCTTGCTATGATAACAGTGATAAAACCTCTCAACAAATAGAAGAGACATCAAGTATGAGTCTTCCTGGAAAGAAAGGGAATGAATGATCTTTATTTTATTTAAACCATGTGCTTTACATTAAGAATAATCTTTACTTTTCTTAATCCTCATAACAGTATACATGGGAGATACTATCAATTCCTACATTACAGAAGGTAAAGCTAGGGCTCAGATGTTAGGCAAAGTTGCCCAGGGGTTATCCACATAGTAAGGGGCAAAGGTGGGGTTTGCATCCTAGCCTTATCTCAAAGGCACTAAACTACAGGGACTGAAATCCTATTGAGGCAGACATAGCTGAGACCAGCTCTTTCCCTGAGCAGCGGCCAGTACTGTTGGCTTCTGGCCTGAGGAAGGGTGTGGATAATAGAATACACTGCGCATTTGAAGAGAAGAATCTTGGAGGAGAAAGGCTATAAGGTGTGAAAAAGGGAGTGTGGGGCTACCAACAGCCTGGGCCTGAGAAGAATATTTGCATATTGCTTTCTTCTCTGCTTTCCATAAATGCACAGTCTTGCTCCATATTCAGATGATTAAACTTCCAGACCCACCACCAGAGATGAACCATCTGGCCCACCATGAGTTGTTCTCACTTCTTCAGGCTGCACAGCAGCGCCTCCCTTTGCTTCCTCTCTCATCTGCCAGCTGAGCAACCTCTCTCCTAAAATCTTTTCCATACACAGTGGGATGAGTTACTGACTTCCTGCTAAAACCAAAATAGTCTGGGTTCTATCTGTTCTATGCTCAGACGGGACTGGGAACAAACATGGTAAAGCTTCAAATCTCAAATTCGAATGAGTCAGTGTCAGGCTAGAGGTAAGCAAATGGCAAAAATACTTGCTTTTAAAATATCTTTTAAAATAAGTTAAGGTGGAGGAGGAGACCACAGGTATAGAGAGGAATGAAAAGCAATGAGTCTAAGTCTAGGTCATAACCTTCAGAAAACTCCCGTCAGGGCAGTAATGACTCAGATGGTAACCTAGTGTGAATGACTTCAGTTTATTCATGGATTCCAAGTACCCAGATTTCCTCTTAACTACAATGGGAAAACTTAGATATGCTCATGTCTAGAACTCTATCAACTGATCACTGAGGCTTTATACCTTACCTCCACAATGGGATAGTTCTTGGCCCAAGTGCTGTTCGCTGGGTCTGGAATTTCTCTGATACACCACTGAGGTCTGAGGGCTGACAGAAGAACAGATACCCTATAGATACAGAAAAACACTGACATTAGGTAAAGTGAGTACATGTGACATGGAAGCACGGGTTCTTAGCCCAGTGATTTCAGTGCAGGGGTATGCAAATAAGTGAAATGTAAACACTGAAGGAGAAAGATGATGCATCATCTAAGGATGGACTAGTTTTCTGTGAAGTTTGGATAGGTGATAGAGTCACAGTGCACTCACTTGGGGCTTGGCTAAATAAATGATGGCACTTTTGCTCTGTGATGTCACTATGCAGCCAACCATTTATTCAACAAACATTCACTATTGACCAGCACAGTGCTGGGGTAGACAGCAAACAAGAAGGCATGGTCCCTACTCCTGGGAGTTTTCTAATCATATAACTATAATGTTTATAAAGAGTTTGTAATAACAAGTAAATTATGTTAAAAGTAAGAAAACAAATAGGATACAAATGATATAAATAACTTAAACATAGACCATGCCAAAAAAAAAAAAAATGCCAAGAAAAGTACCATAGAGAAACATTCAAACTGTTTAGCGTACTTGTGTTTAGTGATCAGAGGAAATATGGGTCTTTTTTTTTTTTCTACATCTCTAGGTTTAAAATTTTTTTGATGATTTTATATCACTTTTATAATGTAGGAGGAAAAAATTCTTTAAATTGTTTTTTATAAATGCATATGGTTAAATATTTTGACTGTATTTTTAAAATTTCAAGACCAATATAAATACATCTTTAAAATCGTAAGCTTTGATGTTCAATAATAGTAAGCCGAAACTGGTTTGGCTCAGTGGATAGAGCTTCGGCCTGTAGACTGAAGGGTCCCAGGTTTAATTCCGGTCAAGGGCATGTACCTTGGTTGCGGGCACATCCCCAGTGGGGGGCGTGCAAGAGGCGGCTGATCCATGTCTCTCATCGGTGTTTCTAACTCTCTATCCCTCTCCCTTTCTCTCTGTGAAAATCAATAAAAATATATTAAAAAAAAAAAGAAGAATAGTAAGCTCTGGAATGTGTTTAGCCCTTTGAAACAAAAGATGTGACGATATGATTAGTTTTTCTCCAAAGAAATGTGAGCAGAGATACTTGTGACCTAGGATAGATCATGCAGATGAGGACAGTGCCCAAAGGGAGGTGGGCCAAAAAAATGGAATAAAACTGGGTCCCTAAATGACCCAGTGGAGCAGAGCTGCCAACCAACTTGGATGACTTATCTCTTATATGGGAGAGAAATAAACTATTTTATTAAAGCCAGTATATTTAGGGCCTTCCTTTCCCTTGCTCCCCTCCCTCCCATCCATCCCTCCCTTCCATTTCTC